>CM024089.1:1200000-2400000 GCA_013433165.1 Hypsizygus marmoreus | reverse complement strand
TGAACACTCTCAGCCATGGGTCGCCTCACGTTCTCCGGATTTGTCTACGACCAGTGGACTAAAGTTCCTCCAGTGGCTACAGCTGATCTTATGGGGAAGACGGTTATGGTGATTGGCGCCAATACTGGCCTGGGATTCGAAGCGGCCAAGCATTTTGCTCGAATGAATCCTGGCCGCCTTATCCTAGGATGCCGAAGCCCTCAAAGAGGCCAGGCCGCCGTCGAGAGTATGTCTTTTGGTCGATTGTATATCGGTATTGTTCCTGAAGTTCGAAAATGAAAACCAGAACTGAAGCAAGAAACCGGCTATACCTCCTCAGAGCTATGGATCATTGATCTCGCCGAGTTTTCCTCTGTCATAGCTTTCGCCGACAAATTCGAAAACGATGGCGGGCGTTTGGATATTCTCGTTGAGAACGCAGCTTGTCCACCCCCGGACGTTTATTGTGGAACGGTAGATGGTTGGGAAACAGCGTAAGACCTCCCTGCAAATTATTTTGCTTCCCAAATTTACCATCGTGTTTTCAGGCTCCAAGTGAACTATCTCTCCCTTTCGCTTCTCGCTCTGCGTTTGCTCCCGCGTATGGTCCAGACCAGTCAAGATCACTCTACGAAACCACGACTGGTGGTTGTGACGAGTGAAGTACACTTTTTGGCCAATCCCGACAAGAAGCTCCTCGACGGCCCAAACACTTTGAAGACACTCGGCAGCGAGGAATATTGTACTCCAAGGTATGTTTAATGTAATGTATTTCGTTCTAATGCCAATGCCATTTTTTCTGCAGCATACTAGCCACCCGCTACTATGACTCGAAACGTCTGTTGTCTTTGGTATCAATATCTTTGTGTGGCGCTAACAACGGAACTCCTAGTATTAAACGTCTTCTTCTTCCGCGCTCTGAACGACCGCCTTCCTATCTCGTCGAACTCCATCATCGTTAATGGTGTTAACCCAGGTTACTGTTATTCAGAGCTTCGCAGGTCGTTCACGGGTGTGCGAGCCGCCTTGGATTGGCTCATGGAGAAAGCAGTGGCGCGTACCACTGAAGAAGGTAGTCGCATGCTCGTGTATAGCGCGGTGGGAGGTGAAGAAGACGGAGAAGAGCTCCGTGGAGAGTATATATCTTCAGCGAAGGTTGCTGAAGCGAGTGACTTTGTGATAAGTAAGGAAGGGGGAATTGTTCAGAACAAGATTTGGGTGAGTTGTCTTTGGTCGCTTTCGAAAGGGTCTAGGTTTTGATTTGCTTTTAGGAGGAGATGGTTGAAATTCTTTTGGAAGTAGATCACAAGGTTCATCACACCGTAAATAAGTATCTTGCGGGTCCTGGGAAGTAGATGACCACTGGTGGGAAGCTTGGTATCCAGTTTGCACATGGCTTTTATGGCTCGTTATTTCTGTTTCCATTTTTCTTCATATGTACTTTAGTATGAGATAGTTGTTCATCGATATCCAGAATCCGAAAGTGCTAAATAGATCAGGGCCTGCCTCAAAGATGAAGACATGGTCATAGACACTAATCTTGAGTCTTTATTTAGCGCACAGCTTATCACAAAGTCCAGGCTATGTTCGTGGATGCTGAGCTTGGGTCATTTCATTGTGACTTCGCCCCATGTTGAGCTCTTGAGGCGCGAGGATCGTTCTGCGAGGACACAAACTAATAACATGCATCAACTACATCCCCTCGATGTGAGCCACCTCACAAATGAGCCCTTCCTCCGCTTTCATGCTCCTTACAGGCTACAACAGCATCATCATTGCGCCACCCCGCCGCCTGATGACCACTCCTTTTGAGGCCAACGGCCTGAATGATCCACATGCACAAACAACCGCCGACACTCATTGATTGTTGCAACAGTGCTGAGCAGAGCCTAACTCGTGCAAAAACAAGAGAGGATCATGGAAAAGAAAGAAGTAGCTGAATACATGTATACAAATCTACCATTCGAGTTCTAGCCATATTATGTAGATGCTACAAGAAACCACAATACAGACAAGACCGTAGAATTCAGAAAGGGATAGAATAGAGATAATTAATGATGAGGGGAAATTTACAATGGGGAAATTTACATTGCATCAAGAACACACGATTGTAACATAAAGCACGGTCGGGATGAGATAGGGTATGATGAGGGACGATGGAGCAGATGTTTTGTGGGCACAGGCAAGGCACAAGGGATGGCAGGATTAGCATTCAGCGGCAGCTCACTAAGTCCATGTAGAAGATTTTCCACGAACGACCAGCCCGCCATCCCATGAGCCCACGGCCCATCCGTCCTCAACAAGGGCCTTCCTGACGCCAGGCTTGAGAACGCTCACTTGGTTGACAGAGTGTGAGCCCCGTCCTGTAATTATTTTCAGTGGCTTGCCTGAAGATTAAAAGGTTTATTATTTGGTGGAGATTGAAGATGGAGGTACGAACTGGGGGAGGTAGTTTGCGTCTGGAGGATCTCTTTGACGAGGATGATGGCTTCAGCGACGGTCGTACCATGCAGATCGACCGTATATGGATCGTCCAATGCAAGCCTGAAAGGGGATGTCCGATAAAAGCCTAATTTAGTAGAAAGATAGCAGACACTGACCGCTTGGATTCGACCATTGTCCTCGCAGCATTCAGAGCCTCCATGCGGGCGAGCTCCTGGAACTCTCGTGCCTACCCGAATTTATGAGCAATGGCCCGAATAGAATACACAAACGAGAGCACATACCCGTTCAGCAAAGTAGAATGCCACTTCCCCACCTCTCGTCTTCGCGTTTCCTCTCTGCCACATTCGCGTCGCCTGCCTCAGCAACTCATTCCTCTTCCGCATGCTCTCGCTCATCCTCCTCTTATGATCACTCAGCTCCCCAACATCGCCCTTCCCACCCTGGCCGAAGGTATTCCCAGCGCCCCGAACCTTATTCCCATTGACATCTCTGGCATACGCCGGAATGTGATGACGCAAAGGGTGTGGGACATGGTGTGAGGTCTGACGCTGAGGAACAGATTGCCATTGGAATGGGTTGGGCTTTGAGGGAGGCGGAGGCTTCGGCTTCGGGCGCAGGTTTGGAGGGGGTTGAATAGGGGGAGGCCCAGAGGGGAGATTCTGCTTTGGACGAGATTCTACCGTTGGACTTGGAGGTGCGAGGTGGTAGACGCCCATTTCGAGGTAGCCAGAGGCATCGGAATCGAGGTCCCTGAGGAGCTTGATGAGGTCAAGAGCTTCGTCGCCATTGCCACCTGTCGCCTTGAGTGCGACTTCGACATCGGTTATTAACCTGGTGTGTTGTTCTGGGTCAAGGTTCTCGTATTCGGGTAACAGAACATCCAGGAGGATGAATAACGTGTCTGTGTGCTCCTCTGGAGACAGTGAAGAGTGTTTTCTGACGGATGCAAGGCAGGCGTGAAGGGCCAGATAAGGGGTTGCATAATCCGGGGAGTGGAAGTAAGATTGGAAGAATGAAGGTGGATGGGCTGGAAGAAGACTTGACAAGTGTGAAGAGAGAGAGGAGAGTTGCGTCCAAGGATCTGGAGCGGGTGCAGAACGGGGGTGGTTTGTGTGTGATCGGTTTGGAATATGTCGTAGATGATGCTGTTGACGAACATCCGCCACTGAAATCGTGTGAGCCTTGTGGGCCTTTCTTTTCCCCGCTTTCGGATGCGAAGAAGGTTTCTTCTTGGTTTGGACCGTCTCCCAGTTGTTTTCATCGTCGCGTAGTATGCTTTCAAAGTCTTCTTCTTCAAACACATCTAGACCCCGCTCTTCCATCTCCCGTATCGACTCCGCGGTCAATATACCAGCAACCACATCCCACATATCGACCTCTCCATTTCCTGCATTTTCAAGTGCCGAAGCGAGAGCGGCGGTTGATATATGAGGTAACGCTGCTTGCAAGAAGCCAAGCGGAGAGCTGAAAGGTTGCTGGGCGAAATCTGGAGGATCAGAATCCAGAGAACTGCTAGTAGCAGTATTTCCGTTGTATAATTCGGGCGTACTGCTCGCATCATCGGTTGGCGAGGTCAGTTGGAGATCTGAGAATTCCGAAAGTTGCGATTCGTCTGCTTGAGATGAGAGTTCTTGGAGGATGACCTTAAGGTCACCGATCTGGAGTGGCGAGGGTACAGACGCATTTCCCTCTGGGTCAGATTCGAGGTCAGCGAGCAAAGCCGCTAATAACGACGAATCCAGTGGTGGGCAGAATTCCCTCTGAAGCGAGTTGTTGATCAGATTCCTCGAGGCAAGGGTTCGATGTTACCTGCAGGGATTCAAAAAGCGTTTGATTTGAGCTCATTGTGCACGTAGACTTGGTAAAATATATAGTCTTCTGCTCTGAGAGATAGAGAGAAATTGAAGTACACAGAGAGAGAGAAAGGGACAAGTGGCGAGCATCACAAAGATTAAGGAGTCAAAAACGGTCAGCAATGCAAAAATGCCACGTGCCTTGTTTTAGCAACACAGCCACCATGTGACATGCCGACCCCCGAACACCGACAGCGCCGCCGAGTCCCGACGCAACACCGCCACTCGTCTTTCAACATAAACTTGTACCATGCTGTTCTACTACTCCCTGGCAGCAGCCTTTCTGGCATTAATGATAGCATGTGAGTAGTACGAGTAACACTCCATTCTCATACAACTCATGAGACCTGTAGTCTATCATTACCGTGCCACAATTCTTCCGCATGTCCACATGCCCGACCGAGTTCGATCGATGTTCCCCAAGCTCAGCAACTACATGCCGCTCTCAACATTTTCCGAACAAGTTAACGCAGGAATGACTTCATCGGACTTCGACATCGAGGCTAATATGAGGGATGGTGATTCGCGCGTCGGATTGGACGAACGAGGGACACAAGAAGTCATGGAGATCATGAGGAGAGAGCGTGTCAAGTGAGTCACCCCTTTAACTTTGTGGGCTTCCTATAGTTTACTCTCCCCTACCTAGCTTCGACCAGGCCAGATTGATTCGCCAGAACCGCATTCTTGCTCGAAATGGCATCGATCCTTCGGGTGAGTCCATCGCATGGCTAAACCTTCTATCCCAGCTAAAATGGTTCCGCCAGGCATGCCACTGGACTCGAAGGCGGTAACCCATCTTTGATTGATCACTCCTCCCATGTTCTTGTATATCCATTTACCCCAGAGCTGCTTGACTGGAGTTCACAGACAATTACTCGCACGTTCGTTTTCTTGCTTTCCGTCTGCATCGCTACCTCGTGGAACACCTATCAGCATTGTTGTAGTTTCACTCCGTTGTTTAAGTCTTGTATCCTTACCATTGCCCATCATCTATCTTAATACTGCTCTTAATACTGCTCGCGATGTCTTGACATCCTGGTATGTATTTTGACGGCTTCTGGACTTTGTCTTCCACATGGTCGCTTTTTTTTCACAGAAATTTACCTTTCAGTGCGTCTTGTGAGTGCTCCTGGACTTGGTTTTGATACAAAGCTGACATCTCAGTTCGTCTGTAGGCTTCCGGTTTCGCGGTCGATGTCGGTTGAGCCCTTGGCATATGTCTGATTTGGAATGATTCCGTTCCCTTCTACTGTGAACTTGTTAACGACTTTCCTTGCATTTTGTGAAGATCACCGCTCAATTCCGCCGCGTGTGATTACCCTGCCACGCGGAAAATCTAGAATGCTTCCATTCAATTATAACGATCAGAGAGAACTCTGATCTTGAGCAATGAGCCTTATAATCTTGCCTTCCAGATAACCTGGTGCCTCAACAGGTGTTCCACATCACATGTTGTTGGCATCGGGCCCGACTCCTCCTTGGGGTTTTGACGTGTCTATAAATTATCATCCGATGTATGTATTTTCGTCTCGCATTATCGCGATCCTCGTGCCATCCATTTCCGCACCTGACGCTCCTTATTCCATGTCTAGATATGTGGCTCAGGCGAAACTTGTGGTTCAACCCAACGCCCGATACTTTTCCGGTATGCTGTACAGCGTATCTAATCGCCGACTAATTTTGGACATCCGTTGCCTTCAGCATGTGGCAACCATTATCATCATTCGAGTTCCTTCTTCGAGCGATGTCAGGCCTTTGAACTCGAACGAATTAGTGTTCTGCGTTTGTGTGTACGCGTGGCTAGTTCGTGCTTCCTGCTCCGTTTGACCTGTTTCTCACTAGACTTGGGCTTTATCCTATAGCATTTCATGCACATCCCACCTTTTTCGCACTTCCCTGTGGAATACGTGCTACCATCCAGGATGCAAGTTTGACATCGTGATTCTCACTCCCATACGACTGGTATCATCTCCTTTTGTACCTGACAGAATCGCATCCTTAAAAAGGAGGATGGATGGATGTGGTGATTTCGTCGATTCTTCCTCAGAACCACCCTCTCCTGCTCTTTCTAGATCAGAATGGTCTTCTTCACTCGCTTTTCTGTCCTTTTCGCGGGATATCTGCTATTTGCAGCGTCTGTCCTTCAGACAATGGCCTTTGATGGCTCAAGGTCCGACAATGTACGCCCTATATCGTTGTGTCGTGTGCCCTGTTTAATTCTAGTATGTTTGCGCCAGTTGGCAATGTCAGAGTTTTACCCTGTCCCTTTTTAGATCATACCTCCATAGTGATGGTCGTTGACACGATCTGTCCAGTTACTACGGTCAGAACTCTTATGGCGCTACCCATTCCGACACCGCTGGGTGGCAGAAGAGGCTGTCCACCTATTGCCAAGTGCGTCTACTCCAAACGGATACGTCAGATAGTCTCATCGTTGTGTAGGACGACACGATCAATGCAATCCCTCTCGCATTCCTCAACGTCTTCTTCTCGACCGGAGGGCTGCCCGAGATCAACATGGCCAATGTACGCAGTTCGCCCCAACCCACGCTTTCAAACTGCCAATTGAACCCATAATGGCATGAACAGATTTGCAACGCAAACGACCAAGGTGTGTTCCCTGGAACCAGTCTCCCCAACTGTCAGTTCCTCGCAGCGGACATCAAGGCATGTCAGGCACGGGGAAAGATCGTCACCATCAGTCTCGGTGGTGCGACTGGTGCTGCAACGTTCACCTCGGATGCACAAGCTCAGACGTTCGCTGACACGGTATGGAATTTATTCTTGGGTGGCTCAAGTTCCACGCGCCCCTTCAGTGACGCTGTCCTTGATGGGTGTGTAATTTATTTTATCAATGTTCGGCTCATTTTACTTTGGGAAGCTGATCACGGATTGTTTCTTGATGGTATTAGAATCGATCTCGACATAGAGGGAGGGTCGAGTGCAGGGTACGCTGCGTTTGTGACAAGGATTCGGTCTCATGCTAGTGGGGCCAGCAAAAAGCAAGTTCCGTTCCCACCTGTCATTGATGTTGAAGCTAATGATTATGTCCTAGGTACTATGTCACTGCAGCTCCCCAGTGCCCATTCCCAGACGCCTACCTTGGTGCTGTTCTCAATGCCGTATCGTTTGATGCTGTCTATGTTCAAGTGAGCAAACACTTATTCTTGCGGCACGCACGATCCTGACGAAGGTTTACAGTGTGAGCTCGAAGCTTGCCCATCCACTCAGAATATCTAACAGCAACGTCTGATTCCTATTTGTTTAGTGTGAATCAAATTCTGCTCAATTATCCGCAGCAATTTTGACTTCATTTATCAGTGTGGGTATCACAAATAAATTGCATCTTTCGTGTTTTCACATTTTAGCAGTACAATAACTACTGCGGGGTTAACAACTATAATAACCCCAACGTGAGCTTTTTTTTGGCATAAACAATTCAATCGCGCTAAGCACTGTCGTTCAGTCATGGAACTTCGGCACATGGTGCGGTTTCTGCTCATCAGTCGAGAATCCGATTTAACAAATAGAATTTCGCAGGGACAATTGGGCGAAGACAGCATCTCCAAATAAGAATGTCAAGATCTACATCGGTGCCCCAGCTTCCTCTACCGCTGCTGGGTCCGGTTATGTCGATGCCGCAACTCTCGGTAACATCGCAAAGCAGACACGCGCTAAGTATTCATCCTTCGGTGGTATTATGCTTTGGGACGTGTCACAGGCTTATGGTCAGCGATATTCGCTTGATTTTTAGGAACTTTAGGGCAGCTTTAATTCATCAACTATTGATTTGTAGCCAACGGCCGATTTGACGTGGCAATCAAGAACGCTATGGGTAGCGGAACGGGAACAACCATCATCACAACTCCCACTTCGACGCCGACTTCGACACCGACATCTATGCCAACGTCTCCTACTTCAAGTATGTCGACAACGACAGTGGGAACAGGTAGTTGCGCAGGCGTAGCTGCTTGGTCTTCGAATGTTGCGGTTAGTGTCTTTATTTCTTGTGGTTGAATGGATTGATTGAATGATCGGTTATCTTATATTTTGTGTAGTACGTTGGCGGAAACCAGGTCACCTACGGGTGTGTAAAATCCACTTTGTGGCTAGTTCTAGAAGTTTAGCCGTCATTTTGCAGGGGACACCTCTGGACTGCCAAGTGGTGGACGCAAGCAGGCAAGCCTCGCATCGTCTCGTATTTGAGCACGCTTATCTCAACGTATCATTAGATACTCCCGGAGGTATGTGCGCAGTAATCTGGATTTCTAATAATATTGTATTTTCTTTTCAAAAACAGCCACTCATTACATCTTTAGGGGCCGCGGGTGTATGGACCGATAACGGAGCCTGCAAATCAAAGATTGCAACCGCAGTAGTTCACCCTCCAGCAATAGCGACAGTAATGGCAACGCTGAAACCCGACGTCTCTGCGTCCCGTTCCGCGAAAGTCGTAGGAGTGGCGCCCAAAGCGTCGGCGGTTTCTGACGCCAAAGCCCCAGCTGAGTCTAAGTTAGAGAAGACTCACGAGAATACTCGTAGACTCTCTTCACGGTTTGTCAGAATCTAATGGCAATAAGGAAGGTCATTTGATCCCAGTCATTGGGTTTGAAGGTTATGCTTGACGAATGCTGTGCATTGTATAACGGGTCATGGATGTATGTATATTTTTCTATGGTCATTGTAAGCCGCGAGAAAATAGAAGCAGTACCCAGAATCCTGGAAGCAGGTGGGAGTCATTCTTTTTAACGGGCGGGCCTTTGTACTTAGAATGATAACCAACCTTTAAGCTCTAAGGACGATGATCATATCTCATGCCCTGCACTATCAATGATAGAAAGAAATGCGCGGGGTTCGTACGATGACGTATGGGTGCAATTCGCAGTACAGGAAAGACGTGAATAAAGGAATTCTTTTTGTTCTTGTAATGTTCTACACCTAAAGTATAAAATGCAATCAAAGCGAGATGACAAGGGGTAAAAATAGAAGAGAAATCTGACATTCGAATATCGATCACTCACGGTTCTCCATTATGTCGGAGCAGATCCCTTTCACGAGCATGTCCACGTAGGCGTCCAGCCTTTCCCGCTCCTGCGCTGAGACCAAAACACTATCAATTTCTCGCCCTGCCATCTGCTTCTCAAGCTGGGTTAGACCATCTGAGCGATGGTGGAGGGTTTTCCGAGTCAAGAAGCGAATATCCTCCCGTATGCTCTCCCCGTATTCCAACTCCAGTTGGTCTATCACAGCGTCGCGTTGAAACTGTGGACCCGTAGCTGGAATTCCGAAGACCAGGATAGCTTCACCCAAGGCTGCAACCGTACTCCGATCACCAGAGGTCATGGCTTTATCACGGAGTGTGCGAAAGGCACCCTGACGGGCATGATTAGATGCCAAGTATAAAGGAATAAAATCTCCCGACGAGTTCGTGAGGAAATAATCTATGCCAGGGTTGAGATTGAGTCTATGCACTTGGGCGAGTAGTGCAGGGGAGCGTTTGTATCCCCCAACGGTGCATCCGATTTTTGATCGAGCGATGGCCATTTTTGGAGCAATAGCAGAGCTTCGAGCAATTTCAAGCGTCATTTTCTTCCCGCAAAGAAGTTTATGGCGTGGCCAGTCGTCTTTCTGGCATTGCCTGAATGAAAAAGTCAATACCACTGGCAATGTGCTGAAAAGAAGAGATTATGTATCACTTTACCTTGAACAGTAACTCGTTCTGCGATTCACGAGTTCCATACAATTCTTACACTGCATGTGTTTCTTCACCGCTGATTCTGACTTCCCACAGCTCTCGCAAGATCTGATTGCATCACCATATCCTGAGCGCAATGTTTGCCTGAGTTCTTTATACTCAGATGGCGTGTAATGTATCTTGGCCAGTTTCACGAATCCATCGTTCAATTCGTCCTTCAAAGAAGAAGTTTTAAGCCTTTTCTGAGGGAGGGGTCGGGGCCTGCCCTGCCAGGAATGGAGAGTGTAACGAAGAAGTGAACCTGGTGATTTGTGAGTACTAAAGCTTCCAAAGAAAGGCAAGGTTGAAAAACGAACATATGTAAAAATCACGGTTGGTATCCAGGAAAGCCCGCCACCCATTCTTCGCTGGGGGCATTGGAATGCCAGATGAGCCATTATAGGGAAGGGTGATTGGAGTTGTTGGTACAGATGATAGATCGTCATGTATATACACCCTGAGAAGCTTCAAAAATCCCTCGCCGTTGTTCTCCTGAAGCGATGCTAGAGTGATATCTCCACAGAGTTCCCGATCACCCTCGAAGCTAGTAATGGCAGCGCGGATATGTCCTTCGATAATATGATATCGACGTTCGTTCGCCGTAGCGTCTCGCCACTGGCCATCAAATCCCACTGCCGCATGTTGTGCAACCAGAGCGGTTAGCTTGTATTGCAGGTCACAGAGCTGACCATAGTCACTTCGGTATGAAGAGAGGACAGCCTCCGTTGCTTCAGGAAGGCGATGATCAGGAGCTGATGGGCTCATCATCTTCGCTGAAACTAGTGCGGCTTTCTCTTCCAATGCGGCGTTCCAGGCGATGGGATTATCTTCATACCTAGGTATTTGGAGAGGCTTTCCCTGTCTCGTTAATTGCCTAGAGCTTGGGTGGGATAGCATAGATGGGTGGAGGAAGTTGTTATGTGTGGAAGTACAGTTGACATGTTCATGTTTGATGACACGAGCAACTTGCGAGCAACGGAGAAATTAATGGAATTCGAATCGGCTTTAGGATTCTGAACGAACGGTGTCTGTGACTCGGGTCCGCTTCTGGCGTGACAAAAGCAGCCAAGCAAACTCGACGTCGAGGTTCTGAAGCTGAGCTCAGTGAGTCGCGCGGCGCGCTGGAAGGTTGAAGGAGTGGTGCGGAGCTCATTTTACAGGCTCACGAAAGTGAAAAACATAACGTCAATGTAAGTGTAGCAACGTATACTTATTTAGTAGTGGCTCTCTTGTGTGTAGGAGACAGCTTCACCAAGGATGATGTGAAGTAGGATACCCATGCCTTGCACTCCTCTGGCAAAAAGTTGGTAACGTTGTGTATATCTGGGCCCCATAGACGGTTGGAGGTTGATGTGTGTGGTAGTGAGGTTTGGCCAAATTGTCTGTGATGGAGGTTATGGAGGATTGGGTTAGTTTCAATTTTCTTGGAGTTGCCTAGCGCTGCGCATAGTGAGTGGGGTGCGTGTTAGGCGTGTCGTTGACATAGGTAAGCCTCTAGGAGAGTTTTCGGTCGGTCTGGACTCTATTTGCTCCACTGTAAGCTGAGGTTGATATAAAAGGACCGATTGACCCAAAGCAATCATTGCAAAATCTCAAAGGATACTTGATGAGCAGAGGGACACTGAGCATGTATGTGCATAGCCAATGGGATGCGCCGTGGGAGGGGAAGACGAGTCGAGAATGCGCCACAGCGAAAGTATCAGGTCGCATTATTTGCTCTAGGTGAATTGTTCATTCGAGGTGGGAGTGCATGCGCAGGCTTCAATGTTTGTGGGGATGTGAGAGTTCACAACACGGCAAGGCTTGCCGTAGTCTCTGTTGAGCTTTGCTGGTTCGAAAATCGTCGAGTCCAATTTGCATGCCGCGGGCTAACTCAGGATTGAAAGCCTCCAACCGGGACTGCCTCTCGATGATATCCTTCTCCACCTCAACCCCATCAACATGTAACCCCATAGCACATAAGACTACGGCAAGTAATTCTAGAGTCTTTGCCAAATTGATGCAATATCCTGGTGCATGATACGTCAGGCCATCATAAATATCCTTCGATTCGTTGAGCAGCTTGAGGCTGGCTTGATAGTCTCCAGTGGCTGCAAGATGAGAAGCAAGGGTGGTAAGAGCGCTGGCATAAAGAGGCTCGGCGAATGACCACGGCACAAGGGTTGTACTTGAAGACTTAATGTTCTGGAAAAGATATGTGGCCTCCTGTGCAGATTGCATTGCTGTGCTTTCATCTCCTGCATTGGCCACTATGGTTGAGAAGGATTCAAGGACGTATGGGAGTCGAGCCTCTGCAAAAAGTGTATCCAAGGCTGGCGACGAACGACACAAGTGAATAGCCTCTTGGCCGAGCTTGATCGCTTCGTCTAAGCGGTCGGCCTTGCACAAGTCGATTGATAGATTCTGTAATCGGCACGCGAGGAGAGTACCGTCGATGGCTCCAGGATGGTCACGATAAAGCTCTACGCTTTGCACGCTGGCAGAGAGTGCCTCCTCATATCGCCCCAAGCTGCGTAGACACGTGGCTGACGATGCCAGAGCATCGGCAAGAGAAAATGCCAACTCGGGCGTTCTCTGGTCGATGGAGAATGATCGACCGATCTCGATAGCCTGCTGGCAAGCCGCTTCTGCATCACTCAGGCGCCCAACGTCATCGAGATTTGCTGCGTGCGTTACGAGAGCATTGATGAAGTCCGCGGCCACCTCACAGTTGCCTATGAATGGAATGGAGCGGAAGAGCCCAAGGAGCTCCTCGCCGTTGGACACAGCTTCACGGAATCGAAGGTGCTTGGTAAGGATGTAATCGTGGTTCCGTAAGGCATTCATCAGCACTGGAGTTGCTTCGTCCTTACATCGCAAAAGTAGGGCACGACAGTGCTTAATAATTGCTACACTTTTTGCAATGGCGTGTGAATCTCTGGCATGGCAAGCCGAGAACGAAATTCTGGAGAGTAGGGTCAAGAAATCGTGAAGGACATTCCGATCATCATGATCAAAAACCTGGTATAGTTCGAGCGATTCCCAGCCGGCATGCATACCCCGGTCGAACTCCTTTGCACTGTTCAGACAATGACATAGAAGCGACAGTCCATGGGCTAGAGAAACCTTGCGCGAATCGGGCATTGTGGCATCTGGTTCGTTGGTTGAAAAAAAGGTACGGTATCCTTCGACAGCCTCTTCGCACACCTCGACTGCATCCTCGAGTTTGCCGACAAGCTGTAGATCGGTAGCAAGATCACACAGGCTGTCAGGAACTTTTGTGGGTACCAGCCCATGGGTGGATGGAGAGGAAGGCGAGCTCGTAAACAAGCTACGATATATATCCACCGCTTCTCTGCGGAGGACAACCGCCGTTTCGTGCTGCTCTAGACAGCGAAGGCTCCATGAAGAGTGCTGAAGAGCGTCGGCAAGAAGCTGGCGGTCGTTATGAACACGACGAACAATTTCCACGGCTTCGTTTGAGGCGCGAAGAGCCTCGTTGGGGGACCCAGTTGCATGCAACTGCGTAGCATGCTCCCACAGTATCTCGACGAGAAGTGGTCCGTATTTGGTGGGTCGAGCGGTATATAGATCACGATATATATTCACAGCGCGCACCAGGAAACCCAAAATCTCTGAACTGGAGCATGAATTGCTCAACGGAGGGCGAGACAAATGGACGAGACATCCAGCAAGGTTGTCTTCGAAGGTACCAGGATGACGCTCACATATATCTGTGAATACACGCAGTGCTCGTTTCTCTGCATCGTAGGCCTCCCCGAGTCGTTGGGTATCTTGGAGGCTGTATGAAAGACTGTGAAGTGCACGGCCCGTGTTGAATTCTAACCACAACGCAGCATCCTCATCCCAGGTTTCTGGCACAGAAGGCGGAGATGGTAAGCCATTGGAGAAATCGGAGCAGAGCGGGGAAGTTCCTTCGTCGAAGACACGAGGGTCTATAAATGAGGGCCCCCTCTCTATGATCCATGCTTCCCAGGCAGCGAGTTCAGTACGGGTGACTTCGAGGATATCCAAAGACTCCTGCGCTATATGAAGATCCTCTACTGGATCTCCTTTTTCCCTGACAAGACCCCAAAGCTCGATCAGTGAGTTCGATAGCTCAAGACTCGCACTAAGGGAAGAAGACGTCCGAAGCTGTGCCCGCTGGCGTGCAATGCATTCTTCAATGGTTTGCAATGCACCATCACTGTCCCCGGTCACTCTTTTGTACCTTGAGAGGTTCCGGAGTGCGAGTGCTAGGTACGGTTCATAAACCCCTGGATTCGTCGAGACGAGCGTCCTGTACAGATCCACCGTCCACACTCCGATGGTAAGCGCATCTGAGTACATCTCAAGCCCATACAGGCGAATAGCGAGATTCACCATGTCCCACGCACCCTCCTGAATCGAGAGGTGCACGGACTCATCCTGCAGGAGCTGTATGATTTGCAATGCAACCAGGACCACCTCGCGATGATGTGTGGCTCCATTCCTCGATATGGCACAAGTCCCAACAATGACGGATTTGAAAGGCTGGAGGTACGGCCCCCGCGGCTGTTCGTCAACAAAGGTCCGGGACGTGGCGAGGATCCCGAGGGACTCGGTGATTGTTTCGATTTGCTGGTGCAGGTAGAGTGCAGCAACATCGTTCGAGGATAGCTGCACATTACTGGTCCCCGCAGATACAGGCGGCTCGAGCTCGACTTGAAGGCTAGTCACGACCCCTTCCATGCGGCTCAGCCCAATCCGCTGATGCTCGTCCAGTACGAGTTGAATGTTCTGTTCAATTCGGGTTGTTGACGACGCGATATGGACAAGTGGCTGCTCGAGACGCGCAACAGCGAATGCCTGGTTCGATTCAATGTTAGGAGGGAACGGGGAAATCAACAAAGAACACACTGTAAAGCGTATGTAGCACTCGTGCACCCGTTCTTTGAGCTCCTCGATTTCCGCCTCAATCTCTCGCACTTTGTCCATGTCCTGAGAGCAATCAGAGCCTGGTTGATCCGCCCCTTTGCCTTGGGTGGGAAGAGCTCATGGCATCGCTTGTGAATAGCACGCAAATGCCTGGGGAAGATGTTAAGCTTGCTGAAACTGTGCCAGAGCAGAAACGTACACGTAAAGCGCACTGAGTGCCTCGTGCAGTTCCGAAGAGCCGTCGAGGAGATGTCCACGCGTATCGTAGAACCCTCGAAGCTCCGTCAGTCCAGCCACGACCTCGTCACACAGTTTGCGTATGCTCTTTTTGTTCTGAGGGACCTAAAGCAGGATAGAGAATCAATTTTCATTCCCATCCCAAGGCTGAAAAAAGACCCGACTTTATTAACGGAACGCTGGATCTCCTGCGCAAGGTAGACAATGTCCTTCAGAAAGGTTACAAAGGTCACCAGCGTTGTGGTCATTGTGACAGGATCCATGGTTCTGGCTTCAAGAGACTGGGAAGCTACCTTTATAGAAGTTGTAGAGAGGGAATGCCATCGAGTGGGAACGACATCGACTTAGGCATTTTGCGGCAGTGCAAGAAGCCTCAAACCGTTGTCAGCGGTTTGAGTTTGACGTGACTCCCGTGGTAAGATCTATGCAAAGCCGTCCTTCCATATTCAGGATAAGGTCTTGCCAATAGACCAGGGAGTGTGAACGTAGAGGTCAGAGCGCCATTATAAGACTTCAGCGTGTGGTGGTCGTGAGACGCTGAGAGAACAGTTACGAGTCTGGAGTTTACGTAAGAATCGTTGTTTTACGACGCAGGAGGGCCAAAATCTCGAGGACATAAATCTATTTAAGACTATAGCTATTATGTAAAAAATGTAATAAACTGTTCTTTAAATTCAGCCATTGGTCCTCAACCTTACAGAAAATGAGAAAATGGAAAATAAACGTTGCAAAGAACAGCAAATATCGTCCAATGAACTCCAAACAGCGCGCCAACAGAGAAAAACACAAATGGCCAAAAACAGAAAGCCGGCCACGCGCCGCCTTTGGCAAAAAATCGTCACCTGGAGGGTCATGACCTCATTGATCGACTAAAACCCTCAAAATCCACATTTTGGTCCCGCACGTGCATGCATAGCCATACCTGTTTTCGGGACTTGAAGGGGCGGTATTCCAGGGCGCTCTTGATGTATTCGTCCGTTAGAGAATAGTGGGCGATGTTGTTGTGCCTCGGATGAAACGCGCAGCGTTCCAAGATGGCTTGTTGGACTCGGCGGCGCTGCTAATGGGTGCTGAGTCAGGAGTCTGGAGTCGGTGTTCAGCAGTAGGTATTGTCTTCAAGTGGCGGAGGCGAGCTGTCGGTCATCCGAGACTTACGGCAATAGATTCCTTCTCCCAGTCGAACTCGATGCCCAGCTCACCAGACCCGCACTTCCACTTCCATTCGTCCCTGCATCCTCCTCTGCATGAAACATGGAAGCGCAACCTGGAAAAGAAGATCATTAGTTTGGGTTAATAGTGATCGGAAACAGGTACGAAAGAAGAGAGACGGAGGTCAAGCTTACCTTCGTCGTTCGCTGTATGTTCACTTCCACTGGCTCGCTCGTCCTCTCCTCTCTCTGTCCAATATCCCCCCTCTCACTTGCCGCTGCAGACGCCACTACATCCCCCATCCCATCCTGGCACCAGATACGACAGGAGTACTTCCAAAATACAGTACACACCGGCCCTGCACACTATACGTCCTTCCTTGCTGCGTTCGGCGCGGTGGCGCAGGAGGATTCGTTGTGCCATATAAGCAGAATTGGCGTGAGTTGAGACCCAGATGTGCAGGTACGTATGTACGTTCGAGCGGGTGTCGAATATATTCCTGAACGAGCCATCTATTAGCCGAGGGTGTATAAAAGATGGGGTGAGTGCTTACTTTTTCAATATCCCATTATTCCCTCCCTTCCTCTTTCAGCTCCTCTTTCTCCTCCTCTCTTCTCATCGCCATCGCCAGTCTTCCTCCGCCGTCCTCCTTGTCGACTACGAAGCTGTCGATGTCTTCACGGTACGTGCCCTCCTAAATCGTGTACGGGCCCGACTCCTGATTGTTCTCCATCATAGCTTTCACCTGCTGTCCTCGAGGTTTGCCGTCGCGAAGCGTTGCGCAGCACCGTACTCGTGTTTTCGGACGTCTAATTTAATAAATAAGTTGATGAGACTCGAATCTGGGGTATGTTTACCCGGAATCGAACTCACATTTTGATGCTAAAATACTCGTTTCACAGCTCAATAATGCCTAGATCTTGCCCGTAACACTCTCTACCCTCCCGGAAGTGCTGTCGATGTCGTTCGGTGTTCGTGGTCATTGCAGAGCGGTGCGTAGCACGGCGATGATTCGTAGAGTACTGATTAAAACCTTTGCATCAGATTGTAATCATATTAGTCTAACCGGTAAATGTCGACGTACGTGTTCATATCTTCTCCATCGAGTACTTTCTGATATTCTAATCTTTCCTTTTTTCAATCCAAGCAGGCGCACTGCAGCGAGCGGCACCACCTTCCGTTCGTAGGAACTTCCGCCCTCTCAAGGTGGGCCTTGTTCGGATCGCAAGACGGTGTGTAGCGCCGTGCTTGACTGTTTGATTGAATGCGCTACGCAATTTGGTCAGAGTGTAAGATAAAATGCTGATCCAGTACGTACATTCTGACCTCGAAAATCCCGCCCGTCCCTGGTAAACTTCCCCAGTTCCATCTACGGTATTTTCGTGCATCTTGTGCAGTGGTGCGCAGCACCGCAATCAGGCATTCCTGAAGACTACCATGCATTATTTGGTGCCAGTACGACGAAATGCTAAGCGAATACGTACATTTCAACCTCTAAAACGTCGTCTTGACAGCACTGAATTTCTCAAATCCTGCCGCCCGCGGGTAGCGGTAACACGTTCCTCCCATTCCATCGTCCGAGCGTGGTGTTTGTGCGCATTGCGGAGCGGTGCGTAGCACCGCGATCACTCTATTTCCCTACGCATTCCATATCAGAACGTAAATGATAGATCTAACTCTTAACATATGATCTGGCCCGTTTTCCTTTCCTGACATTTCACAGGTCCCGGACGCAAACACGTTGTCCGAGATGGGTTTGTGTCGTGGTAGTGGTTTTGCTTGTCCTGTGTGATCAGTTGTAAGGACACGTACATGCAGAGGTATATCTTACTTGCATCGGACATGTTCCTGCTCGTGGATTCTGCTTCTGTTGTGGGTCCTCTGTCACCAGTGGCTGCGCCATCATCGGCCTTGGTAGCACACGTCTTTCCTCCCCACGTATTGGCTCTTCCGCCCTAGCGGTTGTCGTTGATCGAGAGGTGTGCGGGCGTCTCCCTGTATCTGTGTTGATCCGTAGTCGGCAGTTGGACGTCGCCCGATCACCGTAGTGTAACGTCCATGTCGTATGTAGACCTGGAAGAAAATTGTTTGAATCTCCTCTTGTTGCGAGAAATCGCGTCGTCGGCGTTTTTGAGGGTGCGCGTTGTCGTCGGTGGTGAGACGAGGGTGTTCGGGGCATCGCAGTCATCCTATTAGCAGCGCATAGACTGTGTTTGCTTCATTAGTGTCTGGTGAATGATGTCGGATGTGTTTAGTGCCTCCTTTGAGTGTGCATTCGCTGAGGGTGTTCCTGGTGTCGTAGTCGTGCTGTTCGTCGCATATGAACTGTTCGCTAAGTTAGTACATATCTAGTGGACGATGCTAGATGTGTTGACTGCACAAAGAGATAATAAAGTCCATCGATAGCTCCCCATGCCAATACGGTCTATCATCTTGTCAAGCTAAGATTCTCGATTAAGGCTTGTCTCTCGAGTCCATGATGTGCAATACGTACTGGTGTCCGTCTATCGCCCACTTCGTCTTCAGCAATGAGACTCTGGTTCTCAACGTCCTCGTCCTCGTCCGGAAAGTAGCTGGACGTTATTCTTAAGTGTTGATCTGCCCACAGTCCGGAAGCGCGGGGAGTAATTGAGGCCATTGCATCGGTAAGCGAGCTTTTTATACGTGAATTGCGCAATTGACGGAGACGGCACAATAAATTACACTTCCCGATTGGACTCCTACCCGAATGTGCAGTCACTCATCATTCCCCAACCCCCTTGCTCCCCCGCTCTCCCATCCTTGTTGCGCTCCGAGGCGATCATCTACCAGTGTTGATGTGAGTGAAATGCCTACGAAACATGGGAGATGTGCATACCTTTCACTCCTCGTGTAGCCCTCCACTCTACCATCACATACGAGCCGTTTCCCCTGCGCGTCATGAAGACCATGATGCCGATGGCACCGATCGTCGTTTGCACCGATCGTCATTTGCACAGGGATCCAGCTGTCGAAAAGGTGAGTTTGATGGATGGTGTTGTGCATGTAGGCTGTGTTGCTTACCTTTTTTATTTCTTCCTAACTGCCTCCGCTACACATTGTGCGCATGTGGATATGGCTGTATCGTGTGCAGTGGCAGTCAGTGTCGATGTTTTGAGGAGTGTGTGGGACGAGTTTGACCATATCTTGATTGGTGGTGGTGTTGGAGATCGTCATCGTAGGATGGCGGGAGCGCTCGCTAATATTTAGTAGATAATCGGACGTAGAGCAAACAGATAGAATATATTTTTGATCAATACTAAGACGCCAACATGAAAAAGATAAGGAACTGACCTTGAGTGCGCAAACGCGCAACGTCGTTCTGGACACGTGAAGTCTGGAGAGCGTGCTCGTGGCTGGGTAGATTTCGTTGGTGTTCGTGGTTGATTCCATCATCCATCTCATCTCACGGTGGAATGTGTCCAGAGGTGGGTTTGCAGTCTTCATCTGTGTTGTAGGAGGTGGAGCGGCTTGGATCGTGGGAATGAATGAAAGTGGCGGGAGAGGGCAGTAGAGGGCACTTTGAGGAGCTGCGAGATGACATTACCAGCGGCCGTTAGTTAAATGAGCCAAGGCATCCCGCCGGGAGGCAAATAATAACCCAAACCCAATGCCGCTGAATGGGCTCCACGAGGCAATCTACGCCAGACTCGTCATGCCATGCACTAGCGATGGCCCTCAAGCCCAAGTAAGAAGTCGGTTATTGTTATTGTCGGTAGTCGGGAGTCGTGACGATCATCCGAAAGTTGAACTGTATTACTTCTCAAACGAAATGCCAAATAATCCACGTCATCTTCTCGATAGCGGTGAACCCTCAGGCTCCCTCAGGCTGGCGAACCCCCCAGCTATCCCCAATACCATGTTGGTCCAACATGCCTAAGGCTATTGCCATTGCGATTTAGCTTCGATAGATGACATATAATCATCCTCGACATCTACGGTACACATGTTCTTTCTTTTTTCCCCACTTATGGTCTGAATTTTGAAAGTACTATATATTTGTTGGACTCAAGTTGGATTCAAACTGGAGAGATAATAGATGTATGATCACGACATAAATATTAGAAATTGCCACTATGGGAGCAACTAGTCAATGTCCATTGTGAGCAGTGGCACTGAGAACGAGTGTTTGAAAGCGCGACTCCAATGTTTTCTGTTCCTCCGTCGAGATGGTGATATCGTACATCTTGTGCCCCGCCATATGCCTCTCAATCTGTGTCAATTCCATCGCGCCGCTCAAGAAACACTTCATCCTCAAGACCTCCAGATCCTTTGTGATACTTTCCCCGTATTCCAACACCAATTGATTCGTCATAGATTGACTCGAAAATGCAACGCCTGCATCATCACCGGGTTCGGATGCAAAGTATATCAGGAATTCCCCTAAGGCCGTCACCGCATTGCGATCTCCGGTGATCATGGCTTTGTCGCGGATAATGCGAAAGCTATCATGGAGTTTAGGGAAAAACTTGAATGAGCCTGGTACTACTCGTCCAGATTCAAGGGTGATGAAATAGTCGACATCGGGCTTTAGATTCAGCCTGTAAACTTGGGCAATGAGCGCTGGAGAGCGTTTGTATCCGCTGACAGATGGCCCAATTTGAATTTGGGCGGGATTAATGTTCCTTTTAGCAACCAATTGTTCAGCTAGTGCAGTGCTTTGTGCAGTTTCAAGTGTCAGCTTCTTGCCGCAAATCTGCTTGTGGCGAGGCCAGTCATTTTTCTGGCACTGCCTAAAGAATCAAGTATGAGCTTACTGAGGAAACGGAGGTATCAACTGATTTACCTTGAACAGTAACTCGTTGTGCGGTTTAGGACCTCGTTACAAGTCTTACACTGCATATGTTTCGTCATCGATTCCGGCTTCCCGCAGCTCTCACAAGTTCGGATCGCAACAGCATGCGTAGAGCGTATATCCTGCTTGATTTCTTTAAAGGCAGATGGGCTGTGCATGGCTTTAGATAGCTTCATGACTGGATCATTCAGTCCTGCCTTGATAGAAGCAATTTTCGCTGGTTGTTTGCCGAGGGGCCGGGGCTTGCATTCCCAGGAGTCAAGCGTGAAAAAGAGAAAGGAACCTGGAATGAGTTAGAGGATGGTGTAACCTAAGGTGAAAGCAAGGAAAAAATTACTGACATATGTAGAGGTTGCGGCAAAGTTCTAAGCTTGCATATTCCAATCCCGTCTCCAATGTATCACTGGACATCGGAACCCCGGAAGTGCCGTTATAGGGAAAGCTGATTGGAGTTGTCGGTACTGATGATATATCGTCGTGGAGATATATCTTCAGTAGTTTTAGAAATCCCTCCCCGTTATTGTTCTCGAGCGATGCGAGGGTGACGTCTCCGCACGTCTCGCGAAACTGTTCGAAGCCAGCAATGGCTGCGCGGATATGACCTTCCAGCAAATGATTCCGTCGGACACCTGCTGTCACAGCTAGCCATTTCCCCTCAAATCCCACTGCCATATTATACGCAAATCGGCCTGAGAGGTCACATTGCAGAGCACAAAGATAGGCATAGTTCCTTCGATAGCTAGTGAGAGTGAGCTCCGCTGACAATACTTCACGCACACAACGCTGAGTGAGGGGTGACAGCCTCCTCCTCATCAATGCTGTCTGCGCTGCGGAATGCTTTTCCCATGCGGTGTTCCAGGCCATAGGGTCATCATTATAGCTAGGCATCTGAAGAATCTGGAGCTTCCCTGGTGGCATCGATTGCGTGGATCTTTGGTGTCGGGGAGGAGCCATAGATGATTGGGGATCGAAGTGAGATGCCCTAGGGCAGCGGGTGGGTTTGGCGGAAAGGGCTCTGGATGCTAGGATGGGAAGCAATCTGCCATCGTATCTTCCAATCCCACAATGAAGCCATGCAAGAATGTCCAATTCGAAGAGCTTCGGCGTGATTTCGGTCCGAACAAAATCTGACAGTCACATGAGTTCCAAGAGACGCATTGGTTTTCGTTATTCGCAGATACGACATAGCTAAGAAGGATTTCAGGACATAGCGCAGACGAAAAGTGCACCAGAGGCCGGGCGCGACCGACACAAATCAACCGCCTCCGGCTCTGCCGATTGGCTCAAGTATGTAGTGGGCATTACTATTTGCTAGAAAAATCCTGAATCTGCATATGAGCGCCACGTCGTCAATAGAGTCGTTGTGTACAAGACAATGAATTCGAACCACGCAGCATATAGCATTCCCGCACTCGCTCCCTTTTCCGATTCTGCCTCAGTCTCCAGTGTCGTGGGTTACAGTAATGGAATCACTAGTTCTGGCTTCAAATGGTGGAGAAACCACCTATGACATTTTTCGAGGTGTATAAAAGGGGTCGCAGAGTGAAGGGCAAAATCTTCAAAGACAGAGTCTGAAGGAGATGGATGCGACGGTCGGGAGTCGGGAGTCATCCGAAACTGGTTGTTTCTTGTCGAACGAAGAACCAAATAATGTACGTCATCTAAGCACTCATTCTCGCTTTAGCCCCTATTAGTATCCCAAAACCGTCAGGGAAAAGGATATTGCTCGTAAACCACGTACGGATTCATCGTGTGAACAAATCAGTGCTCACCCTATCCTAAACAGTTATCAGGCATGCCAGTCACTCTTCGAAATAGTCCCACAGGCCGCAACGCGGTGTCTCGCGTACCTCAAGACTCGGACGGTCATCCTGTTTCAGAGGCAAATGTCGCCACAGAGGATCCTGTTGAAGAGGCCGCAACTTTCCAAGCTGACCAAATGTCGCCGAACGCTGCTAACAGTACGTCATTCTCATACATATTTTAGTAACCTGATTTCGACATAACACATAACACTGGTGATGACAAGCTGTAGAGCCTCCGTGGTTTAAACCAACTGTACATGCAGGTTTTATTTCTTTTTCTTCCTTTTTTGTTGCATTATTAACAGGTACAGCTCTCACCAGAGCTTTCGCCGACTTCATGCGTTGCACAATGACGGTCGGTTGAATTTCTTTACGACGTGGCCATAGGCTGCTTATGCTTGTCCAAATAGACGCAAAACATGATGTCTGGTGATGGGCGTGTTCGCCCATTCAGAATCGTTCCGTTCATCGACGGGTCACTACCTACAGACCCACCAGTATGTCTTATCTGTCTTGCTTGCTTCCTCTGATGCTCATGAATACTCATCCAATTATTGGATAGCACAATCTTCCCGCTCTCGCAAACGTCGCAGTCATCAACGCATTGACTGGCGAGGAGGCCTCCGCGTATCTGGTTGGGTATGATCTACCAGTCCCGCGTACCATTGCAGTTCGCAAAAAGGCGATCCGGATTGAAGTTGGGTGTATGTATGACCACTGAGATCTGATGCTTGGTAAGTATTCTAATTTTCTGGTTCTACGCCGAATACTAGTAATGCGTATTTCTCTCCCTAGTACTCGCTAATAGCGACGCACAATTCTCACATTTATCAGGCGATTGCTCTTTCTTCCAAGGATCTCAGCACTTACGAAAAATGCGTGGAGCCTAATGGCTCGATGGCCAGAAAATGTGACATATGTATGATATGCATTGCACAAAACATTAAAGCAAGGAATACTTAGGGTACATAGAGGCCATAATGCACAGTGACATACTGTAATCTTCACATCTTCTTCTAACCCCGCATCATCTTCCTCCCCTCGAAATAAAAAAAATGAATCGCAACACAGATATAACTTAGCACTCAAAACCTTCTCGCCACATTAAAAAAAAACGAAATCACAGCTCATCCCTCACCCCGCTCTGGCTCACATTCTCAACCTCCACACCCCTCAAATTCGCCTCAACCTCCTCCTTCCCCCGCCCCACGAACAAATGGTCCACATCCACCTTCTCCACCTCTTCCTTCCCACCCTTCCCCGGGCCAGGAGTAGTAGGCGATATCGGTAAAATCGACACCCTCGGCTCCTCGTCCTCTTTCTCCTTCCCGCTCCCCTCATGACCCTCAGCGTCAGAAGCATCAGGCTTCGACCGAAACACCTCCGCCGCCCGCCTCCTCACCCCGTTCAGAACCACCGCGAACCCCTCCACTACCTCGTTTACCTCACGCTCCAGCTCGTCTAACGCGTGCACCAGCGGGTCCGCCACTGGCTCTGGGGCTTCCGAAGGTGCCTTGAGGTGTGTCCGGTCCCCGGATTGAAGGAAGGATGCGAGTGCGGTGAAGTTCTCTGACGCTACAAGTAGGATGGGTGTCAGTATTAAGGGGTGACGGGGAAAAGGAACAGATACATACTCCGCATGAGATCATGGTACCGCTGCCAGTCGAGATACGTGACATCGTCAAGCCATGCGTAATCCAACCCAATATCACCCTGTGCGCGCTCCGCAAGAGCTTTCACAGCCGCCGCGGCATTGTTTACCTATAGACTAATCAGCATCATGTCTGTGAAGAAAAGCTAAACTCCCGCCCACCTCATCAACCTCCTTCTCCCTCACGCTCAAATACCACGCATGCACATCCCTCTGCACATCCTTCACCTTGTCAGCAAACTTCTCCTCCACCCGCTCCAGTACCTTCTGCCACTTCTCCTTCTCCCCCTCGCCTCCCCCGAGCTTCTTGAAATACCCCTCCAACCCCTTAACCAACTTCCCCGCATCGCCTTCCACATCCCCAATCACCCGTTTTGCCTTCTCTCCCGTCTTGAGCTCAGCGACCGCCGCCTCACGCACCCCACGTACACCCGCCTTTACGCGCTCCGTCATCTCACGCACGAGCACATCCAGCTCGTCTTGCCACGCCGCATGCCGTTTCGTGATCTCTGCGCGTTTGGCAGCTGTTTCTGCCAGCCGCTGTTCTGGCGTGAGTCCTTCTTGGGCAGGGGCCGGTGTCTCAGGCTCAGGCTCAACGATCTCGGGTGCGGAGCCAGGGATCTGCTCGTCCAATCCTATCTCCTTGAGAAAATCATCCATCCCTTCCTCCTCCTCCACGTCTCCTGGGGGGGATGGAGATGAGGAAGCAGCAACGCCCACGAAATCGGGGTGAAGACTTGCGGCGACGACGGATTCGGCGAATGCGGATGCTTCTTCGGTCGAGGGGATGGGCGACGGCGAGGATGGGAGAACAGCCTCGACGATCGGTGTTGGGGGAGGTGTGATGTCAGTGGGTGTCTCTTCTTCTGGCGTCACAGTGGGTTCGGGGACAGCTGCTGTGGCAGGCGTCGTGCTCACAGATGAAGGCACGGGATCAGACACGAGCGACGTCGTGGGTTCGTCGGCAGTTGCTTGTGTCACTTCCGCCGCCGTTGTTTTGAACGACGAGACGACTTCGGCTTCGATGACTTTGTCCCAGATTCGTCGGACGTGCGGGTCAACGTATTCACGTCTTGCGTCGCCGGCTACCTTGGCAAGCTGCAGGGCGTGCACCTTGGTTTGCTCCCAGAGCGCAGCGACATGCGGCTGCACACGGGCCCATGCTTCAATACCGTACGGCTCGGCGGTTCGGTAGGCAGAGTACGCAGCACTGCGTGCCTGGGCAGCGTAGTGCAGAACATGCGGACGAACGTGACGGTACGCAGCGTCGACTTTCTCATACGTCCTCTGCCCAAATGGAACAATGATCTTGTGGTAGAACACAATATAAGGCCGGATATGGGGGTATATGTACGGCTGGATGCCTTTCAAATATATGGGCTTGAGGATGCCGTTGTAGTACTGATCGACGACATAGTACTGGTATGCCGGCACGATGTAGCGGTGGAATGCCGGCACGATGTACTTCGTGTACTGTGCATGGGTAAATGAGGCAACGGCAGAGATGCGGGGGATGACCTGGGTCCGGGTAAAGTCAGCCACTGGTTCCACGTATGGTTTGAGGGGCGCGACATGTGGTGCCGTGCGGTGCGCGAGTCTGTGGAGCGGCGGGAGGATATAGGGGTCGAGAATGTAGGTGCGGTAAACATCGAGGGTGCGACAGATGGGTGACGTGCGTGGGTAGTCGGTGCGGCAGATGGTTGCTGAGTACAGCGCGAAGACCCCGAGTAGCAGCAGGAATAGACGGGTCGCGATTGAAGAGCCTTGCCGTAGCTGAGAGACGGTGAGACAGGTACAAGGAAAAGAGAATAAACGACGTACCTTTTCCTTCTTTTTCTGCTGTTTTTGCTTGGATTTAGAGCGCTTGTCGTGTGAGGATGCAGCGGGTATTGGAGCTGGTGGTAGTGGCACATTCTTTGTCTTGACTGCCCTGGGAAGCGGCTGCGATGAGTTTGAGCGAGATGCAGGTGGGGCTGGCGCCACTGGTGTCTTTCGGTTGACGACCATTGCCAGGCGATGGGGATGAAGGTGCAAGGTCGAGTCGGTGTTGATGTTCGACTTTTTCGTTGGAATGACGCGGTGTCGTATTTGTACGTGTCTGCCTAAGGCTTCCCTGTCGTCAATAACAACGTCACTTCCCAGCCCCTATAAAGTATCTCCTTCGAGAGTATCTGCTCAATATCCACCCAGAAGCGATGATAACAGACCCTGGTATGCCGTGAAAGATATACTGTTTTATTCTGCATGTTATAGAGAAGCTTGTTGACCCGACTTGAATCATTTTCTTGAAGAACAATAGGCATCAGTGTGTGATACTCGACTCGGATGTCAGAGGCACTGTGCGAGGTGGATAAGCATCAATGATATCCCGAGATCTAGAATATTGCACTTTGCTGGAAGAGTTTGAATGTCGCGACTTCCAGCTTTGAATGATCGTGTTGTCTGAGGGAAATTCGAGGAGAAGAACAAAGCCCAATTGCAAGTGACAACTTTGCGAGATGAAGTTCAAGCACTGACGCCGTGAAGTGGGAGATAGATGCTGCCACCTGGCAAAAGCTACTCGATTCTGTACCACCTGTCGTGGTAACGATCGCGGAGAGGACAATGAAAGAGCGCGAGATGTGCGACGAAGGGACATCGACGCCGGGCCCTAATGAGAGAGCACAAACGAGAGAAGAAGTTGAATGAAAAGGACGATGAGGCTTACGCTACCGCCAAGACCACCGTCTCTGCTTCGCCAACCTCCGTTCCGAGGCCCTCATCGTCGATGAGGCGACGACTTCGCGAGAGGGGCTATTTATCAGAGGGAACGGACACGCTGGTGAGAGGGATCAGAGTGGGTGGAGCCAGATATGAGAAGGAAAACCTTCATGCTGAGTGGATAATGCCGCCTGTGAGAGAGAGAAGATCGACTTGAAGAGTGATTGGTTCCTTGGGGGGGTAACATTGAAGAAAGAATTATAATTTGGGCAAGAGTGGATAGAGAGATGGATGGGGTAATTTGAATTTGTAGGAAGGATGCAAGGCGGAAACAGTAGAAAATATTGGCAATCAAAGGAGAATATGTAACTCGGAGGGGAGGTGGGACACGATGAGCGCCAAGTCAGACATGGACAATAGACAACACTGGATATATGCGCCGTAAATGGCACAGATATGCGAAATAGGGAGATGGACACGTATCGAAGGGAAGAGTCTAACGTGAAGCGCCGGTTTAGATGTCTGTTGAAGGAGGCGCATATGGGAGCCGATTCGCCGGCTTGTCGAGGACCCGAGCTGCATGACGAGTATGGATGGGTCCGAAACATAGAGATGAGAAGGACAAGCAGCAGTGGTTACTCACCTGAGCTAATAAGAGCGGAGAAGAGAAGAGGTATGAGAACGATGGACGTGTTGATTATACGCCTCAACGGAAAACTCCATCATGAGACGAGACCGTGGCGAAGGAGCTCATGTCTCTGTGATTAGTTAGAATAGTATTTGACAAGTCTGTAGACGAGGCATCGGGTAAAGTCAGCCAGTGGAGGCTAGTGGAGGGCCTCTTACCCGTGACTAGGCTGAGAGAAAAGATGGGAGTGATTTTTTCCGTGCAGCTCGCACACTCGCACACTTATATACTTTGTATCTTCCTATTGGCGGCTGTTGCCGGGCAGGGGATGTAGGTGCGGTGACGGCTTTGGTGTCGATGTGACGATGTCATTCAAGTCAGTGGACAGGATTCCGATTCGGAACTTTTGGACGCGTAGTGTCACGTGCTTAAATATTTGTCTTTGCTTGCCTAGAGCTTCCCTCCAAAGTGGCAATACTTAGCTGCCCTGAGTGCTCAGCGCTCAACTTCCACATTCAAATTGCATTAATTCAAACCCTACATAGACTGTAGGCTCATGTGCTACATGGGTTGGAGACTCAGGGTGCTTGATGGCTCAGAATCTTCCTGTTCGAATCAGGGCCATAGTATAAGAATGACAATCCGATGTTCGGCAATTATTTCCCCCCCTCGCTCGTTAAAAATAGGTTTGTGCACAAGCAGCCTCGGAGATGTGGCGTGTTCTGCGAGGACATGCGTCTCAGCCGAATATTTCAGTTCACGAAGCCGCGGAAAGAACTGCGCCTGACAAAATCTCTTTGACAAAGTCCAGCGGCGATCTTATCAGATGTGTAATATCAGATCAAATGACCCAAAGGGCCATCAATATCTTATCTGATTGATAGATCGCCCGAACTGTCGCGATCGACCATGGCACTTCTTTTGCCCTGACTCCCGCCGAGAGGACACGAACACACGATTTCCAACATATATAGGATGCCAGGTACCCATTTGCAGTTTCCCCGCAGCCCTCGCCCTCGCCTTCTCCACCATGGTCCTCGAATATGCCTACTTCATCCCTAAGTTCCTGGGTGTCCTTGGCCCGTACATGCTCGAGCGCCTCTCCCAGCGTATCGCCGCGCTCGTGCACAAGCGGACCTATGTTCCCCCTGCCCCAGGTAGCACTCCCAAGATCGTCATAGTCATCGGCGGCTCCTTCACAGGCATCCATCTCGCACGGCACCTCTCACATACCCTACCGACTGGATATCGTGTGCTCCTCATCGAGAAACACTCGCACCTCAACTACCTGTTTTCCTTCCCGCGCTTCTCTGTCGTTGAGGGTCAGGAAAGCAAGGCGTTCATCCCTTACCCAACTAATTTCCCCGGTGCGCCCGAGGGGGTGTTTGCACGTGTACAGGACACGGCTGTCAGTATCGATCAGCAGACGGTGACATTGGCGTCAGGCGAGACGCTGGAATACGAGTTCCTTGCACTGACAACAGGGTGCACGCTCCCCCCGCCGGCGAACGTGCGTGCGACGGAGAAAAAGGATGGGTGTGCGGAGCTGAGGGAGATGCAGGCGGATATCAAAGGTGCGAAGAGGGTCGCGGTGCTGGGCGGTGGTGCGGTGGGTGTACAGCTCGCGAGTGATGTTAAGAGTTTTTACCCGGAGAAGGAGGTGGTTCTGGTACACTCGCATCAGCAGCTTCTTGGGAGATTTGGCGCGAAGCTGCATGGGTGTGCGTTGAAAGCGTTGGAGGAGCTGGGCGTGGAGGTGGTGCTTGGGAAGAGACCGAAGGTCCCGGAGGGACAGAAGGAGAAGGGTGTGAGACTTGAAGATGGAGAGTGGTCTAAGGAGGTTGACCTTGTTGTAAGTGTATTCAAGTCCAATCCCATATCCATACTTACCAACTTACCCTTTCACTCATAGATCCCCTGCACTGGCCAAAGCCCAAACTCTGACCTAATCACATCCCTCTCTCCCTCCTCCGTCTCCCCCACAACACATGAGGTTCTGGTCAAGCCCACGTTCCAGCTTGCGGACGACGCGTTCCCGCACGTCTTCGCGCTCGGCGATGTGGCGCACACGGGTGGCGTGAAGATGGCAAGGGCGGGGATGACGCAGGCCGAGGTTGCAAGGCGGAATATCGTGCGTCTTATTAAGGGTGTGGAGGGAAGGAGGCTGGAAAGATATAAGCCGAACTGGGTGGAGGGGGCATTGAAGTTGAGCCTGGGGAAAGTGAGTTGCTGTTTTGTCTTGTGTATAGTGAAGAGCTGATGATGTGTAGGATCGCAACGTATTATATTTGCAGGATGGGAAGTGGGAGCTCATACTTAAGGCGAAGGCACATCTACCGGATATGGGGATCGGAAGGATATGGAAGTATCTAGGCGTGAAACCGGGGGACTGGGATTTGTAGACGGGGGATGTGGTGGTGATCTCGATTTATGCGTAACATCTCTTCACTTTTTCATAGTTTTTATGTTGATCTTGAGTGGAAGTACGGTTCTATTCATGCATGCTATTCGTTGATACACATTTCTACACAGCTTGAAATAAATCATAAGTTAGAAGTTAGAGCCTAAAGAACCGCGAAAACCCCCTCCGCGTCTTCGAGGTCTCCCCAACCGTAGCCTTCGTTTCGTCAGCTGTGCCCGACGGTTTGGGAGCAGGTTTCTGCATCTCGTCCTTCGCCGGTGCAGTGTCCGTCCCAGACTTCGTATCCCCCACGGTGTCCTTCCCAGACACAGGCTTGGGTGCCGGAGTGACTTTCGGCGGGGCGGGGGCAAGGGCCCCCGTCGCCTCGTGTTTGGACGTAGCGACTTTGGCGAAGCATGCTCCGCCGTTGGTCCATACGTCTGCGGCGCCTGTTGTTAGGCAGATGTCAGTATTTTTTGTGGAGCGATGACTGAAAGAATGAACGTACCTCCGGGAACGTCTAGGTTGGGTCGTGAGAGGGGGGCAGTCAGTCAATGTTGACTTCGCGTGGATGTGAATGGTATTTTGATTGCGTGCTTACCGCCTTGAGTCCACCATTTAGCGGTCCATAGACGGCCACTGGATACGATAAAAGAGTGTCAATTAGCCTCCAGGGAAATAAGAAATCACGACACGGTTGAAACTTACCTGTACGTCACTTTGTTGCCATTGGTATACTACTCAGCCCAGTCAGCTTCGATGAAAACACAGTTCAAAGCAGGAGGAGAGAACATACAATAGAAGTCGAGACCCATGCCGCGACGCCTGAACACCCGCCACCACCGGGCGGCGTCGACGTCGGTGTCGGTGTCGTACCAGGTCCGCCTCCTGTCAAAGCACTCTTCACAGCCCTGTCAAACCTATTATTTCCTTTTCGATCCAAAAAGTCCATTGTCTCAGCGAGCCAGAACAAAAATCCAGTGAACACTGTTGCGTACCGTAAGCCTGCGACGCATCCCACAGCATGATCCCGCCAAAGGAGGAATACTGCGAGCGGGTCTGTTTCGCTATGTTGCCGAGGGTGGCGGCGTCGACGTAGCCGGACCCCGCGGCGGTGGAGGAGGCGGGTGCGCCGATGTAGACTTTGACGTTCTTGTTGGGCGAGATGGTTTTGGCCCAGTTGTCCCTGTGCAGTAGTTAGTTGGGAGGGGCAGAGGAAGTTGGAGGAAGCTGACCAGGTGCCAAAGTTCCAGGCCTGGGGTGTGATGTTAAAGAGTTTGTCTACTTCGACGAGAGGGAAGAATAGGTGCGTACGTTGGGGTTGTTGTAGTTCTGCACACCGCACCAGTTGTTGTACTGTGAAGAGAAAATGAGGGGTTTGTGGGTACCATGTGTGTGCGAAACGAGGGCTTACGCTAGATGTCATCCATTAGCATGCATCGCGGATTTGGAAAGAGAGTAGCTTACACTACGATGCAGAAGAACAGCGGTGATGAGCATCGAGATTAGCAGACACCTGTTCAGAGGGAGGACTCACACTTTGCGTCGAATATCAGTATCATGTGTGCTGGAATGATGGGTGGGTGTTCCTTACTTGGACATAAACGGCATCAAAGCTGGCACCGTTCAGAACTGCTCCCAGGCTCGCATCAGGGTAAACACATTGAGGCGCAGCCGTGACGTAGTATCTAGCGGATTCAGTGGTCCAGTCCAACAGCTAAAGGGACGTGGGCTTTTACTCACTTCTTGCTGGCTCCATTTGCGCGTGATCTAATCCTGTTCACAAACGCAACATATCCTGTCGTCCCCCCTCCTTCAATATCAAGGTCGACGCTGCACAATAAAATAAAGCAAGTCAGTACTTCAACACCAAGGGCGACGGCGGAGATGGAAGATGACTACGAACCCATCAAGGACCGCGTCACCAAACGGACGCGTGGAGCTCGATCCGCCGAGGAAGAGATTCCACAAGGTATCGGCGAACGTCTGGGCTTGAGCATCAGACGAGAAGGCGTTGTTACCTGTTGCGCCACCCAGGCTGAGAGTGACGATCTTTCCCCGCGCCTGGCATGCCTTGATGCTCCCGGCCAAGGATTGGCACTTGGCGAGACTGGTGCCCGGGAAGACGCCACTGTTCTTGCTGCAGATCTGTGTATTGTCGGATCGGTGAGCAAGTAGTTCGAGGAAACGAGGGAGGAACTACATACGTTGGCCAGGTCGATCTCGGGGAGGCCGCCAGTGGAGAAGTAGACATGGAGGAACGCGATGGGGATGGCGTTTATTGTATCATCCTGGTTGTTGGGGAGGAGTCAGCAAACCATCGAAGAGACAGGGCATTAGAAATGAGTACCTGGCAGTAAGTAGATAAATCCTTCTGCCAACCGGATTGGTCAGGGTGTGTCGCTCCATACGAGTTCTGACCATAGTATCTAGGGAACTGTTAGTGTACCGCGCGTCCACTTAGATTAACAAGGGTGCAATGCTTACACAGCCAGCTAGATGAAGGAAGAGTATTTGTATTCAGTGGGAAGATGATGAAATCCCAGGGACACATACGTTGTCGTTTCTGGAGTTGTCAAACGCCGTAGCTTGACGCATTTGGGCTGCAAAAAGCAGGCATGTCGCGAGAAGAGTTGAAAAGCGCCCCAAGAAGACCATTGCTAGTCACAAAAGAAGGACCGTTGTGAAGCTTTGGAAGTCCACAGCACTCAAAGACGCTTTAGAAGCAGGTTTTATAGGCTCTGCGAGGTCGAACTAAAGGGGATGACGAGTCATACATGCTCCCCATGGCTGAGCGATATGGGTACGTGTCACGATATTGAGCAGAGCGTTCGTGAACACATGTGTTCCAACCGAAAAGGTACTGACTAGGTCATGTCCAGGCGGAGCGGTAGAACAAGCGTAGGCACATATAAGTATAGCTCGTCCCATGGAAGTAGGCCGAGCATGCTAACGTTCGAAGAAGGTCGGATATACGGGGTAACCAACGTCGACCAACTTAACGTAGGTGTGGGATTGCCACATGGCCAAAGCGACAAAACATGAGCGTTCCGTGTCAGAAGGTCGTCTGGTTCGGTCGCGGCATCCTAGCCCGTGCATGTCTCTGTCGTGGGTAAATTGAGAGCAGAATGGATGGCGCATGCACATGGATAATGAAGCACGCCAAAAGCTGCATACGATAAAGAGCCCATGTGGGCTATATGACAAGGGCGATAGGCGGAAGGCCTCTAGAAGAGAGCAAGAGAATTACAGAATGATTCATGTGGTTTCGATAATATGAGGAACATACCTCAATTTGGAAAGTTTGCCCGAAGAATACGATCGCCCACAGAGATAATACATGCAGAAGACCAAAAGCCCAGGTGAAATGAATTCTTTCAAGATTAGGCTAGTCCTATCTGTGGTAGCCTTTAGACGCCACCATAGAAACGAACGAATAGCAACCAAAGCTCGCTGATCATAAACGGGTGGACCGAAAATAAGGCTCGCTCCCAGGGAGACACTGGGAAAAACATCATGATCCCTTCTACTTTTGGATGTATCAGCTTCAGAAGGGCAACGACACCTTTGCGAGCGCGAAGACCTCCATGAAGGCTTCACTCTCTTATCGTACCTCAGGCTTCCTCGATCATGATCACGAGTTACAATCCATGTGGTCCGCTAAAGTTATAAAACGACGGACGATACCCATGTCGTGGTTGAATGGGTGTCGTCGAAATGTCCAGAGCGAAAAACATGTCTTATGTACAGCATGCGGATCGAAACCATCTGACGCAAGGTTCGAGGCTTGATATCCATGGGATCAGTAGACTTCATCAGAATGTGTACCACAACTTCATGGAGAGTTGCACTGTTGCAATAACCCAGAAAGATAGGAATGGTGTAGTTGACAAATTCTGAGCATGACACTTCATACTTGTTAGCGAACTGAGATCTTCGGCGACTAAACTTTGAACCTACCGCTTGCACGCTGTTCAAGTACTTTCCACGGTTCATGGTTTTGAAAGAGAACTTGAGAGAAGAAAAATAGACATTTATAATAAAATGTTCTTACCGATCTGCGCGATGGGCTACATCATGGACAGACAAGTCCCGAGTCAAAGGCAGCGTAAAGCACCAAGTTTCCTGAGAAAACCCATTAAGTAGGTAAATATATGTGTGCTCGGGCATTGGAAAGTCTCCATGTGGGCTGGTCATGAGATCTAGAAACGGGGGACTTGTTGGGCGTCACGATCGAGCTCGAAGGTCACGAACGAAATTGACCATGTAAAAGACCATTTCTCGCTTTGAGAACAGGTATGGAAGATCTCAGAGGAAGATTTGAAAGGATGCTAGGGAGCTGCCTCGCTGGCTGTTTTGTGGGTTTTGCTCGAAAGTGGTGGAGAATGAGGAGTTCCGGTACAATCGGAACACAACCATATTGATGCATGTTTGGCAAACGCCTCAACCCTGGCCCGATTTGAGCCTGAGGTCCAACTTGTTCCAAGTCCAATTTCCAATTCTTTTCAACTCCCTTGCTTTGACTGCTGGTTGACTGCCCTCAGTTTTCTCTCGTCTCCTGATACTACTGCTTCTTTGCCATGGGACGGAAACCGATAACGTATGGACACAATAGACACAGAACTAGGACACAGCTAGCTACGGAACCCACCTCTTCACCTTTGCTGGACATCACCGACCCAGACGAGAAATTGACGCGTGCAGAAATGACACGAAGGATGCTTAAACGATCTCGACATTCTGGATCATGTTCTGCTGGTGCCAGTCTATTAGATGGACTCTCGGATGCAAGCTATAGTATCAAGAAACCTAAGCTATCCTTACATGAAGAGCTACAATCTGGCCAGGACCTTGGACATGCTACTTTTCTTCGGAACTCGGCCTACGATTTACAAACACCGCATCCAACACTGCTGACGGAGGCTCAGATATTCAAACTCGAATCTTCAAGGGGCCGACCCTTGCCGTCAGATTACGAGTTCTCGCCTGTTCCTCTTGCACCGAAGCACGGGTTCTCACCATTGTCGAACGGACGATTGGCTCTCTCTCAGGCGCGAGCTAGTCGAAAGAAAGATCTTTCGCGTAGGACGAGCTCCCGTAGTCTCAAGGAAAACGTCACGGCTCCATCCTCAAGACCATCTTCCCATTCTCGACGTCAGCATACCAAGGCTTCTCGGCCAGTTACCAGATCGAACTCTAAGACGACAGCTGCTCGGCTGCCCCTAGCGAGCCCATTTACCTCACACCCTTCAAGCCCGCGTCTATCTCCTAAACCGAAGACCAAAAGCAAATACAACGCCTTCAAACCCATAACTCGTCCGACCACTATCAAACGCACACTTTCCGATACGCATTTCAATCCAAATCTCCCAGTAGCGAAAACGCAAACACAAAGCACAGCCAACTCCCCCGTTTGTCAAGTGGCCGACTCGGAATTTCCCAAAACTCGTCGCCCTTCGGCCCCCAGCGCTATTGCCCAAAGACCCAATGTGGCTTCCTGGTTCATCCCTTCGGCCTCAAGTAATATGAAACCTCATCTCGAAAATGCTAGTTCGTGCTCTCCCTCGATTTTCGACCTTACTGCTCCCGTTGACCGTGGAGTGGGTGTCGATTTCAATCGCCCGCCCTCCCAACTCTCATATACATCAGCCTACGATGAAGGCTTCTTCGGAGATGCCTTTGGAGTATCCACGCCATTTGGACTGAGGGCACAAAGCAAAGATAACCATCGCTGCGCAGAATCTCCTGATTCCACAGACGACGAGGCCGACGGCTGGATTCCGTCTTGTCATGCATCCGTTCTCGTCCCGTTACATTCCAATATGCACCCGCATTTAGAATCTAGGACTCATGATACCCTTTCCCCGGCTCTAAGGCGAAGAATTGAACGCTCTGGTTGCCCGTGGTTGAGCGACAGTATCATTTCACCTCCGAGCATAACCCAAAAACGCGCATATAGTCTGCACCCATCTCCGAGTGCGCTTCAGGACGAAGATATCGAAATGAATTTAGACGCGCAAGGCGATAGGGACGACGTCGACTCTTTGGGTCTCGGGCCGAAATTGACGAGTCTCTCTGGCAACATAGGTATTCCCAAAGATAAAGGTCAGGGAGATTATCGCGAAGCTCTACAGGAATTGTTCCACAGTCTCGATCTTGGATTTGGCGACGGTATGCCAGCAAGACCTTTGTTATGGCCCTCCATTAACTGGTATGTATCAACACAGGTGCTTCTCGTGCTTCTATTTCGAGGACTCGTTCTCTGGACATTGAACCAGAAGGATCTCAGCTTCAGAAACAGACCCAAGGAAACGCTCTTCAATCACCCGCACACATCTCGCCTTCTAAATCCAAACACGTAGACACGGAGATTACTACGAAGGAGAAGCGCGAAGGACGTGATCGCCGTGGGACCATACGAGCTTCCGATTTCCAAGTCCAAGTGGTCGCTGGAGCCAGGAGAACGCGAAGCGGGACCGTCGTTCAAGGTCCTACTCGACCCCGGAGGGAGAGGAGCGGTACTATCATCGCCACCTCTCAGGCTCAGGAGGCCTTGGTGGCAAAGACAAGCGCGGCGAGGCCGGAGGAACATGAAGACGTCGATATGCACAATCCCCAAGGCAATGACGGCTACCTGGACGATGTCCATATGTCTGGAGAGGTAGACGAAGATGAACTGAATTTGGTCGGGTACTGGCATGATGAGGATTGGGTGGTCGCTGAGCCTCCTTCGCCTGAGGTTCCACGTCGTAAGCCCAAGCGCGCCCCTGGTTGGAAGAAGTCTTGGGGAATAGGACGCGGATTGGGGACTTGGGGGATGGCAGAGCATGATGAAGACGACGGGGGAGACGACCCGCTGCTGCTGAGGTGACTGGCCTTGTAATCATTTGCTTTCCTTCTGGTTTTTCTCGTTGCCGCTCCTCAGTTTGTTGCATTATGTGTCGTTGCTCTGGACTTGAAGGTTGGATTGTTTGTGATCTTCTGGATCTTGTTTTTGTGTCTTTCTTTGTCTATCATTCTGATCAAGGCTAGGACCGCCTTTTTTCACTGCCAACCCTTCGTCTCTTGAGGCTCTCCTGGAAAAGTGACCAGACCTACTGTATCATTACTATCGACGTTGCTTCGCTTGTTTCGCTCTCGGCTCTTTTACCTTTCGTCATCATCGCTTTCAACCGCCTGCGTAAGTAATTCGATACATCATGTTTGACGCGGACCTTGATGTCCAATCCCATTGTGCATTTCGTTGTTGATGCGTGAATGGTTCTTGCGGCTGGATCCCAGGCCCCAAGCCCGCAATATTGGATTTCGGGGAGATGCGATAAGGTTTGCAGGGCACCAATTGTGGATCCATATTTTTTGAACTCATTTTCCTTCCAGCCCCTCGCCGGAACGCCCAGCAATGAACTTCCTGATCGGTCAATGCACTCTCAGTTCGAGCACCGACCCCGCCAGTGCATACCAATGGTCATCCTTGCAAACAAAACCTTGGGTCAATTTGGACTCAGCGGTGTTGCATCGGATAGGGCGCCCCTGGCTTACAGGGGGTGAGACTTTCATCGTCCAATGACTGCGCGACAAATTTCTATCGGGCAGTTGATCGTCGATGACCTTCAATCTGCTTCGATATTATGTTAAAAGCTCAAATCGATGATATGGACCTTTGGAGGGCTCATGAAACAGGGGGCGGCGGCGGCAACAATATCGGCACGCGCTGGCATTGGAGGTAACCATCCCCGCTTCTGTGGCATCTCCATGGAGCTTGCCCTCGCTCTCCTCTCCTTGGATGATGCAAGTTCAGTCCCTCGAAATCCTGCCTCCCCGTATTTCAAACCAAGGCCTGGACTAGTCGCAAGGCACAACTGTAATGACTAGGAGGAAAGCTACATTCTCCAGAAGGTGGCCATGGAGGATTTCTGCTCGGACTCACGCAGTATTAACGTTTCTCTCCAGGCTTCTTGGGTATTGCATTTCAGACTTGAACGTCCAAGCCAAGATAACGACGAACGGGGGACCTCTCTGTAATAGGTGCGGCTAAGCCTGGCAATTTTCTTGGAGCGGACCCTGTCGATTTGGTTCCGCGACCTCAGGTGGGGTCGTGATAGATTACATCCAGGATAAGCGATGGCTAACGCAGTGACTCAGAAGCCCGCGTCGTCAGTCCTGAGTGTTTCCTTTCCGGACCAAAGGGGCTATGAGAGGCGTGGCGACGTCGGTCGCTCGCGGGAGCGCTATCTCTGCCCGGAGCGGACACATGGTCGAATTGAATTGAACACAAAGTAATTCTCGAAAGAAAAAAATCCGGAGATGTGCAATCGGGGTTCCTCGAAACTACGCCGCCAGCGGCGCGTGAAGGTAATTTCTCGCCGATGCCAAAATTTGCCGAAAATGAAAAAGAAATCCACAACAAATCAGCGAGAAATTTCATGCCGTGAGTAAGCCTGCATCATTCCAGATGAGGGTCCAGTGCATGAAGATCCTGATCAAATCTGCTCGTCAATCGTTTCAGGGTGGGCCACATGGACGACGACTGCAGGAAAAGCCACGCTTTGGGAGACTTTGGGTATTAGGTAGGTGCATACTCCGAAACTACTTATTCACACGAGTTCTTAGGTGACACGTCAGCTGTTCGCAGGCTTGGAAATGTCATCCTGAACACTCCGTTCGTCTCTCAGAAACAAGACGCATGATTAGCATCACCATTATTACGACGACACGGAGTTCAGACAGGAGGGGATCGAAATTCCGTCCGAGCGGGCGGACGAATAACATACGACTGACGTGAGCTTCTCCGGGCAGGACCGACTGAATATCCTCCATTGGCATATCCTGGACAAAGGTCCGATCTGTTCCAATTTAAAAGTGACCACGTGATGGCAACAAGAGACGCGTCTGGCCAAGCTCTTCGATTTGAGCCATAGTCGAACGATACACCGATGACGTTACAGCGTCTGTCTTCTCCCGATAAAACTTAATTCCACCTTCTACTTGCCCAATGGATTATTCGAACCTCACTGTCTTCCTGCCTGAAGCCTCTCTGGACGATTCTGTCAGATACGGTGGACGTGAGGCTCAATGCGAGTTATGCTTCGACTGCAGCCTGGGGGCTTTCACAGGCATTATTCGGACTCCCTGGACAGCGGCCACTGATACTACATAGTGTCCTTTCTAAGAAGTTCAACCACAACGTAACGAGTCGCGCCGCGCCTCACCGGAGCACCGCTTACTGTGAAACGCGCCCCTTGGGCAATTCATTCTGGCAACTATCCTCTCTAGGTATTAAGCCGTGGCAAACGACCTGTCATCGTTATACATTGGTGGCACCGAGGTCCGTTCACTAAACTGTGGCTCCTTTTCCAGTCTGACAGTAGTCTGGTCTTGACGTTCATGACCAGACTTTGAAGCACAGGAGAACTTCTAGATCAAACCCGAATACTTCGGTTACATCCAAATTCGACGTCTCAACGTGGCTTTGTTAGGGATTGAAGGTGACAGGCCTTTCGGGAAAAACACCCACGCATTTGCCAGCGCTTGGTGCCTTGCCCGTCCATTTAAATTTGCCGATAAGCAGTGAGTGACTGTGAGTCCTTATTTTGCCGTTTGGCTGAGATATTGAAGCAGGCCCATGCAGTGCCTGTAGCTGCCGAACGAAGAAAACACATGAAAAAAGGAAAACGCAAAGGGTTTTATGCCATCTAAATCTTTTGTTCGTGGGCACAGATCAGTGCCGCACCTTGTGAAACTGACAATGGAATTCATTACATGAGAAGCGCTGCCAGGCGGCCGCTTTGAAGGTTCGAGGGGCATGGGTTTATGTTCTCGATTTCATTCCCAGAAGCTAGGTCATAGTAGATTTTCCGACTCCCACAGATCAGGCAACAACGGTCAAATGCGTCAACATTGAACGTGTGAATCGATGGATGTCATATCTTTCGGGCAGCCGAAGGGTCTACGCTTGAAAAGCAGGGTCTTTGTTCGACCATTTGGTCGAGTGCCCATGGACAGGGACAAATGCAACCGTACGTGTATTGGATACAATCCGAAATTCGAATTCCCTAAATGCGAACGCCACTACGACGTCTCAGGATAATCAACCAACTTGTCCGTCGGTGCCTTTCGTGTTTCAACTCCAGGAAGCCCGAAGGATCGTATTTGACCATGACAGACCAGCACTGACTCCCAATATGCTTAAACATTCGCCATAGCCCTGGTTTGACGGGGGGGGGGGGGGAAATTCCTCCTCGTAAGACATGAATAGAACTGTGTTACATACAAGAAAGCCAAAAATATGAAAAGATTGACACAGTTAGACCAAGGTCTAGGATGAGTAGACCTCCATTAAGAATCTTCCTCATGCTCAGCAGCGGTCTTCCATCGGAGGTTTCCCTCGTAAAATTTGAGCATCTACGATACAGCAAATGAGTGTGTATTTTTAAGGTCGATTCCTGAACAGCAAACCTTCTGAGGGAAACGCTTATAGCATAGATCCGTATTTTCTCTGACCCGTTCGTCGGTGGTGCTGGGAGAAAAGCATAAGCTAAGTTGACTTTCTGAACCCAGCGGGTGCTCACAGAGTGAAATAAACGAGAAGGTCATCCGCTCCTCGTTCAATGGTATCAACCGACTTGACAAGACCTTCCCAGTCGGCAACGTTCATGTACTGGGACATGTCTCCAAACGTGATATCTTCGTCAACAACGTTCGTAACTTCTTCTGGTTGCTGTTTTGGAGCTGCACTCTTCCTGGCCTTCTTTGCTGCTCTGTTTGAGGTTGCATCGACATCATCTTCAACAGCGGATTCAGCGGCGACCTGAGACTTCCTTCCGCGTTTCTTGGCTGCTGACTCCGTGACATCCTCTGCCGCAACAGATTTGCGCGGGCGTTTGGGGGTTTTAGCATCAAGAGATTTCCTAGCCTTCTTGGGGTTCTTCCTCCAATATTCTTCAATGAGAGCATCCGCGTTTCTGAGTAGGATTAGTTTCAGCGCATGCTTTCGTGCCAGTGTAAAAGTCACATACCCTGCATCTTTTTCATCCACCCAGCTGTTTTCGGATTCACCGTAACCCTTCCATTTTACCAGGTAGCCCATCCTTCCCTAAACATGTCCAGAGAAAGACGTGACTTCAGAAAATGCATTCGCGGCTAAGACAAACATTTGACTCGCACCTCTGGAAATGAGCCCTTCTTCGCGTCAAGGATAGCCTCAATCTCGTATTCTGACTCTTCTTCGCTACCACTTCCCCCGTTTTCCTCCTCGTCGACTTCCATGTCATCAGCCTTCTTAGATTTGGTTTTGGAGCGTGAATGGGATCTTTCGCTGCCGCTTTCGTTATCAGAGCGCGCTGGGGATACTCTTGCCATCGTGGACTAATAGAACAAGAGGTTAAGCCAAAGAGGGCCAATAAACGTAGAGTCCAAAAAGTGAGGTTGTTGTCGACGGGCAACAAACAACGTGTGAATAAGGTTTCGTAAGACGTTCAACTTTGAGATTCAGCTTGCCCACAGGCGCTCTCCTTCGAGTCCTGATCGTCGAGTAACATGTTGATACCGAATAATGTTGGTCATGAAAAAGCGGTCCAAAGACTGTGTTCCAGACCTCTTGCTATACAGTGATTACAATGATTACATTGGTGGAGATCGTGAATATTTTCGGATAACAGCAATGAGAAAAGTGGGTGGTCAAAAGGTACAAAACAGTAGACTATCTTCGACGACTGGGACTCGCACTACGCCCACGAGCTCTCCCCTTTTTTGGTCCTGATGGTGGAGGACGGACAAAAGCGTAATCGCATTGTATTTCCTGCTCCAACAGCTGAGTACCAGACGCGCCCTCGATCGCTTTCTGGGCTTCCGCCATGGTTTCATATTCGACAAGAGCATATCCCTGAGAAACAGAGTGGGGACGGATATTGAATGAAGGACCGTCCAGTATATATGGTGGCGCAACTCACCTTCACATAACCGGTCCGGCGGTCAAGGTTAAGATGCAGGTTTTTGATCTCGCCGTATTCAGCGAACTTGTCGGTGACATCCTCCTCCGTTGCCTCCTCATGAACGTTGGTTACGAGGACGATCCATCCTTCGACAGCTGAATGCAGTGCAGCTCAGTTTATAAACAATCTAATGCGACGATCAAGATAGAAACGTACATCTCGCAGCTCTTGTGTCGGCATCCTTCACATGCGACGTCTCAACTCGGTCGTATGTTGGCTCCGTGGTAACTGTCCCCTCATTTCCTCCTAGAGCTGGTATTGGGATGAAAGGCCCGGCGTGAAATCTATTGGACTTGCCTGTGTTCTGAAAACCCCTGCCTCGTCTTCTTACAGCACCTCCTGCCGCCACTGAAAATTTTTAATGGTTATTCTCTCGTTTGAATGCTTGAAAAGACTCCAGTCCAACGTACTATCGTCAATGTTCATCTCATCGTCGGACATGTTTAATGGTGGGTTGAGTTGTGCGTGTCACGCATCGGTGTCACACAATGTGGAATTATTTTCCCGCCGGCGCCGGCCGAAGAACCCATCGTTATGAAACGTGGGCCGAAGAGCGGTCACCAGGAAACTGTTGCGTACACGCCCGCCACTTCCCCCAAAAGACTCATTCGTTTCAAAGTCTTGGAAACTACAAAGGCGCTGTCGAATATGCCTCGATCGTAGACCAGCTCCAGTGGTCGGACGACCTGCGATATTTTTTGCAGCAGTCTCCGAACCATGCGCACATGTATACCTGGTGTGGACTCGTTCCTAACCTGCCAAAAGTCCTTGGTGGATCCTGGGTCCGGATGTGGCACCTTGTGGCACTCTTTCTGCATATATTTTTGATCCCGATTGTTTTGTGTATAAATGTATATTTTCCAATTTCCACAATGGTCGTCACCGTCGCCTTGTCATGGATGTTCGGTGTGCCTGATCATTGGCTCCTGAACTGATCGCGATTCACTGTTCCCGAACTGGCCTGTTGTCCGCGAGTTTCACAGGTTGTTCATAGGCGCTCTTTTCTCTCACAATCATCATCTTTTAGCGGGCCGACCAGTGACTAGTGACTAGCCGCGCAGCCTTAAAGCGCGTCGGATTTCTGTCCAACTCCCCACAACCATCTCCTGTCTCAATTTCAGCGCTCGACCACCCTCCTTCTCTCATCATGCACGCCATGCCACTTATCAACCATCCCTGCACACTCTGCTGCCGACCCACTTCTATGTGGTGTAGCCGTTGTCAGAGTGCCTGGTACTGCTCTCCAGAGCACCTTCACAGCGTCCGTCTTTGTGCCGTTAAAGACCAGTGCTATATCCTGACTTAGCTACCACTCTTAGGATTGGTCTCGGCACCGCAGAGAGTGCATACCGGCCGTGAACACCTCTGGTGGATACAACGTCAATATGATTGCTACTCCACCGCCAGCCGAGCCCCAATTCATTACCGTGTCGGCTATCCTCTTCTCCCCTGAGGAAGGTGAGTTACTTACAGCTGTTGCCACAAGTGGGCGTTAAATATACCCTTCCCAGAACGCCCAAGGATAATCTCCGTCAGCTGTCGACCATCCCACAAACCTTCTCAGGGCATGTGCCCCATACCATTGGTGCAGTCCCACTTCCCCGACGGCCAGACTGAGGGCATCGTTTTGACGCAAGGACTTAATGGCGAGCCCCTCCGATTCCCCTTGCATTTGTGGTACTCTCCGACGGCACTGCAAAAGTCCTCTCCTGTCAACCGCGCGATCTATCACATCACGTCTGGTGCTGCACCCAAGCCTTGGTGTGGCCCCGTGATCGTTTTGAAATTCAACGGTTCCAGAAGACAGGGCTACTCCGATGCTGGCTCGAATGATCTTCCTGCACTCTCAGCTTATTTCCTTGCGTACAAGTAATAAGGTGTCGCTAATGGTATGTATCTGTCGGTATTTTACAGTTCGTGGATGCTCAATAACTTGCTGCCAGCTGTCTAAACCAGCCCCTAGACGAAAGTATACATACTGTTCAACTATCTCCACTGCATACACTTGTATAATTTCCTGTGCATAGTTTATTTTATTACATCGCATTGCTATCTTTGCATACCATACATAGCTTATTTAATTCCTAGATGAATATATAGACTGTCTTCCCCTACTTTTCAACATTGAGGAAACATTCTGAGCAAGATCCAGATCGTGCGAGTCACTGTTAAATTGTACGTCTGGCATGCGTGTGATTCGACTTGACTTGTCAAACTTAGTTCCACGAGGCTTCGGTGTGGATTGTGCTCCCAGTCATGATCCCCATTCTTCCGTATTTCTTGGAAAGCACGGACACGGCACATCAAGCTTTTAAAAAGGTCGAAGCAGACATCATACATCATTGATGAGATTGTTGATGTTCAGTTCCTGATTCTACGAATTCGAGGCTTACGGCAGCCGCTCGGCCCTGCAATTTACCCTATGTGAATACGTCAAGAAACAACGCGTCACCGTGCACGATGAATTTTCCTGAGGCATCGGAGACATTCCACTGATACACATGTATCGTTTCGCAAACCAGTGTGGCGCGAATGGTTGTCTCCGCTAGGTCCAGAACCTCAAGACCTGCTTGGAGGAGTGACAATTTCCCATACGTGTCTGTTCTGGAACGCTAAGCGTTGACGGGCCCGAGGAAGACGGCTTTGGTTGGAACCAGTCAAGCTTCTTTGAATGGGGGACCGTGATCGTGTTGGTCTGGCCAAGAGATCTCGTAGGTCGGAAAACTTCGGCCCTCACACAAGTTACAGCTCTTTCCCACGATGCCCTTAACCAGCCTCACGAACATAACTCCATTTATGAGAAGTGCAGCCATATGATGCGCTCAATTTCCCTTTTGGAACAAAAACGGAGTGGACAGTGGAGGGACCGACAAGGACGAGATGTCAAATTGCGGTGTTCTCAGTGGCACGATCTCGACGACGCGAGGTCGGCGTCCAATAATTTTAAATTTAGCCATGTGACACACTGACTAACCATTGAAGCGCCGAACATTTTCGACTGATCGTTGGCTGTTTGGGCACGCACTGCACTTAAAATGATCTCCTTCACGTCCTTCCCCATACAACCCGATGATATACACAATGGCTGGCGCGCACACCATCCGGACATCGCGGAAGACACACTCATGGACCTCGATGATGAACAGGAGCTTTTCGAGGCAGGCGGATCGAAGTTGACGTACCCTGGTGAATCGCTCACTTCGTCCCAATCGTACATGCGGTCCGTTCATTTTTTCATACGTATTTCAACAAAATGTCACTAATTACAACGAGGATAGAGGACATGGAACCTATGTGGATAACGAGGAGGTCATCGCTTCTGTGGCAGGCACCGTTGAACGCGTAAACAAATTGGTGACGGTCCGCGCAATCCGCACGAGGTGAGCTAGTTACTGTCCCCCTCGTGTCTAATACTTTATTTGATGTGAGTCATATAGATATAATCCGGAAGTGGGAGACCTGGTCGTTGGGCGGATAACGGAGGTAGGCGATCAGGTTTTCTTGGACGAACAAGGAAATATAATTTGAAAAAAGGTACAACCCCGACGCTGGAAGGTGGACGCTAACTCTCGACAGGATGCCGTTTTAATGCTGTCTTCCGTCAACTTACCAGGAGGTGTGCAGGTAACATGAGAATGTGTGATCATAGATCAGCGGCACTGACATTTATGTGCCTAGCGGCGGAAACTCGAAAGCGATGAGCTTCAAATGCGAACTTTCTTTGAAGAAGGCGATCTGTTGGTTGCCGAAGTCCAAGCTTTCTTCTCCGATGGCGCCATGTCCCTACATACACGATCTTTGAAATACGGCAAGGTATGTTTCAAGCAGTCGAGAAATTGGTATTTCAAAGTTGACATCCGTCTGCTTGTCAGTTGCGGAACGGGCAGCTTGTCAGCATCCCCCCAATTTTGGTTCGTCGCCTGAAATCGCACTTTATCGCATTACCTTGTGGTGTGGATCTTATCCTGGGTCTCAATGGTTATATCTGGGTGAGCAAACACGTCAAGGAGAGTGATCAGGAAGGAGAGGAAGGGTTTGATACGGAGGCAGTATATTCAAATCAAAATGATGTGCGTGAACTTTCATTAACACCTTTCAGGTTAGGAGTCTCGATGTCGATCATTCTTTTTAGGAAATCGACGAATCCACGCGTCTTGCTATCTCGAGAGTTACGAACATAATTCGTGTCCTAGCATCTCGTTTTGTTCCATTGAGTGATACTCTACTCCTGGAGGCTTACGAATGGACAGTTGATCAAGAAGGCGGTGTAAAGGATTTGCTACAGGAGGATGTCGGTGATGCTCTTGTAGCCACAGTTACGGCGCGATGTTGAAATGCAATCTGCGATCGTCTGAACAATTTGAGAGTACTTGTCATTCTTCGTCTCCTTCACTTCCGTCCTCGTCTTCCTCGTCTTCATCTTCGTTATCTTCGTTTTCGTCATTTTCATCTTCGTCTTCGTCCTCATCCTCATCAACAGTTTGGTCTTGTGGCATTTGCGGTGGCATTTGCTGCTGCTGTGGTTGTGGATTATGGTTAGATGTGCCGCTGGCCATTTTCCTGGCCTGCAATGCCCGTAGAGCCTCCTCTTTTTCCTCATCAATGGGCAATAGTTCATCCAATGCAAGGTCTCGCCATCGAAGGGCCCCGTTAATTCCTCCTCCAGCATACCCCATGTCTTCGAATAATGCCCTAGAGGAAGGGTCATATGGAGGTCGTGGTCTTGCCGCCGGATGTTTGATATTCGTGGGATTGCCATATGGGTACGACGGGTGTACCTGCGAGGGTAATACTGCGCCACGAACTCGTTAATTAAGTGAGCCGAAGAAAACTTCATCACGCACTGTCGGAATCATCCGGATTTGGAGGCACCATATGTGGAGGAATGTCAAGCTCTGAGCAGAGAACGTGAGCGTCTCTACTTGGCATTTGACACCATGGCGAGATAGTAACCGACCTTCGTCCGACAACTCCCCTTTCATGTACTCCGCCGTTTCGATTGTGTCCAGAATCTGCAGATCATTCTTGGTCATATGCAGGTAGCAGAATGTGAGATCCTAATGTATCTGTGAGCGATGACTCGGAGCTTATGCAACATACGAGCTGACAGTCATGGCGCAACTTGAACAACAAGATGTATTCAGACGGCGCGTGGTGGAGTGAGAAGGGAGATAGACGTGACTCTGTCACATCATGCAGGTCTGTGACCATCGCGGAGTCGAATTTCATTTTGATCCTCTCCTTTTCAGCTCCCAACTGCCAGATCATAAAAAATTGTCATTCGGTAATTTGTGCCTCTGCTGTTCATCTCCTGGGAAGCCGACTCGGGAACGCCCATCATTCAAGCGTACTAAGTGCTATGTACGTGCAATTCTTGAGCTCATAACAAGAGTCCGAGTCTTTTTCCCCACAAATTGATGGGAAAAGCATCGTAACATTGAACTCGGTGTCGACATCCTATTATCAGCGGCCAGCTAATCAATCTGCCTAGATATCCTTCATTTGAGCTACTTACCTGAAAGCATCCATTGATCTGCATGCGCTTGGGCGAACCAACCTCGGGCCATGGAACCATACCCAATCCGCACCAAACTGAATTTTCCGACTACTGCATTGCCTTCGCTGACATGTCTTCAATGGTCTGGCGATGGCCAAGTATTTCTTGTCACCAAGGGCTCAGTTTACATTGTGGTACATATTTTTCCACTTCAATGACGATCTTGGAATCCTGATGTATAGTCATAACGTTTTAGACTCCCAATCAGAGTGCAACCGTAAAGCCTCCGGGTTCCAAGAAACTCTCACATGAGAAGCCCCTTGACTGGTTTCGGACAATGATAGAGATTGACAAGAAGAAATTTCTAAATTGGAATGTAGTGTCGGAAGGTGTGGCCCATTCTAAGCATTGTAATCCTTCGCTGAACAGAGAGCTCTGTCTATTTTCATGCAGACTGGGGTGCTGTAGTTTTTGGCTCACTCGATGTCGGCATACGAGGCGTGGCCATTTCACCCAGCAATCTGACGAAGGACTCAGGGTGAGCCCCGACTGATGTTCATCGCCTGTAGGCTCCGTAGTTCTCATGGATAACAGCTGCGTGGCAGCCGTTCTCAGCTCTAACATGGACTTATCTCTTTGGGCGCCGGAACGAAATAGACTGCAAGGCAAATGGGGCCAGGTGAATACCTACAGCTCTGTCAAAAAATAAAAAAAAACACGGTGTACGGGATGAAAATTTACGTCCAGATTCAAAACGTCACATCTCTTCTGAGGGAATATCGTTCAGAGCATGACCATCCGGCCGCGCATGCACTTCAGGCACAAACGACAAGTAGGTTCCCTTGTCAAATGAGACTTCAGAAGGATTTACTCTCATGTCGTTAATTTCGGCATTGCATGGTCGCGGCAGGCGGACTTCGGTCTTGATCCTGCTCCCGCTTTGGACGCATCCCTTCTTGCGGCTGGCACTCGCGGGGGATTCTTGAAGTTTCTCAGGTGCGTCCAATAAGCACTGGGCGCGTGACACTTGAATCGACATATCGTTCGAATTTGCCGATCTACTCAGGTTCGAGAATGGAGAGGTCATCTGCCTTGATCAAATCAAGGTCTCTGACAATTGGCTCACACATCTCACGTTCTCTGCCTGGACCCTTGTCGAGAAAGGAAAATGTAAGGCGATTTCTTTCATCCTTACATCTCGACAACTAATCGAACTCTTCCCAGGCGAAGCTCGCCTCGCCTGTGGAACTTCCAATGGCAGCATCGAACTTCTTACTGTGACCCAAACCCTGACTTCGGTTCCATCATCATCGGGACTCGGGCCGATCTTTAGTGTTCAGCGTCAGTTCCAACATAAAGGTCAGCAGTTCGGTGATCCTGGAAGAGGGTCCTTAACGGCTTTGACCTGGATTGAGTCGAAAGATAATGTTCATGATCCTGCCACTCCTTGTCCATTTTAATTTACGTTTATGATTTTAGATGATCCTAGTCGCTTGTAAACCGGGACTCGTTTTTTTGTTTGCATCGCCGTCATCTAGTCTAGGCTGGTCGGGCCGACGCCTCCTCCAGTTCCAGTCGCAGAAACTGTCTGTCGGGTCCTCGTCTCTAGGACCGGTTTCAGGGCTGCACCATCTTCCCGCCCATGATGCCTTGATCATCTGCCTGGCAGATGGGTCCCTCCATATCATCCACCACATCGCTGTTGAGCCGTCGTGGACCTCGAAGGTGTCCGGAAATGACCTGGCTAGCCAGAAACTATCAGAAAACCTCCGACTATCATTTGTCCAGGCGGAACCTGGAAAGATCAAACACACTGACGTAAATCGTATCTCCGGACTCATTCCTTATGATGGCCAAGCTACCTTCCTCTGGATCCACGAGTATGCAATCTGCTGCCCAGCCTTTCGATTCACTCAAATAATTGAATCCCAGGTCCTGTCAACCTACGGATCTGAACTACACGTATGACACCAAGCACCGTAGCATGTTTATGGCCGCTCAGCTCTGGAAGCATCCAAACCATGATCCGTTTCTCCGCGATTTTGAAGGCACGCTGTCCACGGCTAAAACAAGTAAGTGATATACTATATTGTGTGCTCTGCCCAATACTTAACTCGACGAAGCCGCCGGGACTCCTGTCCATTTGCTCAGACCTTTTCTTCTTTATATTGTTGAGCATCCAGACGTCGTCCCGAATGTCATTGAATTGTTGCGATCGCCGAACGGGACACTGGAGTACTCATGTAACGATATAATCTCATCATCGCACACTTCAGCAGGACCCACATTACAGCGAGAGTTTAGGACATGCCTTTCAAGGTATCTTTTTGGGTCGAACTTACTTTTGCGACTTCGGATGAAATCAACGGTGGCGGACATGCTACTTAAGGTAAGGCAGCTGTGCGCCTCAGCTGTTGTGTTTGAGCCCCTTACCTCCTTGAACTTCTAGACTCTGCCTGAGAGTTCGGCACGAGTCGAGTGCGAAGAAATCGCATGTCATCAGTTCTGTACACTCTCCCAGGTCATACTGCGGACCTTGATTAACCACATAGCGCCGATTGTGGATCTCCTCACTGGTATGTTCCTCTCACGATGATCTCCAATGATAGGGATGGTTGGAGTGCTGAAATGCCTTCGTAGTGGATGACTTTCCTTTCCCATTGCGCCTGACTTCAAAAACATCGCTTCCGGGTTGCCCAGCAGCGCTAGTCGCGGAGGCGAAGATTTTAGCCGACGTAATTCACTCCAAAATGTCAACTGCGGGCATAGACAACATTATGAGAGAGCTATGCCCTGCATGTGATGCAGAGATCCTTTTAGAAAGTGGAGCGAATGCTATCTGCGCAAACGGCCATTCATGGGGTGAGCTTTGTGATGATCCATATCTGTCCTGTCGGCCTGGAGATGATCATCGCTCGTGTTTTAGGACGGTGCTCCATCACGTCATTTATCCTCTCGACGGGAATGGTGCGTCGGTGCGTTGGGTGCTCAAGAAAAGCCTTGCTGCCACTTTCGTGCAATGCCTCGCCCGATGTTGGCAACTGGTTGCCAAAAGCGGGTCAGTCTTGGATTGTGGAAGAAATATTGGACGCTGTTTCGCGCTGTCTCTTTTGCGGCAATAGCTTTGTTTGGGCTTTGTGATTCGTTCTCTTCTTATGCTGTATGTTTTTGAGATGCTGGCCGCACCCTGCCATCCGTATTGTATTTAAACGCTGATTTCGATTGTTGTAACTGTAATTTCGCAGTGTAGCCTTCATCTTGTACAAAAAAAATATCCGAGTAACCCATGCATTGTCCTAGACGATTCAAACAAATGTTTGCAGCTTCAGGAAGTCGGGGGTACCAAGGCCAGTGACCTGAACGAGAACATGTCAGCGTAGAATTTGGTACGGACGCGGTTTATACTTACAGGATCCCATCCTTTGCCAGCCGTGAAACCTGTTCGATGTTTTTAGGGAGACTTGTTACCTCTAAAACGATTTCTTAAGACTGACCAGTAGTTCCACATCCAGGGTTCGATCCGGAAACGATGTCGTTGAAGCCAGTCGATGCTGTGGAATAGATAAGAGGATTGACGAATCCCAGGGAAGGCTTGCCATGGGCAAGACGGAAATCATTCAACAAGGCAAAGACACCCGCAACCGTCTGATGTAGTCGAGATTGATTGGATTGGTACAGAAGAGAGCACAGTGACGTACGGGAGAGCTCGCGCTAGTTCCACCAACAGAGTTGACGCGTCCACCTATAACGACCTGGAATCCATTGCCTTGAGCGGCCAGATCGGGATATGCTCTGCCGGTGGTGCTATCATTCCATGACGCATTTCAGCAATGTGCGACTTATCAGAGATAGATAGTGAACACACTTGTAGAGCCCAGCGAATTTCGTACCAAGGGCAGTGACAAAGGTCGAGACAGCTGTGTTCTGGTACGATGGCCGAGGGAAATAGCGAGAGAAACCTCCGCCAGAGAAACTGACTGCAACTTCCGGGTTGACTCGTGTTGTGCCCCCCACAGCGGTGACGAAGGGGCAACTGCAGTATGGTTTGTAAATCGGATGACATTCAATATTTTTCTGAGCCCTTACGATGCAGGGAATGCAGGCTGGAACAGCTTTGTTCTCGTGCCATCATTAGTCAGACAGTCGCCGCCACCAACTCTACCTCCCGATTATGGTTTAGATCACTTGAAGAGGTGCTGATTAAATGACCTCTCACCCGGAGTCGCCACTCGAGAAGAACACGGTCGTTCCCACCGAGCCAAGCTGGGCGAACAGGTCGCAAACCCTGATGGCGTAGTCTTGGGGGACCTAGCAACTGTCTGTTAGACCTGAGAACTGGGGTATGGCCCCGTCACGTACAGACTGCTCATTTTCACCATATGAAGTGGTAATCACTTGAGGGATGGTGCTCTGAGCGAGAAGGAAGTTGAGCCAATCGAGATAAGGCTCGTTGGTGTTTGTAGGAGTGTCAGAATCGGGTATGAAGGGGGGAGAGCCGCCAGTACTGTGTGATTTTGAATTCTGATGAGACTTCTACACCCCAGAACGAGGACGTACCTGTAATAGATGTTGGGCGTTGGGAAAGATATGCCCGTAGTGTATTGGATGTCGAGGTTGGCCTTCCGTCATGAGATGAGAAAAACTGGTGAATTTCCGGACCTCTAAATCTCACCTCCACACCAGGATTAGCCTGGTTGTCACCACCCCCATTTACGAGAACAGTGGTATAGCTGGAACCAACAGCATCTGTACGGAATCTATTGAAAAATGTCTTTTGGGATGCATTATTTCGGATTTAATGATATTTCGAGGATAGTGCGACAATAGATTCTGACCTGAAGATCGGCCCGATTGGCAAACTGCTGGAGATATCCGGCAACACCCAGCTTGTTGACGCCTGTCGCGGACGGTACATACGTCGACGTGTTGTACAGAGCTCGGAGGCAAGCCGGCGTAATTGTCGTGGAGCAGCTTGAAGGTACAGCGGCATTGATATTAAACGTCAGATCTGGAGCCGAAGCAGTATCCTCGATTGGCTTGATGTTGGGCTGCAAGAAGCTGGTCGTGCGCATGCTACGGAGGGTGCCAAAGTAGGTTGTAGGAGCAACCACGTCGACATGAGAGTGAAGTTCACGGGGAAGAGAGTAGCTCATAGCGCGAACTATCTGTTGAGAAGATGCTGAATGATTGTAAACATTATACTTAGTCCCAAGCATCCGCTCCGCCTGAGCAACGGACACGCGGACAGTGACCCAGTCGCCTCCCCCAGAACGATGAATCACGTCCTCTGGAGCGATACCGTGATGTTCTAGCCAAGCGTCAACCACTGCGACAGAGTCCGGGTGGGGGGCAACAAGGGCTTCCGCTTCAGCCTTGGATAAATGCTGCCCGTACCTTCAAACAACTGTGTGAGTCCGAGTGCAACTGTTAGTATAAATAATTACGTACCTCGGATGAGTAGGATTGCTCGTTTCCATCAAGTTAGCAATCAGGTCTTCGATCTTGTCCTGCTTGAGGCCGAGCCGCAAGTCGAACTTATAATCGGCAGGTGCAGGGGATATATATGCCCATCCACGAGGAATCTCAGCCCAAGAATGTTTCTCAGCCAGGGCATCCCAGCGCCTTTGGAGCGGCTTGGAGGCGCAGAGATGCGCAAAGCCGACAATGAGAGCCACAGACCAACGCATGGCACGAGAATACGAAGGGGGAAGGCGTGTGTTGGAATCGAGTTCACAACATTACGCGGGATTATATAGGATCAGCATGGAAGCTTGCTCAACGTGCGCGGATAGTTGACATGGGCACATGGAACCATGCTTCGGAGCAGACAGCATGAGGATAATGACTATGGAGGTGAGGGATGTGATTGACTGATTCATCACGATAATCGCCCAAGAAATCCACAGGGTAAGTCATGAGAGCGCATGGTTGAGGAACTGAGAGCACCGGACACGCCGGTTACCTCTGCGTCCGCCAGGGAACACCACTATTGGGCTATTTTTAGGTTCACCATCCATGTGATGGCTCGAGGAAGACAAGAAACTCGCTTGACGGGCATTCTATCCTTGTGTTATGTTTATCGTTTTTGTATTATCGTCGCTGAGCCCATGTGATCCTGCCAGTCGCCAAAAGCCAGCGAATGATCATGTTTTTAGTATATTACCTATCGTTTATGGTGACTGGACATTCCGGAGATGAGTTGAATTTGAGAAGGAACACAGGTAGGTAAGAGTAATTGGTCAGCGTAGTTGGGATTATTTCGATGGATCAAAGCAGGTTAAGGGCGAATAGGGTGTTATCGAACAAGATTCAGCCACAGGAGGCTCCAAGACTGGTTCGTTGGAGGCGAAGATTGGGAGATCGTCAAAGTCATGAGCTGATCATGAGCATTTCCCAAGGTCGTAGAGGAACACTACTGAAGCTTGAGAGACGTCGGACCATGGTATTCGAAAAAGCAGTTGCCAGTCGTATAGTAAACTTGGAGCGTAGAAGACGGTTGCATATGTAACTTGCACGTTTGGTGGAAGAACTCAATCGGGCTCGGATGCGTGTGAAGCAGTTCGGTCGGAGTCTCTCGGCCCCTCAGAGTCGCTCTCATGGGACTCATGAGTGCCCATGCTTCTGCGTTATCCCTCACGTTTCTTCGAGGCCCCAAGACGTAGTCGGAAATAAACTAAGTCTGCATTGCTGCGTTCGATCAAAAACCTCTACCTGATTGCATCCTGATTGTGCTAGATCTGTCACCGCCGTTTTCAGCACCGCTATGGGCAATGAGTATCATAGCGTTACGGGAACCACTGTCATCCTGAATCGATATGTTACCGGGGTATCAACGGACAGTCTTTTGGACATGGATTCGGTGGGAGGGGCTTTCCTTTCTTTGGCGTACATGGGAGTTTCGACTCGATTCGACTCTTCGTTCACAGCATGCCCGATCCTCATGTTTTCATGGGAACCTCCCATGTTACGGCACTCCTACCTTGGTCTGAAACTGGTATGCTGAGCACTAGACGGTTTTAATGGGTGCTGTCATGGCATTTGCCTCGGTCGTAACCTGCTTGCATTTGTTCGGCCACTTGCAAGACAGTGAGTGAGCGGGATACTCTAGCCCCATCTAGGTGGTCGCAGCGCCCTCGCTCTCTACTCCTTTTGGAGAATCTATGCCGATGGAAAGACTATCAGTGCCTCTTGCGGATCCATCTTTTCAACGTGCCCCTGTTGCGGACGATGGCATGTCTCACCAAATTTTCTTTCGACCGCGGGTGACGGGGTATGGAGAATAACATGTCCTCGTTGACACCTTACACCCGTTGACGCCGTGAAATATCGATCTTGTCACCCCGAGCTCGCCTCGCCCATTGAATCTGCGATGGCTTCGCAGTTGGACTCAGCAAGCCGTCGCTCGGATCGTCGAGCCTGCAGGCAGTGTCTGCCATCGGGGTTCTGCCCGTCGAAGTTATTTGAATCCGTTCTCCAGGGTCGTTGACGAGGATGCCGTCCCGGCGGTCTGCTTACTTCGACGTCGAATGGACCGCCGGACAGAGGCCCACGCCCCGTGGGTTGTGCGGCTCATCTGTGGCGTTTCTGTGTCAGCCTGCTTAGCCTTTTTCAGCAAACATCAAGGACTTGCGACAATCGCGATTCAGTTATTTTGCTATCCATTTATGGACAACTGGACCTGGATACTGCTTACCACTGCCTTGATCTGATTTATTGGCTAGATGACTGTACATTGCACCTAAGAACGTCTGGTGCCGGACATACTCGATACTTAGTTAGGGGGCACCCCGTCTCGGAGGCTGGCCATTCCTGTCGATGATCGAATACTATGTTTCTACCCAAGTCTAGAGCTGCGGAAATGCTGCGTGCACGAGAGTGGAGTGCCCCAATAAACTGTGCCCTCTGGGAATTTATCCGTTACGTTGTCTGACTTCTGGGTTAATATACCGGGTTTTTAGGTGTGCTTCAATGGTACTTACGAATCTAATGTGCGGAATATTGGTGTTGCCAACCAGTGTCCATCCATTTGGTATCTAGCGCTTTATGGAAATCCGTTTCCGCTCCACTGGACGTTTAAAGAGACATGATATTATCATTCTATCATATTATCGTTGAACATAGTGCTGTATTTCAGTTGTTCCCGTCGTCAACTGAGCACGCAGCGGAAAAGACGACAGTGATCGGGGTCCAGGCACCGCCCCGTTGCCACGTGCTTTACACATGCATTTCCCTGCTTTGTCAGCTACTCTTCATCGTTCCCAACGGCGAGCAACGAACTGAGAACGCTCACTATTAGTATAATCACCCTCCCCTTCGCAGATTGCGTTCTTAACTGAACTGCTTCTGCAAGACGTTACCCTTTGAATAAATGCAGGAGGCTGAAGAACAAGGTGAGTTATGACAGTCTGTGGCGCTCGACTGCGCAAGCTAATGAGTCTCTTCAGACACATGTCGCATCTGCAGTGCACCGGCAGAAGCAGACCAGCCTCTCTTTCACCCATGCAAATGCTCTGGTACAATTCGCTATATCCACCAGGACTGGTGAGTGGGACTATTTTCTGGGACGTAGTTCTGTGCTGATATATCTTCCAGCTTGACCACATGGCTAGCTCACAGCAAGAAGAAAAACTGTGATGTGTGCAAGCACCCGTACTCCTTTACAAAAGGTATGTGTTTCCATTCAAAGTGCTAAAAGTCATTATTCACATTTCTGTAGTCTACGCGCCTGACATGCCATCGACGCTACCGCCAATATTGTTGATCAGGCGATTACTCCAACAAGCCGTTTTTGGATTGCTCTTTGGTCTCCGAGCTATGGGTGTTGCATTAATATGGCTTGCAGCCTTACCTTGGGCAACTGTGTGGACATGGCGGATGTATTTTGCTATGGGAGATTCAACGTATGTTCTGCACACCACTTCCCATTTTCTATCAACGAACCTTTTCTTCAGAGCATGGTGGATTAGTGACAGGCCTCGGCCAGCCCACCGCGCGAGCCCATTCTATTACAGCATGCCTCCCGAGCCTTCTGCGAATCAGCCGGAGACATTCATGGGACGACTCACAACACACCCTGCCTGGATCGCCCTTTCAGCCGATATATTTACTGGACAAATCATCGCATCCCTTATCGTTCTCACGTTTGTGGCCGTCTTTCTGCTCCGAGAATGGATCTCCCAGAATGCACGTCCCGGTGTCTTTGAAGATGAAGATCTGCCTGAAGAAAATCCCGCTCCAGCGGCAGCCCAACCACAGGCTCAAGTGCAACCAGGGAACATTCCATTGGACGAAGCTTTAGCTCAGCGCCAAATTGAAACGCTGAGGGCTCTCGACGCGTTGCGGGCTCGTGATGGTGTCAATGGCCACATGGTTGGCGATGCCAGGATCCATGGGCGATCCCCCATTGAGCGATCAAGGAAGAAGGGTAAATCAAGACAACTTGCGCAAGGCCATGTGAACCCTTTCGATGCCGAGCCTCGCACTCTTACTCGGAGGAGATTGCATCCTGGAAGTCCCGTCAAAGACCTCGAGATGGACCCTGAAGACGAGCACGTAAAGAGAAAGTCCTTTTCTCGTCGCGTTTTTGCTGCAAGGTTAGCTGGCGCCAGGCGAAAAGCAGCTTCAGGACCCCCGCCTTTACCCGCAGCTCCAATTGGCGTGAATCCCATGTTCGAATTTACATTCAAGGCCGATCCGCAAGCCCCCGAATCTTCTGGGAAGCAGCAGACAGAATCAGCACCAATAGAACCTGACAATTCTTTTTTCCCGCGTGTTGCGCTACAACCGCCCAAGGGCACTCTTGCTTTCTCGTTTGATCGGGCTAAGTCTAGTTCCTCTTCTCCAACTCCTTCAACTTCTCCCGAAGACCAAACCAATCTGCCGTCATCGTCATCGACCACTTCTCTTAATCAAGCCCAAGCACGTAGGCCGCCTCTTCCAACTACTTCTGTACCTCCTCTTTGGCCTGCATTTTCTTCTACTTCTCCGGTGCGGACACCAATGGATTCTCCTAGCCTAGCAACGTATCGCCCCCCAGAAGAACTAGAGGGAGTGGCGGGCCCATCTCGAATCCCTAATTATTTCGCTCATAACGAGGCGCAGAGCCATGGCGAAGAAGAAGACGAGAATCGCGCTGAGTCTGTGCAACGCGCCTTTCAAGCCGATTATGACAAGTTCTTTGGGAAACCGCCCGATTATGATGAGGTGTTTGGTAGAGAAGGATCAGCCTCTCCAAGCAATAACAAAGGACGGGATAATGTTGACGAAAATGGAGATGAGGTCAAAAATGAGATAGACTTTGACGATAGAGAGGGTTCATCTACTGATGACGATACCGATCAAGATGATGATGAGGAAGCCGACGACGATGGCGAGGACGATGAAGACGAAGACGACGAGGACGATGACGAAAACGACGAGGACGAGGAAGCTGAAGACGCAGGGGACATGGAGGATATACTGTTTGGTGCTCTCGGCGTTGATGGCCAGCAAGCACAGGCTAATGCAGCCGGTGCCCCAGACGGCGCTGCGGCTGCTAATCAGGCTCAAGCTCCGGAAAATCAGGCTGGTGCCGCTGAAGTTCGCTTGGAGCTTAATGAAGAAATAGAAGGAAACGTCGAGGATGATATGGAAGGGGCAATGGAAGGTAAGCAGCGTATTCCACTACTCCATTATTGTGAGTTCAACCATGGGAAATTTAGCGATTGGTATGAGAGGGCCAATTTACGGGGTCTTCCAAAATGTATGTTTCCCTTTTCTGGTGGCCTGCGCTATGGGCAATAATTATGATGACCTTCTGCAGGCGGCTCTAATGATTTTCGTCCTGGACACCGCGATTGGGCTGGGAATTTGGATCCCTTACACAATTGGAAAATCGACTGCCCTGTTGTCTGTATGTGATTCAACACTCCTTTTCTTCATTGCCATCTAATGTGATATGTTACAGTTAAATCCACCTCGATTTTTACAGATTTTGCACCTCCCAATACGTGCAATTCGCATCGTGACGGACCCCATCGTCGATACGATCGCTTTCTTTGTTGTCGAACTCGTGCTTCCTCCCTTTGGGCGTCTTCTCCGCAATTCGGCCGCACTGTTCGTCAAAGGTTTGGTTCTGCTTGCTCAGAGGTTATTGGGTCAAAAGATGGCCGACAGCATCGGCAATATTTCAGCCAAAATGGTATTCTTTTCACCTTTTCATATTGACCTGAAGTCTAATTATATTGATGGGATTAGGAATCTCGCATTATCAAACTCTCCGACAGCCCGCTGGAGCGTATATTTGCTTGGTCTTCCGCGGCAACGAAAAGCGAGGCAGTGTCCAAGCCATTTTTCTTGGAGGAAAGATATCCCGACTTGTTCTACAAGGGGGAACTCTACTTTGCTCTGATTGGGAAGTACATCCGGTTGACCATGGTTCGGTTCCAAGCGACATGGTCACAGCTTGCGCTAGGAGACGGTCCTGCCGAGAGAACATTTGCGATTCTCTTAGGCTATGCCGTGGCTAGCCTGATCCTCGCGATCTATCTAAATCTCTTAACCATCGGACATGCAAAAACTGCAGGAAGAGCTGTACGAAGCGCTGTACGTCAGCAATTGCTCGTTCTCAAAGTGGGTCTTTTCGTCTATCCAACACATGAAGATAATATTGAATGTCAAGTTACTCAGGTCGCCACATTCATCTTCATTGAGCTTGTCACATTCCCCCTCTCATGTGGACTTGTTCTGGATTTGTGCACCGTTTGGCTGTTCCCCGAGGCCAACTTTGCCTCTCGCGTTGCCTTCTTTGTTCAGGCTCCCCTCACCGCTACGTTCTATCATTGGGTTGCAGGAACCATGTTCATGTTAGTCGCTTTGCGTATGTTGTGATGGGCAAACTTAACTTTGGGTTCTAGGTATACATTCGCCGTCCTGCTTTCCAGCTGCAGGAGCGTCATGCGTAAGGGAGCAATGTGGTTCATCAAGGATCCTCAAGACCAAAATTCGCATCCCATCCGTGACATCTTGGACCGCCCAACTCTTACGCAGCTCCGAAAGATATGTGTGAGCGGAGTCATGTATTCGTGCGTCGTCGCCTGCGTGGTAGGCAGTGTGGCTAGTCTTTTATTGCTTGGCAACAAGTCTATCATGCCCTTCCGTTGGAAAAACAGGTCAGTATCCCTTTTTCCCGAGCGGTATCTGAGACTGACCTTTTTCGATTCCAGGGAACCACTCTCGAATGTTCCAATTGACCTCCTATTCCTCCATCTCGTCCTACCATACACGATGCAGTACTTCCGACCGAAGAAAGCTCTGAGGGAATTCGCGACTGTGGTCTGGAAAGTGCTGGCAAAGAAGCTGCGGTTGACGTCCTACTTCTTTGGTGGCCTTCATCCGGATGAAGAACGTCCATCACCCATATTTTCGCTTCGATCTGCTCACCCCCTCCCTGACGCCGATTCCCCCAAAGATGGTACTTTCCGACGAGTGCCTGCAACCGACAACCTGGCCCTCCCACGCGATATGCGGGCAACGGTACAAGTCACTCCGGATGGCCAGCCCTTCGACGAGGCGGCAAGGGCTCTAATGAACCTCCAGAATGCGGAGATCGAGAAAGCCAAGCGAAATGTCAAGGATGAATTCATCGTGGTCTACATTCCCCCGTTGTTCAGGTATCGGGTCATCTGCTTTATCGCTCTCTTCTGGATGGTGGGTGCTGTCATGCTCGGAGCCGCGGTCGCCCTTCCTATCCAACTCGGACGAAGCTTCTTCGAGCTATTCACCACCCGCGACGTGCACGATGGCTACTCACTCATCGTCGGCTTCTACCTCCTGTGGGGATGCTATCTCGTGGGCACGGCGATTGATCGTATCGACAAACGTCGGCAAAGGATAGCTGGGGAACAGCGGGGCAGGGCGAAGTTGCCTATGCTGGTCATCAAGCGCGGCGCGGTGTGGATTATGAAGGTTACGTACTTGGCGGTTTGCCTGGGGGTTATCATTCCGACTTTGATTTCGTTCGTGATTGACCTGTATATCATCCTGCCGATTCGGTTCACCCTTGATCCTGGGATGACGCCGAGGATACGTGTGGTCGATACGTGGGCCCTTGGGTTGTTGTATGCGAAGATTGCGCTGCATGCTAATCGGATTCAGCCGCCGAATAGGATTACGAGGGGAATACAGCGTGTACGTGTCATTTTGTATACCTCGTTGCTTTCTTGTTGCTGATGGGGTGGGCGGTGATAGGTTATTGCGAATGGCTGGATGAACCCTGCTCCTGTACAGGCCACGAAGGACGTCATTGGACCGGTGATGGGTGGTTTAGTAGGCATGATTGTCTTCCCTGGCGCCGTATTCCGAGCTGTGCAGTATCTCCTGCCCAACATTCCTGTTGATGACAAGTTCATGTGTAAGTGGCCACTACCATCCGATATCCAACCTCCACTAACGTTCATGATGTTCAGTCATGCATGTATACCCTGGCATCTTTATGTTCGCAGGGCTCGCGCGCTCGGGCGTAGTGCTGTATGCGTTACTGAAGTCATGGTCCCAGTCGATCCGTGATAAGGAGTTCTTGGTGGAGATGCGGTTGCGTAATCATGAGCCGGAAAAGGTGAATATGATGGAGCCCGAGGGGGTTGAGACCACTGCGCAGCCGGTAGTGAATGGAGTGGAAAGAGAAGATGGCGAATAATGTGTACTACCCCCTCGCTCTTTGCATCTTATTATCATTCCTTGTATTTTATTGCACCAGACGTTCTAGCTATTCAAAGATACATACATTATTAGACGGTTTGATTCATATGCACATAAAATAATCTTGGAATCATTCGCTCACTGAGCTTGTTGGGGCCTTGAATAAGAAAAAGACCTTCGCAACGGAGTGAACTCCTGTCTCCATAGCTGACGTTTGTAGTTGTCGCTGCCTGTGAAGGCTCCACAAAAACAACACAGAAAAAGAAAGACCTTTAGCATCGTCCTGCTTCTCGTACATAGTCAATAGTAAATTAATTTCACAGATTAATTCAAGAGAAGTTTGCAATGCTATAGGATTGCACAATACCGGACTGCCAGAAGGATACAACTACAAGAGATACAATAATGATAAGAGACAGGCAACCACAAAACGATGAAAAAGATCCTCTATGACCGCTCGCCCCTCAGTCTCCGTGCCAAAGCGAGATCTTTTGGTTGGATGGTGACACGCTTTGCGTGGATAGCGGCCAAGTTGGTATCTTCGAATAGCGAGACGAGGTATGCCTCGGCGGCTTCCTGGAGCGCCATGACGGCGGAGGATTGGAAGCGAAGATCGGTCTGAGTAGGGTCGTCAGTGAGAGTCAGTGGGAGTAAGACAACAGAGAAGACGCACCTTGAAATCTTGGGCGATTTCACGGACGAGACGTTGGAAGGGGAGTTTGCGGATGAGAAGCTCCGTCGATTTCTGGTAACGTCTGATTTCACGGAGCGCGACCGTTCCGGGCCTGAAGCGATGGGGCTTCTTGACACCACCAGCTGCGGCCTATGCGGGAGTAAGAATGTTGTTGGCAACAGTAAATCGAATTACTCACGGCAGTCTTACGCGCCGACGACTTGGCAGCGAGTTGTTTACGGGGCGCCTTGCCTGTGTAAAGGTGAGCAATGGTCCAAATCGAATACAACGCGAGTTCACATACCACCAGTAGACTTGCGAGCGGTTTGCTTGGTACGGGCCATTGCAGAATATGTATGAAGAAGAAATGTGTGCTGGCGGTGGTGGGCGGAAGGCGAAAAGTGGGAGCTCGTCCAAAAGTGTCGTGGTCTATTTATACAAACACGATCGCGTCGCCACACGTGACTCGCGCGCCTCCGACGAACGATCAACAAACGAAAGTCGGCACAGCCACAGGGCGTGGTTATATAAGGAATGGAGGTGGCAGCGGAATTCTAAACACACTCGTTGCACCCACACCACCACCATCACACACACTTTAACTCTCCTCACCCACCCACTCTCATATAAATAATGTCTGGACGCGGAAAAGGTGGAAAGGTGAGCATTAGAGGACAAGTCTTGACTTCGTTCGCTGACATTGTCTCCTGTAGGGTCTCGGAAAGGGCGGAGCCAAGCGCCACCGCAAGATTCTTCGTGACAACATCCAGGGTATCACGAAGCCCGCTATTCGTCGTCTCGCCCGTCGTGGTGGTGTGAAGCGTATTTCTGGTCTCATCTACGAGGAGACCCGTGGTGTTCTGAAGATCTTCCTTGAGAACGTACGTCGCGTCGCACTTGTTCGTCTTCATTGTCTAACCTTCCTTTTCCTCTCAGGTCATTCGTGATTCAGTGACATACACAGAACACGCTAAGAGGAAGACAGTGACAGCACTCGATGTCGTTTACGCGCTAAAACGGTCAGGGCGTACGCTATATGGTTTCGGTGCATAGGAATTTTTGGGGTTGATATCGGAGAGCTGTTGTATTGCTTATTATCTGTACTCTTATAATTTATCTTTCCTCCATTTCAACTTTCGTGTGATTCTAGATCTGAAGTACGAGGCTTGTCGGTCGTTCCATAACGACTTCCGTGCTTGAGTTGTGAGAGTTATTGTTGAGCAAGTTATTGCAAGCGGACGTTCCTCCATCGTGACAATGAGGGTATCAATGACTTGTGAGTCCTGGCGTATTAACAAGGTATGTACAGGCATTGAATGCCTAATCTAGGGAACCTAATCTAAGGAGCTAGCACAAAGGCTGACGTCCGGTAAAGTACAGCGAGAGCTCAAACGCGAGCATCAACAGGAACCCCAAGCCCAAGAACAAGATGAGCGCCGTCTCCGCCCTCAGCGCTGTCGTTGGCAAGGAAATACGCTTGACAGACGGCCTAAACGACTCCTTGGTCCACCCCTCCTTATCATCCAGCCACTTGTCACCTCCAACAAACATGTCTCTCGACGGAAACACCTCCAAGATCTCACACTCGAAATCCGCAATAAACAGCTTATACCTCCTCCACAGCTGCTGCATCTCCAGGCGGTCCCCAAACACCGGGACCGACACCTTCCCCGCCGGAGAGTCCGTAACAGGACCCAGGCCCACTGCCAAAAGCTCAAAAGCAGGGACCTTCTCGAGGCGCGAGAACATCTGCCCAATGGCGTACTTCTCCTCGAGGAAGAGGTGGGCACACTTGGGGGACGTGATGCGGACGGTGGACGTTGCGGTGCAGACGATCTTGCCCGAGCATTGGAGGTGCACTTGCCGTGTTTGGACTATGGGGGAGGCAGGGGAGGCGGAAGCGATGGCGGTGGGGTTGGGTAGAGTGAGCGGCGTGGCGGGCTCAGAGGGAATGGGGTGGTAGAATGTATTGGAGTAAACGAGGGCGATGGAGATGGGGCGGGCGAAGAATGCACTGTGGGGGGTTGGTGAGATGGTGAGATAGTGTGCTGTTGTATTGATGGGACTGACCTGAGCACACGTTGGAGGTCTCCTTGTGCAGATAACGCGATGCGTTCAAGTCCAGTCACTTCTTGGGGCCATGGAAACTGTAGGACACAGGAGGAGGGAGATTGGCATTGTCAGTTATGATACTATGATACAGCAAATGAGGTTACAAGCCAACAACTCACACTGATGCTCGTCGTCTTGGGGCTGTATGAAAAGAATGAACTCGCGCGCATCTTGTCGTGGGGGGCAACAATGGCAGCGGTGGTGGTGGGTTGTTTATCTATCGTGTCTATGGGCGCGTCGCTGGGAGGGCAATGATCAGGAACACCTCGACGGTTTATATCACGGTGTTTAAGTTCGCCACAAGCACCTCCTGCAGGTTCAGGGGGCATTAAGGCTTCTATCGTATGAGATTCTGATGGGAGAGGTCAATCGAAATAGTCTAGCTGCGTAAAGATTGAGAACGTGGACTCACCTCTCGCAACGAGGGACAAACAACGAGGCCTCTATAAATCTTGGCTCTGTCTTTATCTTTATCATTGAGGGCGCAATAGGCTATAATAGGTATGATAAGTATTGTGGAGGATTGGGCGCAGCGTGCTTAGCGGCGATTCAATGATGTCGATTTTGCCACTTTTGCATGATGATGATAGTTGGTGTCAGAGAGGTGTGACAAGGATCGGTCGATTACCCGGGGCTCACGGATCCTCTTCATGCTGCCACAGTCTAATCTTTGCTCTCAAAACCGTACTTGGGCTGTTCACTGCCATGCTGGGGTGCAACAGGACGATGGGAATCCTTTGTTCCGTGACATTTTAATATTTCAAGCACACCGCCACATCTGCTACCCATGCGTCAAGCGCGGGACGTTCACTATCACTCATTCAAACATTAGATGGTTAACGCTCAAGTCGCTTGGCAAACGTGGCCTATACATGCCAACAACAACCTCCTTGTAGATCCTTCTCTGAGCCCATATAGACACTCTCTTCCACAGTGGAGAGATAATCATCGGGCAGGGGCGGGGTCCTGATTCTTTCCCTATCATCATTTCTATTTTTCCTCCAGGAGTTTTCTGTGCAGCAACGAATTCCATGCGATATCCTTGAAGCAGAACGTGGTATGTGCTCATGAGGGTGGACTTTGGGGGACAACGCGCTGATTGTCCTTGTTTGTTTTCTTTCCTTTTCGGAGACAAGCACAATCTGTAATCTCCCGGCTTCCCAAAACCACTGATCCTGATTCCTGTGGCATCCCCGGCCAACTGTTCAGGAAATTACGGTCGGCCTTGGGAGAAATTAGCACAACCGTCCTACCTGGTACCAAGGCTCTAGAAGTCGTCGGAGACCGCGTCGGTCCAAGCGTGCACAACATTCTGACCAAGATCCAACCACTTTCGGCGCAAAGAGATAGTTACCACGCGCCTCTGAAGTGATATGGCATCTTCATCGGCCTCCGACATCCCAGCTCAAGCAAACGAAGGGCCCGAACCAACGAGGACTCTCAGGGCGCTCACAAGTCATGACATCTTTGTCCTGCAAGTTCGTGCCTTTCTCGAGGCCGCCGAGGACGTCGATATCGACCCAGAGACCGTCGAGGACCTCATGCAGTCCATTCCGAATGATTTTCCTGCATCTGAAGAGCTTGGAGGCCAAGGAAGAATCATCGATCCCGCGGACGACAGTGATTCTGACGAAAACATTAACTTCCCGGAGGAGGAGCTGGATATATCGGCCTTGTATAGCATAGAGGACGACGGTGAGGCGCTTTTGATACGGTTGCCACCTCCGTTACTTCACATGTGCTGAATGTGTGCATTGAAGCGCAGCAAACATGGACAGAGAGGGAGGTGAAGCAGATGATGCATCATCTGAAGGAACGGGGTGAGCAGTCACGCATTAATCATGTATCCGGTGGCGCTAATCGCTGCACGACCCAGGAATGGTATCTTGGATAAAGGAGTACGTCTTGACCCGTAACATCTCCATCCCGAAACTCTTGCGAGCTTTTGGCATTTCTCTGGTAAGTCGCTCGGGTATTCATGATCTTGTCATTCCGCCTTACAAGGTCTTCCACAGTGTGAACAGCTGCAGAGCAAAAAACCGACGACTTTGCTGTATTTCCTTAAAGTTGCGTTATCGCGCGAGTGCGTCGTTCCCGCGATAATCCGATTACAGTGGCTCAGTGGCGCTTTCTTTCCAGGCTCAGGCTGCGTGATAGACTGCCACAATACAGCACTATCTCTGATGCTGTCAACCTGATCCGTTCGTCTCGGCGGATCCTCATTCTCACCGGTGCTGGGATCAGTGAGTCTTCAAGTGTCGTTGCTGTTTATTCTCCTTATGACGTCTTTTTATAGGTGTGTCATGCGGCATTCCTGATTTCCGTTCGCGAGACGGCTTGTACGCTTCCCTCAAGGATAGAGGAGAATATGACTTGGATGATCCTCAACAGATGTATGCATGCCTTGTATTGGACATTCGTTCTCATTACCGATCATGACACCGTCTTTTTTAGGTTTGACATAACTTATTTCCGTGAAAACCCGGCTGGTAAGAATCTTTAATCAAGGTTCTGCTGTATGCTCATCGCAGATTCCCAGTTTTCTAGTAAGAGCAATTCAACCCTCGTTGCGATCGAGATTACGACAATGAACAATCCCCTGTTAGCTCCTTCGCCAGGTTCGTCTTCCGTGTTTGCCACCCTGACTACTTTCTCATCATCTTGGTAGCCAGATATATCCATCCAATTTTATACCCTCCCCGTGTCATAGATTTATAAAACTTGTTGAGGAAAAGAATCAAGTACGTGTGGCCCTTCTATCCCACCAGCGCGTCCTAACATGGTCCGTCATATAGTTATTGCGTGTAAGTCGCATCCCTCCCCTCGTATAATCACCACCTCAAGCTCCTCCCTCCGAGATAGAACTACACCCAAAACATCGACACGCTCGAAACGCTAGCCGGCGTCCAACGCGTCCTCCAATGTCATGGCTCCTTCGCGACTGCGAGCTGCCTCCTCTGCCGCCGCCGCGTATCCGGTTCCGAGATCGAAGCCGATATCATGCGCCAAAAGGTCCCCCTGTGCACAGTGTGCAATCCCCCTGCCGCTCCGCCCCCGAAGAAGAAGAAGCAGGGGAAGAAGAAGACGAAAGGGGCTTGGGACAGCGAGGACGAGGATGAGAGCGACAGGCCGGCGTATCCGCCTGGGATAATGAAGGTCTGTCGGTTCATTGCGCGTGTGGTGTTGTGAGAAGCTGAGTGGGACATGGGTGATCTGTGTATAGCCTGACATCACGTTCTTTGGAGAGAAGCTCACGGATGCGTTTGACAAGTCGCTTGCCGAGGATCGTGAACAAGTGGATCTCTTGCTTGTCATTGGGACGTCTTTAAAGGTGTCGCCGGTCGCGGAAATTCTCTGTACGTCCTCCCTCCCATCTTCCGTCCCCTTTTTTATTGTAACCCATCTCTGATGCATCGGATGCATAGCGCATCTGCCACACTCTGTGCCTCAGGTAAGACCACTGAGCTGCTGTCGTCCTCACATCCAACCTTCTGCCTATCACAGATCCTAATCAACAAAACCCCCATTCGGCATATAAACCCTGACGTGAGCCGTTCACGTCCCTCCCTCCTCAGCTCTTGTTCTTATTGTCATCCTGACATCTGCCCCGCTTCTCGAAGATCGTCCTCCTCGGTAACGCAGACGAGATCGTCCAGTACCTATGCACCGAGCTCGAATGGGAACTTCCTCCACCAGCGACGCTTCCCCCACCCAGCTCTACGGGTCGCCCGCGATTACCTCGTGGTGATTCTAAGAAAGATTTGCGCACCCCCGAGCAGGAGGGATATGTCCTGAAGGCACCGCAGCGTGTTGGTGATAGGTAGATGTTTATCATGTCTCCTTGGTATGGTTCTGATACATGTTTTCTTCATTTCTTGCGATAAACAGTCATGTGTGGCTCTTCGACGGTGCAGAGGGTGGACGGTGGTTGCAGGAGCTGAGACGCGAGTTGGCAGCGGCAGCGCAGATCCCGCCGTCGGTACCTGTATCGGGGACGAGCACCAGGTTCTCGTCGCCCGGGCCTGGTGCTTCGGCTGGTGAGACCTCTACTGTGTATAGGAAGAGGGAGTTTTTGGATGTGAATGAGGAGGAGCGGGTGATGAAGAAGGTTAGGTCAGACCGGGGGAGCGTCATGGGACGACAGTGATGTGCTGTGTACTCATAGAGAGAGGCGGGCTGGAGGTTTATGCTATGTAAGTTATGCATAGTCAGTCCTTTGTGCTTTCTGCTTATCTACGTCAGTTATTTTGAATTTCATACTACCTTACCGTCTGCAATATTTCACTTGTATTAAACACATCTGCTCCTACAAGACCGCTTGACCTTCTCCAACTGTGATCTCCTTCGTTTCTTTATCATTCAGTTTTCCTGGATTTTCACGATAGATATTCAGCATTGGCTGGGTCTTATATGCATGGAAAGGTCTTCGAATTTGAATAGAAATATCAACTGTACAAAATACACGGTAGAATTAGAATACAGAAATGAAATGTCGTCCACAATACGCGGTTGTTGTCTGTGCACGAATTCAACCAATGTTAACGCCACCTCCGACAGCTGCTTCGGCCGTTGGCTGTCCATGGACCTCCGCAAGCTTCGCATCACGCATTCGCTGGAAGAGGTAAAACAATCAGAACAGTCGTAAGCTGGACAGCTGTGAACTATCTAACATTGTGTACTTGTTGCTCTTTCACGGCGGCCTCGACCTGTGCTTTCTTCACCTGTAGGTCCTTAAGCAATTTTGCTTCTTGTTGTTTCTTTGTCTGTAAAACATCCAGCGTCAGTAAACTCTATAAGGTAGATGAGAATGAACTCGCCTGGGCGTCTTGCTCGGCGCTATGAAGCTTGGTTACGGCGATATCGTGTCCGTGGATGGCTTTGTTCGCAGCCTTCGTAGCCGACATCTCCTTCTTCTCTGCCTTCGAAAGATCTTTTTCTGCTTTGTGCACGGCCTGTGTAATTTTTTGGGTCATAAAATACCCATACATCAAAACGACGTTGTCCTCGCACCTTCTCGGCTTTCGCTTCAGCCTTTTCCTTGTTCTCCAAATCCTTCATAGCCTGCTTGACGCGTGCCTCTTCAGCCTTTGCCTCCTTCGCGATATCCTTCTCGACTTTTTTCACAATTTCTGGGGGAGGGGGCTGAGGGCTCGTGTTCGTGTTCGCGTTCGTGTTCGTGGTGTCCATGATAAAAGTGGGGTGGTGTCATTTTTAAAAGCGCAGGCCTTTATATACTTTGCGTAAACTCGATCATTGAGACAAGTGAATTGGCATTGTGACGTCATTAGCCAGAGTTAGCCGTCATTTGTTTGGTTTAGGCGATGGGAAACAAATAACGCGTGTACTTGTTGTGAAGGCAATGTGAAATGTCAGTTGCAATCCCAAGCTTGAGCACAGATGTATATGGGATCAAGAAATGTAGAATTCGGAAGTGATGATACAAAAAGGAATTCCAGGTTTTGAGGTTTCCTGAGGTGCAGTTCAACTAGACCCTGCTTCTATAAACATCTTTTGGCTCGACACCAGCCTCGCCCTTGCGGATGTTCGCTTGAGCCCACCTGACGCGTCAAAATGTGAGCGATCTGACAGAAATCGGTATGAACATGAAACTTACTTCTTGATTCTGATGGACTCGATTTGGATGAATCCAGTGGTATCAGTGGGTTCGAATCCACCAAGCTCGTCCATGGAAGATTGTTGCTCATCATAGAGGCCCTGGTTGACAACAAGCAAATGAGTCAAGGCTCAGCCAAAGGAATGCTATACTGACCTCGGAACTCTCTCTGCCCTCAACGACGACGTTTCCCTTGTAAAGCTTCAGCCTGACGAGTCCATTGACGGTCCTCTGGCTGGCGGGGATCGCACTGGTGATGAACTCCCTCTCGGGAGTGAAGAAGTGTCCATTGTACAGGATTCGGCTGAACTCGATGGTAACAAATTGATCCCGGAGTGCACGAACATTCCTATCGAGCGTCAGACCTTCCAAATCAACGTGGGCGGCACGCAAAATAGTGGCGCCAGGAGACTCGTAGCACCCTCGGGACTTGACACCAATGAAACGGTTCTCGACAATATCGATGCGCCCGATGCCGTGTTTCCTGCCGAGTGTGTTCAAAGCGAGGAAGATCTCGACACCATCGGTGTAAGTCTTGCTCTGCTCAGGAACCGTGACCTTCACAGGCAGACCGGCCTTAAACTCAATGGAGATACGCTCAGGAGTTTGCGGCGCATCTTCGGGGGCCGTGGTGAGCTTCCACATATCCGTGGGGGGAGTGATATTGGGGTCTTCGAGGATGCCGGCTTCGTAGGAGATGTGGAAAAGGTTCTCATCGGTCGACCAGGGCTTCGATGTGGTTTGGGTGACGGGGATGGATTGCTCAGCAGCATAGGCGAGGAGGGCTTGACGGCCTGGGAAGCGGTTGTAGAACTCTAAAAAAAACACATATTCAAGGTGCCGTTCTAGTGATAAAGGGCATGACTTACCAGGGATTCGCCATGGAGCGACAACTTTGATATCGGGCTTGAGGCCGTAGAATGCGAGTTCGAATCGCACTTGGTCGTTGCCCTTTCCAGTGCATCCATGGGACACAAAGCTATGATAGACGTAAATTGAGCATCATTCCTCAAGGGGCATTGCAGGAGGTAGGAAAAGATGAAGATATTCCAAAGAAGATAACAGATGAAATCGGGACGCTTACTCGCAGCCCTCTCGTTCAGCAACAGCGATCATACCACGAGCAATAACAGGTCGAGCGAGTGACGTTCCAAGAAGATAGACATTCTGAAATGATATCAATGCCATGCTCGCGTGATCAATATTGAAGATAAGTCACTCACCTCATAGATGCAGTTGGCCTGAACTGCGGGATAGATGAGTTCCTCCACAAATTCTCGCTTCAGATCCTATATAAAGACATGGTCAGAACGCCTCCCGACTCCGTATTTCAATACTCACCTCCAAGAAGAACTTCTTGGCGCCAACTTTGAGCGCCTTTTTTTCTGCGGCCGCGAAGTCCTGGCCAAAACCATTAAATAACAAAACAGCGTTGAGAGTAAAAAGAAAATCGCACCTCTTCTTGTCCGACATCAGCCATGAAAGCGTAGACTTCGTATCCTTTCTCGATCAACCATGCAAGGATACAAGAAGTGTCTATCCGATGAGTCGATTCGCAAAATTAAGCGTCGCTTAGGATCAAGACCATGAAAACTACTGACCCAAGCCCCCAGAGTACGCCAACAAGACACGGCCAGGTTGAGACGACATATTCAGAATAGAGATAGAGGTGAGTGCAAGGTGTAAGGGGAAATGTTTTAGAGTCAGAAATTTTTATCTCTTGAACTTGATTCCGGATAGCTTCCTAGATCAAATCTGAATCGCGATCGAAACTGATTTAGACCACGTGCGTAGTGATCTATTGTGACAGAACAAGAAGCTGAGGTCACAGGAATTCGGTATCTTGTCCATTACCTCCATGTTTGCTGTGTTTAATGAGTATTGAGAATCAGTGAGTCAATGCTGTGGTTTGTAGAGTTAAGCTACTGAACATGATCAAAGGATCTTGCGAGTTTCGATGAATCAACACGAGCACAAGAGACACGCTGTGGCTAGACGCTCTGGCCATCAGGATGTTTCTGGAAGCCTGAACAACGTGCCCACCTCGTTTTCTTCCCACCAACCACTGTTAGATGCGACGGAAGACCCGCCAGTTCCTGCTGAACTCTTGCGATCCAATTCGAAGAGTAGTCGACACGCTCTTTTGAGTCGTTCTCGAAGTGCAAGGCACAGTGAGAGTGGATCGAGGCACGAGCCTTTGTCGGCGTATACCCTTATTTCAGCTCTTTCCGCCACCTCTCATTCATTGAAAAGAAAGAAGTCTTCTGGATCTGCGAGCACCAGCACAGCCGTTACAGCGCGGTCAACTTTCGAGGACGAACACGAGATTCTGATGAGACACAAGGACCCAGCATATATTGCTTCATTCACACATTGTAATCGTTCATACGTCTCCCTTCGCCGCTCACGAACCTCTCCGGAGCAGCACATTGAGGAGCCAACTGCAGAGATGTCCAATTCGGGAGAACGCGAGTATAGGACGAGGGACAAAGGGAAGGCAGTAGACCGACCACACTCGTCTCATTCCTCGCGTCGCCATATGGAGTCGGCTGAATACTCCAGGGATAAGCTTCACGACCGCACTGAAAGACACTTGTTTTCTGGCCCTTTGGCACAAGCTGAGTTTGACCGCATGAGAAAGGAGATTGAGCATCTCAAGAAAACGGCCCACGATGCTAAGAAGATGGTTAAGAAGCAAGCCAAGGTTGGTGTTACTTGTCTATGGTCCATATCTGAGCTTCATTCATGACTTCGGTGTCGATAGAAAATAGAGGAATTAAAGGCTCATGTTTTGGCAGAAACTGCGGTATGATGAAACCCAACTTTCTTGCCTTGCTTCATGTACCTAACGAATTCTCATAGGCTAGGGAGGAGCAAGAAGCACGAGTTCAGACATTGAAAAATAAGTGCGACAAGAATGAAGAGGTACGATATCAATTGTCCTGCCGAATTCCCATCTGACCCTTTCTTCAGTTAATCACACATATCGAACAATCGTTACAATGTCAGATTTGCATGGACCTCATTCATCGACCATTTGCGTATGTGTTTATCGTCCAGTTCCATTTTTCGAAACAAATCTCATCACCAGTTATCAGATTGTCACCATGCGGTCACATACTTTGCCTTCATTGCCTCCAAGAATGGTTTCGCAAGGCTCCATCGCAAGATGACGATGACCCAGACGATGTAATTGACGATCCAGACTACATCTTAACACGTCCAAAATCTTGTCCTTGCTGCAGAGCAGTCGTCACACGCCGACCTGTGCCAGTCTTCCTGGTGAAGGCAGTCACGACCGCGCTAACAAAATCGAGGGCTGTCGAAGGTAGAGCTAGGAGTCCGTCGCCCATTGAGGACGATCCCTGGAAGGGCCTGTTTATGTCCAGCGACGAAGAAGAAGAGGAGTTCTTAGACTCCAGTGATGAGGATGATCGGTATGAGGACGCTGTCGGGTGGGCTCTGCAAGGTCTGCAGGTCGGACTTGCAGCTGGCATGGGTGGAGTCCATCATCGGCGATACGCCCCCTTCCGATTTGACAGCTCAAGCTCCAGCGAGAGTGATGAGGATGAAGATGATGACGAAGAGGGGGAAGCTGAAGAGGACCCTGAGTCTCAGAGTCTGTATCATGATGGGGAAAGCGACTCCGACGAGAGTGTGTACATCCCTGCCAGATGGGAGCCGCCGAGCGTTACCGTGGAGCCGGAATCTTACGCTGGCCACATCTTCTGGGACGAAGAGGACGAGGCTGCGTTTTTCAATATGCTAAGAAGGGGGTGTACGGAGGAAATGATTCAGACTTTCGAGATGGAGTACACGCATCGCCGGGGACTCGTGGCGCATGTGCATTCTCTGGAAGAGCTATATGGCGTTGCGGAAGAATATCAAGACGATGACGGGGATTACGGAGAGAAGAACAACAGGATTTTCTTGGGGTGGAATATTAAACTGAACGAGGCGGATGGGGATGGAGAGGTGTATATGCAGTGGGTCTTGAATGATGTGAAGCAGAATCCTAGGCGGTGGGAGTGTGCGCCCAGGGCGAACATGCCAGGATGTTTTGATGTGAAACGGATGGCGAGACAAGAGGATGCGGAGGAGTATGATACCACTGACACCGAGGTGTGGCTTGATGCTAATGACCGCTACGTGTGAACGGACTGGCTCGTTGTGTTCCTAAAGTCCTGTATAATTCCCGCACCCTGTATACTGCACACCTGCTATTCTCTGTCGTATTGCTATTTGTGTCTAACTTCCAAATGAAATATCATGTCACTTGGTCTCGTGCGGCAATTTCTAGAAACCCAACGCACAGCTCGCGTCATGCACGGCAAGAAGGGGTACGAAGGTGAAATGAAAGTGATCGTCTATCATCCAGTCATGGAGGGATGATGGACTATGTGAAGCCAGCCAAGAGTAGAATAAGATCTGCGGAGGCCGCCAAAGGAAGTGGAGTGAGTGGAGTGAAGTAACTTTTTGATTCCTTTGGGCCACCATCTGCGTCCGCTTTGCATAGAACGTTGACTTTCACTGACAGTCGATCGCCGATCACATCTCTTCGAATTCTGGAATGACAAGCCCCGAGTTCAGGAATCAGGAGAGAACAAAACGTTTGTCGGAAATAGAGCCACTAGTCCGAATTCAACTCTAGAGACCAACTGTCCTGAATATTATGTTCCCTCGGTCTGAGTCAAAATGTACCATCAAGATCGATACAGGCCCTAACTCAACGGGAATTCAGAAAGCTCTGAAAATGTGATTCCTCGGTGTAATCCATACCTCTGCGTTCAGAAGGCGGCTACGAGAAAATTCTACAGGCCCCTTTGTTGGGTACTTCAGGTAGCGAACAGCTGACAACGACGATCACCCTGATGCGGGCGCAAGGTTCAAGGAATAATGCAGCGGGTCGATATATATATCGTGGCGCACTGGGACGAAACAGGCATTCGCACCCTCGGAATCGAAGGGTCTGTTGTGGGTCCGTCTCCTAGGACTTGATAGGAGGACAAGTTGTTTGGTAAGTATCCATGACGCGATTTGATGATGTTCCTTTGGAGATCGTAAGCAAACTGGCTCCGAGAACTAACGAAGAGAACTTCGGAGATCTAAGACCTAGAACATTCAACAGGTTCGGAGCACCTGTGAATAAGAGGCAGAAACATCATTGCGCAGCAGATAGGTTCAGGTTCTTTTCAAAGATTTATGGCAGGCGTATATGTATTGAAGTATGCCTGAGAAACGGAATGTGCTTTCAGAGTAAGTACTTAAGTTGGAAACTTGAAGTGCATAGCCGCTATTAGGCAGCAGGCTACTAGCCAAACAATGAAATCAAACATGTCACCTGCGTTTGCTTCAATCGACATCGACTCCGAACGCGCCGTACCCCCAATTGCGCAACGCGCATGGCAGGACCAAATCATTTGAATCTTGTGCCGCCTCTGGTGGAACTTGGGGACGTCAACGGTCTCATCAACGCTGGTCAAACTCTCTGCGCATCTTGGTCACCTTTAAATAACTCTTTGGCGATATTTGTAACAAATTCTGTACGTTTCTCTGTCGTCTTAAACACATCATCTGGCTCTTACAGTCTTTCGGGAAAGAGCATTCCTGATGAAAAGGCTCGTCGCGCTGCCTCAAACGAAGAGCAACCGATCTACTTCGCTAATCCGGAGTCCGTGCCTTCTTCGGAGCGGCGGCTTGTGCGTGTTTCCTCGTTCAGGTGCCTCTTAATTGTACCTAAAACCTCCTGCCAGTTTATCACCGATACCCTCATTATCTTTGCAGCACTCCAAAACTTGCTCAAAGCAGCAGAACACCAGGAACTGGAATGGTAGGCTGCCAAGTGAGTTCGCCTAGCTTCACCACGTTAACATTGATTATACAGGTTACAAAGCGAACAAACCCTGCTGATGATACGGAAACTTGCCATCGACTACGTCAACTTCATTAAGGAATGCTGGATCCATGCATCGGTATGTCCTCCTCACACAAGCACCCCTGCATTCTAAATAGGTCACAGCAACCGATTCCTCGGACAGACGGTCCCTTACAGTTCAGCAGCGATCACTATCGCAGTCTTTACACGTGTTTCTCACTGTTCGTGGTGCTCTATCTAGCTGAGCCAGGCTACGAGGACGCGCCCGTTGGAGACGAACTAATGGAGTGGCTGAATACGCACTTTATCGAGCCTTCCACCGAGGAGGGTGACCACCTGAGCTCATTGGAATACCCATGGGAAGATGAGACATTCTGGCCTTATCTCACCCGGTGCGTTGTAGCCATCCGATCCAACCGTTATGGACTAATTTTCCTATCAGAGCCACCATTCGCGGCCTCTCAAAAGCATCGCTTTTCTTTTTGGGTGTCCTCTCCCGTCATCCGTCAGACGATCTCCAAGAATTGACAAAGACATTGGCGCCTTTGATTGAATCCCAACCTCGGCTTCAGAATTTCACCGCTGAGCGTGATTTTGCTTATGCGTCACGACGTTGGAGTGACAAGGTTAAAGCACTTCGTATTGAGATGGACCGAGTCCCTGAAGATAACCGATATGATGATTTTGATAACTGGTGGGACAGACTAAGTGACATAGTCGGAATCTTGGAAGGTCGTACCGAAGTCATCAAACGCGTCTGCAGCGAACTTGGCTCCGACTGGAAAGAAGTGTGCGCTGTTTGGGGTGTTTTTGTTGACATTCGGTTACGTCGGCAGGACTTACCGTTGGTGTCCTTCCCGCTTACCTTTTCCAAAAAAACATATTGAATCGATTGCATTTTTCCCTTCCATATAGAGACGTAGTCGCACAAGTTTTGGATGATTTGCCGCCTGATCCGACGAGTCTGGAAGACATGGTTCATTCTTCATTGTTTGCGGGCCAACCTTTACAAGCTCTCGAGCACGCTGCTTCACTCGATCGATGGCTCTCTGCCCACATGGTTGATCTCATGGTGCCATTATCACTAATAGAAACTGAGATTGATGACGAGTGAGTCTCCTTCCTTTACCGCCCACCGTATGCCTCATAGGTGGATAGTTCAGGATTATCTTTGCGTGATTATCACATACTCAAATACGCCGAGTATCTCCATTCAGATCCAGCACTTTGGAGAATCACTGTTGATTATATGTATTCTTGCGGCGATGTCGGGAAAAAGCAGGCCGATGAAGTTTTGCTTCGCGTGCCGCTCCGACTGCATGAACAGCTCCAGTCGAATGAGCGAGTCAGGTCAGGTGGCGTTGTGGGTATACTGAAAGATGTCAATCAAACGTGTCTGCAGTACCAGAGAGAGTATGTCAGACGCACCGTTTGCAGAGTCAGTACTCCATCACTTTCTACAGCCAGTCACCTTATGTTCATATTCGCACACTTTTAAGATAGCTGCCCGAACACTAGTACAGGAGAAGGATTACGGATTGGCTGTTGCATATTGCATTTCTGCAGAGGACTGGCCTGGCCTCGGACGCGTTGTTGACAGTGTGCTTGATGAATATACCTCTAGTGGTATAGTCCCTCGTCTTGATATCTAAGCTCACGATCTAATCACTACCTTACCAGGACCTACGGCGTTTTCACAATCCGCCTCCACAATTGCCCCCTCGGTACAGGAGCTTCGCAATCGGCCCCTTTACCAGGGTATTTTCGCCCACCGCCTGATGTTCGCCGTTCGCTATGCCCATTTTCATCTGCTACTCGAGACACACGATCTTCAAGAAGCAGCTTCGGATCTCGTTGCTATTTTCCGCGATGATTTAGTTCCAAAATCATGGTGGGCTGTACTGCTGTGCGATGCTGTGCCACTTTTGCAACACGGTACGTCCAGTTAAAAAACTAGTCATTATCACACGTTCACCGAATTTGAAAAGACCCAATCTTGCTCTTCTCGTCGTCTGGAGCATCTGAACTTCTCCGGAAACTAGAAGAAGTCTTTGTACGGACATCTCAGGGTGCAGGTGATGACTATCTCTCCGTTTTAATGCGTACTATGAAAGGTGGGGAGGAAAAAGAAGCCCTGGATCGTCTGAAAATCGTTCGCCTGGCGCTCGCCAGATATTTTGCCAGATGTACTACTGTTCAAGCGCCTTGACATTTCGATTATGTTCTGGCAAATGATGCAAATTGCCTACGAAACTGCTTTTTTTTGCTACCAAATGAAGCCATGAACATTAGGGTATACTTACTTTGTTTCATTGAAACTTTATTTCGAAGTGTATATTTGCCGCCCATGTCTCGCCTTGCGGCGTACTATTCTCACCACAAGAAGGCGCCTGTCAGGCTCATCGTTGTTCCCATTGGCCATATCCCGGACAACGTCGTCTGTCTAGTCCTCCAGTTCCATCTTGCTCTTGCTCCGGGCAGCTTTGGCAAGTTGTCTTTATTGAATGTTCGTGTCATCTTCTGAATGCTTGATATTCAGGGCTTGACTAGTCTCTGGCCGCTGTTCCTCTACCACCGAATGAATGAATTTGCCTCGTCCATCTTGTCGGGTTGGAACGCTACATGGCACTTCTCAACCACCGTTATCAGCCCATCAGGCCCCATTTCGAGTGGACCCAAGACGCGTCAGGCGACTTATCTGTATCAATCCTTCCCGATGTTGTCAAACGACGATCGCCTCGATGCTGTATGGCGAGGCGACATGTCACCCGTTTCTAACTTTTTCTATTTGCACGACCACTCTGGACTTCGAAAGCCTCCTATGGATTGACATATAAAGTGTCGCGAGCTGGACCGAAGATACGCCCAGGTCAGCTTTTCAACAGTCCACATTCAATGTGCTTTCTTCTTCATCTTTATGATGAGTATTCGTGTGGCCATCAGATCCTTGCAAAGCGACAAAAAGCATTGAGTCCTACCGTCGTTCGCGTTCATTATACTTATACACATTTTCCAGGTCGACTGTAACAGCAAGAATTGCACCACTAGCCAATCCCATACCACCCAACCTCATGATTGCAAGTCTACTTGCGCACACGTGTACACCTCCTCCTACTCTACCATGTAATGCCTGCTCACCGTCACGTTGAAGGAATCGACCCGACCAAGCCCTTACTCAGAATACTCTAGCGGACAGGTGCCTTACCTGCCAGTACGGCGTTCATTGAGACTTGGGAGAATTCCGGACAAGAGCTTTGATAGTATTGTTGTATTCTGAGAACCTAACTTTCGGACCCAAAAACTTGGCTGGAGAAAATTAGTTTCTACTCAATCGAAAACGGCTGCTAGAATCACAACACTAACACCGCACATTTCACCGTCGTCACAACTACCATTTCGACCATAAGCTCACGCGATGTTATGCGTTACGCCGCATGTTCATATTAAGAACAGTTCGCACTCCATGGTCATACGCCATGGCCCCGACATTGTCATTCCATCCATTCTGGATGAACAAGATTTTGGGCCGTCCTGGTGCTCGCCCTTCCTGTCCCGCTCAGACTTCCAACTCCGCGAATACCTTGCATTAATCTGCTTGAACCCCTCGGTGACCTTCCCCATCCGAAACGTGATCGACCTCACCCGCTATGACGCCTGTAAAGAGATTTTCGCTGCCTGGGTAGGGCGCAGCCTCGCATTCGGAGCGACTTGACCGAGCGGGAGGTAGAATTAGTGTCAGGCGGAAATGTAAGAAGACATTCTTGGGCTCTACCATCTTCTTGAGTACACACGTATGGAGAAATTCTCTACTCTAAGTACATATGTATATTACTTGCGCCGGAAAGTTCAAAAATTCCACCAAGCCTAGTCCAAGAAAGAGGAATATTTCATCTCTCGTCTCGGACCCGTGCATTGCCCTTCCCAAGTCCTTCCTGAGCATGAATTTATTTCCGTTCGACCAAGGGCAAAATTTCATGCATTGTTCTGGTTTCAGGGTTGCGTCAGGACCCCATACATATGTAGATCATGGAACAACTCCAATCTGAGGTATCGCCGGCCCGGGGAAGGAGCCAAATATTTCCACTTGCAGGTGCTTCATGGTTCGGCAGGCTTCATTGAGGTCTCAAGTCCATGCCGTCCGCACGAAATTCGCGCCTCCAATGATTATAGTACTCCCGGTGGAAGCGGGGACTATTATATACTGTAGCCTGTAGGTTGCTGTAAGTGAAGTCCCTAACTTTGATGGTAGTAGTTAGCCGAACCACGTGGCGCTACATTGCAGCACACCTCCGATTTCGGAGAGCAATAACTTCTCTTGTGTTGCTCACGATCCACATTCCCTCAAAACCGCCGGCTTTATCGTCCACGCCTCTAGGCGCATATTCGACTGCTATCATTGGAACTTTGAGGGCCATATATTCGGTGTCGGGTCATGGCGGATGAAGGCTATTTGTCGAGTGCCTGGGAGAGTGGCGATCAATCCGATTTTCAAAACAGTGCTGGACACGGACGTCCACAACTGCGGACATTCGACTCGGCTGAATCTACTTCGTCGAAAAGTCCTCATATACTATCGGCCTCGCCAATACCAAGGTCTAGTGTCGATTCGGCAGGGCGGTCGTCGACTTCTAGGTGGCAAGACAGCCCACCTGCTACAACATCGGAACGGCGGGACACTATAACTGCGATTCACACCGATACAGCAAGTCTGGTGGAGGCGAGTTTCGATGAGAATGTACTCCGGGCATTGTGCGAGTTGGACGTACGCCTGTGTAATCTCATTTCCACTCAGGGAAGCTCGCTGATTATTCATTTCACACAAGTGTGGGGTACCGCTGCTTCTTGATCGCATAAAACAGAGCATGGTGTCATGCAGGGTAAGTTCCCTGACACTTAATTTGGAGAGGGAGACGCGTCTTCATGTAACGGGCAGGAAGCATCTGTGTTCTTCAAGAAGCGTGCCGTGATGGAGGAGGAGTATGGGAAAAGCATGCAGAAGTTAGCACGAGCAACTGCGGAGACTTACGCATTGAATGACGGAAAGGCTGGGTACGTAACTAAGATATTCACAGGCATTCACAAGACGCTAACGTATTCCCATATCCCGAAGAACTTTTGTCTCTGCGTGGCAGTCAACAATGCGGGTCCACGAGTTGATGGCAGAAAACAGGCTGCGCTTTGCGCAGCGGCTAAATGAAATGAGCGAAGAGCTTGCGGTTTTGGGAAAGGAGGTTGAAAAGAACAGGAAACAGGCATGTAGCTCAAAACCTACCGCGGGAATACTCGCTCTGAGATCATATTTCATGACAGACGAAAGAACTTGCGACTCGATACGAACGGGCCCTGCAAGAGTCTGAACAAGTTACAGAGAAGAGCAAAAACCGTCTTGACATCACATCAGAAGAGTTGGAGCGCCTACTGCTCCAGAAAGAAGGCGAATCTCTGAAGGATAACGCTGTCCAACAAAGATCCGGTGCTAACGGCGGAAAGCGCGCCATTGGCAAAGCCGTTGCCAAGGGCGGTCTTCTCCTGAAGGGCAAGAATCCTGGAAACGTTTGTCGTACCATGCAGGAGCCTCTTGTGTTTAGGCTGATTATCACAACATGTCGCGTTACCAGATTCAACGACAGGAAGATGACATCAGATCACGCATGTCAGCGGCCTCTGACATGTATCGGAAAGCTGTAACCGATACACAGGCCATGAGGCAGGAGTACTTCAATTTCCAGCTGCCGCGAATACTGCGCGTAGGTTCCCTTTTGGTGATTTTCAAATCGGGTTCACTGATGTTTTTCCTTAGGCACTCAAGGAGTGCACAGATGAGATGGATCTGGGTACACAGTACCATCTGACGCGCTATGCTTTTCTGTTTGAAAGCATCGTTCTTAGTGACGGGTCAATATTGGTCCCGCCACGGGAAGAAGGTCCGTGTGATTTCAGATTCGGCCGTACGATATTCTTACCTGTTACTTTAGGCCTGGGACTCAAAGCCTCGATTGAAACCATCGACAATCGAGGCGATTTCAAGGTCTACATGCAAAACTATGCTTACGCTCGCGGCGCGAACCCTCACCGAGGTCCACGACGAGATGGCCCTTCAGAAGAAGGCTTCGTATGTCCATTTCGTCCTCCTCGTTTTGTGTTAGAGCTGACAGTTATCCCAGCTTCCTCCATTACCACACCATCATAGTTCAGAGAAAACTATTGTCAACCTCGCACAGAACGGGACCAATGGCGATCACGACAAAGGGCGGCCTACATTTGGCGTGGATCTTGCTGAACAAATGGCAAGGGACAACGTTGAAGTCCCACCCATCATGGAGAAATGCTGCCAGGCGATTGAGAAGTATGGACTGCAGACGCAGGGGATCTACCGAATCAGCGGGACGACGAGTAAGGTGGCGCATCTCCGTCAACGATTGGACAAAGGTTCGCCTTCCTTTTGTTGCTCGACGACCGACGGGTACTTAATGCTTAGCAACGATCATGTAGATCTGGAAGCAGTCGACCTCGATGCTTCAGAATGGTCCGGGGATATACATAATGTTACGAGCGTGCTCAAGCAATGGCTGCGCGACTTGCCAGATCCGCTGCTTACGTTTACTCTGCATCAAGGCTTCATTGAGGCTGCGAGTTCGTCTTCAACTCTTGAACCTCACAATCCAAGTCCTGATAAGTGCTAATCCTACAGAAATCGAGAATGACCGACTACGGCATATCCGATTACACGAAAGGGTCAACGACCTGCCTGACCCCAATTACGCGACACTCAAGTTCTTCTTGGGTCACCTGCATCGGTATGGGATAGCCAAGCCTCTTGTGCAATCTTTGAGCATTTTCTTTATTTACCTCCGTCACTTTCTCAGAATAAATCACAACGCAGCTGTGAACGCGATGTCGATGCAGAACTTAGCTATCGTCTTTGGGCCCACGCTTTTTGGTCAGGTGCCAGCGAATGGACAAGGCATGGCCGACGCCAATCTACAGAACACGGTGCGTAGTTGGGTGTTCTCACCCTGCCTATCATGACAGCTGACAGGTGTTTGTGGAAGGCCATCGAGACGATTCTTAACCATTATACGGATATTTTCGTCGACGAATCGGATTGAATGACTGCGACTGCCTGCGATCGGCCTGGCTTCATTCATGTTTTATTTCTCATACATACTTCTCATACATACCCTTGTTCTTCCATTCATCTCCACGTGTCTGCCTAATCATGGGAGCCTCTCGCTGTGTTATAATTCCTGTCATTTCCGTACCTTGCAAGTGCTATCGATATGTAATCTGTATCTCCGGTGGTATAAATCAGCGGTTCTAGGTTAGGTGCTGTGATAGGCTAGTATGGCTAAGAGGTTCACGTGGGGAAGTCAATGTCCTAAGTGTGAGGAGGAAGGGGAGGGCGAAAGAAATGGGACGGTGTCTTGTATGGCCCATATCCCACTGTCCTGCAATGTCCACGCTGTCTCGGATGGGAATATTACGTGACGCAGTGAAGGACACGCTTTCCCCCACTCCACGAGGATCGCAGACTCCTCGTCTGCGTCTGCTCGTCCCACGCCATCTACGTCTGTGGGCGAGAGATCTATAAACGTTAAATGATCAAACGCACTGAAAAGCGGGGAGAGCCCGGTCAGCAGCCTCTGTTTGCTTGTCAGATTGGGCTTTAGCAGAATGAAATAATCATGGGGCGAGCATGGAGTGCTTACGATACCAGAGAACGCGTAGTGCAGCGTATGCCGCAGCGCAAGCTTCACTCTCAGCTTCTCCACAGCTGGGAAGTGCGTCGATATGTTGCGTAGGAGGACTGGACGCGCTGACATCGCTGACAGATCGAGATAGCGAAGCGGTACAGTGGTATGTGTCATGCGGAGGAGGTTTTCCCGATTGACATCGGAATCCTGCCCAACTAGGGAGAGCGCCTGCACGGGTCTGCCTGGAAGCAGGAACGCAGCAGTGTCGGCTGAACCGCGGAAGGAGGACAAACACGGCAAAGCACCTGGAGGCAGGTCTATACCCGCCTGGTGATCAGGTAACTTGAGATGACGTAATGAGTGCAACGACGCTAGGAACGACGCGAGGACACCGGTGTAGGGCTGCATGCTCTTGGACCATTCGGCGCCGAGCGAGCAGTGCTGTAGGAGCGGGAGACGCGCCCCGTGGATGACGCGTTCTATTGCGTGAATGGGCGGGTCGCGTGCTGGGCCGAGGTTTGCGGGCCCGAGGAAAATTTCGAGCGATTCTAAGAAGATGAGGCGCGGAAGGATGCTGCCAAGTTGGTTGGAGGCAGTGAGGAGAGATGAGGTGAAGGACGTGCGTGGATCGGCTTGCCAACGTATTTGCAGTTTTTTGGCAGCCTCAATGAGGTGTGTCCGCTGATGCATCGACTCGCACCATCGCAAAGTCTTCCAAGGTATAGGCGATGCTTCAGAAAGGGAATCTGTCAACAACACGGATGAATAGAGCAAGCGTTCGGCAACTGCTCTGAATCGATGAGAGAGGAGTGCAATGATTGTGAGTGTGGAGGGCGGGATGTGGCCAAAAATTGCGGAGAGGAGTTCGTTGGGAAGTGCTATAATTGCAACGGAGGCATTATGGGCCGCGAGTGGGGACATTTAGAGCTGAGGGGTAACAGTCAAGAAGATTGTAAGACCGGGGGAGCGTGGCGATGGCGCGGACGAATCTTTATCAAACGGAGAATCCACGGAGCAATATGAAGGGCTATACGTCGGGAGACGGAACATCGACGGAGTTCTGGAGAACCTTCTGTTGCGAGGCACTGCGACGCTCGATTGGTAATATTCCTACGGCGCCCCGAGCGTGTCTATCTCATCGATGAAAAACCTAGCAACCCCAATAGTCAGCACACGTGAGGAGCAAGCGATTATCAGTAGAAATGGCGACGACCTAACGGACTTGGTCTGATGGGATGTAAATGCAGATGAAATAAAATAATAGTGGTACAGTAAAATACAATGCACGATGGAACCAAAATACAATTTCTATGCGCCGAACCCGTATAGCGTACGCCCTGAGCGCTTCAACGCGTAGACAACGTCGAGTGCTGTCACTGTCTTCCTCTTGGCGTGTTCTGTGTATGTTACTGAATCACGAATAACCTGAAAGGAAAAGGAAGGTTACAAAATGGAGACGAATGAGTGCGACGCGACGTACGTTCTCAAGGAAGATCTTCAGAACACCACGGGTCTCCTCGTAGATGAGACCAGAAATACGCTTCACACCACCACGACGGGCGAGACGACGGATAGCGGGCTTAGTGATACCCTGGATGTTGTCGCGAAGAATCTTGCGGTGGCGCTTGGCTCCGCCCTTTCCGAGACCCTACAGGAGACAACGTCAGCGAGTGAAGTCGAAGCTTGTCCTCTAATGCTCACCTTTCCACCTTTTCCGCGTCCAGACATGATTTATATGAGAGTGAGTGGGTGAGGAGAGTTAAAGTGTGTGATGGTGGTGGTGTGGATACAACGAGTGTGTTTAGAATTCCGCTGCCACCTCCATTCCTTATATAACCACGCCCTGTGGCTGTGCAGACTTTCGTTTGTTGATCGTTCGTCGGAGGCGCGCGAGTCACGTGTGGCGACGCGATCGTGTTTGTATAAATAAACCACGACACTTTTGGATGAACTCCCACTTTTCGCCTTCCGCCCACCACCACCAGCACCACCAGACACTTCGCCTTTACACACTCTACATCTGCAATGGCTCGTACCAAGCAAACCGCTCGCAAGTCTACTGGTGGTATGTGGACTCGCATTAATATTGTATTCAATTTCTCACCTTTACACAGGCAAGGCGCCCCGTAAACAACTCGCTGCCAAGTCGTCAGCGCGTAAGACTGCTGTAAGTGCACTTTCTCAATGTCCGCAACAATGTTCTCACTCCCGCCCAGGCTGCAGCTGGTGGTGTCAAGAAGCCCCATCGCTTCAGGCCCGGAACGGTCGCGCTCCGTGAAATCAGACGTTACCAGAAATCGACGGAGCTGCTCATTCGCAAACTCCCCTTCCAACGTCTCGTCCGTGAAATTGCCCAAGACTTCAAGGTGCGTCGTCTGCCTCACGTTCACTGACACGAGCTAACAACCCTACTCAGACCGATCTTCGCTTCCAATCCTCCGCCGTCATGGCGCTCCAGGAAGCCGCCGAGGCATACCTCGTCTCGCTATTCGAAGACACCAACTTGGCTGCTATCCACGCAAAGCGTGTCACCATCCAACCAAAAGATCTCGCTTTGGCACGGAGACTGAGAGGCGAGCGGTCATAGAGGATTTTGTTGTCTTGTATTGGATTAGTATTTTTATTGTAATTGTACTGTATTTATATTATTTGAACTCTTCCTGGTATCTTTGTTCTGATATTGAGTTGAAGACTCGGAGTTGTCGCGGTAGTCGTCAATAATACTAAAGCTTGTAGGTACTTGTACAGCTTTGAAATGGAGGTCAATGATCCGAACCCATGTCTCACCTTTCCATTTATTTCTGTTTCATAGCGAAAGATGGGTAAGGCTTGAAATAGGCTGCAATGCTCGTCAAGGACGACAGCAGCAGCTTGCTCTTCCTTTCGTCCGACGAGGATGTTGTTATTGGCTATCGGCACGCTACGGGCCGTCTTGTTGTTTGTGACGCGCCAATGCAAACACTGGACGCAACTATAAATAACGCGCAGCATGCACCAAGCCTGCACAGCTTTTCTTGTCAAAGTCCGTTCACGCGCTTCAGGCTGCTGATTTATCACTGAGACCGGGGCGTCGGACTCGGATGATGTCGATGATCGGCTGGGCCACTGTTCGATTCAAGAAATGACATCAGTCACTCGTCTCAGGTGGGCATATGCCGAGGGACGATCTTACTCTTGTTCACACGGCAAGAAGGTCCCATGTCCTCGAGGAAGAAGATGAGGAAGACGCTATGGGAGAGTACTTATGCTAGTCGACACTGCGAATACTCGTTTGTAACCTGGGAGGAGTTCCGACGGCCCATCAGTCAGAATCGAAATATCACTCTCGATCGATGTATATAAGCTCGCCCCTAGTACTGCGCATGCGTGATCTCCGTTTCTGCTCTCCTAAAACATTTCTTAGTCTCGCAGGCCGAGCACGGCCACTTTTCTTTTCTTTTCTTTTTCCACTCCTGCTTTTCTTATTGCTTGCTTTCCCACTTTTATTGTCGCCATCGCTTGCTCGCTGTCCTGCTGCTTTAACCTCGCCGACCTGAACGATGCTGACCTCCATGCCCACATCCTTGGCTCTATTCCTGGCGGTCTCATTTCCTGCATTCACTCTATCCCATCCAACTGTTCCATCTGGACAGTCTGTGCCGCTTCACCACAGATCCCGTCCACAACGCACTCCAGAGGAGTGGGGACTATGGGCGAAGGCCCACAGGGAGAGGTTGACAGCCAAGTATGGAGCCGGCCAGCCCGAGAAACGGAGTACTGGGACGAATCTGTGGGTACCATTTGACCGCACTCCCGTCTTCGTGAACTAAACATTTCTTAGAATTACAAACCAAAATTCAGATGCAAGGTATGTTTCCCCTGTCAGCCTCCCAATGTGCTGGCGAGAACTTAATTTCTCCTCAGTTTCTTTGGTTCCCTCGCCATCGGTACTCCTCCAGTCTCATATAACGTCATTCTCGACACGGGCTCGGCGTAAGTCGATTTTCATTTTCCATTCTACCTTGGCACTTGGCGACTTCATTAGACTCACACATGACCACAGGGATCTCTGGTTAGCCGATTCCAATTGCGTTACGAATTGCGATGAAGTGGCTACCTTCAATCCTTCACAATCGTCGACGTTCGCTACGAACAACGCAGCCTTTAATATATCTTATGGCAGTGGGAAGGCGTCTGGCACTATTGGAGCGGATAATATACAGATGGCAGGCTTCTCAGTATCCAATCAGACACTGGGGTTGTGTGATACGGTTTCCGATGGCCTACTAACGGCTCCTGTGTCCGGGCTTCTTGGTCTTGGTTTCAAACCTATTGCTTCATCTGGTGCTACGCCGTTCTGGGAGGCCCTGGTATCGGCTGGCGCGTGGGATTCGCCTGTAATGGGATTCCAGTTAACTCGGTACGTACGCATTGCGATCCATGAACCTAGACGTCTTACGAGATGAGAATATAGGTTTATTAACGACACGACCGCGCGCTCTCTTGAGCCCGGAGGATCGTTCAGCATGGGTACGTGATAATGGAAACAACAGAACAGGAGACCATCGCTGATTTAAAGTTTGCCAGGCTTCGTCAACACCACACTCTTCACCGGTGATATTGAATACCTCGGACTCGCTACCGATCCATCATACTGGATTCTACCCCTGACAGGCATGTGCTTTTTTCAAATAGGGCATTCGCCTCTCTGACCATCTTGACACCTGTAGCAATGACGGTGCAAGGAAACTCTGTTCAAGTCCCAACAGGTGTAGCCGCCTATTCAGCCATCGATACTGGAACAACGCTTGTCGGGGGTCCCGCTGAATACATGACCTCTATGTACTCGCAAATCCCGGGCGCGGCGCCCGGAACGGGGAATTTTGATGGTTATTATACCTATCGTATGTGTTTTTTTTTGGTTGCGGTTGAAAAGCGCGTCATACCTATTGATGCGATGCGGATTCTAGCATGTGACACGACTGTCAACATCACGGTGTCGTTTGGCGGGAAGAGCTGGCCGATCAGCGAAGCGGACTTTAGGATGACGCAGTTGACTCAGAATCGATGCATCGGCGCCTTCTTCAATTTGCAAACTGGCCGATCGGCGCCGGATTGGATTTTCGGTGATACGTTGCTCGTACGTCCAGCCCGCCTGATCCTACGAACATAAAAATTCTGACGAAGGAAATGATAACTGATAGAAAAATGTGTACTCCGTGTTTCGTTATGATCCGCCCTCGGTTGGCTTTGCGCAGCTTTCGAATGTGGCGCTGGCGATGAATGGAGTGAATGCACCAGTACCGAGTGCTACGGTTGGATCTGCCGCGACGACTGTTGCGGCGACGGGGAGGTCGGGGAACTCTGGAGTGAGCATGCGTATGCCAGGCTCATTGGTGGTGTCTATGGCTGTGGCTTGGACTGTGGGTTTGCTTGCTGGGCTTTTTACTTTACTTTAGCTTTCTAGATTCTCACCACAATTGTAATATATTCAAAGACTTGTGCAGCAGTATGACCTCCGTAACTATTTCTTACAACATTCAACAATAGGCGATGTGCTTTGGGCTTTTCGAAGGGTAGATCGTGCCAGATGCAGATGAAATAATGGCGGATCAGACTCGCTCGCCTCTCAGCTTCCTTGCGAGGAGTAAATCTTTGGGCTGGATCGTCACGCGCTTTGCGTGAATGGCAGCTAGGTTGGTATCTTCAAAAAGCTTTACGAGGTACGCCTCAGCCGCCTCTTGCAGTGCCATCAAGGCCGAGGACTGGAATCGCAGGTCCACCTATGGTCAAAAAGCACGTCAGAGATCCAGATCTGGGAAAAGAGGAGTGTAGAGAAAGGACGTACCCGGTACGCCTGGGCAATTTCGCGAACGAGGCGCTGAAAGGGCAGCTTGCGGATGAGGAGCTCGGTTGTTTTTTGATAGCGTCTGATTTCACGTAAAGCAACGGTGCCGGGGCGGAAGCGATGTGGGCGCTTGACCGTGGCCATAGCCATAGCTGCTTTGTGGGCAACTTTGACGGCATATTGGCGGTCGGTGGACAGAATGGTATGTGGCGGGAAGCGTGGTTTTTTGGCTTTTGCTGTGATGGGAATGAGAAGGGAGGACGATGTGGGAAGAGTTAATTTACCTCCTCCTGTTGACTTTCGAGCGGTTTGCTTGGTGCGCGCCATTAATGTCGAACGGAATGCTTGACTTGGAGGAGCGGGTGGTGTCTAGAGCTGCGTGGTTGAATTTCAACGGGACGGGGTATTTATCAGTGGTTCGAGGGTCCCAGAAATCCGGCTAGTTAAGAACATTCTCTGTCATTCGCGATCGCGCCCCACGAACCCACAATTGAATACCAAAGAAGTACTTTTCTGTTGCCTTCAAGAACTGCCGTAAGATCACGGGTAAAGCCGTTATACAAATGTCACAGCCTCCCCGAAACAGGCGAAAGAGCCTCATGAATCACATCAAGGAAAATCATTGAATATCCTTGCGCCACCCGAGCCACATCGCGTAGGGTTTTTCAACCAAATTACCACCGACCCTCCAAATGTCCCATCCAGGCTTACCCATCCAGAGCTCTAAGAACTCTCGGATCACATCGACAGCACGGAGTTCCACGACAACTAGGACCGCAGTCCGCTCAGAGTGGACAAGGTAGTCAATGGTCTCTACTAGAGCTGGGAGGAGTGAGGGGTGGTAGATGCAATCAACAACGAGAAGCAGATCAACTGGATCGACGTTCACAAGTCGTGGGCGATGAATGGGTTTTGTGGATTGAAGGTTGACCCAGTCGAGTTCTTCTACAAAGACATTTGAACCAGGGCTAGATGGCGCACAACTTGGCCAGCTATCGAAATTGGACGCGACATTCTTGCGGAGAAGAGGAAGGAGATCCTTGATGTCTGTCACAGTGTATCGCTGAACAAGGGAAGAGAAAGCGATAGCTAGTAGGCCCGTTCCAGCACTAAGAACATAGAGAGGTGATGTAAGTGCCTGTTAAAAACCAAGCAGTTAATACAGGCGAACCCAAGTTCGAGAACGTGTTGAGTCTTCAGGAGAGTTGGATTTAGAAGGCTGTTCCTAGACCGGCTGTGTATTTGCTGGAGGATCATTTGGGCAAAATCGATGCTGTGAGCATTAATACATGAGCGGAGTGTCCAGGGAAATGGAATATCAAATCCGTACCTCGCTTTCCACAGGACACTTCCAGTATCACCCTTGCGGGTTCGAAGTGCGGTCTTGTCTTGGGCAAGCTCAATTTGAATCGTTTTTCCCGAGTCATTGCGATTCCTTTGCTTCTTGCTGCGTCGGGAAGTTCTTGACCCAGAAACTGCTATCGTATCGGTGGTGGAAACGGAATCCTTGAGTTCGAATGAGATGGTCATTGTGTCCTTTCGGGAATCAACATGACCCAAGCCACGGAATACATCAGAACCTGACTGGACACTGGATTGCAGGTCAGAATAGAGTAAGAAAACCTTTAATCGTGGTAAGTCTATAGACTTGAAGACTTGAATCCATTGTATGAATTGCACCTCCTCATCTGCGTCTGTGACGCGTTCAGAATCCCCAGATATTTGGACGACCCCTCGAACTATTGGGTCTTCACCCGTCTCCATTAGGCTCACCGCACGGCAGGCGACAAGTAGCTCGACGGGTGCACAGCCCTTGCGATGATGGTGATGATGGAGGAAGGAGAAGGATGGTGAAACCTTAACCCTAGACGGAGTCTTCCACCATCCCACCTCTTCACTTTTTCATCGACGTTGATGTTCTGGATTCCCTTACACCGTCACTCGACCAGAACCATACAGTCTTGTTTGCGCGGGCAGCAAACACGATCCTTTCTCCAATCTGCGTTCCGGAAGCAACCCCGCTCCCCTCTTTTGCGCCAGCCAGATATTCCTTCACTCCGGGAGGAGTTGGCGCGAACGAGACCAGAAGAGGCTTTCACGGATAGGATCGGGAGTCCTCGTATTCGAGGACAAATACTGGTGAGTTTGTCGGTTTGTAGAGGTTTTGCTATTTTTGAAGTTATTTCGTTCGACCAGTTCTTCCTTGCAGGATCATGCGTTGTGTTTTCGTACGCAGCCATTAGGACGAATCTCGAGACAGAAATTTGGACCAAAAAGCTTTCAAGCGCATCATATGGCTGGCATACCCAATCTATCACTAATTTAGATCTGAAGAGGGCCCAAAATGCTGAACTTATCAAGGCGAGCTCAGCTTTCATCCGGACCATGTGCTAGGACGCTCACACCCAACGAAGAAACTACGAGAATGGTATGCTTACATCAATGGCAAGGTTCAGGAGGTGCCGGGATTGATCAGGCCATGGGCTGGTCTGGCATTCGTGACGGTGATGCAGCCGTATGCTGACGCGTCTGAGGGCAAAAGGCTGTGTTGGAAGATCTGTCTACTCAATGCCGCTGTTTGGGCAGCTTGGAAACTGAAAAGATTCAAGGGACCGATGACCGTCAGCTTTTTGCACAACCCACTATCTGGATTGTCGTACACACTCCTGACGAGTATGTTCAGGTCAGTGGATCATTTGGCAGAGGCCTATGGACTAACGTTCTGATTCTTGACTTTCTTTAGCCACAAATCCTTCATACATCTTGCCTTTAACTGCCTTGCTTTGGAGAGCTTCGGTCAGTCTGTCTTATGACTGGCAATGATTTTTGTAGAACGAGCATGTTGTTCCTAGGTTCTGCCGCGTATTACTATCTGCTGAAGGAGCAGGATAAAGAAGCACCGGCACAGCTGGAATCCACTGCAGCCTGGCACTTCCTCGCTTTCTTCGTCTCAGGTAACGTGCCATACCCATCTCGCCCAGAATCCTCGCCGACTCATTTCGCTCGTTTGCAGCTGGCATGTTTTCATCACTCGTATCTCATGTCGTAGCGGCCAAGATCACCTATCCACGGATCATTGCCCAACTGGCATCGCCTGCGAATACAGTGAAGACAACGGACACATGGGCATCTGCTGTTGCCGCGTCTTCTGCGGAAGCGACTGCCACCGTCGCAAAAAGGACTGTGCCCGATATATTGCCGTCCTTGGGTGCATCTGGGGCGATATATGGTGCTGTGACATTGACCGCCCTTGCGTTCCCTGAATCACAAGTCGCCCTCTTTATCCCTCCATCCTACCCCGTCTCCATTCAATATGGTGTCGGCGGTTTGGTTCTCTTAGACGTTATCGGTGTAATGAGAGGCTGGAGGTATGTTATGCTTCCTGTTTGGATTGCTCCTGTTCTTGTTGGCTGACGGTCTAAATCTAGGTATTTCGATCATTGGGCTCATCTTGGAGGAGCCACCTTTGGTGTAGCTTATTACAACTACGGTCCGGTGTTCTGGTCAAATCTGAGACGGACATTTATGCCACCTCGACCAGCCGAACGCGTACAATAGAGCATATCAGTAGATCAATATGTAATTCGAACCATCCCATCTCTTCGTACAGTTGGCCTTGCCACCCAAGTGCCGGGAAGCACGGGCCGCTTGACTTTTGATCTTTTGACCACAATTTGAACCTCAAAAATGTTCTTTTACCTTTCATTCCTTCGTCCTCCACCACTACAATCAGCAACCTTTGGAAAGATCCTGATCACACCTCAAATTGCCAATGACCTGCGCACGGAACCATTCGACGGGTCTGAAGACATTTTCTATGCCTGGTCACAATCCTCTGGCTACTCATCTTCAACACGAGAATCCACCACAAAGCCTATGAAATTGACGACATGGAGGCAATCCAGTGCCTATAAGGAGATTCCTGTGCCTCTTCCTCCGGGGGCGCGAGACGGACATTCATGGCGCCTCCTCCTCGGCGGCGCGCGAACGCAAGGGTCTGATTTCACTGCTATCGATCTGCATGACCATGCACTGGGGCGGTCGCCATTTCCTGTTATTTCTATGCCTATACAATTTGGGCCGCGGGTTTTGAAGAAAGGCATGAAGCAGGAACAGATCGAGAGGGTGTATCGGTTATGGCCTGCCAGAGGGGATGAAATCCCTGAGATTTCGCTCAGGCTTACGGAGCAGACGTCATTTGACCTTGACAAGGTACTTGGTTACCTTTTATTTTGGGATTGATAGAGGTGCTTGATGCTCTTTAGGTATCTTTAGAAAATCTGGGATAGCGGTGTTGGACTTAGTTCATGGTTAGTGGGGCTTGAGGAAGACTCGGTACAGACACCAGGCGTCGAGGAAGTGAAGGCCGTTTTGTTTTCAAGCGAGCCTCGCAATGTATTGGAGCTTGGTACTTTTTCTTCTTCGTTGGGTCACACTCGACTAACGTCGAACCTTTAGGCGCAGGCATCGGGATAGTCGGACTAACACTGGCGGCCCTTCGATCTAGCACCCAAACGTCTGAACAGGACACTGTTGACCGTATCATCATGACAGATCTAGGTTAGGGCAGCCACGAATATTCGCAACATCTCATGAACTTCTTGCATCGACAGAGTCTGCGATGCCATTGCTCGAACAAAACATATCGACTAACAAGCACCACTTTCTAAACATGCGGCTTGAAGCAGCGGTGCTCGACTGGGATGGCGGGTCACTCCCTGATTATATTCAGGAATTCCCTGATGGATTCGACGCCATAATGCACGTGTCTCTTTTCATCCCATCTTGTCTACAAGACTAATTCATTGCCCTTGCGTCGCTACAGAATGGCCGATGTGACGTACAACACGGCCTCATTTCCGTCACTAGTCCGCACCCTTTCGCAACTCATCCGCATTGGAAAGGAACCGCCGGTTGTTCTGCTGGGGTATAAAGAGCGACATGCGGATGAGAGAACTCTTTGGGACTTAGCGAAGAAGGTTGGCGTAGGTTTCCAGAGGATCGGAGAGAGGGCTGGTGCAGGCGGCGCGCCTGTTGAGGTTTGGCTTGGCCAGGTTCAAACACGTTGAGGATTTTGGATGCAATCGAACGCGAATGTTGCAACCATCATGAACACATCGAATCGACGAACTTCGTTCACACCCGCTCAACTCAATTAACAGTTCTTTGTACTATCTATCGTCGGGTAGCGTAGAAATTCGTGTGGGACATCAAACCTCTGCTCCACGTATCGTGGCTCTTGCCTCAAACTTTCCAACATCAACGATCAGGCATATGCTCGAATACACAATATCAGTCTCCCCTAGGGACTAACATGGATAAACAACGGATGACCGACCCTCCTCACCAACTCACTCCGCGTGGACTCAAAACATATTTTTACATCTATCCACTTGGCAGAACTAAGGACAGGATGCATATGTACAGTTGTACCAAGTGTGACGCTTGTGAGGAACGCGCAGATACTGTTAAGCGTAGGAATCCCGGTCGAGTCCTAGCGAGCGACCTCAAGGGTCACGTTGGTGTCGTGCTCGAGCTCACGCGCCGAGGAGGTCGACTTACTCAGGTCTGCCGTGAGTAAATGTCGACTCTCCGCCTCCTAGGTCTTCCGTAGGAGTGCGACGAGCGAGAGATTCTGGGGACTGACTTTCAGTACCTCCAGAACAGAGACTACGTACCTGTAGTCGGTTGTCTGCCTTCGAACGAGGTCTTACGAGTGAGAAGAAGTGTTTGGTTTGAAGTAAAAGATGATGATTTTGTGACTACGTGATACGAAAATAAATCTATGGTGTGACGTGTCCAAAAAAAGGGAAACGTCCTCGACTCCGCGGACAGACAATGGAACCCCGCATAAGTCGGAATGTAACTAAAGTAAGGTCATCGTAGTCAGATAGAATAGGAAAGAAGATAGGGAACTAGATGTCCATTACAGAGCCCCCCTACATTCCGGCTAATGAGGGACGAAATGCTCTGCCAGGTTGATATCAACCAGTCGTTGAAAATCCCAAATTTCCGGGTAGCATCGGTAAATCTTCCACCACGCCTCGTCCCACTCTAAGTAAGTAGGTGGAGTTCCCTGTCGACCGAGACGGTTAGATGTTCGGATATAAGCTTTCCATTGCAGGCGAGTGCGGAGGGTGCATTCGCCGTTGCTGATCTTGCGCCAAATGGAATGGTACAGTCCTTCACACTCTGCAGTCCATTGACCTGAGTAGCCTTCTAGATATTCTCGCAGGATGGAATCAGTGGGCCAGAGGGTTTTGTCTTTCTCAGGACGATCCGAAGAGAGTAACCCATAGATGGCGTTCTTCTCGGTCGCAGAGAAATTGTCCGAACGAAGCATGCGACCGTTGGAAATGTTCAGATGTCCTTCTCTGTGCACCGTGACCTGAATGGAAGGACCGCGCATAGCGTCCCTGACGAGTTCATCGCCACGGTAGCACCGAGCTATCCAATGTATTGGTCCACCTGCGAACACCGCGGCTCGCGCGTGAGGTCGAAGCAGCAAATTGGAAACGATTCGCTCGTAGTCCTGCATAAAACCTGTTTCGCCCCGATCCCAGCTTAGAATCAGGTCGGTTTGAGGCGAAGTGTAGTATTTCCCCGCTGCACAGTCGGTGTCCGTGATAGGATGAGGTGTCCATTTAGGTAGTTCCCGTTCGGCTAAAGCGATACGGAATTCTAAACCCTGCTCCACCAACCACGTTAGGAGGTCAGCAGAATCACGGAAGGGACCCTTGACTATGTGGTGGAGCTTCGTTCGGACTAAAGTCTCTTTGCTGGGTAACGATATAATGACGGACGTGAGGAGTTCCGTGTTCCAGGTATCCATCACGTTGACGCGGTATCCACTTTCTTCATCTAGGAATCGGTCATATACGCCCTCTAGCTCGAGGCGGAAGGCTTCAGCTTCACGAGCATTTCGCGCTTCGTCTTCTCTGAATCCTGATCTGTCTGGATCCCAGTATAACCCAGACAGATCTGCTCGAGGAGCGTGCGACCCTGGTATGTCTTCTGATCTACCGTCATCTGAACGAGAAGGAGCTCAACTGGAGATGCGATTAGACAAGGATGTCACAGTTCATTTAGGGTGATCGGATAGGCGTGTAGCCAGAGAGGGTGGTCGACTGGTATCATCGGGACGGCCTCGATTTCCTCTTTCGTTAACGACTCGTTCGGGACCGAAACGGGATCTCGGAGTACGGTAGGAGCTATTAGAACTACTGCGACTGGAAGAGGGTGCAGTGTAAGGTCCTTTAGGATATGGTCGTCCTTCTGCTCGACTCGACGTTTCAGAATTACGCTCTCCCCTTTCCTTGTCGTACAACATTCCGGTTAAGGGACCGTGAGAGTGCAAGAAGAGCATACGAATCTCGTGAAGGTTTTCCTCGGGAGTGTCGTCCTCCATGGTGCTGGGCTGGTCCTCGCTGGAGAAGGGTCGGAATCTCCAACAAACTATCCATCGTCGACCATTTGCGGACATAACTCTAGAGTGGTAACGCCGACTGTAAGTACGACGCAAGTCTTCGTCGCTCACTAGACGTCTGCACCATCCTTCGAAGTCGCATATATACAGGTCATAGTCGTCGTAGTTTCGACGATCGCGACTTGCGTCTGCGACATATCCTTGCCATGGGTTTTGGAGAAAGGCGTCATATTGGCGGACGTGAGGAAAGAGAGTTTCGTATCCTGGTACGGTCTCGATGGTGAAGGGTTGGTACTCTGTTCGAGCTAACGCTGAGTTCCAAGCTGTCCACATGGCATCCAGGAATCGAGGCGATACCCGTTCGAAGCGCGGATTGGCTTCCATCTTCGGGGTCCAAGCTAGGATGACAGGGATGTCGTGAGCGACCCAGGAGGCAATGTCGATGACTGGCCAATCACGTTCGAGATCAACCAGGACACCTCTCTTTGTCTGTAGACGGGATAACCAATGTTCCACGGCATCGATGACGAGATCTTCTACTCCCTCCTTCCAGCCTGAGCAGGTACTAGTCCAGTACCATATGAATGCTAGGCCATCGAGGGCATGACGCTTGATGCTCGCGACGGTAGCCTCCGCTGAGTGCAAGTTCTCGTGGACTTTATCGAACTCTGTTCGCGGGCAGGTAAGAGGAACGGGAATGTTAGCCGGGTTCAAGACTGCGTTGCATAAGGTGGAGCAACAATGATCAATTTCGTCCAAATCCAGAGTCAAACGAACTTTCCATTCTGGAGTGATCGAGTATCCCGAGACTTGTTCAAGTTCGCGTATGGCTCGATTCTCTTCACTCGCTGAAAAGTCAGTGAAGTCTATGGGGTCCTGACTGCCCAGACGTGTTGGAGTCCACGGGCCCCACGGCTCATCCTTACGAAACCAGATGGTATCTGTTGCTCTATCGAGGGATAAAAGTGCTCCAGTTGGCCCCATTTCTTTGGGATATTGATCGGGGTGCTTGTCCTTGAATTCCCAGGCTTCTAGGGGAACGATGACTTCCCTCTTGCTAATGTGGTTCCAGCTGAGGGTGTCGTCGATCTTCTGAATGTAGTGCTGAACGGGCATGCCCAAGCTGTCAAGGTATAGGAAATCCATGTTGCAAATAGCAATGCGAGCCCTAGCGTCAAATCGAGCAGGTCTGCCGTGCTCTCTTCTCAGCAGAATCGGACGTTCTCAGGCAGGTCTGCCTTGCCATCGAGCGTCTGACTAGGATTAACGCGAGGGAAAAGAAAATTGATGGGCATCAGTCTTATAAAGAAAATTGAAACGGAGTTGAAAGAAATTCCGGGACCCGCCGGAGTACTGTACAGTTCATGAGATTCCGATCATCATGGACAATGGTCCGGTTTTGGCCGCTACAACCCCGCGCGTTTCCTGTACTCGCAAAGAGCGCTTGGCGTGTTCTTTAAGTCCAGGCTGGATCCCCATGTATCGAACTGCGGTCCGTAACCTTCCCAGCGGATTAAGTATTGGATCTTCTTCGATTTCTTGTCGAATCGGTGACCGACGATGGTTTCTACTTCGTATTCCTCCGATTCAGCTTTGTCCTCTCGAGTTTCCGCCATCTGTTTTCTGTGGCCGAATTCAGGTGGAGACTCGATATAGGGTTTCAAGTGTTCTATGTTGAAGACCGGTGATCCTGGGTAGCGGTCGGACATCCTAAGACGATACACTTTTGGATTGATTTTCTCCATGACCTCGAACGGCCCGATCCATCTTTGCACCAATTTCGCTCCTTCGCCCTTACTTTCTTTCCATTCGAGGGAGTGAGGATTTACCAAGACCCGTTCACCAGGTTGGAACTGTGGGGCTTCACATCTCCCTTTATTGTGACTCCGCACATTTTTATCCTGTGCTTTGGCTATGGCATCCCGAGCGATCTTCCGGTGAGTTTCGAGTTGCAGAAGATAGGCCTTCGCTTCCGGATGATCTGGGTCTAATCCCATCCTGATTTCGTCCGTTCTGCTCAGTAATCTAGAGGGGAGCGTGGTTCGAATCCAAGGAGGAGGAAGAAGGGACTTGTCCCCGTGCTACTGTGAATGCTTGCATTATAGGCGTATTTCAGTAAGTGGAGCCATTCTGCCCATGTACTTTTGTCGCCTGCCACGTAGGCTCGGAGCATCGTTTCCAATTGTTTGTTTACTATCTCCATCTGGCCGTCGTGTTGTGGATGATGGGATGAAGATAATGACATGTGAGTCCCGATAGCTTTAGACACTGCGGTCCAGAAATCTGACGTCCATCTTGGATCCCTGTCGCAGATGATACTGGCTGGTAGTCCGAATCGCGAAGCGACGTGTTTGGTGAATAGGTCGGCGAAACCTTCCGCTGTTAAGCCTGTAGTCGTCGGTATGAATTGCGCATGTTTCAATAGACGGTCGACTACCACAAATATCGCATTGGAACCTTCGCTCCAGGGCAGATTAACTATGAGGTCCAATGATATGGATTCGTAAGGCCGCAAAGGTATAGGGTTCGGAATGAGCATCCCGAATCTGCTGAAGTTGGTTGGCTTGACTTTCTGGCAGGTGTCGCATGATCTGCAGTAAGTAATAATATCTTTCTTCATCCGGTGCCAGTAGAATTTTGGGCTTAGCTTCTGCCATAGCCTTTCTGGACCGGTGTGCGACGATTCGAAGGTGCTATCGTGTGCCTCCTTCAAAATCGATGCTCTGAGGGTGGAGGGGACGCATAATCGTGGCTGATAGTCTGCGTCCCTGAAGTACAGCAAACCTCTCTCATCTTTGAAGAATCGTCGTCCTGGGCGCCAGTTGTGAATGTCGTTCTCTTTATCTTCCCATTTCGCCCTCAGGTGAGCATCTTTTCTGTAGCCGGCTAGGAATTTGTCTATGGTTTCTTTACTGACTGAGACTAGGAGCACCGGTGGGACTTTTGGAGTTTGAAGAGCCTCCTCGTATTGGTTCTTCTTCATTTCTGATTCATCGGAAGGCTCGTTAGACTTTTCCCCCCCCCCAGCGGTATCCGGTATTTGTGTCTCTGACGCTCGTGTTGTTGCCCATATGGAATGATGGCCGTTTACACAGTCTAAGAAGTCTCAGGCGATGAAAGTCGCTCTTTTAGCTGGTTCCCTTTGGTATGCTTCTTCCTGAGCTGCAGCCAGTGTGGAGTCCGTGTGGATCGCTGGTTCGTCATCGAGAATTGGAGATTGATGGTCTGGGGCGGCACGTGGGAGACGAGAGAGGGGGTCAACGTTCGAGTGTTTTCGACCAGCGCGATGAACGATTGTGAGTCCTGGGTAGGCTGCAAAAACTACTCCCCATGCAGCGAGTCATCTGTTCGCATTCTCGTAAGTTCGTGCCCATTGTAGCGCGGAGTGATCTGTAACCAAGATGGCCTGCGCTCCTTCGACAAAAGGCTGAAATTTCACTAAGCCTTCCTTAGCCGCAAGAGCTTCCCTCTCTGTCGTAGCGTATCGTTGTTCTGCGCCGCGGAAAGTTCTGGACCAGTAGCCCACAACGTGCTCGATGTGGACGATAGTGTCTTCGAAGTTTTCTGCCCATTCGTCGATTTCCTTGGTGTCGTTGATTTTGTCAGTGAGCTTGATGGTTAATTTCGGGACCGGTTTTCCTTCTTGAAACGCTTTGGCGAGTCTATCATATGTCTTCATCCCTTTCAGGTCCCTGATGGCAATAGGCTGAATTTGTTGTAGCGCGCATCCCAGCGCGTTATCGGATGCATCAGTATAGAGTCGGTAGGGTCGGTTTTCCATTGGATGGCCCAATACCGGCGCTTCTCGTAATGCAGATTTCGCTGCCTGAAAGGCGTGTTCCTCGGCCGCCCCCCATTCCCATTTCTTCCCTTTGCGTAAAAGTTGGAATAGTGGGGCGCAGATGTCGGCGTAATAAGGGACGAAGGCGGAAAAATAGACTATCATTCCCAAGAATGTTTGAAGCTGCGAAACTTTCTTCGGTCGTTCAAGCTCTTGAATAGCTTTCACCTTTTCCATGTGAGTGGATAGTCCTAGTCGGGAGACTTTGTGCCCTAGCAACAGTATTGACGAATAGAACAGATGACACTTTTTCGGTGAAAGAGTGATGCCAGCCTTTTCTACGGCTTCGAGCACTCGTTCCAGATGTTCGATATGCTCCTCATATGTTTTGCTGTAGACAACGATGTCATCGATGTAAACTAAGCAAAACAGCCACAAGTACGGAGAAAGGACGGATTGCATAACCCTTTGAAAGATCGAAGGTCCGTTCCTAAGACCGAACGGCATCCTTTTGAACTGGAATAGGCCTCGATGAGTTCGGAACGCAGTCTTCTCTACATCCTCTGGAGCCATTTCAAGCTGTGTGAATCCCGCTAGAGCATCGAGGGATGACAATACTTGCGCGCCTGATAGGGACGATAGGATTTCGGATTGACGCGGAATGGGAAATTCATCTGGCACTGTAGCTGAGTTCAGCTTCCGGTAGTCGATACAGAATCGAGGTTTGCCGTTACGGTACGCTATAACCACTGGGGCGCTCCAGGGACTAATGGATGGTTCGATTACATCTTGCACAAACCACTGATCAAGTTGCTGGTCGATTATGAGACGCTTTGCTGGTGAAGCCCCATACATAGGTACGGAAATCGGATTCTGGCCGTCGATCGTCCGGATATGGACTCTCGCTGGATGGTGTCCCAGTCTGTTGTCAAATCCAAAGGCCTTCTTCCGTCTGTGTAGCATTGCCCATGCTTTTTCCCTAAGATGGTCCAGTATCGATCCGACGTCGAGTAAGGATTCCATCTCTGCAGATGGGTACGTGGTTGGATCAGGCATAGCTGCTGTTTTCGGTCTGTATGAGTCTTGTTCCTCCGCAGTGTGCTCGTCCTCTACGGGCGGGAAGCTCTGTTCGAGGTCCGAGTCATTGGTATCTTTTTCTGCTTCAGCTTTCTTCTCGGCAGCGAGTGTTTCGTTGATAATCGATGAAATTCCTGCCGTCGTATTGTGATAATGTTCGAGGTTTGCCAAATCTTTTGGCTTATCAAAATACGCCTCCGGGTCATGTAGTGTTCCAATGACTTCGCCTTTTCGAACGAACTTCGGGTGGCTGCCTGCATTGCTGACTGGAACATGTGGGGTTGACGAGTTGATCAGCACGTTCGGGACTGCGAAGAAGGAGTTGCCATCGTTCGCTAGCAAATTCTTTTCGACTAACCACGTACGATCCTTCCCTAATGGGCCTTCAACTTCGACGTTCATGCACGAGTGTGGATGGATTAAGTAGTCCCGTGCAGCACGTACTAGATGGATGGCTCCTTTCGTTGTTTTCCCTTGACGCCTCCGCTTGTTCTTTCAGCGATGATGCATTTTCGAGCGTATGAAGTGCGCTGTTATAAATGCACTCTGTCTCAGCCGTTGGAAATCTGCTGTAGGTTCCACCGGGGTGGCTTGTACTTCATACCCAGAAGAACCAAATTCAATTGAAGTGCCTTCTGACACCCGCCGGTGGACCGTGATCTCGAAGTTCATCTGATAATCTTCGCCTAAGAGGATGGGGATGGACATGCCTGGAACGATGTACGCTTCGGCTTCAGTCTCTATGAGCTGACCATTTCCGTCTTGTACGAGGATGGGTAGTCTTACAAACCCTTGAATCTTTGCATCCTTGTCCATCAGCTGCCACAATTTCATCCGCAATCCTTGTAGCTTTGGCGGCGGCGAAATTAACGAGTTATAGAATTCTTCGGAAATGAGGGAAATATCTGCGCACAAATCCAGACGGAGGTCAATTAGCGGATTCCTAGTGTTACCAACCCATCCCTTCATCGAAAGAACTGACACGCCTACGGCTGAATGGCCTGCTTGCATGACGCGCTTTCTCGGTAATCGGATAACGGGGGAGTCAGGTGTTGGAGGTTGCCAGTATTGCTTGGAATCCGGGATATTTTTGTCGTCGTTCTGTCTTTCGTTTCTGAATACGAATCGACGCTCGTTGTTTTCATTCAGCATAGTTGGTTCAGGAGGGATTTCATTAGTGGGCACTTCGGAATCCACCTGGTGGTTGTCCTCGGTCGTTTGTGAATCAATCGGAGAGGTTTCTGATGCTTGTGTTCATCGTAAGTTTTTCTGATCCTCAACCAGAGATTCTTCTTCTTCTTCCCCTTCCTTTTCCAGAAGGTGAACTTCAGCAATCGGACGCTGACGTTCTCGTTCGACCTCTTCATCCTCAATTTCTTCTATCGTTGTTTTGTTACTAGAGCGCATCTCCTGTGCTGCCCCTTCATTATTGGCAACCATCTTGATGATCTTGACAACGTCCACGAATGGTGCTTTCTCCCTGGACTTACGTCCTGAATCACCCCCGTTTATGAACATAACGGGGTTGGGTGATATCAGAACAGCCGGCTCAAAACCCGATGATTGATTCGTGGATATCCTCCTGCCGGGGGGTCTCTCTGTCGTTTCTTGAAGATCTGGTATGCTTGCCTGACTGCGTCATCCCCTTCTCCTTTTGGCGCATTTTCATTGTCCTTCGCTCCTTCCGGGGAGTCGCTCCCTTCAGTGATTTCTGCAAGATGTACGTTCCGGCGATTGGGAAGCCGAGTTCCTTCTGGTAGGACTCCTGCTTTCCGTAACATCGATACGAGATTGTCGGCAGTTACGACGTTAGGACTTGATGTTCGACTGGCGTAAATGAGAGTCTTTTCGTTCTCGGTGATAGCTGTCAGCAGGTCCACCGTATTATCGATTGTTGCCCCTTGGATTATGGAATTCCAGGCTAATGGAGCTCTCATCATAACCGTCCTAACTTCTTATTCGCCACCGTGCTCGACATTGGCTAACATCCTGCTGAACATGACATGACGGTATATGAAGCCTCTTGGGGATTCATGCTCAAATCCAGGTTGCCGGAACGACTGCGCGGTGAACTGAGAGTTGACATCTAGTAACCATGGTCGTCCCAGATACTTGTTTCGGATAATCCGAAGATATTCGATGTAGTGGGATTTGGCTAGTGTTTTTGTGGCAGCATCGAGCATGCTAAACCATCTTCGAATGTCCGATCCGCTTTTTAATCGACTCCAGAGCCAGTATCTGAGAGCTTCAGGGAGGTAACCGCCTAGGTCAGCTAGCTCTTCAATATCCCAAAAGTATTGAATTGCCGTTTCGTAATTACCATCCCAAGATGGGAGTTCGTCGACCTTCAGCTCCGCTTTAATGGTAGGAACTGCTATCCCGTACGGAGCGAGAGGTTTCTGTTCATCCTGATTCTTCTTTGGAGGAAGAGGACTCCTCTTCTTATCATCTCGTCGTCCTTTCCTTGGATCATCATCTGGGTCATCTGGGTCATCATCCGGGGGACCGCTACCTTGAAAGCCCCGGCGATTGCGATCCAGGTGGCTATCCTCACTTTCTTCATCTGGTTGATGCGAGGACGCTGAGCGAGAGTCTTTGGCTTGTGTTGGGGAGTTTAATGGGGGCTTTGCATCATCTCGCTCTGGCCTCCTAGGTGGTCTATCCTCCCCTTGACGTCTCCAATTCCCTTCTGGAATCGTAGAGCCAGGTTGTCGTCCCAGGATCTTTGCACCTTCGGTCTTTTGTGTTGGAATTCTACCCGCTCCATTTCTCATCAGAGGCGGTCCTTCGAACAACACGCTTCCAGCACGACCCGAGGGGACGTCTTTTCCTTTGTCTTTCTTTCGCCAATCCTTAGGCTCTCTCCGGTGAGGAGGTTCTTCTCTTAGAACGGAATAAGCGGAAGGTCAGCCTGGCCAAGGGGGAAACTCAGGAGTAATGGATCCTTTGTCATAAGGTCCTTGCAGCGATGCAGGTTTTCTGTAAGGATGACTTTCCTCGGAGGGGTGGAAAGGAGGTAGTGACGTCTCCTTTCTTTTCCCTTTGAGGTCGAAGTCTTCTGGAGCAAGCTCTTCTTTTCAAGGTTCATCCTTGACAGCTTCCTCCCCTGCCACGTCGGCTTCCTCTTTCTTGTTCGACGTCTCCTCATTCCTTCTTAAGTCCTCGAGGTCATAGTAAGGATTTCGTTCAGCAATCCTTCTTCCATCCTTTTCATAGTGGATTATTTGAGGACGTTCTTCTGTCGATCGAGGGGGGAACGATTCTGATAACTCTCGTGGAACAAGTATGTCGACCCGCTCTGTCTTGGGATTGAGTTTAGACGAACTTGGTCTCAGAGGGAAGTCGTTCTGGTGATGGGAAATCGTCTTCAATATATACTGTAGCCTATCTGCTGGCTGAAAGACATCGTCGAGTGAATTATATAAATCCGCGTTGGTCGAGACGGGAGATAGGATAGCTGCAGTATCTCCGAATTCAGATGCGTACTTCTCAAAGTAGTCTTGTGAGAGTGATAGTCATCTCCTCAGAATAACCCAAGCAGCATGAATTTCTTCCAATGAATCAGCGCCTCTAAAAAAGGGCACAAGAACACCATGAGGGTCAACCTCGAAAACTGTCTTGCATTGCACTAGTTCGGCGGCGCGATTGAGTATCGACTGCATTGCTTCCACGGTCTCTATGATGTTGGTCTTCAGGGTGATGTCAATGGTGAATCGTTTGCTCATGACATCCGGTTCGATTCCAAAGTCCCAAATTTCATGTCTCTCCAGACGCATCTTGAGGCTGAGTTTGCCAACACGTTGGGATATGGACGGTCCTTTCGATATCGGGTCTGGACCTTGAAATTCTAATCTTAATGCTGCCATGTCCGAAATAATTCGCGTTCGGACATGTTCGTCATCGACTTGTTCTCGTAAAGACTGGAGTATTTCCTCCTTTGAGACTAGTTCGGGGTCTTCAGGAGGTACTGTTCCAGTTGAAATGTTGGCCATGTTTGTGTTTATGGTCATCTTGAATAAGGCTTCTACAGGCGAGCGTCTGTCTTTGTTGAATACACCTCCTGCTTGTATGTCGCTAGTCGCTGTTTGAGATGTTGATGGCGAACCGGCGATGGGAAATTTCGGCTTCCTTCGACGACGTTCGGGTGGTTCAGTCAATCTCTTCTGAATTTGACGAATAGACGAGTCTCTACTCTTGGGCAATGGCTTTTTCGAGTCTTGATTTGTCGTTGATGACTTTTCGGGAGACTGCGAACAAGACCTCATGGGTAGTTTGGAGTTCCGAAAGGGAATGATGTATTTTGGTGTGTAAACAGTTGTGCTCTTGTTTCCTTCGCTTGACGTTATCGTTGTCAGTGGCGAGGATTGAGAGTATAGTTGAGTTAAAGGCTTGAGGTTGCCGGCCAGGGTGATGGATGGGTTCCCACAGTGTCCACCTCTGTGACGCTTGTGGGGAACGCGCAGATACTGTTAAGCGTAGGAATCCCGGTCGAGTCCTAGCGAGCGACCTCAAGGGTCACGTTGGTGTCGTGCTCGAGCTCACGTGCCGAGGAGGTCGACTTACTCAGGTCTGCCATGAGTAAATGTTGACTCTCCGCCTCCTAGGTCTTTCGTAGGAGTGCGACGAGCGAGAGATTCTGGGGACTGACTTTCAGTACCTCCAGAACAGAGACTACGTACCTGTAGTCAGTTGTCTGCCTTCGAACGAGGTCTTACGAGTGAGAAGAAGTGTTTGGTTTGAAGTAAAAGATGATGATTTTGTGACTACGTGATACGAAAATAAATCTATGGTGTGACGTGTCCAAAAAAAGGGAAACGTCCTCGACTCCGCGGACAGACAATGGAATCCCGCATAAGTCGGAATGTAACTAAAGTAAGGTCATCGTAGTCAGATAGAATAGGAAAGAAGATAGGGAACTAGATGTCCGTTACACCAAGTTTAGTAGCTTTGTTGTATAACTTGCGACCTGTAGACCCAAACGGGTAAACGGATGAGTGATTTTGGCTTATCCGCGGATGAAACTCATCCGTTTCAACCTCCTGCATGCAAATTTGAATCTGCATCTTATTCACTTTAGAGGTACATGTAGCAGGGTTATGTCCATACTACAGTAAAATGGTTTACAGTGAATGTTGAAACTCGGCTCAAAAATGGCCTACCTGTGTAAATCCAGAAGTCATCCATGTTAGTCCCTAGTCTCCCCTTGGTTCCCTAAATCGCCTAAATATTGTGATGCCACGTCGTTAAAAGTGGTCATTCTAGTAACCCAGCGGATGGTGTTCATGGTAGTACTCCCTGGGTGTCCATGCTTGTATATTCTCTCGGCACCAAGTTCTTCAAGGGAGGTTGCGACATCTGAATAGACATACCCTATTTCTGTCGGGGTGTCCAATATGTAATCCCTGAAATACTCGACATGTTTCTCTTCGTCCCAGGATGGGACCCAGTATACTGCGGAAAGGTATCCCTTTAGAAAGAGGCTCTTGCATACCCGGAAGATCATAGAGTCGCTGCCTTTGAGGACATTCACTGTCTTCTTAAGGATATGGCGCACATCTTGATTACTGTACCATTTCAATCGATTTGGCAGTCACGGGTCACGGAGGTCCCAAATTTGCCGAAATCTGGCAGAGGTCACAGGTCACAACAAGAAGTGCCGAATCCGCTGGGCGAGTTAATTTTGGGCCGTTCTAACACCCACACTGAAATTTTCGCCTTGGTTCCTCTCTATATACGTAGTCGACAACGTATCAACCGCCCTCTAAGTACCAGGAAATTCAACATCGGAATCTTCATCATCATTATGCCTCCAGAAGTTCGTTGAGCCGTAGAGTTGGTTAGGCTTTCGGATTCGATTTCCGCGGCACTTTGAACCATCGCCTGCGACTTCGACACTGGGCTTTGCGATGTCCACGTTGGTGGCAAGGTCACTATCCAGGTCCTCCGCATCAACAACCGACATCAAACCTCCTTCAGACCGCTCGGCCATGCCAGTGGGAAATGTGCCAGCAACCATTGATCCAAGAACTGCGCTGATGGCCAAGTCGCTATCGTCCATTCCCCAATCCTCCTCATCCGGTGTTGGGATGTGATCCTCAGTGACACTGTCACTTTCAGCGGGGAGCGACTGTGCACGTTTCTGGTAGAGTTCATTCCAAAAGTCACGGTCGTCTGTTTCAGGTTGCGAAGTTTTTCTCCGGCTTCGTAGCTGATGAGGGATTCATATGATAGGTTCCACTGGCGAACAACACAAAGTGCGAAGGCCTGACAATATCAATATTACAAGAGAAACATCTTAGGTGAGGAAATCATACCTTTTTCACGATTTCTGGCTTGTTGACAGCATTGTATGCATTCGCAAGCCATCGCACACTATCATCACGTAACGCTCCAAGGGTTTCTCCAAAATGCAGCACCTCCAGTTTCCCATCTTTGGCAGCATCGATCTTCTGCAGCATCTCGGTTACAACATCTTCGTGGTACGAGCGCTTGATTGACAGCTTGAATGGTCTTTGGATGCCCACGTCACAAGGCTGGTGTACGCCAGTGCACCCACCAGGAACGAAATCGACTATGATCGTGGGGTGATGGACCTTCATCCAGTCACGAAACTCCTGTGATCGATGAACCGACCAGACGTCAATCTGCCACAGTGCACTTTGACTAGGTGGGCGGTTATGGAGTTTCTTTTCTCGTTCGAAATATGGTGCAAGTATCTCATTCACAAATATATGCATAGTCTCATGATTTGACCAGTAGGTTTGCATTCCAGAGTGGTCAAAGCGAATTCCGATCTCTCTCGCATCATCGTAGGAGGGTGCTGATGGGACTGGGCAAGAACGCTTGGTTTTCCCCTGGTAGATAGCCTGAAATGGCAAGAGTGTACCGTTGTTAACCACCGATACCATCACTGTGAAGGCTCGCTTCTCCTCTGTGCCGATCAGCGACACCTGCTTTGCGCCGGTCTCTGCCCAAGTCATCTTGTCGCCGGGAGCATAGACAACATTTGTTTGGTCCGAGTTGACATAGAGAGACAATGGTATGTTCCTCTCCTTAATGATATAAGCCTTTCGTAAGAATGACTTCTCACACTGGTCCTCCCAGTCCTGTGGCCACTTCTGGGCAGCTCAGGTTGCTTTCCGCTGTGACCAGTCAAGTGTGCTGTGAAGCCAGCTGCACATGAATGTGTCCGATGCATGGAATTGCGATCCATCTCGGAAAGTCTTTTCAAGGATTTCGGGAGCCATCCGAATGATCGTCGCAATCATGATCGCCCATGCTGTGATGATCGTGACTGGTGCTGAAGCATTACGCAGTGCTGCCAGCTGCCTCTTTACCACGACAACAACGTCAGGATGGTTAGACTAACCCGCCTCAAATTAGCATAACACGGTAAGGCACATCAATTACTTCAGAACACACTAGTACTCCACGTTGACCACCTTTTCTGTGACCAGGTTGGTTTCCCCGTTCGATCCGCTCCTGCACCGCATCAGTCCACCTCGGATGGTCATCCTCATGAGATATCCATCCCTCGACTGTTGTACGGTTGAGCTTGTCAAATGTATCGGGATTTCGTCGCTTCAACTCTTTCACAATTGCTGTAGGACTCATTTTCCAACCGACAACCTTTGCTGCTGTCTCTATTTGGCACCAAATGAATGGTGAGTGCCAATTCATGTACTTCGCATCCTCTGGCTGCTGAACCGGCTTTCTGCCTTGTGGTTTCTTGTTTTCCTGGATATAGTCATGCGTGATCTCTCGTGCAGGCCGCGATAATTCAGCGAGCTTGTTGTGATTTGTCCCAAATGACGATCCGGTATCACTAAGCTCGACTGGCCTGATCTGATAGAAGGTAATGATGATGAGCGCTATTTGTACCATCAAACTAAATTGTACCTTTCGCACAGTTCCGTGGGGGCTACGGAGACCCAATGATATCTCCTTATCCTTCTTGAGGGTACGTTGTCGCGCTTTACGGATTCTTGCATCCTCTCGCTCATCAGCTTTCTTCTTCTTCTTCGTATGCTCTTCCTCCAGTGTATCACGCCCCATTCGTTCTCGCTTGCCCTCTGAAACCTTTGCGATGTATTCGGCATGTTCCTCACGTGTTGATGGCTTGAAGAAATTAAGGAGGCTTCCCAGTTTTGGAGCGCTTTTGCTTTTCTCAAGCGCTGATCGAATGGTTGATATAGCCGTGGTTATCGCCCCTTTTTTCTTTGGCTCGTGTTGAGACGCAAGTGATGTTTCATCATGCGGCCGTTTATTAGAGGTCTGCAGCGGGGTTGGAGTAGCTGACAGAGAGTTGTCGTGTCTCGTGGATGCTTCTGGAGTGTGAGAGCATGCTCTGGGAGACGGTGTTTGAGTTGACGACATTGATTTTGGTTGCATTGACTTTATGTGTTGGGTAGGGTCGCTTGTACTTCCCGAGGGTGGGGTGCTTAGTATCTCGATGTCGGAGTTATCATCTTTGGTGGAGGGTGAACTGTGCGACATGGTGAACATGAACGAAGAGTTTTCTTTCAGTTTATAGCTCTGGTTCGATGCAAATCAGTCATGTTTTCCCATCTTTTGAAGGTAAGCAGTTACTCACTTGGTCTTGATGTCGATTGACCACCTGCAGGAGAATCTTCAATCGTTCATCGTCAACATTGTCGGCTCCTATCAAGTGCCGCTTCCGCAGCAGAAAGACAACAAGTGCATCCCATGCCAATATCCCGCATGAGTACCCATCCTTCTGCCACGTGATGGGCATTTCCTTGACCTGAAACTCCTTTCCAGTGTGACAGTGTATCCACCATGCGAGCGCGCAATGTAGCCCAGGCTCAATATCATTGCCCATTGAGTCACCATGCCAAATAACCTCTGCTCGGAAGTCGACAACAATTGCGACCCAGTGATTGTCATCCACATTTGCGATCATTGCCAGACGGTCCCGTACCCCTTTTGCGAATCGTTCACCTTGTCCTCGTGCCCATGCAAATTCTTGTGCAGTCGTGTACTGATGCTGACATCTGTGAGCATACTTCAACTTCGTTATAAAGTGGGTTGATTCAATATCGACGGAGGAAGCTAGCCCGGCAGTCATGATATCTCCTCGAAGAAGCTCCAACATCTGATCTTCGTGTTCGCTAGAGAGCCAGGCTGTCGTTGCATAATGGGAAAGGTAGTGCATTGGTAACGCGACATTAAATCCCTGAATCGCGCCTGACCACGGGATGCAGCTGAAAATGTGGTTCACCTCTTCGAGAAGTGTGGTTGATGCGTCGGAGTCAAGCTGCGCTGCCTTGTCGGCATGCTGCCATGGGCGAGCATGGCTTCGCTTTTGCATGGATACCTGAGCCACGGCCCAGTGTTGGCGGATGCCTCGAAGGTAAACGACGTCTGCCCAGAAGTTCACGATCCACAATGGGAAGCGGTGTTCAGTTGAGTATTGAAGGTGAGCGCATTTTACTGAAGTCGTCTTTAGGTCACTAACTGTGTGGAGTAGATGTCTGACCACCTCCTCTGATGGGCATGGTAGAGATTGGATTGTATCAATGTCGTTCACGGTAGGGGGCTCGGTGCTGGAATACTCCTGAATGTTGCCAAGAGTTACTGTTAGTGATTTGCTGGGCTCGGCTTGGCTCAAAAGCCCGGGCTTGGGTCAGGCTTCAGAGGGTCAGGGCTTGACGATACCTGAAGCCAAGCCCCAAGCCCGCAGACAGGCCTGGCTCGGGCCTACCAGGGCTCAAGCCCGGGCTTATAAGGGAGGGATGAGTGTTGCCGGTTCACGAAACATTCACAATAGTATTTACTCAATTTCTAAAACAAATACATCATCATCATCGTCTCCAAGGTCCTCGAGTGGGTCCTCCTCAGCATCATCACCAACTAAGTCATCCCACCCATTCTCTCTGTTCTCCCCGTTCTCAGTCCCTGCTGTGTTCAAACTGTCGTCAAACTCTGTTGAGATCATTGGATCTTCCCGGAACATCAAGTTCTTGTGGATCGAGCACTTGAGAAACTGTAACGCTTCAACAATGTCGGCCTTCAGTCGATTATGGCGCTTGGAGATCGTGATACCCGCAGATGAAAAGGCGCGTTCACTTGAAACAGACGATCCCATGATTGACAGGTAGTCACGGGCAAGGGACGCCCACACAGGATACCGCGATGCATTTAACTGACGATAATTAGTGAAATTTTCGAGACACGAAACATGTTACTCACACCCCACCACTGAATAATCGTTAAATCTCTGAGCGTGTCCATCGAATTGAGGTAGCCATTGAAGCCGTGAAGCCATGGCTTATCTGGGTGCTCGATAGGGCCAGGAGTAGATGTTTCTTCTTCATCATCCGAAAGCTCCCGGAGCAGCTTGTTGATCTTGCTATGTGATGCCGTTTGCGTTCGAGAAGTGACACGGGTGGTGGCAGTCCCATCACCGTACATCTCAAGATACCGAGTCTTGTACTGAAAACAATGTAAAATGAATACAAGGTATCCAAAGGTGTAATCACGTACCGTCTGCTCAGCTTGTGCAAGGGCATCCTTCATAAGTTCTTCCCCCTAATGCTTCCGAAGATGATCAGCTTTAGATGCCGGATCAAGTACTAGGCAGAGAGTTTGATTAAGTACCCCAAATTATTGCATGAATACGTACGCATGGCAAAGGTATAGACCTCAGACTCAGCAGTCCTTTCATAGTACTCGGAGATTTTACCTGCACCTGCCTCGAGAGCCTCTTGGAAGTCACTGTAGCATGAGCGTTCTGCACGACTTGACCATGCCTTGTAGAGCGCTTCGAGTGCGGGAATTGCGAGGTGAAGAGTCGGACCTTGATCTGTTGAGAAGGCTTGCTGGGCATGTTCGGCATGCTCAAAGGAGGTCAGACAATCAAATTAAAGACAGGCACATAATTCACATACCGTGAGGAGCCTTAGGCAGAGCTCGACACGATCCCATTCCTCTTTTGTGAGTAGGAGATCAAGGAGTTTTTGCTTCTTCTGCCGGTCCTTCTCGTGCTGGGCAATAGCATACAAAAATGGTTCCACAAACTTTGGAAGGTAATGAAAAAATATTCCGCAATGACGAGTGAGCGACGCACCTCTTTCACAAAATCAGCTCGGTGGAGCATGACATATGTAGACGACCAGCGAACAACCATATCTAAGAGAAGTTGGAGGGGTGTTTTATCCGCCTTACGTTGAAGGTCAAGGAATACTTGTTTCCGCTTTGCTGATGAACGTTCCTTGACCAGATTGTTAGAACTTAGGCTACCAAGTTAGAGAATACAGAACTCATACCTTCACCGTGATTGCACGGATCAATCCAATCTCATCACGCTGGGGAACCGTCTCAGTATCACCCGAGTCTGTAACCAATATATCGAATCGGTCCTCGTGTTGAGCAGTAAGCTCCTCGTCGGGTTTTTTTGGATCGTAATGCTTTGATTTACTGTGAGCGGACAAAAAGGCCTGTGTCGCAAGGTTGACAATATGCGCAAGACATCTGAAAAGATTGTGTTGGTCAAGTTAAAGTCTATCTCAGAGGCAAATTAAACAGAAAGTAAACACACCGAATTCGACGCTGTTTAGGATCGTATTTCTTTTTCGTGAAGTCAGAAATATACTGTGCAAACCACAACATCATGGTGTCGTTGTTTGATGCATTATCGCATGTTACCCATCCAATCTGTGCTAATATAAAACACTTTGAATGATCCAAGTATAACAAACCCACCTTGTGCGCAATCCCGAGACGTCTACAAATCTTGAACATGGCCTTTCCGAGTCGCTTCCCGTTATGCGCATTGTTCAGTCGTGTGAAGCCGAGAAGAGCCGTCTTCACTTCCCACTTTCCAGGGGTCATTTCTTCTACCCACGATCCTGTTACTGCGAAGTACCCGTCTGCATTTGAAGCCTGCCACGCATCACATGTGAGGTTGACCAGGCCTTTGACATAATCACTCTAAAGACAACAGTAGATAAGATGTCCTTCGAAAGCTAGGAAAGGAACGTACATTGAGTTTATTGCGTAAATGTGTCATTTGTTTCTTGAACATGTCGATGATTTCCTCCCGAGTTTGCTTACGGTTTGGAATCTTTACACCGTTCGTTGCCCGAGCAGCAGTGTGGATCATTTTTTGGAAGGCGGGGTGCTCAAATGCTCCTACGGGCTGTGAATTCACTCTCAGTAACATGCTTCATCAAAAAGAACTACTAAACATACCTGATCCGTCGCAATAAGCCACTCAACTGAAGCCTCGCGAAAGATTTCGTCCGTATATGGGATGACCCGCTCCTTCTTTGGCTTTTCCTGGAGGTGAGGATCGAGGCGAGCCTGCTTGTCAGCTGCCGTCTTCTCCTTCCACTGCTTTGCATCCTTGGGAAGCATAGACTCGAAGTCATTCTTCTCTGCCCATGCATGATACCCTCCCTTATTGCATATTTGTGAGTTCATTTTGTTAGGTATGGGCCAACAAATGCGTACCTTGTGGTTTGCCTCTATGTGGCGCTGGAGTGTAGAAAGGTCGGAAACGAGCGGCTTAGCCTGCTTCATCTTCTTACCGAAACGAAGGATGAGTAGGATGCGATCGAAGGAGCGTGATCAGATCGTTACCTGCAGATACGGCAGTTTCGCACCATTTTCTGCTCCTCGTTCCGGTAGGCAGGAGAGAAGAAGTGCTCGACATCACGACGGCGGTCCTCGTACGTCTTGTTCTTTGGTCGAGAGATCTCTTGAATGTCGTCGATTTCGGAGTCCGAGCTGCTGTCGTGTGCGGCTGCCGATCTCGAAGCGTTCATTGACATCTGAGGTACCGGCCGCGCACTGCCTGAGGCCGTTGTTGGTTCGGACTGATGCATCGCGCTTGCTTGTGAGCCGGCATGCGTGTTCTGAGTGGCGGTGATGTCGTCGTCGTCGTCTGAATCCTCGACCATTGCACGACGTGTGCGACGTGGCGGTGCCAGTTCTGGATCATCTTCGTCAATGATGATTGGGTGACCTGCACTGACTGTTGCGGTGGGCGGCGTAGATGTCGAAGCTGCATAAAAAGTCAAAATATGGTCAATAGAATAAAAACAACGAGAAACTTACTCGACTGATCAAGTTCGTCCAAATCCGTGGAGGTCTGTACAGTTTCGGCGAATTCATTTACTGCAATACGATGCCTTTTGCCACCTGGAGGGAACGGAAAACATGATTTATCCAAACTTGAAGTTGCCACAGTTACTCTGTATGACAGGCCACTTACCTGTTGTTGTGTCGTCCTGAGATGCTGTCAAAGCATGCTTTTGAGCTGCTGTACCTTGTGCATTGCTGTTTTGGGAAGATTTGATTGCCTCGAGACGAGCCTTTTCTTCAGCTTCGAGTTGTGCGGCGCATGAGAGTGCTTCCCGATGTGAATTGAGCACAAGATCGCCGGCATTCGACGTATCAGTGATACGCGCAGAGGGAACAGAGACCTGCTTAGCACGAGGCTGGGGTTCAACGCGATCTGGTTTAGCGCCGACAACCATGGCGTCAAGCAGGTTTGCGTTTGTTGATTCCAGAAGTTGTTGGGATTAAAAAAATCAGATTTTTGTTTTGGACGCGGTGGCTACAAAAACTATACAGGCTTTCGGGCATTTCCGACAGCAAAAAAAGGCACAAAATCTCCTCCAAGATGTTTGAAAAGCCCGGGCTTTGGGGCTTGAGTAGGGCTTCAGCAAGGTCAAGCCGAGCCTTGAGCCCTAATAGCCCGGATCAAAGGCTTGGCTCGGCTCACTCAACGCGGGCTTGGCTTGTCGGGCTCAGGGCTTGAAAGCCTGACCCAGCAAATCACTAGTTACTGTTTTGGATACAATCGGCAAGGGAAACTGTAGAAACTCAGTCACAGAAAGGTCTCTGCCAGGCAGAATCACTAAACCTCTCTCTCTCTCATACCACGTGGATCTCCGGATAAACCTCGGTAATACTCGACAAAAAAGTCGAGTTGACGCTCATACAGCGTCTTTCTCCTCACAATAAACTCCCAACTAACGACTAACTTCTCCCTTAAAAACTGATAATTAATACCTTGAGAATGAGTCTCAGGACTACGGGGAAAATTCAAAGCACTTTGCCAGACGCTATGATGAGAGCAGCCTCTGGCACGACAGGCGGGGCCACAGGACCCTCGCCTCTGGGCCCAAAGGGCACTCGTTCCACGAGAGCATGGAAATCCGCTAGCGAAATCCTGGAAGAAGCAGGCCAGGAGGTTAAGGATAAGGACACGGCGCGGCTTTTTCTTCGCACTAACTCACTTGTTGGCCCCAGAGACGACTGCACGCTGACGAACCTTTCAGCCGCGCTGCTCCACATATCCAAATCCCGCGGAGTCGAAGGGAATGTAACCACCGAGGGCGCGATCAGAGCCATCGCTATACTCCTCAACGACTTGGACACGGACTGGAAGTCGGCTACAGTCGCTGGCGCAGTGGCAAAACAAGTGGACGAAAAGATGGCGGAAATGGAGCTGCGACTTAGAGGTACGGCGAAGCTTCTGAGCGAAGAGCTGAACGAAGTGGTGCAGGAGATTGGGAACGGATTCAAGACCGCCGCCTCACAGGTCAACGACGCGACGGCGAGCTTCGAGAAGACCACCATCTCATATAAGGATGTACTGACAAAGAACATCCCGACTCAAGCAGCACCTTTTGTACAGAACGGAGCCGTTGACCCCAGGACTCGGGCGCGAGAGGGGATACGTCTTCGCCAAATCCTGCTGGACTTCGAGGCTGACCCAGCGACTCCGGAGATTCGAACAATGGCGAACCCAGGGATCATCACCCTTGCCAACAACGCACTCCAAGAGATCGAATGCCCCAAGGAATACAAGATCGTCGGCGTCACGAGGCTGCGGAAAGGTGGATTGTTATTCGAAGCTAACAGCACAGATGCAGCCAAGTGGATCACGATGGATGACAAGTTCACGACCACGTTCGACTCCTCGGCAACCCTAAGGAGACGACAGTACCCTGTCATCATCCACTTCGCGCCTACGACTTTCGACCCTACCTCCGTGTTCGAAGTCGACCAGGTCGAAGAGGACAACAACATCGAGAGGGGACAACTCTCCGGCACCAGATGGATCAAGCCTGTCGAGCGCCGCCAAAACCCAGACCAGAAAGTCGCACACCTCGCAGCTAAATTCTCGACGCCGGAAGCCGCAAACACGGCCATCGGGCACGGCCTCCTGGTAGGCGGAACACGGGTAACGGTAATGAAGAGTATGCGCGAGCCCATCCGTTGTCTCCGATGCCATGGATGGGACCACCTGGCCGTTAACTGCACACAGGAGGAGAGATGCGGTACCTGCGGAGAGGCCCACGGAACTCGAGGATGTACGAGCTGCAACTACCACTGCATCCCCTGTGGTAAGGCAGGCCATGCTAGCTGGCATCGCAGCTGTCCTACTTTCGTAGCGAAGTGCATGCAAATGAACAGCCGGCTTCCCGAAAATGGTATGCCCTTCTATCCGACTGACGAGGCGTGGACACAGGTCGGCGCCCCACTTAACCGGGATCGCATGGGCCCACCTCCTACACCCTTCGAGTGGCAGACACAGACCTCCCGCCGCCAGTACCAGCCCCGACATGCTACTCCAGCAAGTGGGGCAAACGCGTCCCCAATTGGGTCTCCCATGCGCTCTAACAGATACGAAACTGGTGAGAACCGAACTTCGAATACCAATGGTTGATACGCCCGTTCCAGTAAACAAAAGACTACGTATCTGGCAACAAAATCTTGGAAAATCTCGGAAAGCGCAAATAACCTACTAAACTCGAACTCACTCTCCAAGGAGTGGGACCTAATTATTATACAGGAACCCGCATTCAATAAATATGGAAACACAATAGCTAATAGCGCATGGCGAGTCATATACCCTTCGTCCCACTTTACTGACGAATCCACAGTCCGCTCTGTAATACTGGTCAATGCACGACTGGACACCAACACCTGGAGCCAGCTCTCATTTGAGGAGTCAAATGATGTAACTGTGATACAGATTGTTGGCGAATTCGGGCGAATTACAGTATTCAACATTTATAATGATTGTACTCACTCTCAAACTATAGAACTCCTCGAGCACTACATCCAAGGAAATCGGACCAAGCTGTGCTCTCGCGACAATGACTACATGATCTGGGCAGGCGACTTCAATCGGCAACATCCGTTATGGGACGAAGAGCGGAACGACCACCTCTTCACCACAGCCGCGCTAAACGAAGCTCAGGTCTTGCTAAATCTCGTCGCCGACTACAACATGGTAATGGCTCTACCGAAGGATATCCCAACTCTCTGTACCCGGAGGACAAAAAACTGGTCAAGGCCTGATAACGTTTTTTGCAGCCCAAATGCAGAGGACCACGTCATGCGATGCGACGCGATGCCCAGGTACCGAGGCCCATGCACGGATCATGTTCCTATTGCTACAGTCCTAGATATACTGATGGTCAAGACGGTGCCAGAGCCTGTGCAAAACTTCCGGACGACGGACTGGAAAGCTTTCGAGGAGGCGCTACTAACTAAAATCGCAGAGAACTTACCACCAGCAGCACCGCTAACCAACAACGAGGACTTCCAGACTGCAGCGGAAGCGCTAACTCGGACGCTCCAAGAGGTAATCAATGAAATTGTCCCGCTAACCAATCCCTCCGTGTATATGAAGCGCTGGTGGAATCATGATCTCGAGGTGCTAAAGGTAAAGCTCAATCGCCTCAGTGAACAAGCTAGCCGATACCGTGCGCTCGAGGACCACGAGTCCCATGACGCCTTAGAGGAAATCCGCCAACTCTACGCCGCGGAAATTGACACAGCGAAAGAAGAGCACTGGAAGGAGTTCCTCGAGGCTGCTATGGAACGCGAACTCTGGATCGCCAATAAGTATATTACTAACCCTTCTGGAGATGGGGGAAAGACAAGAATCCCCACTCTCAGATATATGGCACCAGATGGGACACCAGCAGAAGCCGCTACAAATGAGGAGAAGGGGGAGCTCTTCGCTCGAACTCTCTTTCCCTCACCACCAGCAAACTCCTCTGTGCCGGCTGACTTTGATTACCCAGATCCTCTCCCTACAAGTGGACCCATAACGGAAGAACAGATTCGGCGAAACGTAATGAAGCTCAGCCCTTACAAGGTGTGCGGAACAGACGGCATACCGAACGTGGTCTTGAAAAAGGTCTTTCACATTATCAAAGAATACTTACTCCATCTTTTCCGTGCAGTCTTTTCACTCGAGACGTACTACCCAGGTTGGAGAGAGATAATCACCGTGATCCTGCAGAAACCCGGGAAGCCAGCCTATGACGTAGCGAAGGCCTACCGACCCATCGCTCTCCTCAACACAATCGCAAAACTACTAACTGCGATTGTGGCCGAGGACCTCACGCACATCATGGAGAAGCACGAACTCCTGCCGCCTACACAGTTCGGAGGACGACCTGGCCGGATGACAACAGATTCCATGCACCTACTGGTTCAGTGGACGAAACATCAATGGCGACAAGGTCGGGTCGTATCCTACTTACTGCTAGATATCGAGGGGGCATTCCCCAACGCAGTCCTCGAGCGTCTACTCCACAATATGAGAAAACGTCGGGCACCAGCAGAGTACGTAACCTTCGTGAGGCTGTTACTAACGAACAGACGAACTAAACTCAAGTTTGATGACTGGACCTCCTTTTGGATCGCCATCATTAACGGTATCGGTCAAGGGGACCCAATCTCTATGATCATTTATCTATTCTATAATGCTGACCTCATAGAACTTGCGAAGGGAAAGCATGCACTTGGTCTCGGCTTTGTTGATGACGGAGCATTTGCAACTGCTGGTAAAGACTTCCGTGAAACAACTAACATGTTAAAACAGATAATGAACAAGCCAGAAGGGGCCTACAAATGGTCCAAAGATCACAACTCCAGATTCGAGGTAAGTAAATTCATCCTGATGCATGTTACTCAAAAACGTGTGGCAGATCCGCTGAGGCCGGGCAAGACAAAGCGGATGCCACGCCCAAGCGTGACTTTGCGAGGCACTACAATCGCTCCCTCTACTACAGCGCGTTTCCTAGGCGTCATCTTTGATGACGAGCTCCGCTGGAAAGAGCAGGTGAAGAATGCGATAAGCAAAGGTACGAAATACACGCTTATGTTCAAAAGACTAACAAGACCCTCGACGGGCCTGAAACACGACTATATGGAACGCCTGTTCACTGCGGTAGCTATTCCCAAACTCACCTATGCAGCTGACGTATGGTATACACCAGTCCACCGCCCAGCAGGCCACAAGAACAACAAGGGTTCTGTTACCGCCACCAAACAGATTGCAAAGGTACAACGTATGGCGGTCATCGCGATATCTGGGGCCTTGCGCACCGCGCCAACTGATGTGATCGAGGCCCACCTCAATATTCTACCAATTGAACAGTTCATGCACAAGATCTGTCAACGAGCGGTAATGCGGATCGCCACACTGCCAGAACGCCACCCGCTCTACAAGGTAGTACGAATTTGCACAAGACAATTTGTAAAAAAGAGCAGGTCCCCTCTCCATTATCTCACTCATCTTTACAAAGTTGACCCAGACGATATCGAAACAATTACCCCGGTACGCCAGTCCCCAACCTATGTGCGAAACTTCACCACCAGAATAGACGATTCGCGGGACGAATCACTGAAGTACGATCAAGCCAACACATCACGAGTTAGGATCTACACGGATGGCTCTGGGTACAAAGGTAAAGCAGGTGCGGCAGCAGTCCTCTACAAGGATAACGCACCACCGGCAACTCTGCAATACCACCTGGGACCGCTGGCACGCCATACAACTTACGAAGCAGAGGCAATCGGCACATCCCTCGGTTTGGAACTCCTGCGGAAGGTGGCCCTCCCAATGGCAACAACCCTAGCACTCGATAACCAAGGTGTGATTCAAGCCACAGCAGTCTACGGTCAACGCCAGGGCCACTACATAATGGACGCCATCCATGAACAGACACGATCGCTGGCAAGACGTGAACGTGCCCGAGGTACAGCTTACTCACTGCAGATATACTGGGTGTCAGGTCACTCTGGAGCCGAAGGTAACGAACTTGTTGACAAGGCCGCAAAGGCGGCAGCAGAAGGAACCAGCTCGAGATTATCTAACCTTCCCAGATTCATCCGAAAACTTGACGGGTTGATCCCGGCGAGTGTCTCGGCGCTAAAACAACTTCACAGATCCCATCTCCGATCCCAGTGGGCAACGAAGTGGAAGGACTCGCCCCGATTCGAAAAGATGAAAATCTATGAAGATGACTTCCCTTTCGCGATCTTCCGCTACGTAACCCGGGGATTCACGCGAACTCAATTCAGCCTCATGATCCAGCTGAGGACAGAACATATCGCTGTCAATAAGTATTTACACAGAATCAAAGCAGTGGATAGCCCAACTTGCGACAAGTGCAAGACGTCGGATGAGACGGTCAGACACTACCTATATGAATGCGAGGCTTACAGTCTAGATAGGCAACAAATGAAACGGGCGATCGGTGGACAAGACCTGACACCACCAAACCTCTTCAGCACCAGAACCGGAGTCAAGGCACTGCTCGAATACGTTGACGAAACGCGAAGATTTAGAAAAATTTTTGGTGATGTGTCGCCCCGAAACTTAATTGATGAAACTGATGAGGAGGAACAGATACCAGAATATGATGATGACTACAACTGGGACGACGTTATCTACGGTGGATACTGACCAGCGCCACATAGTGGATCGAAATACAACATAATGCACACAAAACCTCACACTTTAAAAACTTAAAAAACAGGTTCGAGCACAGTAAGAATTGGGGGCATAGGACGTGAGGAGGCTCGAGTCCCGAGGGGGCACCAAAGGGTGTCAGGGATCAACTCGTTTAGCTTCTTCTTCGCCTTGCAGGTACCGGCAACCCATCTTACAGGTGCGCGCCTCCCTTCGGGGAGCCGAGCACATGAAAGTCAAACCACACGAAATCGTCAGCAAGCAATTGCACGTCACCGGTACTACCTCCCCCGTATAGGACAGGGCGACTAAAACGGTGCCAAGGGCGCCGGACCACTGGGAGGATGGCTCCTGTCAGTGGGGCATTCGCCAGCTCCTCGAGGTGCAAGGAAGGGCGTGGGCCCTCTTAGTACTTAGATAGTTACGTCCATCATGGAGCCCGCTCCGCGGACTATATAAATTGACTCAAAAAAAAAAAAAAAAAAAAAAAAAAAAGGCAGAATCACTGCTGCAGCTTCATCTGGAATTTTGGTGGCCATTGAAGTGGAGGATAGAGTCGTCGTATTGGTTGTCCAATTTCGTTGCAACACAACGAAAATTTCAAATGGTGTGCCTGAACTACATGGTACCTACGTCACTCCAATTTTGGGGTGCTCTACTCATATCTACATGGCTTGTTCCTCTGTGCAGTAAGATAGGCTGATATACTTATTGGAGTCCTTTCGTACGTCGATGCCATTGCTCGGCAACGTTAAAGTCTAATTCGCGCGATTGCCGAATTTTTTTGGGTGTCACAGGTCACTGGGCCATGTGCCGGATCCAAAAATTCGGCATGACGGTCACAGGTCGCACCCCATGCCGAATTGATTGAAATGGTACAGTACCCTCATATTTGTCGATCATATTGTTTAGGTGTCGGGAAAAGGGGTACTGGTGGCTCAACTCAAAGCCCAGCCTCCCTCCTTCTGGGAGGAAGGCGGGATCTGCAAGTGCCTGGGAAAGAACGGAATGGAAAGCAGCCTCGTTCGACGAAGTCAAGTCGGCATCTTTTGGGGGGGCCGCATCGTCCTTTTTGCGCGGAACGAAATATAGATTGTATGTCAGGGTAACTCGGTGACCTGACGTGACCGGGGTAACTTCATGTTCCACATCACTGTAGAATGCGACGTAGGCAATGACGGGAGAGGTCTTGCTGGATATTTCTGTAGCAGCATCGATCGTCCAATCCTTACCACCGTGACGAAGGAGTAGCGCGCCCCCCACGTGCCGCGCCGGAAAAACAACGACAAGCGATCCAAACATATCCTCCCCGCGTGGAGTATCCTTGTGCGCCTTGAAGAAAGCTCCTCTATCTGTACCCAATCATTTGTGAGGAAATACACGGGCTTTGTTTTAAGACGGCACCCACCATAAACATTCAACTTATATAACTCTGCTCTGATTGACTTCTTCTGTTCAGATTTTCCCTCCAATAGTTCAGATCGAACGATATCCATTAAGCCAGATTCGGCAAGATTGAATGTCGAGGAGAAATGCTCCAGATCCAACTTTCCTGCCTTCCTGACCGTCTCATCGAGCACATCGGCAGCTCCGCGGCCGAAGGTTGCTGGATCGCATGATAGTGCAAGTGCCGATAACTCTTCCTCTGAAGCGGTAATGAAGTTCAGTCGTCTGGAATAGGAATTCAATGCTGAGAACCAAATGCAGGAATTGATTTGAAGGGAAAAAAAGGCAGACCGAGCAGCTTGGTCCTTTCCGTAATATAGGTAGGCGTGTTGGGCAGAAAGCGGCAAAGTCCCACTGCAGTAAGTTTTCTCTGCGATAGCAGTGAAGAGTTCCTCAAGAAACGGCCCAGACATTCGAAATGTGGATTTGAGGCAATGGCCAAGCGACGAGATCCGAGTTCACCTTCAATTACTTTTTGCTTTCATACCACTCACAATTGCAACGTGTAATAGAGTCGATCTGATAAGAATAGGACGCAGCATTGCAGCAAGACCACAAGATTGCAGTCTGCCGCCGTTTAACTTTGTGTGTCTTTGTGGGTGCTGCCATTTTCGGCGATCGACAGTAGGCTCGTGACCAGCCTTTTCTCTCCGCTGCTCTTTTTGGAAGGAGTTGGTGCTATTTGTTTGATGTACCAAAAATAGATGTACAGTACTGTAAGAGTACATACCCTGCATAAGGACTGGTCGCGAGTCTGCCAATCCAGGATTTCTTCAAGCCACGCTTAGGTCACCTTCACGGATCGTCTACCTCTTGCAAGTTGCAACGCGCCAGAAATTTTTCTACCATCTTCTCCTCACTTTTTCTTCCATTCATTATTACGAGTTGCAGCACTGTTCGCTGTTCGAACCTGAAAGGAGCGATCATCTCCCCTCCACATAATCATAAACTGTGAACGTTACGGATTACCAGCCATGCTGATCTGACTCACCTCTGTCTCTAGAGCTGTTGCACAAGGTTCTCCTCGTCATACCAGGATGCTATTCAAGTCCTCGATCTTTAAGAAGTTTCTTCCCAAAAGCTCGCGCGTCGATGAAGATGAAGCCACGAAGAAGATCATTGAGTGGGACGAGGCCGAGAAGAAGAAAAAGGCGGAGAAGAATGAGATGATGTTGAGCAGGATCAACGATAGAATCAAGGAGCGGATCATCGGGAAGGGCCTCTCGGATGACAAAAGGTTCATCTGGTTGCCGGAGAAGGGACGGATCTGTCCCCACCGGCCGCAGTATTGCTACATGGACCTGTTCGAGGAGAAGGTGGAAAAGTACAACCTCATCACCATCGGCCAGCTCAGGGAGATGAGCACCAGGTTCAAGGTCTCTGAAGCGATCTTCTCGGTGACAGTTGTCAGAAGGGGCATGCTGCATGTGGAGTTGGCCGAGGACGACACCGAGGACTCCTGGACGGTTATTGACATCCTGAGCCTGCCGGAGTCCATCTACATTTCTTGAAAGAGCTTCACAGACCAGATGAGAGATGAGGGCTTCTCAGAAACGGCCTGCATCAGCCTCTCCTTCTACTCTGCCGATAACCAGAGGTCCTACGAGTCCTCCACCACCACTCATTCTGCCTTGGGTCTGTCTTCTCTGTCCATTACTGTACGAGAATTTACGAGACTGGGAACGAAACCCGACGTAGCAGAAGCGGCCGGATCTTGCACTGGCATGCTGGAGCGCTTGAATCTACTTGAGTCCGGGTCATTGAGAGACTCAATCTTGAGCCTTCCTGATCATGAGCACATGAGGTGATACGTGTGTCCCCCCTCTCTCGCTACATACTTTGTGACTCACAGACGTTAGATTGAACCTTGAACGTGGTGGTAATAAATCAGCCAGTCTTGACAAAATGTTCATCCGCCGGTGGATATGCTTCGACAGGGTCAGGTAGGATGGGATGACTCGAATTTTGGTTATTGATGGGTCTGAAGTCAATCCTGAACACATGTGGCACCCCTGATGATTTATGTGTCCCTCATCCTGTCCCCTCTGTGACTCACGGACACTTCACTTCGCTCATCTCGGAGACCAAACCTGTACGTCTATCATGAAGAGTGTACCATGATCTGAAACTCCTCGCTGAAGATGAATCGGCCCTCGTCAATTGAGATATGTCCCTGGGAATGTGTTCATTTACCGAGATTGCGCCCACAATCTGATGTATTGGCTTCACGCCTCGCTGTACACCCTTTATAACTTGTCTAACCTATGCATGAAGCTATTAAATAGGGCTACGTCGAGGTGGATCCCAGTTCCATTCCATCGTGTCGACCCACTCCGATAGTCATGTCGCTTCCATTCCTCGAGCAACTCAAGAAAGTCATCACCGAGAAGACCTATTGCAGCGGGACGCTGCCACTACCGCCCTACACCGCCTTCCTTTACTACGGGAAGAGCGACGCTGCATGGTACGTTCTGCTCCGAGCATTCATGCAAATCCAGACAACCGACTTCACTCCATATTCTAGCCGTCTTAACTTGATTACCGCCTCTGAGGAGGCGCTGTCTACACTCGCGGGCGCATGCGACAGAGCGACGTTTGGCCTTGGTGACAAGGATGTTCTGGATGAAACGTACAGAAAGGCTGGAAAGCTCGATTTGGAGCATTTTTCAACGACATTTGACCTGGTCAATTCCGGTCTCTTGAAGATAATTTGCGCAGAGCTGCTTGAAGGCGAGGACGCGTTAAAGAAATCAGTACGCGCAGAACTTTACAAGCTCAATATATATGGTGAGCCTTTCCATGATGGTAAACAGAAAAATGCTCATCCAAAAATACAGACAAGGGATCGTTCTTCAAGGCACACAAGGATACCCCTCGCGGAGAGACCATGTTTGGGTCGCTCGTCGTTGTTTTCCCTACGCGGCACGAGGGTGGCAAGCTTCTACTTCGACATGGCGGCCAGGAGTGGGCATTCGATGCAGCAGCCGAGATCATCCAGCAGAACTCCCCGACCATTGGATATGTTGCATTCTACAGCGATGTGGAACATGAAGTTACCCCCATCACGTCTGGCCACAGAATCACCTTGACTTACAATCTGCATTTCATTCCGCGCGAGGAGATGGACGAAACACTCCCAGCAGTCACCCCAACCTCGTCCAACAATGCAGATTTCCGCTCGGTCTTGTCCCAGGCTCTGGCAGACCCCTCGTTCCTCCCTAAAGGAGGGAGATTGGGCTTCGGATTGGGTCATCAATATCCATTTGCTCGGAACGTGAATAGCCTGGATGATCGCGGCATGGAGCGATATCGATATTTTGAGCCTAAAAACAATGACAACGTTGCCCGGGACCTTCAAAAGACTATTGACGGTCTTAAGGGTAGCGACGCAATGGTCTTCCGTGTATGCAAGAGCCTGTCCTTACAAGGAAAACTTCGAGCGGTTTACCGCGTGTGGTCCGAAGAGTACGAGGACGAGCAGGACGAGCAGGACGAGCAGGACGAGCAGGACGAGCAGGACGAGCAGGACGAGCAGGATGAACAGGACGAACAGGACGAACAGGATGAGCAGGACGAACAGGACGAACAGGATGAGCAGGATGAGCAGGACGAACAGGATGAGCAGGATGAGCAGGACGAGCAGGAGGACAGCGATGGCGATGACGGCGATAACGGCGACGAGAATGCCAACCTCCGTGAAACAGGTTATACAAACTACATGTTGGACCGGCCTGTCGATTTCGGGACCGTCGATTGCTCCCTCGGCTATATTCTAAAGGAAGAAGGTGCGGAGGCAACATACACCCCTGGAGACCCCAAGAGCAGGGCTGGAAACACCGTTCACTGGGTCACGAAAATGACTCCGTTCAACGACGTGGCATCCCATTATGTTGCGATGGGAAATGAGGCGCAGCTGGAAACGGAATATGGAAGCATCTGCTTGATCATTGAAGTTGGAAAATATGGGGCAAGGGGAACCATGCCTGTCGGTGACGTAGCCTGAACAAGGAGTCGTGCTTTTTGAAACTGCTTTCTGATGAACAATTCTTGCATATACTTGGTGGGGGTGTACATAAGGCGCTGATTCGAGTGTTCTATATGGCAATTTTTACGACCACTTTAACGACTACTGTGACTGACTCAGTCCGTTCGGATTTTGAACCTGCTATTGAATTGGAGAACCTGTCAAGTGGCAAGAAGCACTGTCTCTTCGGCGTCTCCATCTCTTTCGGTCCTGACCCTCGCACACCAGCCTCACGAGGACATCGTTCCTGGGGCTTAGAGCCTCTTGTCTCCCTCCTTGACACAGCATGTCAGTGCTGCTTCCATTCTCCCTGTCAGTGTGGTACTGGTCTAGGCATATAAACACTCACCTGCGTTTGGATAATATGGGTCCCAGAGATATCTCTCTTCCTTCTCAGCCAGATCTCAAGTACTTGACTTGATAATTAACGCGAATACTCACTCTTGCAATGGCGTCGGCGAGCATCAATGCGACTATCGGTGTCGCCGCTGCGACTCTGCTTGTCGTGTACCCCCACAGCAACCCCACTGACGCAGAGCTCAAAGCCGAGCTGCTCGTCATCAAGGGCTGGTTTATTGCGTTTAACAGCAACATAGGTGTACGTTGGGTCTACGTCTACCCCGCTCGTTTCTTTTTTTTTGGTATGTCTATGCTCATGCTGCTTGTGGGGCAGGACATTGGGGGGAAACTCCCAAACTCGACTGCGTCATACCCAGTATCGGTTATGCTGGCGACGTATGTTTAGGTTTCCTCATTCGCATGGTAAGTTACTGATGTACGTCGGACCCCGTCGACAGGAGCGACCTCCATGTGTCCACGACGAGCCCGACCGAGCGCGTGCACATCACGGGCCGCCTCAGCACCGCCGCATCGTGGGCGCTTAACCCAAGGGAGAACAACAGCTGCGTGCATATCTATGCGAAGAACAATACCCTCGCGGACGGGTATGATACTTGGCTCTTGAAGAATAAGAATAAGAGCAAGCTGTCGAGCCCGGACATCCAGGCGAAAGTTGCTGCGGCGCTGAAGAATAACCGTGGGGTGCTGGGACAGGGGAACCTTGCTTGAGCGAAGTTGAAAGTCAAGTTGGAATTGTTATATTAGTATGGACCTATGCAGTGAACTCGCAGCGGAAATGTATAGTAGTTACTATTTATGATTAGCAAGTTTGTACTAACTTCGCGGCATCCGGGCCGCTGGGAACCTGTCGCAAAACTCCGACTCTGCTTCTGCTTTGTTCAGCCTCAGCCAGCGCTATGCATGCCTGTGCAATATTTGGCAGCACAGACAACACGGGCCTGGTCTAGAAGCCGTGTTTTCGCCGTAAGGCCTTGGGGAAAGTCTTACACAAAGTGCCGGTTTGGCTACTTGCGTCTGACAGCTTCAATCGACATTCGTCAGCGTTCTTTTGCCTGCTTTGCACCGACTCCCTCACGACCAGGTATACCTGCCGCCCTAAGGCCTGTTTTCTTCCCTTTCTGAATCTGAGATCCTACAGCTATGACACAGCTTTCCTTGTACTGGGATGCGGACGATGATGTGGAGGATATCCGACGATACACTGCGGGAGGCTTTCATCCCGTTCGTCTTGGCGATGTCGTGTCTTCTCCTTCTGGCAGCTCGGACTCGAGCCTCGCGCAACAGTATCGAATTCTGCATAAGCTCGGTCACGGCGCCTTCGCGACAGTTTGGCTGGCCGAGGCGCTCCATGCATTATCGTGAGTAGAGTCGGCCCTCAGAAGCATCAGTATGCATCTACGTCTCAATCGTATACACAGACAGCGCTATGTTGCGCTCAAGATCTGTGTAGCCGATGCCGACCCGCGGCATGAGCTCGATATCTTAAACCGAATCCCGCAAGGTGAGGAAACGCAGAACGTGCTGCGCCTGCGGGACAGCTTCTCTCTGCAGGGGCCAAACGGCGTGCACACAGTTCTCGTGTATGATGTGCTCGGAAGCCTCCTGAGTGTCGTGCGCGCGCCGGGGGGCCGAAAGCACGCGAGGATGCTATGCCATCAGATCGCATGTGGTCTCGCGGCGCTGCATCGTCATGGGATCGCCCATGGAGGTGAGTGGACTCATATTTGCCTGAGATAATACAATGGGTAGACCCGCTGAATCAGCTATATAGATCTTCACGCAGGGAACATCGGCATTGCCATGCCCACGCTGGGCGAGCACTCGCCTCGCGAGATCCTAGACTACTTTGGCCGTCCGGAGTGCACCGTCGTCCTCCCGAGCGTGCACCCGGAGCGCCCTGAGGCGCTTCCGCCATATCTGGTGCCCCCGATTTCCATTATTGACTATTTGATGGGCAATGATCCCGCGTTTGCAGAAACGCCCCTCCGTGCGGAGATCATGGATTTGGGCAATGGTGAGTACCTGGGATCCATCAAGTAGTCCTGGCAGTCAGTGGGACAATGCTTATAGTGTTTAATAGCAATCGTGGTCGACGAACAGGCGCGCCCGTCTTGCACACCGGCATCGGTCTGTGCACCAGAGCTCATGTTAGAACGCGTCGCCCGGTCAGTCGACCCCCCGTCCACGAGAGAGAGCGATATTTGGTCATTTGCATGTACGGTGAGCTGGTTAACGCCGTCCTCTGGACCGCATACGCTGAGGCGGCGTGTCTAGATATACGAACTGGTCTTTGGAGCGCGGCTGTTCCACTTTGCGGCCCCGAATGACGCGCTGCTGGGCGCGATGGCGACGTTGTGCGGTGAGGTGCCGTTGGGGTGGAAGAACTATTGGGAGTCGCGGGAGCGGCTGAGCAGTATGAGTGCGTGCGCATACACTGCGTTTGCTGTGAGTGTGTGCTGTGCTGACTGATTGTGTATAGACATTTCACAAGAGGCTGCTGATGCGGAGTGGCGACGCCGGCGAGAACACGTCACGAAAGGAACTGAAGAGACGCACACGCAAGCCGAAGTTGAGGAGATCTTCGCGCTTCTGCGGTCTATGCTTAAGATCGACCCGGAGCAACGAGCGAGCATTGAAGAAGTACTACAGCATCCGTGGTTTACCCGTGCAGACGAAGCGTCAGGGTGATCCGTGTAGAATATGCATTCATCTGCCAGAGTTTCGTTCACCATGCTACACGAATGGTAATGCCCACTTGTGCGTCCCTCTACTCTTTATGGCCTATTCTATCTTCATGGCCCTGAAGGTGGAATGTTCGAGTATAATTTGCATGATGCCTTTTTCTTCGACAAAGAAAGCGCAGCTGGACGGCCGTATCATTGCGAACTAGCCACGCCGTGCCATTGATGATTTTTGTGTCCTCTCTCCCTGTCCACTCTGCAACTTACAGACACCGAACTTCTCTCCTCGGACGCTATTGAATTGCGCCTCCTGTGAAGAGTGTACCATGATCTGAAACTCCTCGTTGAAGATGAAGCGGCACCTGATGTAAAAGAGTCGTAGGAAGAAGGCATGGTATTTGATTTGAAACCGTTTTATTTTACGAGCAATTCCTGTGTCCAACGTCCCTTTTTGGTATAAAAACAAGCCCGAAAACGAAGTCTGCGATGGTAACGTGTAGGAATATATCGGTCCAGTTAAGTATGGAACAAATAGTGGGGCATAAGTCGAAAAAGTGAGCATGTTGGTCAAAATCAAAATGTGAAGAGAGACTCTGGCAAATCCTGTTGCCCTGGTGAGAGCACAACATCATCTATCTCTTGCCCCGATATATACCTATCCAGATGTGTTTGCCCTAAGCTCTCATTATAAAAAGATTTGACCTTCAGGACGTGTATATCCTTCATTATGTCTCCCCCGTATTCCAACACCAACTGGCCCGTCACGGATTCATCCGTCAAATGCGGGCTTGACCCTGTCGTAGGCCAAGGTTCAAGGGAAAGAAGAAATTCACCGAGGGCTGCTGCTGCCCTGCGATCCCCCGAGGTAACAGCTCTATTACGGATCGCGCGGAGGGCATCCTGGACGGGAGGATCAAAGCCGAATGATATTGGAATAAATTCCCCGGACGAGTCTATGAGGAAGTAGTTGACGTCAGAGTGGAGATTAAGCTGAATTACTTGGGCGATCAGGGCTGGGGAGCGTTTGTAGCTGCCAACAACAGGCCCTATCTGAACATTGGCGACGACAGGGTTCTTCTCTGTCTTTAGGGGAATAATAGCCATGTTTCGAGCGGTTTCGAGAGTCAGCTTCTTGCCGCAAATCTGTTTGTGACGGGGCCAGTCGTCTTTCTGGCAGTGCCTGTGGTAAAATTGTACTCGTACATCATTTGGGTTTCCAGAAGAAGATGGCAGTGATCAGCCTACTTTGAACAGTATATCATTCTGCGATATACCACTTCTGCGCAATTCCTACACTGCATATATTTCTCGGTCGATTCTGGCATCCCGCAGCTTTCACAAATTCTGGTCGCCATAGGGTACCTTAGATGCATTTGTTGCGTGATCGCTTTCAAGTAAGTTGGTGCAACAAGTGTTTTGGCCAGCTCCGTGAATTGATTACCAAGCTCTTCTTTCAGGGATGTTTTCTTGATTCTTGGGGGGCGAGGTCGAGGCTCTGAGAGCCAGGAACCAAGAGTGAAATGAAGAAACAAACCTACACTGAGTTAGGCCATCATATTAGCTCAAGGTGAGAAAAAAAAAACCATACATATGTATAAATCACGACTGAGATCTAGGAATGCACGCCACTCATCCTTGCTGCTAGATAGTGGTGTTCCAAAAATGCCATTACACGGGAAACTGATCGGAGTTGTTGGCGGGGAAGAAAGGTCATGGTGGAGAAATAACCTTAGAAGCTTCAGAAAATCCTTCGCCATTGGTTTTCTCAAGCGATCGAACAGTGATGTCGCTGCAGAACCCACGGCAGGACTCGAAGTTAACTATCGCTACGCGGATGTGACCTTCGACAAGGTGATGTCGTCGGACATTTGCCGTGGCAGTCCGCCATTAATTTTCAAAGCCTGCTGCTGTAAGTTTCGCGATCACGCCTGTCAGGGTATATTGCAAGCGACAAAGATGGCCATAGTCCTCTCGGTATGTATAGAGGATCAACTCCGTGGCTGTATCTAAAGGATGGATGTCCGCCGATGGGCCCATGATAATTGGTGTCTCGATTACTGCCATTCTTTCGCATTCGGCATTCCAGGCAATGGGGTTGTCGTCGAAGTGAGGCATCGGAGGCTACAGGGTTGGAGATCGACTGTCGTAACGCAGTATGAATGAATTGTGCTCACCGACGCAATTTACCAGTAATCAGTGGAGATTCGGGGAGTCAGTGCTTCAAGGTCGGAGTTTGTTTGCGACTCGGCCATTGCCGTTGACCTTCGGGCAAGCAACGCTAGCTGCCTTACCAGCTCAATTTCAACGAGCTTGTTGCTTTGCTCGTATTATCAGCCTCTTGTTTCTCTTTCACATCTCAGGAATTCATGCCTTTAGCGAGCTGCTCTCCATCTGACTCGGACAACGCTCATGGAATCCCAGCGAGAACTTCGGCATCTACAGCACTATGGGCTCATCTACTTCGGAAGGACACTCTAGGCCCACCACCAAACTCAGGAATTATTATACCTCCAATCACGCCTCTAGACAAGAATGGAACCTCTATGCGGATACTTCTACATGATACACAGGCCAATTTCGAAAGCTTCTCAGTCAGAGTCGAAAAGCTGTGTTCTGGCGTCGACGAAGCGAAACGAGAGATAGCGATGGCCAATACCGTGTTTCAACGCCAGAATGATACTCTAACGGAAGAGATGGTCGATCTGGGTTCGTTCTCTCTTACAATGTGAATGTGTCCATGCATACGGAATCCCCAAATGACCATCTAGTCAATCGAGCTCAGACGGAAATTCAAAAGACTCTTGGTGCTCCGGCCCAAGCAGGATGCGTTCAACAACTATCGAAAGATTTGAACCGTCGATTGGATACACTGGACAAGCGAATGGACGCGATCCAGCTGGTAATTTGCACATCTACCTGGTACCTTGGTGCTCATATGGTCGATAACATAGTTTCATCAAACGCATTCACAAACACTGCAACTGCAATCGCAAGCGCTCCAGTCCCTGCAAGATCAACACGGGACGATTGTCACGGCGCTGATGCCTCTGCTCCCATTGATCCAGGCTATTCCGCTGCATATAGAATCTGCAAAGAACAATATCATGGACACTTTCCAGGAGTCGTCAAGATCCCATACACCTCCCTCTTCACTGCACTACCGACTGAATCAGCATGCTCGCAAGAGGCCTAGCTCCACCCTTCGTTCCGACCAAGGATCGCCTTCCCCGCTATCAAACAAGAGACCTCGTGTTAGCGCACAGCCGAAGAATATCGTTCAAATCCCGGCAACTGGCGACAATGCAGGCGGATCTGATACTCACATCGGCGGTAAACGGCATGCTCCAGCTAACAGCCCCGGTGCCTTGTCCAGTTTCAGGCCGTCCTCACATTCCGCTGCTATGGAGTATGACGCCCCAAACCGGAGCAAGAGCAACCACGACGTTGAAAATATCGATCCGGATTCCAAAGATGAAGCGATCGGCGAAGGAGTTACGTCTACGGTACCTGTTTTACAGTCGCATACAAGGACGCGACCATCGACTCCGGTCGTGACTGAGGGGGTTTCTCGCCCCCTTCCCCTCATGGACCTATCCTCGCCACCCTTTTCCGGGATCACCCTGTCTGCTAAACGTCCTCCCAGGCTCCTTCGTTTACATTCTACAGCTTCTCAGATTGCTTCTCATACTAGTACCATATCATCCATTGCTGGATCATCTATACTTGGCCAGCTCGCGCCCTTACTACCGCCTTCGCGAGCTTCTGACAACGGCTCTCCGACCCCTGTTCTCCGTAACCATACCCCCATTTTTACTGGTCGACCTAACCCACCGCTGAATCTCCAGCAAGAAATTGCACAACTTTCACTGTCCGTGAGGGAGTCCACTCCGTCGGTTGTTTCTCCTCGGCAGCACAAGATCCCTCCAACTCCTGATGTCACGAAGCCTCGCCTACCTCGAAATGCTTTCCACTCTACAAAACATTTGTCGCATACTCCTCTTACGATTTCCAAGCCCGGCCCCTCAGTTCCACGACCTTTGGGCAGATTTCCGTTAACGCCTGTTGTTCTTCCCAAGCCAATCGTCTGTTCGCCCATTGCTCCACCTCCGACCCAGCCGCGGCAACTCCGATCCAGCATGTCGATTACTCAACCGCCACCACCGCCACCCTATCAAGCAAAGACTGCTGTTCAAAACAATGTGCCTGCAATCGGTTTCGTACCTGCGGTGCAACCCCGAGGGAGACGTTCGCCGTTTGTAAGATTCAGGCTTTCCATTCCTCCATCCTGCTTCCTGACGTCTTCGCTCTGTCTTGTTGTAGAGAGAAGGAAGGCGGTTCATCCCGCTAAGCGATTCAGATGACGAGGACGAGATTGAGGTCAACGGAGGCCGTTAGATCTTAACCTTTTGGACAAGCATGGATATGTATGCAGTTCCAACATCACATCGTGCTATCCTGGTCATCAACGAACATAGAGAGCCAATCCATCTTGAGGCCTGACCGAAGCTGTGGACTTGCCATCACAGACCGTGTACTTAGCACCACCGCAGTCGTCAAAGGTCGCATGGCTGGAGCAGAACCTGTTGCTCATTATGATTTGTCTGTACGCTCGACTCAAGCCTCACGAGGTAGAATTCGTTATCCTGGTAAATCGAGGAAGCTACAAAGAATGACGACTCGGTCAACATATCAGTACCAAGGTCAGCACTGCTATTCAATTATTTTAAGGGTCACATTAGAAAAAGGAATGAGGAAGTAAATGAACAGAAATAAACGTCCCTAGGGCCGAGAGCGCCGGGATCAGAAATATTTCTCAGAAGCTAAACAAGTGGGGCCCCACAATCACGTTTCGTCAACCACAACCCCGCAACACCACATTTCGCCAACATTCAACCAACATCACCACATCATCTACGAAGCCTACATTCTAGTATACTCAAAAATTTTTGACGAGAGGTCCGCGAAGACATTGAAGCATTGCTAACCAACCACTGACCCAACACAGCTGCCTTCAATTCACATTCTACACAATATGGCAACCTCAAGGTTCTCCCAGTCGCCCTCCCTCCCCATCGCCGCCAGCGTCTTCGCAACCATCTTCGTAGGATTCGGCATCAACGCCATTCTACGGCCTCGAAACGCTCTCGAGTTCTTCGAGTTTGAAGCACCAGCCTCCGTTTCCGACAAAAAGGTCGTCGACGGCCTGATGGTCATCTACGGAGCGAGGGACGTATTCATGGGCCTCGCTATCATAGTATCTACTCAGCCACGTACTTCGGAGACCGCATGTCGCTAGGCTGGATCTTGATCGCTGCCAGTGGTGTGGCGTTTGTGGATGGCGCTGTCTGTCGGGCTCAGGTAGGGAAGGGAGAATGGAATCACTGGAGTTATGCACCGATTCTGACGGCGGTCGGAAGTGTGTTGCTGGGCGTTTTGGACAAGGCGTAAGGACAAGGTATGGCTGGTTGATATGCACTCCTCGTCACCCGTTATGCTGTTGATAGGTATGGAGCTCGGAGACTTCTTGACACTTACTTTTTCGAATGCGATAGATGCGTTAGCTCATCTTGGGTTAAAACTACGGTCAGGCAGCATCCACCAGGGAGTAAAAAAATTACGCTTTCGTCATCTGCTGTTAGTTCAGTCAGGTTCCTGGTAAGATCATGTCGAGGCGGTTTTTGGGCGGTTTCTGCTTGTAGCTAGAAGAGTCGCATCTACGTCGCGTCCATCCTCGCCCATCTCGCAGAATCCCCCTCAATTTGTGAAGGACAAGCTACTATCACAATTTTTTGCACTGCTATATCCATAATCTAGTCGCCTCTAAGCCACATGGGCACAAGCACAAGACCCCTACCATGTCTGCGAGCGATATACTATCTTCATATCGGGCACAATACTCACGAAAAAGGAAACTGGCAGCACTTCGTACGAGTGGGAACTACGAGATTGTATGCACATATAGGAAGAAATAACTCCTCTCAACCGACAGTAATTATCCTGGCAGCTGTCGCTACCTGCTGCACAGCGTTCGGTATGGTCCTACACAGGTAATGTGTGCTGTAATGGCTCACTGTCCAGTATCTGGACTGGGGCGAAGTGGGTGGTGGCTAGGAATCAGGATCCAAGCCTCAAGGGCCGTACTGTATGTCAGTGTTTCAATAATTTGACCGCCATGATTGGCTATTAATATTGCACACAGCAGGTATCATAGATATAAGCTAGGTACGTGATTAGCATGCATGCCTAATGGTGACGCGATTGGCCATGGAATGGAGTAAAATTGGCTGCAGGACGCGACGCGTCAACATCACGTGATCGTAATCCTGACGTGAAACATGATCGCGGCACAAGTTGTTCCGCACGTTCATCTCTGTGTTGGGTCAGTAATCATCACCTCGGTGCCGATGATTTCACACTTCGTATCTTCATGTTCTCTCACCGTTCATCGCTTGCCTCCAAGCTTCAGCAAAATGCGTCGAAATTCCTTGCATCCCGGAAGAGGTCTGCGATGGCAGTGGCCAGGCTGAGCACGAATAACATACCTATGATCCTTAAAGAACGTATGCCGCCGACCACATCCAATTTCTGTTATAAATAGCCTAACGTGCAGTAGTGCCCCCTAGGCTTGCTTCGCCCACGAATGCCAAAGTCGTCGAACTTCCACCTGAAGTCATTGACGCGATCATCGACTACCTCCACGATGATAAATACGCTCTCCTTACCTGTGCACTCGTCTCGCCCAAATGGATTCCACGCTCGCGCTACCACTTCTTATATGAATTGACACTGGAGCCCGAAGACGCCCTCGCCTTCTGCAGTCTCTCGCAAGATCTGTACTCTACTATCCCCCGTTTCGTGCGATCTCTTACACTGAAAGACGGCATCCTCACACTCTACTGGTCCAGCTCTGCCCTCTCACATCTAGCTCATTGTAAGTTTACATCTCTCGAAGACCTCTGCATCGACCGTACATGGTTCGACCTCGATGAAAATGCTATCACATCCATGTGCCATGGGTTTGCATCAATCAAGACACTCAAACTCCACGACGTCTCGTTCACGTCAATCGCCCATCTCGCACAGCTCGTTTGCTCCCTCCCCCTCCTGGAATCCCTGTCCCTGCGTGCCAACCTCGAGGACGAGACAGCGACATGCCCGCCAAACTACTGCCTCCCTGAGTCATTGAACACGCTGACCATGCGATGGTCGAATGCCTGCATTGTCGACTGGCTCGTCTCACAACGGAGCATCCACGGGTTGCGTCGGGTCTATCTTGATTTTGCATACCCAGCCTTGATCCCCGGCGCTGCGACCTTCCTACGTGCCGTGGGATCCTCCCTCCAGCAGCTCTCCCTGGTCATGCCAAAAACTGGGCCCACATTCACAGGTTTGTTGGTTCACCCATTACCTCATTCCTATTCCTTCTAAGACTAAACTTACGTACTTTTTAAAATTTCTTTCTTTAAAGACACCGAAATAGACTTGACCTACAACACCCGCCTTCGTGCACTTACCCTCTCCCTCACCCTCATCGACAGCCGCAAGCGTAGCCACGCACAGTACTGGCTTCCACACTTCCTTGCGCACAGCCTCTCTCGGCGCACCGAGGTGCTTACCCTCCGTGTGCGGTGCGAGTCCGCAGCCGAGTTCGATGATCATTGGCCTGATCTGCGGGAGGTCTTGGCGAATCCCATGTTGGTAAAACTGCGTGTTGTGCAGTTTGTCGTGTGTGGCCCGAGCGAAATTGAACCGAGGGTGCGCGCTAGTCTGCCACAGTGCGATGCAAAGGGATTGTTGCGTGTGCAGTGCGTGTCTGCGGCGGCGGAGGCTTCATACCAGTGAGGCGAGTTCTCACAATGCTATGATTTTTGCTCCGGATTCTCTGTGCTTATTTTGGTGGTATTCAGTAATTGCAATGCCCAAGGTATTGCGCCATTTGCCCTATGGTGATGTGCATGGTGATGGTATTGCGGTAATCTCTGTGCCATATCTTTCAAGAGTCGGCTATTTTTGTGAAGGACGTAATATGGTTTCATACCATACGTCGATGATGAGGCAAATCACAATCGATGAAATTGCTGTGGGCACATTCTCGTTGACACCCACAAACCCTGGCCTCCTCTCTGCATGCGCATGGCTAAAATGACTCAATTCGACATGAGGCGGAAAGTCCTGATATCTTAAATGGTGTTGACTTAGCCAGCGACAGCTCACACACTTTCCTTTCTATCACTCTCAGCTTGTCCCTTCGATATGTCTGGACCAATCCTCAATGAGCTCAAGACAGCGATAACCGAAAAGACCTACTGCAATGGAACATTGCCACTTCCGACCCAGGCTGGCATCCTGTTCTACGGGAAGGACGAAGCTGCCCGGTATGTTTCGACTTTCGAACCTCGGTGATCGTGAACTGGGTTCAAATTTCTCATTTACTCATCATTCAATGTCCAGCCGCTTGAATCTCATTACTGCCTCGGAGGAGGCTCTGTCAGCCCTCGCTGGTGCATGTGACCAGGCGACGTTCGGCCGTGGGGACGAAGATGTCCTGGACGAAACGTACAGGAAGGCGGGGAAACTGGACTTGGAGCATTTTGCGTCGACGTTTGATTTGGGGAAATCAGGGCTATTGGAGATCGTTAGCTCCGAGTTACTTGAGGGTGAAGATGCACAGCGAGCATTAATCTATGCGGAGCTTTATAAGCTTAACGTGTATGGTGAGTACTCCCCTGTCCGTGCACTAGCAAAACTTCTGACGCATCCCGAAACAGATAAAGGAGCGTTCTTCAAGGCGCACAAGGATACACCACGTGGAGAGACCATGTTTGGTTCGCTCGTTGTCGTCTTCCCCACGCCCCACGAGGGCGGCATGCTTCTCCTTCGCCATGGAGGCAAGGAGTGGGCCTTCGATGCCGCCGCCGAGATCTTCCAGCAGGACACTCCTGTTGTGGGTTATGTCGCATTCTACAGTGACGTCGAACATGAGGTCGCCCCCGTCACATCGGGCCACCGAGTTACCCTGACCTATAATTTATATTTTGTGCTTCGGTCGGATGCGGACGCGATTCCTCCGAAGATTGCGAATTATTCGTCCAGTGCGAGCGATTTCCGAGCTGTTCTCGAGCGGGCGCTTGTGGACGATGCGTTCCTTTCTGAGGGGGGCCGGCTTGGATTTGGATTGAGTCATCAGTATCCTTTTGCACGGGATCTGAATGGCATTCGATATGACGATAAGAAGCCTTGGGACCGCCGCGAGTTCGCTGGGCGCAATGTAGCTGAGGGTCTGAAACAAACTATCCAGGTTCTGAAGGGCAGCGATGCGATGAGCTTCCATGTATGTAAGAGTCTTGGTCTGCAGGGGAAACTCAGAGCGGTTTACAAGGTAGAGACCCTAATGCGTCGTCTCCACAAAAAAAAACATCGCTACGAGAAAGGCTACATCCACTTTATGCTTGACCGGCCGGTGGGGTTCGGGACAGTCTATGACGACCTTGCCGAGGCCATGGAGTATGCTGGTGCGGAGGCAACCTATATGCCCGGCGATCCGGACGGCAAGGTTGAAAATACCATTCATTGGGTAACGGAGATCACACCTTTTAACGACGTAGAATCGCGTTATCTGGCGATGGGGAATGAGGCAACGATGGAAACGGCATATGGAAGCATTTGCTTGATTGTTGACGTTGGAAAGCATGGGGAAAGAGCGACGATGGGACTGGAAGCGTGATCTACTTACTACACTGGTGACTGAGTGGCGCAGTTTCGCTGTGTCGGAATTATTTTGAATGTTGAAAGCTATACTAAATATATGTCGAGTGTAAAGCGCAGTTGCGATACATGCCAATACAGTTGTCTCATGGTCCTTCAATTGATATTGCAAAGCAGAGCAAAAGGATATGTGTATGTGCTGCCACATGCCCGTCATGTACACCGGGCAGGCGTAGAGGTTATGCCGGACAGCGCAGAGGGGCACGTCCGCATAACAGGGAGTTTATCCCTAGGGAGCATATCAGATATGCGAGCATCTCTGCTCGGTATCCTAAGACAGGGTGGTTGCAAGGACTTAAATCGTATTGTGGTTTTTGTTCAGCCGATGGGTCTGCTTGATCGGCCTTGAGTTGGAAATATACAGGTTCAAGGCTACATGCTAGTTTCCTTGAACGGTTTGGATGGGGGAGCTGCGATACTACTGCATAACTTGACAGGGTTGTGGGCCATCTGACGGATAAAGCTACACAGGTAAGGCACCCTGAGGGATCTCAAGAGCAAGGTTGGGAATACCAGGTACTAGATTACAAACGAATGGCTGTTCCAATTAATGACTTGGCAACATGCTAGCAGGGATAGAAAATGAAGAAGGTTAGGAGCTCTGAAACCGGACAAAACAAAATAGATAAATTACGTGTTAAAAGGGAATGAAATGTAGATTGGAAAGAAAGAGCAAGGGTCTCGTGCATTCGGGGATGAATCCTACTGTATCATGCGGGTAGAGGAGGCTTCAGAGACTCCGTAGTTTGGACAGTCCACGCCTCAATTTCGTCAGTAGGCAGTTTCTGCCATTCCTCATAGACCTGCATTCTCTGATCAGACGGGGCGAACGCGACGAGACGAAAGGTAGGACACGTACCCTGTCAAGTTTATCCAAGAGTTCGAGCGCCTGCGTGTTCGCATCATCTGTTGCATTCGCGTTCTCTTCAAGCTGAGCCTGGAGATGGAGGTTCTCTTCTTCCATCTGGCAGACGATATCTTCAGCCGGTTAAGCTTGACGCGATTAGATGAAGCCACGTACCACCGCGAGCGTCTCGCGCAACTTCTTCACCTCCGATTCTAGGATAGGGACCGTCCGTGCACACACAGCGACACGCGGCTCCAAGTCCTCCTTCCACACGTCCGTAGGCACCTCACCTCGCGCCTTCCTCTCCTTGGCTTCGTTTATCACCCTGTGGAGCGTGTCGATGTTCTCTTGGACCGCGTAGTCTTTGAAGACTTTGTCGAGGTCACGCTGTGAATTCATTGAGTCTATGGCATGGGGGAAGTGGGCATGGGAAAGACGCACGTACGAGGTTTTGTGCTTCGATATAGTCGGATATGCTGTTGAACGTCGCGGACGCGCCGTTCTTGTCTTCTTCAACGTAGAGTGGGAAGCATTCCGCGAAATCTTCGAACCTGAAAATGAGAATGCTCGCTGAAAAACGCGTCTTCTCGATTCTGGACTAGGGTAACTCACGTCCACTTGTGCGCTGAGCGCTGTATCGCCAGCTGCAGCGCAGAGTGAAAGTGCGTCCACCGCCGGCTACCCGACTGGTTGAACATCGTCGTCGTTGTTCACGAAGGAATGTTGCACGTGATCGATAAGGGTCCTTTAGTTGCCGGTGGCTGTGCCATCCGGGGTCGTGCTCGGCGCTGTTGCCAACAGCGAGCAGCATGGATGACCAGACCCGCGACGAGGAGGCCGGGCTGCCTGGCGGACGACCGGTCAGGCAACGCAGCTCCATTCCGTCCTTTCTCTTTATCAGCTTTATGCTATTCATGCTCACCAGCCATAATGGTGACGAGTTCCTGGCGAGACACCAATACCAGGATGCGCTGCGGTCGTTGACCTACCAGCTGTCGAATTATACGGCGTGGATGAATGGGACGGCGACTGAGTTCTCTGTGGTGTGTACCACAAGTTCTCATTATATTTCTGATGCTGAGATTTTTGTACAGCCTGACCAGGAGGTTTCGGTGCCGCCTCTGCTGGATGTCTTTGATATCCGCGGCAGTGTACTCGATCCGAACGAAGCTTCGTATTACTCGAATGTTACGGGTTTTATCCATGGCACTTCTGTCTTCCACAACATCACACGACCTGAACTCGCAGAAAACGCCACTTCACTGTGGCGGCTGCCTGCAGAGGCGTACATGACTGGTGCTAATGAGACTGAGATCGTACAGCGGATTGGGAGCTGGAATTGGACAGCATCGGATAAGCTGGCAGTTAGTGTTGTGGAGAAGATGCCCTCGCATTTAAATGGGACCGTCATTTCGGAGAGTATTGCACTGGTTCACGTACGTTTTGCGGTGAAGTTGTTTGAGGAGGGGCTTACTGGATTGTTATACAGGGAAGGATTGAACTTACTGATTCTAATACCGCGGAGGACCTCAGACTGGAGTTTGAGGGCGTGCATTTTCTGGCGAACGGATCTATCTATGGAATGGCCGAGCCAACTGGGTGAGTCAAGTGGATTACGGCTCCATTGAACTGTTCTGATGTCCTTCGTCTAGACGTCATATAGACATCCGACTCCTCCCCTCGCTCGTGCCAGTGTCGGCCAAGAACGACACATCCCAGATCATAGAGCCTGAGCTGGCTGCGCGTATAAACAAGCTGAAGAACCTCATCGAAGCCGGCATTATTGACCAAGATTCTTCCAGTGGTTCGTTCAATTCTAACCCGGTGCAGCACGTCGGCTGATCCATGCTCGTCAGACGAACCGCCCAAATCAACATGTCCATTCACGTTCTATGGACAGATCCATCCCATGCAGGTCCCCGAGTATCTTATGCAGGAGCTAGAGGATGAGATGCAAAGGCCGACGGGAGTTTGGACAATTGACCCCCCGAAACTGACTCTCAGTGGGCTTTTGATCAGTCGGGAGTGTGGGATCATGTACGAGGTGACGAAAACGGAGGGATTGAGGTGTGTGATGCTCTTGGCTTGTTACACTCTGGTGCTTACACTGTATAGATCCCGCACGTTTTTCCGCAAAGTGACTACATGTATGTCCAGTGTATATTTTGTCTTACTTGGCACAGTATGCTTATGGTCTTTAGATGCGGGGTCTGCGGCCCTCATATACCTCACCCTCCTAATCCTGTTCTCTCGCCAGTCCGAGCTTAGCCGTACTCCATCCGGCCTCGCACGCGTATCCCGTTGGTCTTTCCTAGCGCAAGCCACTGTCGACTCTGTCTCATTTGCTGGTCACATTACATTCGCTATCCTTGCAGAAGGACGACCCTCGCTGTCCCTCATTGCTCCGGCATTCCTTGCATGCATATTGTTTGTGTACGAGGCGGTAAGTCTCTTTGTTTCCCTACCTCTTCCCCAAGTCTTTTAACCATAAATTTGACTCCACCAGCAATTCTCGGTCTTGATTCATCAGATTCAATTACCAGAGGATCAAGCTCCCGCACCTCCGGCACCTGCGCCTGTCGTTACTGTTCCCTCTCCTCCTCCAGCGCAACCTGCTCCAGCACCGGCGCCAACACCAACTCAAGAGCCCGTCCTTTTCTTTTCTGTCCCAACCACATATCCTCCGGCCCAGACTCCTACGCCCACTGAGCAGACTCCAATGGTCAATCCGAATCCAACGCCAACAGAGATTGCACCAGTAGCCGTGCCAACCACGAACGCGCAACCTGAGTCGATGTCGTTCTTCTCATTTTTCCTCCATCACGTCCGGACAGATCCGCAAGCGCGTTTGTGTGCGTCCTTCTTTGACGATTCATCGTATATAGGATCTCCCTAATGCTCCTATTGCTTCTGTGCAGGGGTCATTCTGTTCATATTTTTGACGTTCATCGTCCGCGTCATACTCTCCCCGACACTTTCCATGGTATTCGTCAGTGTCACATACTCTCTTATCTGGCTCCCACAGATTTTCCGATCTGCGAGGAGGGGAAGAACGAGCGGGCTTACGAAGGAGTACGTAGTTGGTACGACCGTGTGTCGGTTGTATCTTGCACTGTGTGAGTTGTCTTTTTATGTGACTGTATGTCATAAGATGTTGATTGGAGCGTAAACAGATTTCTTGGCATGTCCAAAGAATGTTCTCGATATTGAGCCACGACGTGAGTTTCCGTCCGTCCTTTCGGGCTAGGTCTGTGAATCGGGGATGGTGCTGATGTTGTTTTCCAGCATGGTCATACCTTCTTGCGGGGTTCGTATGTCTTCAAGGCTGCGTGCTCATGCTCCAAGAAGTCTTCGGCCCTGCATTCTTCCTTCCCAGGAAGGTCAGTCATGTCCCCTTATATGCTTCGCAATCTCTTATGCTTCCTTTTCACAGTATGTCGTGGCGAAGTCATACGACTATCACCCGCCTATGCCCCTCCCCGACTCAGAGGCACCAGAACAGTCCCTCGGTGACTGTGCCATCTGCATGGACGCCATCGTCGTGGAGAAGCGGCGGGAGAAGGATTGGGATAGGGGGGAGAAGCATGGCGACGTGGAGTCGGGTCCGACGAGGAGAAAGAGCCTTGGGAGTGCGAGTGCGGGGCTGTTTGGCGCGATGGGAATGGGGATGGATGGCGTGGGGACGAGGAAGGTGTATAGTTTGGCACCCTGCCATCATTTGTTTGTGCGTTTTTGGCTGTTTACTTCTCTCCTATGAGTTCTATAGCTGACCCGTCTTATTTGTCGGGTGTAGCATACTGAATGTCTGGAAAGGGTACGTTCTCTATTACACCTTCGTTCTGGTCGGGCAGCAACTTATACGCCGTCTTTCTTATCTAGTGGCTCGCGATCAAGGTATTTGTCTAGTTCCCATTGATATTCAGAGCACTCTGCTCAGTTCTATCCAGAATATCTGTCCGCAATGTCGACGACCACTACCACCACTCTAACTCACATCTATTCCACTCGCAACATAGCATCGGGACTTTTCTTATGTATTTGCAACAGCTTTCGTGTATTACACTGCTCGCCTGGAATAATAGACAACTTATAATATGCTTCTTCGCCGATTCTTGCGGGGACCATGGTACAAACATTTGACTGGTGAGTTTGATATCAGGTTCATTTTGGAGCAGGGTATGCCTCTTACTATAGGTCAGAGATGAGAGAGTTTTCGAGTCTTTAAATTTCGTTAATCAATAGTCTCTAGTGCTTATGATACAGACTTATACAATTTGGTATATATAATAGAAATGTCCTCCAAGCCTAGCTCAAACCAATTTACCAGAAAGCACACCACCCAGAGAAGCACTGACAAAGATTCTCGAAAGCTGTCGCTTGCTCAATCAACTTGTCCACCTGGACTTCGACGCTTAGCGCCACATCCGGGTTAAAATCGCGGCCTTTCAGGACAAACAGTCAGTATGTGGGAACCTTTGAGGTGTGATTGGAACTGACCAGTCAGCTTGTGCTGTACACGGTTATAGACGAACAGGGCACGCTCATTGCGAACTTCCTGAGCTCCAGGTTCCTCTTCTGCTTCTAAAAATTCCCAAAATCGTCAATAAGCAATAGTTGGAACGTGGGAAGGATGTACCGTTGAAGATTTCAGTCTCATCAGCCTTGAGTTTCCGCGTTGGACCTTGAGGATGTGCTGCAACTTTAGCTAGTTCAGCCGCCCGTTCAGGATCCGTTTCTGAGTCTGAATATCTTAGCTTGCTGAATTGGGCGGGGAATATTAATATCCGTACCTTCAGCTCGCCTCACATCTACTTCTGTCTGCATCAACCTCCAGTTGATCAGCGGGTCATAAACGAAGGCTTCCAAAACGGCCATCAATGACTCTTTGTTATCCCGCAGAACTTGCATAGTGATTTCGCAGGTTTTTCTAAAGCTCCCTTCGATGCCGCTGACCTACAAACAAAAATTAGAATGCTTTCGAGAATAAGGATGTATCAGGAAGCATACCTCCATGGCATGGGTCAACATTCTCGTGAGTCGGAAGGGGACTTTCTCAGGGAATTTCTCCCTATGCATGGCGACCTCAAAGCAGTCACCAAAGTCGATGTGAACCACCTTCCCAGTGCTGCGCTCAAGGAGCAAATTGGATGGATGACGATCACCAAGCCCCAGAATGTGCCCGACCATGCTATTGACGGCAAGAGACCTGGTGTAGGTAGCACGACGCTCGAGCCAATGCTCTGAATTGGTGCTTTTCAACCAAAGGACTCTGTACAAATCTTGGCCAGTCGTGTTTTCCAATGCGTACTCGAAAACCTCAATTTTTTGGAGTAGCGTCAAGTTTTCATAGTCGGGAGCCATCTGCATGGACGATTCTTAGCATGTTGTTCGGGGTTTTACAGATTGTAAATACCTGGAGCATCAATCGGTACTCAATGTTGAGAAGAACTTTTCTCGAGTCACGATAGTCACGGATGAGGACATGGAGAGTATCACTGCCTTGTACCCAGCCCAGGAGTCCAGCATTAGGAGCTAACGGGATTACAGGATACCGTTGTATGTGGAGTCGTCGTTTGAAGCTGTCAGTGTCAACTGACAAGAGGGTGTTGACAAGACTGAAGAGCTGCATAACTCGCTCATCCTGGCGGAGATCCTCATGACCTGGGAAAGGCGGTTGAGCATGAGAATCAGTTTGAGGACATGGATTCTTACCCTTGAGGACATATTGATAATCTCTGCCGTCACTGCCCTTGAGTGATAGTCGACGAGGTCGCTGCTTAGACGCAATGACAGTCAATTTCGTCGCGAAGCTAGTGATCTTGATGATAGGTCGTCCACTTTGATATGTTCCTATGAAAGAGTGAATAATTATGTGGACAACCAAAAACTTTTGTTTTACCTGGAACTGCAAGATCGAGATTTCGAGCTTTAAGCAAATGAGGCGAGACATATTGCAAATCTAAGGTAGTCAGTTGTGGCAATTGCTTCTCAACCTTCTTGAAAACCTATTTCATCACTGTGAGTAGGGACGGTGAACCATGCATATTCGTTCTACTCACGCCATAGTAAATATCCCAGGCCTTATCCAGCTCGCTGGTATCGCCGTGTGTACGCCATCGGCGGCATGCTTCTCGAGCCTCATGCAATTCTCGTCCAAACACCTGAGCAAACGAAGTTTCGCGAGCGGTAGTAGGGCCCTAGAATGGTGTCAAAATAACATAAAGTTGACCTGGGTTGAACGTGGCTCACGGCTTCCAACATGTCGTGCAACGGCTCAAGGGCTGCAATCATTCCGTCTGGATTCTTCTCTGTGAAAAAATGGCGCGAGGCTTCCTCCAACCCTTCATGCCAAAGCTCATGCCAAAGGATTGCAACACGAATCAGCTCACGACTGACAACGAGGGCCTGAAATGTGTATGAGTCTTCCGCAAAAGTTGTTAGCCAAAAGTAGGCACCTGTTTGACGATAGTCGGACTGTGTTCCCGCATCCTGTCCATGATTGCGAGAGCAGCATTCTTACGAGAGGCACTTGAGGACTTGGACGCCACCGTCAGAGGATATATAAGCGCTTGAGGGTGATGTTTTCCAACGTCGGAAAGGAGATTGTTGATGTTTCGCCGGATATTTGCATGGGGTGTTTGAATACGCGCAATGATCTACAAAGAAATCAGTTGTGGGAGGCACAATAGCATGGGAATATGCCTGCCTGTGGTATTACTACCAGCCAAGTATCAACCTCGACAGTGGTGAACCCATTGCCCATTGCATGACTGACATTATCGGCTGCTCCATACTTGAACCATAATGTCAGCAAACGAAGCGTGTCCTGTAAGGCTTCCTCGTTTCGCAATGATATCGACCGGAAGAAACCTGGTGAAAAGAGTCAGTACAAATTACACTGCTGATGACCATGCATACCATCTACAGCCTGCACAACATGTGCGACGAGCCCACTCTCAGGTCCATCTGAGGTTCGATTAGAGTTCTGATTTTCCATGTACCCAACGACATCAAAATTGGCCAAAGCCCACGTGTGCCATGCCTTGTACCACGTCGGATCAAAGTGTGTTGCAAGATAATAGGAGTGTAAAATATCTTCAACGTTGCGCTGAGAGGTATTTTAAATGGTTTGATCCTGATGCAAAGGTAAAAGGGCTCACTGCTCCCCAGTTATCCGCAAGTTCAACCTGCCATTCTCCTGTCTTGAAATAGCATCTGGCTAACAGCTTGGATAGTTCTGTTAGCTTTTGTTGCGGGACAACAGCATGCGACGGATTCTCGCTGGACTCGACTTGAAGATCCCTCGAAAGACTTGTAGCGAATTGGCGAATGAATTGAAGACTACTCTCCCTATTCTCCTTGGTACCTGTCGCCCACATAAATTTGAGTTGGGCATAGATCACGTTAGGTGGGGCCTTGATATGCTGCTGGTCATGGGCCCGCTGTTCAAACCATGAATACAAACGTATGCTCAAGATCTTATAGCTGACTCACCCGTTCTGGTGACAGAAGTGAATTGATCGTCTTGTCTGCCAACGCCATACGATCAGATTTTCGACAGAGATTCGCGAACTTGATCCACATGACGGGGTCGGTCTCGGGATCGAGGACCAAAGTTCTGACTTGAAGGATACGCTGCCATACTTCAACGTCAGGTTGGCAGCCTTGAAGCCTGCCGTATTATAAGTAGGATGCTTTGAGAATAATACAAGCAGATAGAACGTACCGCTTCATCCAGGTTTTTTTCATGGCTTGCTGACGCTCGGGTTGGTCTGCATACTGCTTGTATGCAATGATTTCCTCCAGCTCAGAGAGCATCTGAGCTCGGACCATCACGCTGTAAAAACAATGAGATTCGGGTCATGCGTATATGAAGAACAGAAATACTTGTAAGAACGGCCATAACCCTCGCCAACAAAAGAGCTTAATTCAGGGTCAAGCAGGTCGCGGGCTTTTGCAATTTGGACTAAGGCCTTCGGGAATTGGTTTTGATGGACGGACAGAATAGCTCGATAGAATGCTCGGTCAGGCGAATCCGTCTTCATGGTGGTAATATAGTCGTCCATCGAGTCCCATTCACGCAATGACCAAGCAGCGGCTGTGGCCATTGGAGCGATATCCCGCCTGTATTCATGGCTGGCGGTAGACCATGTCTGATCGACTTGAGCGGCAAGCTGATCCCATTCCCCAAGGGCGTGCAAGCATTTCATCCGCCCCAGTTGGACATCTGGGTCGTCTGGATCCGTTTGGGCCTTTCGTTCATAAGCGACAAGTGCCTCCTGCCAACGTCCCAGACGTTCGTACCACTCCTCATGCTTGGTTACGTCATACTGTTCCCGGGCGGTCAGGAGAGTACCCCAAGCTGCATCGTGCTGCTGGAGACGCGTGTTGATAGATATAAGAGATTCAATGACTGCGGGAGATGACTCGGAAAAGAACTCGAGCTCCTTGTAGTGTAACGCTTTGGCATACGCCATGTACTTCATTGCATATTCACCAAGGGTTCTGTGCTCGATGGGGAGAGGTTTGTCCTCATGCTCCATGAACTCCGCAAGGTTAAGCAGGCGATGGATCAGTTCAGATGGCGCAGTCGTGGACGTGATTGCAAATTCGATTGAATGAACAAGATCTTCCTGGGAAAAGACGGAATTCAGTGGTACTCTAAAGGGGACACTTGAAGAGACTGACCTGATACTGGTCGTAGAGTTCACCCCAACATGACAAGAAAGCAGCGTTGAACAACTCTTTCGCCAAAGGAGGATGGATATCAACAAGGCTCATGCAGGCGCGAAGGGCATGGGATGGGGATTCTTTCATGAATTCGACGCTAAGGCGGTGCATCCACTCAACCCAATCTTCACGAGTGCTCACTTGAGACACATCCCATGCCTGTTTAAGGTGCTGCTGATTCACAGTCAACTTAGTCGCCTCTGCAGGAGCCGAAAACTCAGGAGCCTTGTTACTCTCACTGAGGCTGTTAAAGGGTGGTGAGCGTTTCCATAGTAAGCAAAAGGGAAAAAGCAACTGACAGAATATCTAATACGCCGGCTTCTTGTGGCAAACGTTCACCATTCAACAGTTTAGAAATAAGATTCTCGTATTTCGGATGAGGTATGCGGTGCTTAACGAGACACTGTTGAGGTCATTAGGCATTAGAATGAAGCTCAGGCGTACTGACACTCACTTTATTTATCGTCGGAACGAAGATCGCGAAATCAGACCCAAGTTGGATGACCAGAGAACAAAGAGTGTCCATCACAGTCATGCGAAGCTCATTGTTGTTCTGAGCAAGCACTCTGACCAAAGGATGGATGATCCGGGAAGCATGATCAGAGAAATTGACTCGTCTGGATAAGCCATCGATAGTTTGAATGGCTTTCTTCCTCAGAGGGGTTGTTGCTGGCACATCCGGACTATCATACGATTTCACAATGATCGGAATGACAAGATGCAGATACTCTTCGATGTTGGTTCCAAAGGTCAAAAATGCGTCAAATATCTTGATCTGAGTATTCATGCGTTTGTCATTCAGGTCTCCGTCAAAGACCTTGAGGACCAAGGGAAGAATTGTGGGCAAGAATGGCTTAAATTCCGCGTCAAGGGCTTTCCCAAGAGCTTCGATCAAGGCAACAATGGGCAGTTGGAGGGTGGAATTTTCCCAAAGCTCAGTGATCAGACTGAAGATATCCGGCATGAAATTTCGAACATGCTGCTTCACGATTCCAACAAGAATCGCAAGCTGTTCCAGATAGAATCCAAGTCGGGCTGTAGAACCTCGCGTAACAGCAGCAAAAGCGGGGATGATCTAAGGGGTGAGGTTAGCTTACATGTTCATCGGCACAAATATAAATGCTACCTGTGGAAGGAAGGTAACACATTTCAGGCCCTGCGTCTTGAAAATGGACATGATGGCCTCGATAACGGTGGGATGGTGGTTGCTGAGCGACTGATCTTTCAAGATCGCTAGAAGGGCGGTAATAACAACAGTTTGGAAATAATCGTCGGAAGCTGCAGGGCCGCTGTGGGTGCTGAGTGGCACCTGATTCACGGCGGTCATCGCAGTCTCGCTCGCCTCTCCTTCGGGCCTGATCTAGATTTTCATTCTCTCAGACGAGATCATCCCTTCAAAAAACAAAGCACAGACCTTTCGCCTGTATGGATCTAAAGCCCCCATGATACCGAGAACTTTTACCACCTCGCGACGAACGGGTTGAGAAGTCTCTGTCCTTAAGATCCTCCCAAGGAGTTCCAAGAGCTGAGGATAATCGGCAAGAGGGGTAATAACGTATCCAGTACTTGAGCATACTTGGCCGAGGGTGTGCAGAGCAGCATCTCGTTTGATGAGTGACGCGTCAGATAATCGCGAGATAATAACCTGCATGAGCTCCGGGACATGGGGCATGGCGTCCTCCGCACCGACGCAAGTCAACTCCCCGAGGCACATGAGAACGTTTGCAGCGACAGTGGGGTTCGTGTCATTGGCCTTTTGCAGCAGTACTCGCAACATAGGGAGTGCGTAAGGCTTGATGAGGCGCTGTGTGGCGCTAACAAGAAGTGTTAGTAATCTTGTGCATTCCTCTCGATTCCGCCTGTACAAGCATATCAGATGGCTGGTACGATAGGATCACAGAGAACGTACAAAACAGTTGAGTATTCTAGTTCGGTGAGTAGTTGGATCAGCGCTTTACGGAGGGATGGCATGACATAGGCAGGATTGTGCTTGGCGAGACGCCCTATCAGTCCAACAGCTGTAACACGATTCTCAAATGCCTCATCATTCAGCGCAATGAACAGCGATCGAACGTTTTCGGCTTGCGCAAGATGCTTGTCGAATCGTTCATGAAGGGAAGAAAGGACTGTATGACGTATGCCCGGCTCTAATTATGACTATTAGCGTCCACCAGAAGTTGAGCACAGAGAAACAAGATACCAGGGTCAGCGATACCAACAGTGAGGAGCTTATCCAACACGTCGCTGATAACTTCGATAGCATGACTGCTTGCTTGATAGCAGATTGGGTCGCGAACAAAGAGACGGCAACAAGTCAAAGCGGCGGCACGACGAATCTCGGTGTTGTCATTCTCGAGGTACGGAAGTGCGCAATTGCGTACAAATTCGTTGAGGACGTGACCTGTGGGTCAGGCCAATTAGAAACAATAAATTTTTGAGAGATATCGGAATGTACCGCTGAAATCAAATGATCCTAACGTTGACAACGCCAGAGTGATAAGTTCAGGGCTTTTCTCTTGTACAGTGACCTGCGAAAGATGAAGGTTACAAAAAAATACAGAAGGATGTTTATGACCTACTTGTGTGGCGCTTGCGTCGCGAGTCATGGTTGTCATGTCGCTCCGGGCAATGGTCGGAGCACCGAGAGGTTTGTAGGGCTGTCCGCTTAGTATGATGGACAGGAGATCCAGGAGCCGGTCTATATAATCCGGTTGAAAGGCGGCAAAGTGAGAGGTACTAGACTCGACAAACCTTGAATAGTCTTCAACAAAGGCGGGATACAACGAGCTATTGCAACGAGCGCTTGTCGTAATGATTCACTTAGTCCACAAGCCAACATGAGGTCAAGTTGATCGTGGAGTAACTTCGTGAGGTTAGGCCCAACTGCGGCTGCAAGCATCCCGACGCATTGGAATATCGGTTCCTCGGAGGGTGCATTCTTTCGTCTGGAAGCTATGTGAATAACGAAATGGGTATGACATTGAAAACATACCCTCTGCCTTGTAGGCCTTGCTTGATCTGCGCCATTATGGACTCAAGGAAGGGTTTCATATCACTACCTACAGCTGTGGCCGTGTGTCCGATCGCAATGAAAGCTGTTAAGACAGAATTACTGACTTGTAATACGGAAATTAATGTGAAACACATAGCACATACCGAAAGCTCGTTCGTTTGGCTTCTCCAGCTGTGTTAGGAGATGAGCCATGGCTTTGTGTAGAAAGTGCTCCGTGAATGTTTGCGTGTCGTAAGCTGCAAGGGACGGGATCATCGTAATAACCATCTTGCGGACGAGGAGGTCGCGATGAGACTTGAACCGAAGTATTTGTTCGGCAGTATCGAGGAAAGTCTCTCTCATGAACTACAATGGTATAAATCTTCGAGAACGGTAATAAGGACAAGGGCGGGACATACCATGCCTGCGTGAAGCAGCAGTTCACGATATGTCAGCAGAGAGCCGTGGATGATCTCTGGCTGCGACTGCTTCAACCCCATCTGAGCATCCTGCAATATCTTGAACAAGTAGGGACTGCGTGTCTGGCGCTCCCTCTGCGTTACGATCTCGAGACATGCCGCAAGCAATTCAGCAGCTCCTTCTCGGACGATCAGGCGCTGGTCGCGTAAAGGCACCAAGATGTTATCGAAAACCACAGCAATGTGCGAGTGAAAGTACGTTGGGCTGTTTCTTGCAAGCTCCTTGAGAATCAGAACCCCAGCATATCTCGGTGATTCCGGTTTGTCCGGTTGCATCATTTCGATGGCGGCCGGAACCTCCTTGTCCATGAATCGTTCTCCAAATGCTGCTCCTCCAATTTCAGCGATTTGTCCCAAGGTCTTTGAGGCTGCGAGCATGAGATTGACGTCGTGGTTGGGAAGGAGATGCTTGACATAGTTCCAGAAGCGAAACAGGTTGCGCTTGGAATCGATATTTTCCTCCCCTTCGACTTGAAGCAGTTCTCCTAAGAGGATGTTAATATGGTTCCAGACATTCACGAGCAAGCACCCGCACCGATGGCCACAAGACCACCAAAGGCTTCCGCGTTATTTTGGCTATGCGTGAGTTCGAACAGCCTGCGATTGATATTATCATCCCATAGCTTCGTCGCAGCATCGGAGGACATCTCTGCAACAGCCGTAGACAGCTAAACAATACGTCAGTTCATGCATAAGCTTGAAGGTGAAAACCATTTTGACATAGCGTCGTAAGTCATGGGCAGCCTCCTGTCGTTGGCTAGCATCCTTGTTCTTGAGCCTTAAAAATATGTTATCAATCTGGGCCGCCTGTGCGGGGGACGCCATGATCGGGCAAAGAAGGAGCTTCTCGCTGTCCCCACCGACAGCGACGGTGACGAATTCAAAGGGTTTCTGTGGTATTGAGATTGTGTTTATTTGGATCCAAGGCTGTCACCCTTTGGTCACTACCGTGGGAAGTTTGTTTCACCTCCTACGATTCCAAATCGGGCATCGAGCACTTGAAGCTTGAATCCTTGCTCGGGAGTCGGGACAGCTCGGGACATTCCAACAGTGTGTCAAAAACACTGATAGCATGACCACAACATAAGGAATTACGGATACCTCAGAAGTAGGCTACATATGCAGCGGACCCTGAATGGCTTGATAGTCTAAGTAGTAAGTAGCATGATTCCTTGTCGGCGCTCATCTCGGATTTGAACTGATGTAGTCGGGTGCATGTCGAGACGATTCCGGATTCGCTTCCCACTCAGGCCCATTGTGTTCTCTCTTACACCGGTTAAGAAGTCTTCTTCCACTGGTTTCACTGACAATTTCTACACCAAGCCCACTGCGCCCGCTACGAAAGATGCGGCGGACGCGCCTCTACATCCCGATAAAAGGCTGAAGGACAAAAGGGGAGCAAAGGTCTGCAAGCGACAGTAGAATGGTTACTTGACTGTTTTGCGACCTTTGTCGCTAATCTGTGTAGTGTATATACGAACGCAAGTGCAACAGACATACACATCAGCGCACATTGAAGGGGATTCCAGACTAGGTTGAGAATCTTACAGAAACGTCCCCGATCGCAGTCACTCAAATGCGACTAGATGGCCACAATTGTCGGCTGAGTTGAGGGAGGCAGAACGACAGAAAAGCAAAGTTAATTCATACAGAATGCAGAAGAGCATCAAATGACAAAGGATGTGTGACGAATAGTAGCCGTCCAGAAAATAGTCACCGAAAGCCAGATCCACTTGGTACAAGGGGTAAATATTCGACGCTCAGAAACCTCTCGGCGGAGGGTAAAGTGATAAGGAAGACAAGGTCTGCAGATTTCTTAGCCCCAAGAGCAAGATGTGCGATAGATGCTTGACCGCTAACGCAGCCGAGGTTCGGGAGACATGCCATCTTCCGATGCATTCCGCAGTGAAGGTACAAGGTAAAGAGTGATGGCCGCCACTGACAAATGCTGTGAACTTGAAGCCTTTCACACGCACCGCAGCATGTCTTATTACTTGCTCTTCGACAATGGTCCTCTGCTTGACATCTATACAGTCTTCTGAGTCCTTCATTGATACTTGACTCCAACAATGATCTTGGACAGTAGGAATCGCAATGCGGTAGTGCCAAAGTCGGGGCAACCATCCGAGGCAAGTCCGATTCCAAACTCCACCACTTCTTCAAGTTCTTATCCGGGGCCAGAACAAGGATCATCCTCCACCATACACCAGCAATGCAACTGAATTTGGACCTCCACCCGCTCGCACGAACCATTCATCGAATACATTAACGACCAAGCCTGCTCCTCCGCCTCCTTCCCGTTCACCAGCGCCGCGCCCCTCTGTAAACCAGGTGCACCTTCAAACTGGACCTGACCCAATTACAGGTTAGTAGTTGCTGCTGGAGTCCTTTCGATTTAGCTGAGTTTGACCATTTGAAACCCAAGGAACATTCTTTATCGACCCGGCAATTCCATCATTGGGCTTCAACGCGAAAGGTTACAAGGCGCGAAAGAAGAACCCACCTCATGCCTCGTTCCGCACGCGTCAAGGGGAGATATCTCTAGAGCTGGCGACTACTGGGATTTTTACTGCTGAGACGCCAAAGGCCAGTGTCCTTGTATCAAGTCGCACAGGCAACATTGGCGTGAGAGTGGTACGTGGCCATCCCTCGATACTACGGAGCATCCTTCTGATCTCATTCACCTAACTCTAGCTTTCGACGTCCGTCGAAAGGCCTCGTCTTGGTCTGGAGCTCCATTCGCGTCGAGGTCAGTTGTTGACCTTCTGGATGTATCCCATCATTGACAGAATAATACTATACCAGGCAATATCGTTCTTTTCCTTCCCAGAACATACGCTGGTGCCATTCAACTGAACACGCGGAAGGGAAGCATTCAATTCCTTCCAGCTTTGGCGTCCGCCATGAAGGTCATAAAACAATCCGACAACGAAGCCCTTATTCTGTTGGGTGACCAGTCATTAAGCGACACTCGAGTAGTTGACTTTTGCGAGCTCGAATCGCGCTTCGGGAAGCTGGTTGTTGGAATCACTGGGATGGATAAGTATGAAAGCAAGGCTGGATTCTGGAAGAAGATAGTAATGATGTTTGGAGGGGGTGAATAGGCTGCCTTCCTCCTGGCCTTCTATCCCCGTTCCTTTCATGGTGAGGAAGTGCATTGTCATCTATTTCTCTATTTCATCTATTTCTTCTTGTCTCTTTCTCTGGAACAATTCCCTTCCTCTCATTACTGTCTAAATCTGTCTCAGTTACTGTACGTAATAGCTTGCTTCTTTTACTGGATTGTATGTACCACCACAGTTACGAACCTCGGAAGGTCTTTGCTTCGCCGCAATGATCAACATGGAAGATTTGCTTCCAAAGCCTGCTTAAAAACTTTGCCAACCAACAAACTAGTGTCTATATATCTACTTGCTCCATATATACACCAAGTCACCAGGCGCGTCTCACACTGGGCAGTCGCGTGGTCAACTCCTATCCCCACCGCAAAGATGATGGTCGAAGAGGATAGATCTTTCTTGTCGCCGACATCATCGGCGATGCTTGTAAGTCAATCAACGATCTCTACCAAAATCTCAAGCGGATCTCCCATAAGAATTGCCTGCCAGAATGATTCTCCCCAGGAGCCCTCTGATTCCCATCCTTTGTATCAATTCTCGCAATGCCTCGTTCAAACATCCAAGCGGGCTGCTTCAGTGGGTTGAGCCTCCGAAATTTGCTGCACCGACGTAGCCATAGCGTTTCAAGTTCGAAGGAACCATTTCGGACACCCGCGGAGTTGAAGGACATCCCTAGAAGTGTGGTGGGGGGCGTGGACTTGGAACTTAAGGTGAGTGGCTGGTAGTGAGTGTGTTGACGCTGTGAGCTTGATTTTATACAGCATCACTCGAACCGTCATGGAGCATGCTTCGGTGCAGAAGAGGATTGGATTTTGGAACGCGACACACCACCTTCATACTCTGCTTCGTCGTTCTATGATGTGGAGGATGTCAAGGACGCTGGGTTGAGTGCTGACATCATTCATACGATTGAAAAGAAGGTCGATGAGTTGAACCCCGAACTTCGCGAGTTGAGCCAGGAAATGTTGGGTATGTCCTGACTACCGATCCTCTGCGCCGGCAGCTCGTTCACTCTCTCCCAGGTCACCCCGAGTTGGCTTTCGAGGAATAGTACGCCCTTCTCCTCCCCAGTCTCATTTTCGATCCTAACTGCATCTAGTTTCGCCCACGACATCCTTGTCAACTTCATGGCAAAGCACGGTTTCCAGGTTACCCGAAATTACGCCGGACTAGAAACCGCGTGGCGCGCAGAGTACTCTGTAGGAACTGGAGGAAGGGTTCTCGGTGTCAACTCCGAGATGGACGCGCTTCCAGGTATCGGACACGCGTGTGGCCATAACCTAATCGCCATTAGTGGTTGTGGTGTTGCTGTTGCGATCAAAGCCGCGTTGGTGGCCCATTGTATACCGGGAAGAGTTATTATTCTCGGGACACCTGGTATGTTCACTGCATTTTCAAATATTGCGGTGGATGAATGACTGCCGTTCATTAGCGGAGGAGTCTGTAGGAGGGAAGATCATTCTCCTTGAGAAGGGCGCGTACAAGGAAATGGATGTATGCCTCATGTTAGTGAAAACCTTGTGCGTTGAATGTCTCTGACGCAAATATTTCAGGTCTCACCCCTCAGCTGGCACCATCGGATCGGTGAGTAATGGAACTACAACATCTAGTCAGACCATGTATGTCGACTTTACTGGAAAAGCGTACGATTTTTTCCTGTCACCGCAATATGGTCATCAATCAAATGTTCACTATATAGCGCTCATGCTGCCGCCGCTCCTTGGTGAGTTACTTTTCATCGGTTTCAATAGGGAGACTCATTAGCAGATCTTAGGGAGGGAAAGAATGCTCTGGATGCCGCCGTCATTTCATATTCTGCTATCTCCGCGCTCCGCCAACAACTTAAGCCAGATGTCCGTGTTCACGGTATCATAGAAGGGAAGAACTGGAGAGCAAATAGTATGAAAACCTTTCCCATTGTTTATTCGCGATTAATTCTCCATCCCAATGTTCCAGCGATCCCTGATAATTCAAGGTTGACATACATCGTCCGGTCTCCCAGTAAAGTGGAAATGATGGAGGTGGCCAGCCGCGTTACGGGGTGTTTCGAGTAAAACTTATCCAACTATCAGATATTTTTCTGTAACTGACGACCAAGTACAGGGCTGCCGCCTCGGCCACTGGTTGCACTGTCAAAATTGCGATGATGTCTCCATACTTCGACCTCGTTCAGAATTCTGTTCTCGGTATGCATTGAATTCTCTGACACTCAATTGAATTCATTTCTTGGTAGGAAGAGAATTTGCCAAGAACGCGCGATGTCGGTACGACATGACTACGCATATGGCCGGCTCAGGAGCGTCTACAGACTTCGTAAGCCTCCACTTCAATCAGAATACGGTCTCTTCCCAATTCACTAATTGAAATCACGAAGGGCAATGTGTCATATGGTAAATATTCCTCCTACTTGGAAAGCTAGTGGCTAAATGCAACAATCCAGAAATACCGTCGCTCCACCCTCTTTATGGTCAGTTCCCCATCCTCAGTTAGCTATCATGCTAGGTGCCGTGCACTGACAAATAAATTCCAGCCATTCCCACCGAGCCTAATGGTGGTAATCATACCCCCGCGTTTGCCAGATCGGCTGCGACCCAGGAAGCGCATGATGCGACGATGAAGATCACCAAAGGTTTGGCACTGACCGGGTTTCGCGTCCTCCACGATGCGGCGTACTTTACAGAGGTTCGTGAACCATGTTCGTGAGATGTGCCCGGCAATTTCTGATCGCCTGCCTTCTGTTAGGTGAAGACTGCGTTCGAAAATGATATGAAGGCTCGTGCGTGCAACAGGCGCCATCACAATGAGTGCCTTATCGCAGCTTGATTTTATTTTCTCGGAAGATAGTATTCATCGTGCATATCCTGTACATTGAAATTTTATACCATGTGGAGCTCTCTTCTCGGCAAAGGCTTTGGTCGTCAGCGAGGCCCAGTGCATGGAAACGATTGTGGCTCCAATATCCCTTGATCTCGAATAACAAGTCAGAATACCCGCGCTTAACCTGGCATAGTTCATAAAGTGGAGGTCTCTTGAGCGTTTTCCTCGGCGATGACAACTCGGGTGCAAATTTGACCTGGGGTTTGGGCGAGCTCTGCATCCTGTAATCGGCCCGGCCAAAATAAATCTCCAACCTGGATGATGTGAAGCCGCTGAGTCTTAAACCCACATCACAGCAGGGGAATTATGGGAAATTGTGATAGTTGGGAAACAAACAGGTTCAAAAGGGCCGCACAGCGGACGACAAAAAAAAAGTACGATGAGTATGTGAGGGGAAGCTGAACGAATATCACTTCTACGCAATATAATAGTAGTGGAGGGGAAAAAGACTGCAGCATATCCTATATCAACTGATATGTTACCAGAGGTATATCAAGAATTGTCAAACCGCCGGGGCGACAACGTCGGCATTAATATTGTCGACCGCGGATCGGCTGCTAGCACGTCTATCCCTCGTTTCCGAAGCGTACATCTTCAAGGTTCTGTAGCTCCAAATAAAGCTGGCCACATAAAAAGCGACCGTAAGTATCAAGATGACAATATGCAGTGCCAAGAATGGGATGCTGCACATTGGCTGGCGGTCAGGGTGCTCATTGTGCAAGGTGTCGTTGGCACCGAGGACAAAGCTGACGATACCGCATATAAAGAAGATAGTGGCCCTACATAGGTGGATTCCCTGAGCAAAGAATGTTGTGATGAAGATGAAACTTTACCAGACTGTCGCAATCAAGGGAAATGACATGACAACCCAAGGCGTGTGTAAAAAGGCTGTCTCTGTGTCCTTGGAGGCCTGGCACAACGTGAAGTCGTTGAATAGAAGGTTTTAGCAGAAATTCAGGTATAATCTTACCTGGAGCCATTGCATAGAATACTTTGCGCTCCTGACCTCGGATGAGTCGAAGTAATATGGGTAGGACGTAGTAAAAAGAATGGCTCCAATGCCATGAACGACGAATACACTTGCAATTAAGCGCGTGGAGGGATAGTCGGTTGCATCCTTAAATACGACTGGAGAAAGGCTGTGTATAAAATTTAAATCATTGGTACAACATCGCGAGATTGAACAATACTCGCCTCACGAGTATTCCATTCAGTATGAACATCACCTTCCAGGAAGCAAGATGGAAGTCCAGATGAGCAGACCAGTCTCTTGCGAGCTGAATAAGAACATCCGGGTTAAGAGGCAACGCCGAACGAGAGTCTGTCGTTGGGCCCAAGCTGCAGGGTGGTATCTGGCGACATGTTTTCAGATAGTGCGGGGAATGGTGAACGACTGCCTACCAAGGAGGATATATGTTGCTCGCAGGTTTGCATATATTTTTCTAAGTTGCTAAGGAGAGGTAGCATGCTGAAGAAGTAGTGTCTGGGGATGTTGAGGAAAAGAAGAAATTTGCACTGGAGGCTAAGCAACTGGTAGAGCCGTTGGGAAATCCAGCGATATTTCAAGACTGTGGCCAGTTGTCCGGTGAAGGTGATACAGTGGCGATTTGGCATGGTTGCTGGGATAGTGCCTAAACTTGTGCTTGCTCCGAATCAGGAAATCTGAAGTCCCTCCAGTAAGGAGTGGGGGAAGATTGTGGCATTTTGACGAAAGGTCTGTGCTTTTAAGATGTAGTCGTGGCCTATGGTTTTATTTATCCAAGGACGCCGAACCTTGATTTTGAGGATATTCAGTAGCACAAGCTGACAGGTCGTCAGTGCTTCTCTCAGAGAAGCACTTCTCTCAAAGAAGCACCTGTCATTGACTTTCCTTCGACATCCTGATCGGATCATAGAATCGGATGTCGGATCACAATTTGTGGTACTTTGATGGTACTCCATCGATGTTGACGTACGAGTACTTGCTAAGAGCCTGTTCGGCTGCAGAATCGCCGTGAGGATCTGAGGAGATTTTGCCATATTCATGCCCGAATGTCTGACATCTGTTGAATCGTTTCATGTTTTCGATTTGATGTTGCTGACGTCCAGATGATGTTGAATGCCGGAGTCTTTGGCTAGAATCAAATTTGAACATATTTCCCAGCCGAATTTTTCTTATTACATCAACTATTTATCTGCGCATTTCCACATCCAGGCAGACCTTATCTTGATCATTGATGTCGACGAGTCTGCCTCTGAAAAAGGTCGCACGTGCCATCGGTGGTGTAGTGCGTGAAGTGCACGAGAGAGAAAAAGAGGTGGTCGAGAAACAGCACTGAGAGAGAAACTCACTTTCCGCAGTGAACTTTGTTTTCAAACAGGAATTCTGATCGCGGCCTTTCCTGGCGTCGGGCTACAGCATCCCAAATTGGATGAGCGCCAAACCGCTAAAGGCGCTGGATCGTCGGAGGGCGGGGTAATAATAATTCTCGACAAGTCCTTCTAAGTATACCTACTGAAGTATTTATCAAAGTCACACATCGAATCTTTGGCTTGAGTTGTGAGCCGGTCTCCAGAGTTAAAGAAACAATTGATTATGAATTTTGATGTATGTACTGTATCTTACGAGAAGTAAGTATAACGACTGGTCTAGTTGGCGACGACGGCCTCCGAAGGTTGATAGGTGCATGTCACCTCCCACACATTTGAGTCCGGGTAGGTTGTGCAAGGCTGATAGGCCATACAAGCCATCCTTAGCCCCCCTTCAAAGCCAAATCTAAGAGCACTCGCCTTCGTCTCTGTTGCTCTACTACCGGGATGCCACCCGACCTGCCAGCCTATCCCACAGTCCCTCGAGAACTTTTGCTTGCAACAAACGGGAGGCAGAGTGCAGTTCGGCGAGCGTGGTGAAAGTCCCGATGGAGGGCGGAATGTCAGTCCTTGGGGAGGGGAGCCTCGTTCGGTGGGGGGCTTGTTGGGTACGACTCCCAAGACTAGGACAACTGGATACTGTCCGGTCGGTACAAAGCGGGGAATGTTTTAGGTGGGGGCAGGTCGAACCGCTCAGTCAAGGCGACTTGCTGGATGATTGGGAATGGTGAAGGAGCTGGTAGATAGTTGTGCTGCTGCAGGTAATCAACTAGTGGTCTCTCGTGCAGTGAAAGTAGAAATTGTAACCGGCGGGGAAGTGGGAAGGCAGTTTGGCGTTTTCGTGGATGGGGCGATGGCATTGGGTGGAATGAGAGGCATGTGTTGTGGTATGTGATCGTGTTCTGACGACGACACGATCGAAAAGAGTCGGGACGGCGGGCTTGGTTTGTTTGGCTGATGATCAAATTTCCTTTTTGAAATTAGAGTTGTGAAACTCAACAATGCTGTGCGCGTCGGTACAATAAATCTGGGAATTGGAAAAAACCGGCGTGACGCCGACCCAGGTCACCGACGTTGATCGGCGGCAAGACCACGGCAGAGGGGCGGAGACCGAACGCGCCCACCTTCCACCGCCGCCCTGCTCACGCTAAGGCTAGCAGTGTCACCCAATCTCTCTCATAGTCCCGCTCTGCGTCAGTGAATCTACGCGCGTTACACGTCTTCCTCATCCGGCAGGCGTCAATTTTGGTATACGCAAGCTGACATGAATTGTACGTAGTATTGGCTACAGTTGCCCGCCTTTACTGACAACGCTTGTTTGCAAGAGTGGTTCTCCTAGCCTTGTTGTTTGCTCAGAGGAGCACCAGTTCATTGTCAGCCGCTCCACAGTCTCCCGGAATCTCTTGCAGCACTGCACATGTCCTTATCAAGTTGATCCCCCCCTTTCCCCGCCACTTCCCACCCTGCACACCTCTCCCACCATGAGGATCGGAGGAAGGGAGGTCACACGGCGAAGCCCTAGCAAAACTGTGCAAAGTGAGTGAACTGAATAAAGCCCTTACGAAAGTGGCAGGGATTCTCTTGATTAGGCCAGTCAATCCGACCGTACGTTCTCACCTTCGGAAGCCAACTCAAGGTTTGAGATAGGGGCAAGGAATATTCTTTAAATTCTTCATAATCGCGAACCACACCAGTAAAACATTAAGGTCAATAACGCATATAGGCTGGGGAGGAATCTAAGACGGATGAAATAGTAAGTACTTGAAAACAATAAGTAGATTACTTATGTAGGTCAATGGGATGCCGTCGGAGGGACAGAGGTAGGAGACGGAGTGTCTCCGCCGCGGCCCTTTTCCTTCTCCAACTGTTCCTTCGCTTGCTTAATCATCTCTTCACGCTTCGCCTTGGCTGCCCGCGTCGAATGCTGTTTTGACTTCGGTGCTGCGGCTTCTGCAACCATCCTGAGCAGAGATCTGTCAGACTTCCAAATGTGAACAAGCAAAATCAAACGCACCGCTCAAGTTCACGACGTTCTTCGTCCGACTCGTCCGGGATTGTGGACTTGAAGATAGCGCCTGTCAGAAGTAAACCCTGTGACCAGAAGGCGGTGAACACAGGTTTTCATGCAAAAGAAGACAGGGACCTACCTTGGCCCGATTATACAGCACTATATCCGATTGACCAGGTTCTTTCAGGACATTGTCAACGACCTGGGATAGATTCCAGATGAAGTATAAGCCATGTTATAATTGGAAAAGAAGAAGTGTACAGACCTCACGAAGAACCTGGGTGACTTCAAGCCGAGCACCACGCCATGAGGCCAACATGATCTTGGTAGGTGAGTTGTGGAATAAGTCCGCTGTCGAATATACAGCATCGGCGCAAACAAACCTTTCCAGTGACGTCCATCTCAAGCGCCCGCAGTTCTTCCTCGCCCAGTTCGCCTTTGGCCTGAGCCTTCTCCATTTCCTGTACCCGGACTTAATGACGCGTAACTCGTGACATAGGGAACTCCTGCTCACCAGCATCATATCCCTCACACTCAAGCTAGTGAAAATAATGAGTTACTATGTATGTCCGAAGTATCAAGAGAATGTAATGCGCACGCGCTTCCGATAACACCCCAAACGTCTTTCGCAAGGGCACCCTTCTCCTTCAGGCGCGAGAAAAACCCAGGACTGAGATACGAGCATCAGTGACATGGTTCCAGAAAAGGAAACGAGGAAAACGCGTACATGCCGAGAAATTTTCTTGATTTCATGAAAGACGACGCCTTCATCATATAAACGTTACCGATGGTGTGCAGCAGCTACACGGCAAAAGGAATCCCAGGTTACTTGACGTCACATCGGCAATTAATATGAAGACCCTACCTCGACCCCAAAGCTCTCAAGCTTCAGATCGTCGGCTTCTCTCTTCATCTTCTCCTCAAACGCAGCCGTCTCGGGGTCGTCCTTCTCACCAGGATGTTTCGCCTCGACGAAGGGTCTCAATCGCTCAATCATCTTCGTCGTAAGCATCGCAACTCGCTCCTCCATCACCTTCCTGCGCGCCCGCTCCTGTTCCCGAAGCTTCTCCTTCTGCTCCTGGGTAATCTTCGCGCGCTTCCGCGCAGCCTCCTTTTGACGCTCCCTTTCCTTCTCCTTCTCATGGTTGCTCGGTGACAGGGACGAGGGACTGCCACCTTTCTCGCCATGGGGAACCAAAGAAGATTGGCGATGGGCTGCACCTGGACTGGGCGTGTCGGTGGATGGTGTGGCGGTGTCCTTGGTGGGTGTGGATGGCCGAGATGTGGGATGTGCTTCCGCTGCCTTCGCTGGCCTCGCATCCACATGTGGCGTAGCGGCAACGGGAGACGTGGCAGGAGTCGAGGTGGAGGGTACTTCCCCGTTCAGTTGTTTCTCCATTTCAGCCTTTTCTTCGTCGGTCATCATAGTCGATGCAACTTGGGTCATGTCTTTCATAATCGAGATTTCTCCAATCTGGATGACGGCGCGCGGATTGCGAGGTAAGATTCGGATATGACTGGCATTGCATAATACTCACATATTCCACGAAATGTTCGCCTCCGAAAACATTAGCAAAAAATCCGGCAGCATCCTCCATATTGATTCCGCCCTCCTTATCAATCTGATTTCATGAGGTCCAAACTGATGAGCTTCCACGTATACTCGGAGGAGACTTTCTACGCACCATACTCTTGCCATTCTTATCATAAACGGCCCTTAGGTTCTGGAAAAATTACTTGAGTTAACAACACGCGTGAAGTGAGACAAGACAAAATATACTGAATCTGACAAGACTTGGTACGCTTTGCTGATCACGACGTATCCGTCAGTCAAATTCGCACCAGAAGCATTGAGTGTTTCGCGCACCTGATATCCTTGAACTTTTCTTCCGCGTCGGGAGCGGGGTTCCTGTCAGGGTGATACTAAAGTCCACAGCAATTTTATTAGCACTTGGTGTTGGTGTATCACGATAGGAAAGTAGGTAACGCGTTGGCTTGGACACTCAGACGCACCTTCATAGCCTGCTTCCTATACGCCTTCTTCAACTCCGTATCATTAGCATCTACCGAAACCCCGAGCTATCCAAAACATACAATTCAACCATTTTTTATCCGCAGGAGTAGGTCTCAGCAAAACCAACGTACCAAATCATAATATTCGGTCTCGACTGGAGCCATTTGGTCCTAAGTATGAGGGAATGTAGTATAGGGGTCGTAAAGGGCGTTGAATAGGACAATGTAGGAATCTAGTTGGTGACCGCTGCGCTTGGAGACAAATGGATGCTTACATAACGAGCATTGCCTCACTCATGGGGGCAGTCATTCTATAGGTGGGGCTGAGCCAGGACCTAACTGAGTTCGAAAATATAACTATGAACAAACAAAAGTAACTCGCGCAAACAAAGGCTGTGGCTGGATGCGAAATTATATCGTTGCAACCTTGCTCACAGTTCAGGAGGTTTGAAAAAAATGCAGGCACATGCCGGGAGCTGGTGCCCATCTCCTGAGAAAAGTTCAAGCTTCCTAGGTCATTTCTTGGTCACAGAGAAATGAATTAACCTGTCACAGTGTATCAAGCTGACAATTCAAAAAAATTGGGCCTCCTGGGAGGAAAATCTAGGTGGAAGCAAGCCTATGGGGTGCCTGGATTAAGATCCTTATGCGAGATAGCAAAAGTCAGAGAAGAAGCTATAAAACTTGTACTGTTTTTGATCAGGATGCCAGAAAGTGAATTCAGCACTTCACATGCTGATCTGTTTACCAGAGCACATAAAATACACCATGCTGGTCAAGCATGCTTACCTGCATGCGAAGAAAAAAGATTGAGAAAAATCCATTGAGTTCTGGTCATTTGAAGTCAGATTTCGATGTTTTGATGTCATCGTCGTGGATCACACGAAAGCTCGATCCGTGGGTGAATTGGATGCGCCGAAGGCGCACCGAAAAAATGATAAGATTATCAAGGGTCGCCGATGGCGGTTTCGCGAGGAGACACCATCAGGAGCAAGAGATACAAGGTGAACTTCCTCCCCCTCCCCCTCCCCTCGATTTAATTTATTTAATTTCATTTAATTTATTTAATATTCATGGCCATGTACACCTATAATATGCGAGCCCTCATGGGTTATTTTTACACGGTCGGGCCGAGTTGGTGTACCAAAAGTCAGATACACTTTTCAACCTTCGTTCCTCAGGACATTCGCGTCTGACAGTACTCTCATTCTGAGAATAGTTCGAAAGTAAAGATTTCAATAGGTTGAAGATGCGAGGAAGGATAGGATACAGAATGTTATCGTTCAAACAGTGTATAGTGCAGAAAATTTGGTACAACAAGATAGATAAGGGGTTGCGTTTGTAAAGTACTAACTAATGTGTAGTGCAGGTTGATCCAGCGGATGAAAACAAATAGAATAATGATATAGGTCGCACCATGAACCCAATGGAAGGAAAAGCTTCTATACCTCTGTCTCCGAAAACCGTACCGCCTTTTTAGTTTGAAACTCTGCACTCCCTCGCGGCGATGACACTGCAGTCGAGACCATCGATGGTGGTGCCGACGAGTTCCGTGATTTCGGAAGAAAGCGCGACATGCGAAACTTGATAGATATGGAGCGCGTGGATGATTGGGGCGTGGGTGGATTGTTCGATGTTACGGTGGTTGACGATGCCGAGGCTGGGAAGTTGCCAGCATGGTTACGCGTTGGAAGGGTGGTCGATGTCACGGCGGATGTGCTTCGCTGTTTTAGTGACGAACGCGTAGGTGGAGGGGGGAGAACAAAAGGGGAATTTGAACGACGAGATGAAGAATCGTAAGATTTGTGGAGGGAGGGCTGTGACGCGGAGGCGGAGCGGTGAGAATATGGATTGGGACTCAAGCTGAGTGGACGGAGATGTGGCGTGCGCGACGTGTGAAGGCCCATTGCTATTTGCTCAATGGTAGGTCGTGAAGTCGAGGGGTCATGAAGGTTCCGTGAGGGGGGTGTGATCGTGCTTTCAGCAGGCGTAGAAATCATGCCATAGTCAATAGGCCTCTAAAATAGGAGACCTCATTAAACAAGATATTCGAGAACCATAATGAAGGAAGAAATACTGACTTGCGACTCTGACCGTTTTCTTGGTGTCGCGCTGATGATAGAACGGCGCACAGTCGTTAATATTCGTGAAGCCGTCTTGCTCGTGGCGTTACTGGCGGATGACGAAGAATCCAACTGGCTGTTATGCATGCGGTCCACCGGCGATGGTGGATGAAGATTGGCAACGCGAGGGGATGAATAGGTCTTCCCAGGCATGGCTGACACTGTGCGCCTGTGACTTGGCCGAGGCGATGAGGTATCTCTAGCTGGCATTGGTGTTGAAGCAGTCTACGTTTCGCACCAGAGTCGCTGGGGACAGGCTTAGCGTAAGCCAAAGCAACGAGGCGTCCAGCTGAGCGTCAAATGACTGCGAGACCAATGCCGCACGATTTTTTGGGGAAATCGGACAGGCAGGTTGCACATGCGTTATATAAGTACCCCGGCAATTCCCGAACCGAATGGAAGCATGGTGGCTGTCCACCTCCATTGTTCACGTCGGCCAGAATTTTATGTCGCTCTTGTGTTGCTCTCTCAACTGCTCGTCTAGATCTGCCGCTTTCTCATTGTGCTGACACAATCTCCACCCTCTTTCAATCCCGAGGCATCTACGCCTTACGGATTAATGTAAGCAAGAGCTGCTACTTTTCCCCGGAATCACCGTTGATCTTCGGACATATATCACGCTATATCACGCTATGCCTATGACTCAGGATGCTACAATCGTCTCGCATCATCATTCTTGACTTTCTTCAGATTATCCAAGAACCCACGTAGATTTTTCTAGCTGTGTCCGAAGCCTGACCTGGTATGATTAACCATATCGACCTCATCAGTACCTCTGCAGAATATTTTCTCGGTTTTCCTTCATGGTGGATGATCGGTTGACACTGATGCTAGCACCGGAATTCCTGGCAGCCTCAAGACACTGTGCCTGCGGTATGGGCTTACATGACCAAGTATTAAATGATCAGCCTTGCCCGGGGTAGATGCGGATTGTGTCCTTAAGATCCGCCGAAATGCTGCCCATAATACCTTGGCTAGATTAACTCCGTGTATGGACAACGGAGTCTGCAAAGGCGTATTGCGGGCAGCGTACTGAGCAAAAAAATTGTTGACGCTACCGAGCTATTCCTGGTCACCGAGAAGTCGCATTGCCAACACAGCGGCAGGCTTTTGTGAACTACTGTCACGCCTCCCGGAAACACTCTTCACTCCCAACAATGAGAAGATGATACGCGCAACACATATAGCTCAAGTAAGGTCCTGATTAGTGCCAAGACATCAAACAGCTGTAGATTTAAAATAACCATCACCAGTTGGTTATTGTGGCATACGCAGAATAATGAAAGGCGACATTTTACGCCCGTAAGACCCATGTGAAGCCCGAACGACTGAATGGCAGTAGATGACAGCCATAGCCATAGACACCAATCACTCCAGAGATGGTGTAAAAATCAATCATTGTTCAAACTATTGTAACACTACGATGAAGCGCTTGGATGAAATAAACTATAGAGAGAGAAAAGATGTCGCAATGAGGACTTTTGATACATGCCTCGACAGTTTAACTGCTTTTAAGTTCAGCGATGTACAAATTGTCAAAAGCAACCAACGCACCAAGCAACTCATCTCTGGAAGATCCAGCTAGAAATACCCTCATCATTCCATCCATTGCGGATAGCCGTATTCCTGTCATTGCGGCTCGTGGTGAAGAAGTGCTTGCCAGTTCGGCGGTTGAACAAGCGGTAGAGGGGCACGCCGCCGCAGGAAGAGTCAGTGAAGACCCAGCCAGCAATGCCCCTAGACTGGTACCCGCTGCGAATGGCACTGTTACGCTCAGACGAGCTAGTGGTGTAGAACCAGTCGTTCGACCTTCTGTTGAAGAGCACGAAGAAGGCAACCGTGCGATTCTTCCTCGAGTTGAAGAAAAAGCCGATGATGACGGTGAACCGGATGAATGGAGGGTTGCTCTTCCTGAAGAAGGGGACGGCCTGACGGCGGCTGGGGCACCCGCGACCAGGGCGGTTGTTGGGCTGGACGTTGGAAGTCGGCCTAGCCTCGCCCGTCGTCGTGGTCGAGGTCGATTCGCCCCCTCCGCCCCCTCCGCCCCCCTGAGGCTCGGGAGCGGGGATGGGAGCAGGCGCGGGAGCGGGTTCCCTCGCCTACATGGTCAAAATCAGTTATGAATCTTGATAAACGAGAACTTTGGGGTACGTACATCGAGCTCGATCTCACGGCTCTCAGCGTCGAACCCGACGTCTGGGACGGGGTTGGCAATGGCAAAGCCGACGAGGGCAGCGAGGAAGAAAGAGGTGAACTTCATTGCAGGTTACGGTAGGAGATGGAGATCCTGGAGACCTGGGGCAAGGCATGCGCCCTTTTTAAACGAGAATCGAGGGTGACAACCTTAGAGGGGGAGTCAAGACATACGGAAAAGGATCTCCGAGGTTTGGGAATGTCCATCGCAACATCGCATGTCTGTGAAAGGAAGAGAAACAGATGTGAGGACACGGCGGTGCAGAGAAGATGCAATCACTGCGTCATACATAGAGGGCGGATCGCCCATAGATTTATTCATCGAGGCGCACTTAGACACTGACAGCCGCCGGTGCTCGAGTACGCCACCTGGCACGATCTATAAACAGGGTTGAGTGAAATACGCTGGCTTAAACATACTTCGCAACATCAAACGTTGGTCGAAAAGTAGCTATTTTGGTCGATGGCTCAAACCAAGCTCAAACCGTCCGCGACCGCAGCTTTACGAAATCATGGTTCGGGCGCGTTAAAGAATCACGGAAGTTATAGATCTGTTTGCCGGTCGAGGGCAGACAATGCTCAGGCAGCGAGTAAGAAATGCAACGAAGTCACGAATTTGTCCGGAGTCCAGAGAACTTACAGGCATGCAGGACCTTCACAAGCCGAGTTTCACGAAGAGGGGGGACGAAATCGAGTTCACCCATGAAACAGGCATGTAAGCAACATGCAAGACTTCAGGTTAGACACAAGGCGGATGCTGGGGTTCATGATCGACTTGAGGAAAGGCTTGGTAGTATGACGTGCATACAAGAGAAAACAGATGAAAGACAGAGGTGTCGTCCGAGGAGAGTCACGGCAGAAAGGATCAACTTGCAAAGAGATTCGGTGTCGAAGGTTTCGTGCCCCAGGTTCAATGTGATACAGCCACGCGCCACTTATCATCCTAAAGGCCCGGGGGCCAGCAATACGTTCGAAAGCGTTGATGGTCCAATTATAACTACACCTTGTTGTATAACCGTAGTGGATCGAGACGAGTTGCCAACGGCGGTTCCAAGCAGCATACAAAATGAATAGATATTGTTTCTTATTACAATGCACAGACTACACAGGTTCATGCTCCATATCATTGGGGTCTGTGCCCTCTTCATCCTCGTCATTGTCTTCATCTTCGTCCTCATCACTCTCCTCCTCGCTGCTCTCGCTCTCGTTAAAAGTGAGCGAAATATACTCATCACCGAGCTGTGCAAGGTCAGCCGTAACAAGGGGTTGCTGCTGTTGTTCAAAGGTAGAAATATCGTCAGTGCCAACAGAAACACTACCAGCAGCGCTTGATCCGGAGGTAGGTGGTGTCTCAGCATGCAATTCTGTGGGCGCTGGCTTTCGTGTCCTATTCGCACGAATGACATGCGGGAGCTTGCATCCCTTCGTCGAGCAGGTGCCCTTCTCCGCGAAGTCGGGACATTCCCGGACGTGTTGATTGTCACAGTCAAGGCCCTTTTCGCAGTAGCCCAGCACCGCAAAGTCGCGGCACACGCCCTTGCGTGCACCGACATTCACATGAGGGAATGGGCAGTTGTCACGCGTGCACCGGCCCTTGTTGAGGAAGTGGAGACAGAGCGGCGTGCGTTCCGGCGTCGGGTCATGCGAGAGATTACAAGAGTCCGCAGTATTGGGGCAGTTGCCGTGTAGAAAGTTCCAGCAAATGGCGATCTTGGAGGGGTCGTGTTGATAGAGGCATGTAAGACCACGGCTGCAGGCACCTGAAAAGAAACAGAGAAGTAGCGGTAAACATGTATTGGCGAGAAGGAATGAAGTGCTTGTCAGAAGACGAAAAGATTCGGATCTTCTTGAAGCCGGAGCTTGGCGCACCTGTCGTTGTGAATCGGGGACACGGCTTGTCAGAATATTTTAACCGTTTAGTCGACGTCCGGCGACCCCTGTGCCAGTGAATGAATCAGATAAGAAATCGAAAAGGAAAATGAACACAGACTGGTACGGTCGAGTAGTATTGTTAAGTGTCATGTTGCGGTTGATAGGGCGACCATGGCGACCACGAGAAGACTTAGGTTTGTAGACTCGAGAAGTGGGTATAAGGTGTCCTGATTTCCTAGCAAATGGATGTTGGTGATGATGCACCGGCGGTGGTCGTGAAGTACTTGGCCCCGAAGAGACTTGTTTAGGTACTGGAAAGGATGGTTGAATTGCCGACGGAGAATGACTCCATAACTTCCGAGGTGATACTCCAGGTAGAAACTCACGATCTTTGCGTACCAGGGTGCGACCGGAGGACTCGAAAGCAACACCGTTCAATACTACGTCTTTAACTTCGGTTGTTGGAGGCTTGATGACTGGTGGTCGAGGCGCCGGTGTTGGGCGTTGAACGACATTGTAGGTTGGTCGAATATACTTGTTGGGTGGTTTGTAGTTTGGGTTCACGTAGGTGTTGTTTCTTGAAGATGTTCGCACTACTCCTGGGTGTCCGGATACCACTGGTTGTCCTGACTTGTGTTGATTGATAGACGCTGGATGTTATTGTTATTTTCGCTGATCAGATATCGCTCAAGTGATAGTTTCGCACCTGTAAGCCGGGCGATTTCGCCCTTTATTTGCGCCTCGCTTGCTGAGGAGGAAGCCATGGTGAAGTTGTTGAAGTTGTTGAAAGGGGATGAAGGTGAGATTGTGCCGTGATTTGGTTGGTCATATTAACAATGTTGTGGCATATTGATCTGTAACGTATGTGCACTTGTTTAGATTGTGGCAGACCCAATCTACTGTAGCCCAGGACGAAGTACAGTAAGATATTGCTCTACAAAGGACCATCTACAAGCCCACGCCGCCTAACGACACCAGCTAGCACATTGTCGACATCTCCCAAGCTTGCCTCTTTCCTGAAAACCTCCATATACACCGCCCCATCGTTCATGATTCCATTATCATTGAGCCCTAGCCCTCGTCGGGCAATATGCCAATGCTGAGGATTGAGTCCTCGAGAAAATACCTCTGATATATCGGGGTCCCTGTTAAACAACTACTTAGCACTACTTTCACAGGAAGAAATAATGATAACTCACAGAGCTTGCAACTCCTGAGCGGCAAACAGGTGACTTGACTTTGAGGAGAAGCCGGGGCTGGATACCGTGTATTGATTAGAGGAGATGATGTGGCTATCTGTTGGTTGGAGGATCTTGGAAGCCGATGGAAGAAGATCCGAGTTCCTGTAAGGGTATACACTAGTCATAAGAATCATTCCTAAAGAAAGGAAAACAGACGAACAGCTTGATTAGATCTGTCGTAATAACAGTCTCGATCTCGTCAAGCAGGGTGAGCGCCGTCTGCGCCAAGTCAGGGCCACCAGTAGCAACCTCCTCGTCGAGACCCACCACCGCAAGCATCATTTGGCCTTTCTATTACAATCATTGGCATTAATCGCGGATATGGGCACCCTTCGACTTACCTGTACGTAGTGAACCTTGCTGCGGGCAGTTATTAGGGGTGTATCTGGCTCGGAGAGGTATACGCTGGTAGTGGAGAATTCTGGTGGTGGTGAATCAGGCGTCGAGGGGACAGACAAATGGATAGAAGGGGCCAGAGAAGCAGAATCTGCATCAGTGGATGCATGGGTATCGTTCGTATGTGATCCATTAGACGTCGTAACATCAACAGCCTCAGCTGAAGTTGGAGGGGGCCAATCTCCTCCGATGGAGGTGGGGTAGTATCGACAGCGCTGGAGTTTGTCTCTGTCGAGGGAGAAGGGGATATCGACATATTGCCAGAGATTGCATCTTCGAGCGCACTCGTGTCTACGACAGGCTCCGGCGGTCGTGTCTCAGTCATTTTCAGGGCATCGGTGGGAATAGGTATCTTCCTAGGATCTTCTAACGCAGTCCTTTTGCCTGGCCCTCGTCCGAAAGATAGATATCCTGGCCAGCTCCAGTTGACATTCATGGTGACCGCAGGCATTCCGAGAAAGGTGTTGGGTGAAGAATCTTGTCCCTTTGGCGGATCCTTCCCACTCACAGAGCCAGGATCTGATAGATGTTTCCCTTTGATGGTCCCGTCACGATCGTACACTAGCGTACTGGCGGATGAAAGCTGGGCCGGGGGTATCAGGGATAGTAGATGGCGAGCAAGAGATGACGGGTGGCTGGCTGCTGTGTATTGTGTAGATGGAACGATGCATGGAGGGATAAGGAGTATGGGTGTCGACCCACTGGGTAGTTCTGATGAATACCTATCAAGAAGCGGGACTACAGAGCGAAACGATGGATGCAATGGGACACCTACGAAATTATAATTGGTATGCTCTAACAGAAGGGCAGTTAGATACTCACCAAGTTGATCTCGAAAGTCAGTGCCGTCCTCTAGGTTCCATGACCATGCCCAAACAGTGAAGAACCTCTCCAGCTGTAGTTCTAATGCTTGCTGCCCCACTGCCGACAAAAGGGACGTGAAAGATCCGTGGGTAAGCTGGATAACAATATAGGAGCCTGTCGTCAATTTCGTTTGAGACGTGAAGGGGCGGGCAACCACACCTTGAACCGCTCGTACGCACACATGATATCAGCCCGAAGGGACAGGTCATGGACAGATCCGTCCAGGTAGTCATACGTTGGTGCCGGGTCAGTCTCCTTCTCTTTCCCCTTCGCCGTAGCCTTTGGCTTCTCCTTGACTTTCCCCTTGCCCTTCTCGTCCGGAGCTCGGGGAACTTTGGCGACTTCTACACCCTTCGGAACAGTCCTGTCACTCAATATTCACAGCTCCTTCACACGAAGCGAGGAACTCACTGCGTGGATCCAGAAATCGGGTTCGGGGGAGACCATGATCAACCGCTTGCATTGCGAATGCACACTGTCACAGGAGTTGGTGGCGTTGAACATTCTGGATGCGAGAAGTAGGATGAATAACACCGCGTCGTGAATATGATAGTTTAACACTCACTCGGAGAAATTTACGAGAGCTTTAGCCAGCCCGATTTGTCGCAGCATTCGATCCCGCGAAACAGCACGTTCTTTAGACGTGTAGAATAAGATGTGGGCTTGTTCCTCGGCATCTTCGTCCTCTTCTGGTATCGGTGCAGTAGGGCGGAGAGTCGAGTTGTAGATAGTCAGGTAGAGAAGATTAGGTGGTATCTTGGACATCTCATGGATGTTGACACGTTAACCAAGATTGGGTCCCACGACGTAACACAAAGGAAAGAGTGACCCTCCACGATTCTTACCATTTCATCCTCATCACCAGTTCTACTCGTTGGCTTCTCCTGTTCGTATTCTATTGTTTCTCACTCCTTCCAATCTTTAATATGGCAAATCAGGATGAGCAAAGTAGGTACTCTCTAGTACGATCGTACAAGATCTGATCGTTCTCACTGTCTTGTCGAGGCCATGCCATATCCCACCAGAAATATGTCTTCCGTCTCCAGTCCAATGGGCCTCCCGATGATAAGTCTCCAATGACACGCGCAGTCCTCGACTCGAACCTCACTCGCGATCTCATGAACCGCCAAAGCCAGCATACCCCCTTCCTTACTGAACTTCTTACCGTTGAGCAAACTGATTTCGGCTTCGATCTGAATCGATGGTTCATCAGGGAACTCCTCGAAATAACGCCAGGGCTCTTGGACAGTTATATGCGGCTTCATTACAAACTTCTGCAGAACGAAGAGACTGCTGCCTTTTATCTGAACACTATCATTTCTACAGTGGCGAAGTGGTTTGAGAACCACTCGCCTGCTGATAACGGTCCCGTCCGCAAACCCTTGCGATACTTCAATGCGGGGAAGAAGAACAAAGCAATATTTGCTACCATCTCTCATAAACCAGACCTTCTACTGCTTCCCCTTGTCGATGGCCATCTTCTTGACTCCAACCAGGTAACCTGGTCGGATGTCTATAGCGTTTTCGAGGTTACTTCCAGCAACTGCTTTACAGCACTCATGCAAAGGACCCTCAACACAAAGCGCTTTCTCATGGGCCTCCATCAAGGGGATCGTCTGTATTGCCCTGCTATGAGTATACATGACAAGCGTTTTCGCTTCATGGTTAGTGATTACGAGGGAGACGTCCAAACCCCATTGATGACGTTCGGCACCGACGAAGGGACGAAGAATTTTCTACGAGCCGTTATCGGACTTGCCTTCCTAGACGCTAAGAGAATTGGTTTAGATCATACGATGGTCCGCCGCGATGCGGTATCATCGAAGGTGGGCCCACATTCTTTCCACACCCTCTACCCTTGCACCCCCGATGCACCCATTCCCTGGGAGGATCCTGAAGAATTTGCCAAATGGGTTGCTGCCTCTCACAGCGGCGATTCTGGATCTATTCACCTGCCATCACGTATCTTTACCTCCACCTCCAACAACCAGGGTGACGAACAGCTAGCAGTCCCCGATAATGACGAGATCATTGGTCGCGAGGTTAACGCGCAATCTGGGTATATCGTCGGTGATTTCGCCGACGAGGATTGTGACATCACCAGTGTTACTTGTCTGGGGGAGATATATATTGTTTTGAAAGAGCTATTTCGTTCTCGATCTCTGATTGGGCATGGCACTCGGGTGTGGTTGGTCCTCACGCCAGCTAAAACCTACGCCATAATGAAGGAAAGCTGGATTGATAAAGGTCAATTTAGCGAGGCAGACTTTTTAGAATCTCTCGACATCCCGAGCGGCATTCGTGTAATTGCCAGTGAAGTTGTCCAAGACACCAACCACTACCGGATAGATATTCCGTGGGTGCAAAGGATGACCACGGCTCGAGAAAAACGTCGTGTCATCATTGAGCCTGCTGGTTATCACATTTCTACCTTCAAATCTGTCTTTGAGTTACTTGTCATTGCCAAGGATGTTGTACATGGTCAGTTCATTTGGGCAACTCCCTTACTACAGTAGTTCTCGGATGCTTATCTCATTCACTCTTTCTCAGCAATCGACTACCTCGCCAACAAAGGAAAGGTACATCGCAATATCAGCTTCGACAACATTCTGCTGCGGGATACTATTCCCGGCGATGAGCTGGCTGAGGATGACAGTGTAGAAGCGGTGGTAGTTGCCCATTATCGAAATCATCTGAAGTGTCATCGAGGCCTCTTGGTTGACTACAATCATGCAGGCAACATCAATGACCCATCTCAAATTGTATGTTTTTGATTCCAACCATCCTGTCTATCGGACTAACTCTTTCGTAGGGCACAGCTCCGTTCACGGCGATAGAAGTGTTGTATGGGAATGACCGAAAGCACACTGTCGCTCACGATCTGGAATCACTTTTCAATGTTCTCCTCATCATATCTGTTCATCTGCCAATATTCGGGGACTCGCGCCATGCCCACGGTTTGGTTTTTCACCCAAATGATCGATCTCCAATTGCCGATTGGTTTAAACCACGGCCTTGCCCGGTTCTCGCTGACATCAAAGGAGGCCAGTTTTACATGTTCGAGGATAGGCTCTTTCCACATGTGCTTGAACAGTTCCAGCTGCTCAAGAAGCCACTCAAGCAACTCTATGACGTCTTTTTTGGGTATAAGCTGGCCGGTGACGGGAATTGGACCAGCACTGTTACTTGCCAGCAGTTCATTGAAATCCTGAACAAGGCCATCTTGGATCCTGACATCATTGCGGATGCCAAGCGACGCCACAACTTCACCGACAACAAAACCATGTCTAGGGAAACCACTGGCGGTGACACTATGAGCAGCGGTTCCGGTTCCAATTCCAGGAAGCGATCTCGAGAGCATCATCAAGAGGACCCTTGTACTCGTGCTCGTACCAGTGGTGCGACATCAGCCCAGCCCACTCAGGCATAGTCAACCTCATCAAGGTCAACAACGGAGTTGAGGGTGGTATCTAGGGGACGCAGCGGATAGTTTCGATACTTGCTATGCCTCCAATCTGGTTTTGTCCTATGCCGTTTTTGCCCTGGGGTTCCTGCATGTCTGTTGTCAGAGGAAGGAGGGAGGTCTTACATAAAAATTATCCTCATGTGTCGTGGAGTCTTGTGCCATGAGAAGTTCAACTGACTTGGAAAGAGATTTATGTTTTGGCGGCGCAATGTAAGGACCTATGTAAATGCAGCAACGAGGATATACACAATTGATATAAGTGCTAGGGAATAGGGAATGTTTATCACAAACGATTATCCGTCTCGTCATAGCTCTGCGAATTCACATCACTAAACGGGTTCATGTCCGAGATAGTCGACGACGGCGACCCAATCCCACTCTGCCCATCGGGCGAGTTGCCTGGTACAACCTCGTTCACACCGACCTCGTAGGGCGGCACCTGGTCCTCCCAATCAATGTCTTCGACGTCGGTATCCGGGTCCGCCTCAGCCTCGTTCGACGACGTTGGCGAAGCCTTTCCAGAAGGGTCGGGAAAGTCAAAGCGCTGTGAAGCAATGAGGAGTGGATCGAGCGATTCGGCAAAAAGGTCATTGGCCGGGGACTCTTCGAGTGGCGGAAGGTCATCAGGGGATGGCGAGGCTACTGAGGAGCCTGGATTTGAGCCATGTAAACGCAGGGTCCATGGATCGCCTGGGAGCGGTTGTACGGAAGGGAGAGATGTGAGGCCGGTCATATACCCACTGTCTTCACTGGGGGGTGTGGGGAGTTGCGTATCGATTTTCATGTCGTCATCTGTCGTCATGCTCTGGGGCTTCGACCTTGCCTCTTCAATTTTATGATGAGTTTTACCACCGAGCGGGGTAGCTGATCGCCTGCGGTAGAAAAGCAGGTATGCATTAGCGTTCTGGGGAAAGAAGGTGGAATCAGTTTATGCCTTGCAACTATGAAATCGGAAACAATGAACATACCACAGCATCTGTCGCACGTGCAGGTGTAACATAAGAGTCGTCAAAGTGATACCACTTCTGTGTAACATGGTTCAATGCATAGGCACGGTAGTGGCCGCCTCCCAGTCCACCCATGTGCTCGTCCACACCAAAGAGGTCATACTCCAGAGGTTCGTCAAGGTCGCCAAGTTGGAGCTCCTCCAAGGGTACCCCTTTCTCTGCCAATCTCTTCGCAACAGCTCTCTCGCCAACCATACCCCCAAGATCAAGACCCTCCACCGGGAAGTCAATGAAAGTATCGATCTTGTCTCTGAGAGTCCGGCTATTACTGAACCGCTTCAGGTGAACAACAAGCACATCTGGCACCTTCCACAGATCGAACTTCTTCGTTGCCTGCTGATGCTTCTTGCACTGCGGGCAGTACCACAGATCGTCCTCACCGAGCTTCTCTTCCTTCGTAAATTCGTCGAGACAGTCCTGCAGCGAGATCCCCTTATTCTTCCTGTCCGCCGCAGCCTTCTTCGACTCCGCGTAGTCCGGGTGGTTGAAGATTTCCCAAGAATCCCAGAGTGCGTGTTCCCACCGTGACCGTTCCTCGCCAAAGTAGTACGCCTTCATGTTCTCGTCAAACTCGCAGAACAAGCCGTCACCCTCACGCAAGAGCACAGGGTGCGTGTCAGCCTGATCCACGCGGTGCTCCCATGACTCCCAGCGGCTGGCCGATGAGTAGTGGTTATACTGAGTCCCAAACTCCTTGTGGTTGAGTTGAAGCCGGAGGGTAAATACATCCTTCTTCGTGCCCACTCGTTGCGGTACGTATTCGGGAGGAGACGTATCCATATCCTCATCCATCCTCATACCCCCATCAACGATATCACTTTCCACTTCCACGACTTCGCCGTTCTCCTTGAATTCGGTGATCGAATCGACGGGCGGGAAGCCGTTCAGCCGGAGTGGCACTTCGTCCATCACGTCAGACATGGGCCCTTCCTCCCACGTGAAGAGGTCGCGTGAGTTGGCCGTCCACCGCTGAAGGCGCGTCAGGACAGCGTCGTACATAGCGTTGACGTCTGTCGCTTGCTCCTGCGTGATGGCGATGACAAAGGGATAGCCGAAGAGGGAGCCGCCCTTGTTGGACAGGTAGCTGGGCCGCAGAGGTGGGTTAGCATCGCAGAGGTAGACGGGGACGATGATGGGGTCCCCAGGCTGCTTCTTGTACGTCCTGCTCTGCTGGGAGTGGCATGGCAGTTCGAAGCAGACGATGGTGTCGTTGTCAGCCATGTCACCACAGAGGAGACTGTCATCGAGGTTCTTGTAAAATCGGTTGTTAAAGATCTCGAGAGTTATGAGCTAGGATGAGAGTTCAGTATATTGGGCAGATATGTAACAGCCAGCTACTCACGTTATCAGGCGGGGCATCCATCCACCGACCAAGAAGGTTTCGCAGATCCTTGAAGGATGCATCCCTATTGATTTCGACCGGAACCTGTCCAAAAAACGTGTCCAGATAAAGACGAAGAAAAAGGCAGTGGAACAAACCTTAGCATGAGGCTTTTCAAGGCTCCAGGGAACATAGTAGATCGTGTGCGTCCACTTCTTTTGCACAGGGAGCGGCAGGGTCAAATACATGAAAGGGTCAAAAGTAATCGAAACCTTTACAAGAAAGTAAATTTTGTGTACCATATCAGAAAAGTAGAGTCCATACCTTTTGGCATTCGGGGCAAATGAGCGTACTTTGATATTGACCTTGGAAGAGATCAACAATAACACTGTCGTTTCTCTTCATATAACCTTCCCAGGATTTCTGCGCCAATTTAACTAGCTCCTCATCACCTCCACCTTCCCAATCAGGCTTTTCGACATAGGGTTTCTTCAGAACGCGGTTCAAATCCTCATGTAGGCCGTCCAACAAGAATGCCACGAGCTCCTGCGAGTCGTGTTGCTGGTATCCACTGAATTGAGGTGCGAACCGTTGAAGCTGGGATTTGAATTCACGAGGAGAGTATGACGTGGATGCTCCGGTGGAGGCCCATATCCGCTGAAGCAGAGCACCAAAGGCTTCAGCGATGGCCCCATGCATACCGAGAGGATTGTCAGGGTTGAGCTCTTCTTCGTATAACCCAGCTATTGAGATAATGTCAGGTAAAGAATCACCAGCACAATGGGAGGCAAGGTCATACTGAGGAAGTAATCTGTGAGCTCCTTGTTGTGCGCCAGGCACTGGAGAGCAGAATTCATGAAACACGTATTCCCCCTGGTATTGTGGTGTGAACGGGGAAAAGGGCACAGACAACATCGACTCACATGTTTCCGAGACCCAACGTTCCAGGCTCAAGAGCCTTTTCTTTCTGTGTGCTGGGGGTTTTCCACGATGGTGTCAAGGAGTTATAGTAGTTGTCGGTCTTTATTAAGGAGGTCGATGCAGACGACGTGGTAGATTTGCCCATACGATTAAAAAAGCCATCGTTAGAGTTAAACAGGGGTGCCGGGGCACCTGGACGTCCAGCAACTGTTAACGGAGGCGGAGGCACAGTTGCTGATGCATCTATGATCCACGCGTTATCCTGCATGAACTCGACAACAAAACAGTCATCCGATTGGATGTCTGCTTCTTCTATTGTCTGGTCGCTGGCTTCGAGAATCTTTCCGTTCGATGATGAGAGCATGGAGGCGGGGAACTCTAATGCCGTCCAGTCATCTTCAACCGGTTCAATCTTCCATACTCGATAGGAAGCTCGATCCTGTGGATCTAGGACCACAGCAGCGGCCAGTTGCTCATTGAGCGCCTTGATAGTTTCACCAGATGAAATGGTGATCGCGAGGTAACATGGACCTTCAGATTTAGCTTTTGCAAGTCGAAATACTTTCAAGGTTGGTGGTCGAAGTTCTATAGATGTTTGCTTCGACGTGCCCCTTTCGATTACGCGTCGCGGTAGCGGATGGATCGCTTCGCCGTACCTACGCGAGGTCAGCGTTAAAGCAAAGGAAAGCCCCGCGATGCACGAACCAGTCGAAGAACAGCTTCCAAACTTCTTCTGGCACGTACTCCAAGTCGACACCCTCCACCAACGATGATTGAAGATTGCCGTAGGAATCAAGAAGACGAGAGTTGTCAACTGGACCTAGATCCTGCTCGCTCACTAGGCCTTCTTTGTCTATTTCACCGGTACAAGCCTTCTTCCATCGTTTCCACCAATCTCTAGAGATGAGATACCATGTTTCTCCTGCCTCCATCTTCCTGCTTCTTCCACGCTCCACAAGAGCCAATTTTTCTCCAGGCGGCACCAGCTGAAAGGCATGAGCAGACTGCCGCGGTGACGACGTCAATGAGGCCAGGACTGGATTGTCATCTTCGCCCTGTTCGGCCATGTATGCGTCAATATCTTGATTTGGATCGGTGAGTGTTAGTGTCGACATCTGGTCCGCCCTGGGACTGCGAACGACACCGTCGTGAGAATTCCCATCTGCTACTGGTCGTTTGAGCGAAGAAGACGATGCATCGGATTGCATAGATTGACTTCGTTGTCGTTTACGGCTCGGCTGAGATGGGTCGTCTGGCGCCTTGGGACCAGAGGATGGTTGAATGGCCATTTCTCGAAATTGTGGTAGTAGTAGGAAGGAAAGACGGAAACGCGCCACTTAAATTGAACAAGCACCCGCAGAGAACAAATGAATGAAAGAAAACCAAGTCCACTCTGCAAATACGCAAGCAATGCTCGGGGTGAAAGGCACGTGCTCGCTTACGTAACCGACCACGCGAATGGTCTACGCGACTGTGACGACACTGACAAGTCTCGGAGGCCCTGAACTTCCCATGGACCATCGCTTGAACCGGAACCACCATGTCCGTCCAAGGTGAGTGCTGATTATATTATATAATGAGCAAGGCTCACAGTGTTCCTCAAGACAAGCATTTCCTCAATACTCCCGCGTCTCTTGTTCTTGATTCTCTTCGAGGCCTCTGCACAATCAATCCCCGATTGGTTCTCGATGAACAGAATAAGAGTTAGCCCCGGCCTTGTATGCATGCCTGACGGAGCCGTACTAAATTCAAGTTAGCCGTTTACCTTGGCTCGCACGATCGATCGAAAGTCGCACTCTTGTGTGGTGGTGGTTCAGGACATGAGCCTGCACACGCGGGGTTCGTAGGTAATGGAATATATCTCCGCTATTAAAGATGTGGACTCACTAGATAAACAAGGCCGTGGTATCTTGACTGGTAGCGTAATTGTTCCATCATCTGCACATGACTTGACGCAGATGTAGGTGCGGTCTGTGGGAGCGTGTTTGCTTCACCCAATGCAAGTCAGGTTCGACGTGGTATCGAGCTCGTGGATAACGACAAAGGGTATTTCCGGTCTTATTGTTGACTAAACACATGACTGAAGCATTTTTAGGACCGTTATCATCGTCAAGTACCACTTATCCATTCATTCCGCATTGAAGGCGATATTCATGTCTTGCATAGGAATTATACTGGAGACGTTTTGAATTTTGGATTGGCAAAAGAGCAATACGCCGCACTCCACCCTGACAAAGCAGAGCGTGTCAAGTTTGTCATTGTAGGTGAAGATGTTGCCGTGGGGAAAACTCAAGGGAGCATCGTCGGTCGAAGGTTTGTAGACTTTGCAATATTTTCCCATCTATACCTTCATTATAATATGCTTTTAGGGGCCTTGCGGGAACCATACTGGTATACAAGATAGCTGGTGCCCTAGCTGAGCGTGGTGGCAGTCTTGACGAAGTATATAGCATCGCACAATGGGTTGCCTCCAACGTCGCCACAATCGGTGTAGGGCTGGAACACTGTCATGTAAGCCTCCTAACAGACATGAGCCTTATGCGTTTTTGAGAATGTTCACCTACATTACACTAGGTACCGGGAACGGCACCCTCCGCTTCCCATCTTCAGGCCTCGGAAATTGAGATTGGAATGGGTATCCACAACGAGAGCGGGCACCAGCGCCTTTCTCCGACCCCCCCACTCCACGAGCTCGTTCCGCTACTGCTTAATCTCCTGATATCGACTTCGGATTCCGAACGTTCTTTTCTCCCCTTCCAAGACGGAAACGGCAAGGATGAGGTCGTTCTGCTTGTCAATAACCTTGGTGGCGTCAGTGAGCTTGAGCTCGGTGCTATCGTAGGTGAAGTACGTGGCGCTTTGCAAAAGAAGGGTATCGTGGTTCATCGAGCCTTGTCCGGTAGCTTCATGGTAAGGGTCTTGACGACACCTGGTTCTTCGCAGCTGGATTTACCAGACTATGCTAACATTAACATCGCAGACAAGCCTCAACATGCCAGGCTTTTCAATCACCCTCCTCCTCCTTCCTACCGCAACATCCCCTTCCGCACCGCCTTCTGCCCTCATTCTCTCCCTTCTTGACGACCAAGCCGATGCTCCGGGGTGGAAATGGTCATCAGGCATTCCGCCTCTAGCTGAGCCTAAGACAGTCACTGCTGCAGCTGAAATAGCACAACTTGATTCAGGAATTGCACCACTTAAGAGCTCTGATCCCGTCTCATTCAAGGCCAGTGTCGAGAAGGCGTGTAATGCATTGATCGCGGCGGAACCAGATATTACGAAGATGGACACGATTGCAGGTGATGGAGATTGTGGCCTCACACTCCAGGTATGTTCTGTTTCATGTTCGTGCCCGGATGTCATTAGTTTTATCGGTATGCATGGGCGTCCAGGCCGGCGCTGAAGGTGCGATAAGTTTGGCTTCCTTGGCAATTCCATATTCAACTTCTTACAGCCGTGCTCAAGAAGGTGGCAGACGGGAGTATTGATGGCAATAATCTCGTTGGGGCTGTAATCGCAATCGCACAGGTGGCAGAGGAGGCCATGGGAGGAACCAGCGGAGCGTTGTATTCGTTCGTCGCTTTCCCACTGGATCAAGGCTACACGCTAACACGCTGACATGGCCGCAGTATTTTTTTCTCCGCTCTAGCACAAGGACTCCAATCCCAGCCTAAAACCAGCACAAACACCGTCACACCCTCAGCATGGAGTGCCGCCCTCACTTTTGCGCTCAGCAAGCTCTACACCTACACCCGCGCACGTCCGCCATCCCGCACGCTCGTCGACCCCCTCGCAGCGTTCATCGAGGCGCTGGAGAAAAGCGCTGGAAGTGACTTGGGCGCAGCTGTCACTGCAGCTGCGGCTGCAGCGGAGCACACGAGGGATGTGGCGGCGAAGGCGGGAAGAAGCGCGTATGTGGAGGGCGAGAGACTGAGGAAGGAGAGGGTGCCCGACCCGGGAGCGTGGGGTGTTAAGACCATTTTGGAGGCCTTCGTTGGTTGATATATGGGAAGATTAAACAAAGAATGTATGATTACTTGGTAAGAGATGGACGTATATGATTTGGAGTGGATAACTATCGATTTTGTGTATTTTTAGGTTCTGAGAGATTGTCAATCAGGATGACGGCGCAGGAGGAATGATTCCTGAACTTCCACCATTACTTAACAGAAGCTTCGGTCCCATAATGCTTTGTTAGAACGACCTGCTTTCGCTCAGTAGGTCACAACCTTCCGCAACCCTTGTTCCAGTTACAGTGAGCGCGTCCTCAATAGGCTTGGTGGTAGTTGAGCCTCTGCTGGACCTTCTTTTGGACTTTGTCAAACACTTAGAACAAGTTGGATTGCAATTCTCGTCTCTGCTCTGTTGACTAGAACTGGTGCTTCGTGTCTGGAACCTAAACGCAAGGCGTCGAGGACATCCCGACAGTGATAACTTATAGCTGAGGTTCTCGGTCGGCTCCTGGTGGTGATATGGATTTGACCCTCCACCAGCGTGCTTTTGGCGCCTTTTATTGGTCCGAAACACCCTCGTGGTCTCTCTCTTTCGACCTACATAGACTCAAAACGTACCCGTTACGAAGGTGGAACAAGATGACCACATGGGATGAACTTTATCCAGTTCTTGGGTCTTCGGAAACTTTGCTCCCACCAATGTGACTACAACAAAGCTCGTATTCGACTTATCAGCCTATGACCAACCTTTTATAATTAAGCGTAGCGTAAGTACCGTAAGTACCAGGTTGGCTGTCGCGTTCAGACATCGGTGTGTAAGTTAGACATCTCCGAGGGTGCAGTTTAGCGTTTATGGCAGAGAGGGCCGAGAACATATTGACCAAACACAATTCAGTAGCATTATCGAAGGTGTTCAAAAGGGTATAAGGGAGTTAGAAGCTACATGTGCAGCTTCACCACAGGATCATGACAAAGTGAGTTGGAGCCACAAGGAAGCATACATTGTGTGATTGACAGATCTTACAACGCCGAAAGGACCGGATATGGGCTTAGGCTACAGGAACAAGAGTACAGAAGTGTCGTGCGTCATTATCCGTCGCGTTAGATATCCGTACCAAGTAATACATGAAGGGTGAACGTGAATGCACAAACTATGTGTATAGGTTGTTGAGCGGGGTCATATACGCTATTAGGTGTGGCATGTGATAAATAGGGAAAGACAGCTGCTAAGACAACAGCCCAAAGATAAACGAGGAGAGGCTGTAGGGAAATTAAACCTTCTCCTCCTGTGACTTATGGTCCTCGTGGACATCGGCAGCCTTTTCTGTGGGCAGGTTGCCATCAGCCATCAGTCGCCGGCGGTATTCGAGAGACTTGATGGGGGTGGTGTTCTGGTACATCAAATCAATCTGCTCAAGAGAAAGACCCTTGGTCTGTGGGAGTGTACATATCAGTACGAGGAATGGCTGTTGCGATTTTATCATCATCACGTACCTCGGGAATGCAGAAGTATGTGAAGACAATGCAGCAAAAGCACGTGCTACCCCAGATGAAGAAGACTTTCGACTCGAGCCCAGCAGAGCCGGGCTGCTTGTTGACGAGATAAGGGGCTGTGGGGAAGGGATGTTAGATAGTGGGCTTGCAAGGGAATCGAGTTGACGCACTGGCATAACCGATGCCGAAGTTCCAAAGCCTTCACACGGGTCATCTTGTGGTCTTACTATGACGGCGCTCAACAAACGGCTCACCAGTTACTGGCAACAGAGAGCGACATCGCCTTGGCGCGAACTTGGAGAGGGAAGATCTCGCCAGTGATGACCCAGGCAATAGGACCCCACGTGGAAGCGAAGAAGGCCTGTGGAACATCAACAAATGCGCCCACGGTATCTAGAAGTCACAAATACACACGATGTAGATGCAGACAAATGCGATGAGGACCTTCTGGCCAGCAACGTTTTGCACAGAAATGGTAACGCCGATGATCGCAACGATGTACTCGCAAACGCACATGCCGACAGCACCAACGAGAAGGAGGCGACGGCGACCGAAGCGTTCGACACCCCACATACCAGGAAGAGTCATGAAGACATTCACAATGTTGGTGGCAATGTTGATCAAGAAGGGATCATTGATGCCGGAGTTGTTGAAGAAAGTCGTGCCGTAGTAGAAGATGAAGTTGACTGCAAAAATAATTAGCTTGTACGCTGTGGAAGACGACGTAAAAAGACGAACTTCCAGTAAGCTATAATAGACAGAAAAGTTAAGAATGGAAAGAAATGGAACATAATACGACAAAAAATCACATACTTGTTGCCAACTATAACACATTAATTGATCAGTATGCGATGTAGGCTTGAAAGAACGGGCGACTTACGCTTGAATAGTAATGCCAGTGAGGGTTCGTAGAGCGATCTTGTTCTTGGTGAACCTGAAGCAATCAATGTAAGAGCTTTCACCAAGGGCCAACTCGGCTTCAAGGTTAGCACGGATCTCGTCCAACTCGGATTCAATCTCGGGGTCGGTCGTGTTGTACCCCGTGAGTCGGCTGAGAGATTGAGCGGCATCCGCGTCACGTCCACGTTTAATTAGCCAACGAGGAGACTGTTGAAAGTTACGTTAGAATGTAGTGGCAATCGGAAGACAGATAAATGTCTAACTTCGGGGAGTAAAGACATTCCACCGGCGAGGATCGCCGCCCAAACGAATTGGAGAGCGATAGGAATACGGTATGCCGAATGGTCATCATGGTTTTGTGTGCCCTTGTTCACAATGGAGGCAAGGAGAAGACCAATTGTAATCGCCCATTGATACGTCGAGACAATTGCGCCACGAATCCATTTGGGTGAACTGAAATTTAAGTCAGGGAACAATTCCGGAGACAGTGATTCAGGATGCTTGCCATTCGGATTGATACATGGGGATCAAGCAAGACACGAGACCAACACCAAGACCGGCAAAGACACGTCCAACAACCTGGTGTTTCGTAAGAAAACCATGTGCGAAATGCAGAAAGGGACGCGACGAACGAAGAGGGGGATCTCTGTTGCAGCAGTTTGCATAGCGACACCAGCGGAGAAGATCAAGCAGGCGAAAACAATACCCTATTGAATTAAGTGAGAACCGATCTAAACGCGCAGGAGAATGGCTGCGTACCCATTTTCTGCCCATGTAATCTGAAAGAAAATTGGTGCGGGGTCAAGAATGAGGAAGGCTAGTGCTTACCAGCAGTGGGAGCAGCAAGGAGCGCGCCGAAGAAAGTACCAGCCGAGAGAATGGATACAACCAGAGACTCGTCGGAGGAGCTGATGGCATAGCCAGTCTTCGTGGTCGAGTCTGGGTGTCCGAATGTCCTCAGCCAGTCCTTCATTTCTTTGACGCCGCTGATGACGCCTGTATCGTAACCGAATAGGATACCACCGAACGCGCTGAACGCTGGAGGGAAATCGATTCAGTGTCGGGTCATCGTGGCCATTATTTGTGGACAACTCACCGGTCATGGCGATGCCAGCGAATTTATTCTACAGGATAGCGAAGGCCCATTAGGACGCGATGAAGTTATAGAGCGAGAACTTTGAAAACATACTTTGGGCGCATTGGCACCAACGCCACCTCCAGACACGAATCCTGCAGCAGGCATGATCTTGAATGAAGAGCTAAAGGACAAGGCTGTGAGGGCTCTGGGCAAAGGCTAGCGAAGCATTTTATAGTCGAAGAAGCTTCATCGACCATGTGGAGAAGTCAAGAGTCTATGTTAGATCGGCATCGGCGATCAGATCAGATCCAGTTTGTCGTTCTTCGAAAAATCATAACCGATCACAGGCCTCCTGGAAGCGACTGAGATGAAGACGATTCTGTTTCGAAAATAGAGCATCGAGACCGCAATGGAAACGTTGGGAGTCCCTCCATACACTGCGTTGGCCCCCAGAGGGTCACTCGATGAGTTCCACAGGTTGACTCAGTGAGCAGCTTCGGCGGTTTCGGAAAGTGCCATGTTACTGTGATTCGTGTCCAACATACAAATGGGGCAAATCAAAAAGCTGGAGGCATGTCCCGAGCTGAGTTCACGGTTCTTGAATGCTCTTTGATCTCAGTCTGGAGAAGAAGGTGGAGGCGCCTGTAAGCACGGCCTGAGGCCCCGGAGTTAGTGTCGATGGTCCATATGATATCTTCAAAACCGGGGAAACAGAGGAAAACAACTTCATCGGCTCGGTCTCCTGACCATATGGCGCATTTCACTGGCTCTCGACATCAATATGGATCCATACAGAAACCAGTCTCCTACCCAGCCGCCGTTACGAGGTTGGAAAAAATAAGGAGGCCACGATGTTTTATAATTATCAGAGTGAACAACACGATGTTATCCCAGATCCAGCTCAGATCTATCATGTAATCAAGCAAATTCAACCACCGCCAACCTTATTTTTTCCAACCTCTACACGACGGCTGGCGTTTTACAACTGTAAACAAGTCAGCCACTCGGTTGATGGCCGTTCCTTTCAAAGAATGTGGGATTTGGAAAGTGCGGCAAACAGACCGCCGCACTTGTGCGGCGATCAGTGCGGCGGCAATTGCCGGGCGGTCTCCCCGATCTCTCACTCGCTGACGCCGCTTTGCTCTGGCCAACCTCTCACCCTCATGCTCGCCCTGGCCATCCGTTCACTTGTGTTAGCTACCAAGCCGAGCCTCTCATTTTCAATGCCTCAGCTATTCATCAAAGCCAAACGCCTTCCCGTTCAGGCATCGCCCATGCTCACGACACACCGCCCACCAGCGACATGAGAACATCCAACAGCGCCCGCGCCTTCCCCTCTACCACCTGCGGGCCAACTGCACATGCGACATATTATACCTCTGACATGATGCTGGATTTCTGCCCCGGGAACTTGGTGGGCTTCGCGTTTGAGGAGTGGCTGACAGTGCACTTCCACGGAGTTGCCAAGCTAGGATGTTTATGGACCACCCGCCGAGAAGGAGCCACAGAGTACGAGGTGCAGATTTAGAGGAAGGATGTATATGATGGAGGTGTGAGAGTAGCGGGCGAGTTGGCGTGACTATAACGCGAGCATCCTCGGTAGCATTCCTTGCCATTTTTATTTATACTCTACAATGAAGCCGCAGAGCTTTAACAAGACGTTGGACCTCTTTACCATGCGTAAGGGAACTTTTACAAGATTACTTTCAGAACCATACCATGCCCATGAACGATGCATCAGTACCTAGTGCGAGCGGCCAGTGGACGCGTCGAAGACGCGCCGACTGCGATGAAGTCATGTGACTGCGGCGGAAGTTGCCGCCGCACTGATCGCCGCACTTTTGATGCCGCACTTTCCAATTCAGCCAAGCCCTCGTTCCTTTTGCCCACTTCGAGATTTCATCCGGCCAATATCCACATCGGGCGCGATACATTTTCATTTGCATTGCGTCCACCTCGACATCACTATTTGATGGTATTACAAACCTGCCATAGTACCCCTGTTTGGCAGGCTTGTAAACCTAGAAGTTGCTTTCCCCCACACACTGCCAATAATTGCTGAAATAATTCCATTATCTACATATTGAGAAAAGCTCCTGAGGCCGTCAAACCGATAGAATACAAGTCCAGACGTGTTCTATTATTAGTGTACCCATCAATCCACGTCATCTGTTGCTCCCTACCAACAACGACGCTCGGCAATACCCTCCCGCCCATCATCCCGACTTTCCGCGCCATCAGACGCCTTCCCACGTCGCTTCCTGCCATCAAATCCTTTGATCAACGTCTCCCCTCTCCATCAAACAATTATCCCGCGCCTCTCCCGCCTTCTCACGTGCCTCCTTTCATCAATCTCTTGATCTACGCTTCGGCTGCCATCAATTCCCTTGATCAACACCTCCGCCGTCCATCAATCAACTATCCCGCGCCTTTCCCGCCTTCCCACGTGCCTCTTTTCATCAATCTCTTGATCAACGTGTCCGCTGTCCGTCAAACACCTGATCCTCCGCCGCCGCCGTCCTCGCTCACCTCCTCCTGCATGTCCAGCCATCAATCTCTTGGTCAGCACCTCTGCTGTCCGTCGAACACCTGATCCTCCACCGCCGCCATCCTCCCTCGCCTCCTCCTCGTATGATCAACATCTCCACTGTCACTGTCTTCCACCGTCCTCACCGTGTTTCTACTTTTCTGCTCATCAAGTACACTGACGAGCAACCTCCATTGCAACATACCCGCTCCCCGGCCGATCGTCCCTACCCACGTGTGCCAGTTCCATCAACCTCCCGGATTTACTCGTCTCCCGATTTCCTCAAGCGATGCCTGCCGCATCACCTCCCTGATGTCTTGTCCCTGGGATTCACGAGCTCGGCAATTACTTTTCAACACCAAGCGTTTACCCCCACTGTATTCCGTGAAGTGAATTCTTATCCATGGCGAAGGGGGTCTCCCGGAGCGTCACCCACGTACGCGCGTCATCGGCTACTACTCCTTATGTTCGCTCTCAGCAGCGTTTATCTCTCGAAGCCTTAGCCCATGAGCGGCAAAGGCTTCAAGCTCGGTACCTACACAATCTTTCAGGTACTTGGTTTATTTTACTTCAGAGTCTCGTAGCTAAAAGATGCTCTCTACATAGGCCTAAGTACATCCTCACAAAACGCTCTAGGCAGCAACCCGACGGATGGACACGACGACCACCCTGTGGACAATAACGAGTGGGAGGACGTGAGCATGGATGTGATAGGGTCGGACATTATCGACCGTGACGCGGGCGACACGGAGGCTGAGACCATTGTATATGATATGCGAGATATTGTCTCAAGCCAGTGCGTCTTCATTCTTCGATTACTTCTTTCCTAGCTTATCTCCACATAAGATGGAAAGGACGCTGGTACACCGATCACCGGTCGTGGAAATTGCGACAAGAGTCTCTCCATCGCAATTGGGCGCCTCTCATGGATTCTCTTGCTGACGCGTACCTCTCCTGGCGGAACGGCGTACATCCCACCTCCTCTGATATGGACTACGCCTTCACCATTGACGTGATCGATATCTACGGCCTGGCTCACACAGCTGACATTCCTAGGTCTGCGGACTCCATTTCCGCTGCAGTCTCACTCGTCGCGGCAGGATTCATGGGTTCCTCCCCATCTTCCCCATCTCTTGCCATATCCCTCAAGACTCTCGAGCTATTCCGAGTCATACGCCTTCATCGTCCGGCCTTCAGTGTGGAAGCATTTGCAAAAACAGTATGTTATTTCTATTCGGTAAGCTCTATCTATCTATGAAATGTTGTCTTGCTCATCACCATCATCATTCAAGTCACCTTATCGTCGACGATATCGCTCGGCCCTTTCCGATGCGTTCGACATATATCTTGCTATTAGAAGAATCGTCGACCATCGCGTTGCAAAATTTCTCGGGAGGAATGCACCCAATTATCGAGTCCTTAATTCATGTCCACCGTGCAGCTACGAGGTAGGTTTCATTTACGTCTACATGTTCTGTCCTCACCCACACTCACCTTCTTGTCAGTTGGAAGGCGAACCAGAGTTACAGTACCGTCGGATGTGGGTCATGGATGGGAATAACTCCCTCAAACGCATCAAGGGCATCGGAGATCGTCAAGTTGCTGATACTCGGAGTTTCGAAACTTCTGACTACTTTTTACCCTCAGAGTTTGTCAACAAGTTTGCGGACGAAGTAAAAGCATCAAAGCCGACTGCTGGCGCAGCAGATGAGGACATTGGCCCTCCAGAGGATGCAGAGGCTGATGGAGATCCTACTGATGGTGACCCCTTCGCTTCTCCCTCGGGGTGCACAGACAACTGGAAGGCCGCGGCTTCCGACGAGAAGAAGAAAATGTGGGCGATTTTCGATGAATCGGGTATCTTCGCCAGTGCCTGTCGACATGGCTTCGTGATGTGGATAACGGACATGGTTCGGAGTGGCGAACTGTGCGTACAATCACTTCTCACTGCCTTAACATCCTGACGACCATCATTCAGGGCAAAGTATCCGCTTGCGATGGTGGCGAAGGCTCTCGAGGTCTTGGGGCCTCAGCACCTGGTTGGCTACGACATTGGGTGTCAGTTCCAGAAAACCATCAGCACAAGCTCTCTTGGTCCCAAGTTCGCAGAGAAGAAGTGTCGCTGCTGTCTCAACGCATTCCATGGCTTTACTCACAACTATTTATGCCAGCTCCATCACCATCCGAATTGCATTGAAGGCATGGGAATTGAAGACTTAGAGACCCTGGAACGTGTATTCAGCTTGTCAAATGCCCTAGCGCCCATCACCTGTTACATGACCGCCTATCGCCGTCGCGTATTCATTGATCTCTATTTCCGACAGTGGGATGCCGACAAGTACCAAAACTTGGCAACGATGCTCCATCAAAACTACCTCCAGGCCCTCAAGATCATAGAAACGAACACTCTCGACGTCAATGGTGTCTTGGCACTCAAAGGTATCGACGCAGCTACACTCGAGTCTTATATCGAGGATGAACGCCGGTATTTCGAGAGCCTCGGGAAGGAGCCCCAGGATGACCTTCATGCCATTGCGTACGTCGAGCTGTTGGAAGAGTTGTGGGAAACAGAGTGAGTCATCATACTATGACAACGCAACATCCTGATCATCTTTTATCACAGTACTCAATACGACAATGCTGCATCGCGTTTTCACACCCAGACGCCTCAAGATTATCAGTTTATCTCGCCCGAGCTCTCTTATGCACGAAACCTTTCGACAACCCGACGAGCGGACACGGCGCGCCGTAATCTGAATGAACGACGTCAAAAGGTTCTCATGGAGGTATTACAGATGGAAGAACGGATGAACATAGCGACAAGATGGACACCGACAAGCCCTGAATACGAGAAGACTGCGAAATACATGAACGAGCGGAAATATGAGCAAGCTCTTGACAACCTCCATCGCCTGGTGATCCAAAGGTTATTTGAACTCCATAAATTGAATCTCTCGCAGACAGGTGAGTGGCTGTCAATCTTTGTTCATACACGGATTCATCATATGGCTACTTCGCAGGCTATCGCATGCGAACTCATATCGCGAAGTCTCTACAAACCCGTTCGAAGGCCATCCGCAATGCTGTCAAGCAATATAACGAGCGCGCAGTGCCACTTAACCGCCCGACGCTTGATTGGACGAAGGTCTCCCATTACAGCTTTTTAGATGAGTTCAACCTTCTACGTGACACTCGAAGCAATGTTCGTGAGAAGCCGTGGGTGGACCCAGTTGTTCGGGAGACGATGCGGAAGTATCAAAGACTGGAGCGTGCGAAGGAGGAGATTGTGCGGTGCAACATCGAGATTCGGCGGCTTCACACGTCAATTGTCGACGAAACCCACTATTTTGACACGGTGACTCATTCTCTCCGTGATAACAACGACGCTGATGCCCTCAACATCGAGATCCAGGATTTTATCCGACGACGAAAGGCCACGAACTCGATGCTGCTCACTCGCATTGCGCAGACGCAATCACTGCCGGGTTTCACTGGTGATCCAACTCCAGGTGTACGGAAGGGTTCAGTCGATGGAGGGGCTGCCGCATCTACGATAGCTTTGGCTGCACAGACTGCGGACACTACGACGGACTCGCAATCAAATGCGAGGTCATTTGACTTGTCGGATAACGAGGATGGTGAGCTTGATGATGCGTCAATGGGAGATTTGGGGGGTCTCGTAGATTTTGTGTCCAACATTTCATAACGGTCGGCATATAATATTCATGCATAATTTACCTTGCGAAGTTGAAAACCATGCCCAACCTGACATCCATTCCAATGGACCAGTACTTTCACGAGTGAAACAACCAATCGATGACATCAGACGAAGACAAAAACACGATCTTGTCTTCGGCTGATGTCATAGTACCCTCAAAAGCCCACAACCACGAAAAATGTGCTTCAGTCTACCAGATGGCTTATGATTCAGTATCCAGTCTTAGTGTTCGCCATGTAGCACATAGGTTTTTTTGTTGATGAGGTAACGAAGACTGAAGTTATTATTAAACATGGTAGGTAATCACTGGCACCAGAGTGGATCACATACCTACGGAAGCAGGGGAGGTACAGTCATAGCTAGAAACCAGGCTTACTGGCTGCATATAAGCTGAATAAAGTAATGGACATATCCCTTAGGCCGTTCTAAATTTCAAGGTTGGCACTGGTGAGATATTCGTCAACGAATTGATTGGCAAGTGCGGGCTTTGCATCTAAGGATTGCCATCAGATACAACTTTTCGTCTTCTACCACAATCCATTTCTTGATGCGCAGACATGCCCCTACATTGGAACATGGAGCCTCGGTATGACCCCATTCTTCTGAGACTCTGAGGGTGCAGGTGGTGCAGGCATTGTCATGGTGGAAACAGCCAAGAAATGGCAGGTAAGTAATGTATAAATTCTCGCAACGGTAAATGCACTGAACTCGATGTGCCACTAACAGCTATGCCTGTGCAACCTGCGGCATTCGTCGACATCTAATCGTCCTTTGGTGCACGATCCGCGATCCAAGGTATGCCATCCCATACAAACATGTAGTCAAAAGTTAGGATCCTCACTTCTGGCAGCGTGACTCATTGAGGATCTCTGAGGTCGCGAAAGTTGTACGTACCCAAACAAAACCATTGTGTCACTCGCAGAAGGCTTTTGGAAAGTAAGTTTTTTGGCCCCGATGGATTTCACTTGAACCTCACGCCTTGCACTGACCAGCACCAAATCCACCTCGACATACACATCGTCATTTCGATGATCGACAAGGGACTGACATCGCTTATAACGGAGATAAGATTTTTTGACCTCAGTGATTGGACCATGGTGCTGACGTCGGATCTCAAGTTCTCACCATTTTCTTTTACAAACCGCCATCATCTGCCATCTCTTCTCCTACGATGTCTGATACTCGGCGTTTTGTTTTCCTCCTCCCCAGTGGAAGAGCATATGGGAAGGGTGAGGTCACCACAGGGACCTACACAAAGATGTAAGTCGATATCTTTGCATTGGTATCCGCAGCGCTGAGAGCCATTTCCAACAGGCAGTTCTGCATCGGTGGCAAGTCCCGTACACCATTCCCATTGAATATAGAATGCAAAACGGCAGAGAATGCTTCCCAGTGCCTCTCACTTCTCCAGCCAATCGCAGATCGCTACGGATCGACCACTCCTCAGCAGCTCATGGAGGCCCTCAACGATTCTCGTGAATGGGTTCGCATCTGTGGATTCATAAACAATATGTCGGATGTATTCTGGGCAGTCATTATGGGTAAACGTGTAGGAATATTCACGCAAGGGTGAGTCAGTTTATTGCTTAATTCAATATGTTACTAGAACCTTTACAGGAACGAGGCTCAAGCCAGTCTGGACGATGCCAGCGCAGAGATGTTTAGACAATGCGACCGCTTCTCCTCCTTCAACGGCGCTTTCTTATATATGACGAGCGGAGGACGGTCTAAAATCGATTTCCTTGGAGCGGGAACAAGGGATCCCCAAGTTCAGTTTCCACTAGACGATGCCCCCAACGTGTTCGCCAGTGGATGGTTGATTCCTGGTCCTTCCCAACGGGTTCCACGTGGCGTCCCAGATCCTGAAACCCCGAAACGCGCTCAGACGACAAGAAATGGCTCTTTCCCTGTTGGGGATGGCACTCCGCGATCATCTGCTGTGAAATCTCCCACATCTTATGGCACTGCTTCGGCGGGGGTGAGTGTTCAAGTTCCGCCACTGGTAAATGTTCAGGTTCAGCGTATGTATCTCCGTTCTCTCAGATCAGATCTCGACTGATTTCTTCGTGTCAGGTGCTGGGACCTCCCGTCTTGAATATCAGATGGCCGAGGCTCCTCCTAGCCCTTCCCCTCTGCGAAGGACTGCCATTCGCATGGGCAAGGCTGCCGCCCACGGTATGCAGGATCCTCGAGACTATGGGTTTTGGTACAACTTCTATCTTGAGACCCATGGATTCAACGACGACGACGCGATCACCTTCCATGATGCCTACCAGCAGAGCCACTCAAAGGAAGATTTCGTGGGAGGCATCATAAGCATGATTGGGAATATCTCCGAAGGAGAGGCAAAGTTTGTATTTCGTCTTATGTCCGAGCGCCCTGCTGGTCCTGCTGGATGGGATGATTGAGATCTGACATATCGATCTAATACTGTTATTTGGTAATAGTTACTTTGCAGACAATTCACGCAGCAGTTGAATTCGAAACCAATAAGCGGGTATGCATTCGCGCAGAAGGGTCACGCTATATCGGCTGAAGGAAAATTTCTAGATGGAAACCCATGGCGTCTGCCGTATGCACTCGGAAACGCCTCCCAGCTGATGTATGTTCATTAGTACTATTCCCATGGATTTACTCTGATGTTCTTTTGCTCCGAAGAGCTCAGTTCCATCTGCGATTTATCTCCTTGTGTGTCACGTTCGCCTCCGCATTTCTAGCTGCCCTCTCCTCTGTGCTCCAATGTCGAGTCTCGGTCGTTCGACTGATATTCAATGTGGTACGTTTGTCCCTGGCATATAGTAATCATTTTTCATTACTCCGAAAGCACCATAATTCCGTGCCCTGGAGATTTGTTGCTAAGTGTAACATCTGGTATGTCACGACCAATTTTTTTCACAGCTCCTTGAAGGCACGATTTACACACTTCGTCACCTTGGGAGTATGAGAGGTATGTCCCAAGAACTTCGTTTTCACATTACATTTTTTACTCCTTATGTAGATATGTGTTGTCACGCTTTTTCTTTCAAATGAATAAATTATATGTAAAGATTTTTTTGCTTGTCTGCCCTCAAATCCCCGTCCGCGAACGATGGCCAAGTCGAAGGCGAAGACTCGATTCGAGCGACTCATCAATGCCTCTCGCAAGAAATCGACTCAGCAGCTACGCAGCCCATGGAGAACCCGAACGAAGAGAAAAATAATCAAGTTGACACCCGCTGAAAAGGCCGCCAAGAAGCTTCGTCGTCAAGAGCAGAAGGCTTCCTACCAGATGGCACTCCAGGAGGCTCGAGAGGCAGTTGACAACATCTCAGAAGACCTTTACAAACGGTTCCAAAAACACTCGAAACAGTATTATAAGGAAGAGGTCATGCAGATCAGCCGTCTCCAGAAGACACAGAAGAATGCAGGCCGTTGGAATGCCTACGTTAGTAAGGAGGTCAAACGAATAAACGATGGTAAGTATTTTTTATTTATTTCGGTTTTGCGTGTATGTGACCTGCCTTGTAGAACATCCTGCGGGTGAACCAAAGAAGAAGGTCAACGAGTTAATAGCACAAATTTCGGAGACGTGGAAGGCACTCACCAACGAGGAGCAAAAAAGCGCCACAGAGGATGTTCTGTCATCCCTACATGATACTCGGGAAATGCGCGACCTTGCGTCTCACAATGTTCCCATCGCTTCCTTCCACGACGCGCGCGTGATGCTCGAAACACTGGACGATGAGGTAGGCTTCCGTAAAATGACATGAAGCACAGTTAGCTTATTTATAAATAGATTCAACGGCTGCATGCTCGCACTGGTGTAGAAGTCGCTCTAATTGCGGTTCGGTCTACATCGGAACACTACAACCGTCCCCATGTCCTCACAACCAGTGATCGTGTGTCTGACTTTTTCCAACTCGCACTCAAGGAGAATGTTTTGGACATAGCCATTCGGATGGAAGCTTACATGCTCTCTGGAATCCACGGTAAGATTATGATTATATTTTATGAGCATGAGTTGATGTCTTTCATTACCTTTAGGAGTGGTAGGAAATTATGTTCAGGAGATGATTCGCCTTCGGAGCCAAATCTCGTCCATTATAATGGTCAAACTCAGTACGTGGCTACTTTGCCATGGAGCATTTTCTCTCTTACTCACTCACTACTTACGACGCAGACGAAACTGCCAAGAACACCATCAGTCGGATGTATTACCAAAACTTCGACAGCAAGATAACCGAGAAACATGGCGTCATCATCAAAAATTGGCCCCTCCAAACGTTCTGTTCACCCAGCGACATCTCTACCCGTGTTGAACTGAACCTCCTGCTCAACTCTTGGAAGTCCGGCACCACATACTTTTACCAAATGACACGGGAGGAGTATGATACGTGGATGGACCAGCGCTCTCAAGATCCGGCAATTCAAGTGGATGTTGATCCCAATGTTAGCGGTAACGCCGGTGATGTTTCCACTTCTGGAAATCTTGATAGTGGCGCGGCTTCCACAGTGTCAGCAGGTGGGCCGTTGACAACGAACTTCGCTAACTGGACAGTCTCGGGTGAGAACAACACCACTGTCCCTGTGACAAAGAAGCCGAGGAAGACGCGCAAGGACAAGGGAGTTCCACGGAAGAAGCGCAATGTTGAGAATGCAAACTGAGTAGTAGATGTCGTTGTATTAGAATTATGGCTGTTACTCTGAATAACGTATCGAACATTGACCGCTCGAGGCGGGCTCATCTCCATCATCTGAAAGATGATTTGCACAGCAAGGGGGGATGACGAGCACTTTGCTTCCGTGAAGTTGATGGAGATTGGAAGACAGTGACAGTGGAGATGTTGATCATACGAGGAGGAGGCGAGGGAGGATGGCGGTGGTGGAGGATCAGGTGTTCGACGGACAGCAGAGGTGCTGACCAAGAGATTGATGGCTGGACATGCAGGAGGAGGTGAGCGAGGACGGCGGCGGCAGAGGATCAGGTGTTTGACGGACAGCGGACACGTTGATCAAGAGATTGATGAAAAGAGGCACGTGGGAAGGCGGGAAAGGCGCGGGATAGTTGATTGATGGACGGCGGAGGTGTTGATCAAGGGAATTGATGGCAGCCGAAGCGTAGATCAAGAGATTGATGAAAGGAGGCACGTGAGAAGGCGGGAGAGGCGCGGGATAATTGTTTGATGGAGAGGGGAGACGTTGATCAAAGGATTTGATGGCAGGAAGCGACGTGGGAAGGCGTCTGATGGCGCGGAAAGTCGGGATGATGGGCGGGAGGCGTCGTTGTTGGTAGGGAGCAACAGATGACGTGGATTGATGGGTACACTAATAATAGAACACGTCTGGACTTGTATTCTATCGGTTTGACGGCCTCAGGAGCTTTTCTCAATATGTAGATAATGGAATTATTTCAGCAATTATTGGCAGTGTGTGGGGGAAAGCAACTTCTAGGTTTACAAGCCTGCCAAACAGGGGTACTATGGCAGGTTTGTAATACCATCAAATAGTGATGTCGAGGTGATTGCGTCGCGTCGTTTTGCCGTCGAGAACAAATGGTAAGACTGCCACACGCCTTTCGTACCCAACGCCCACGCGAGTGTGGAGATTGAGCTCCTGGGGCTCTCGTGCGTCATTGACAGACACCTGCGATGGTGCAGAACCTTGCGGGACTGTGGGGCGGCTCGCGGTCAGTGCAGAATTGGTTGGAGATAGCGGCGCCAATGAAGGGGGTGTTGAGAGGCGCAAGGTAAAATTCATATGAATTCTTATTTATCGGCGCCTTCTCCACAGCCTCCATATGATTTGTGGCCTCGAAGTTGCTGTGCATGCCCCCTTCCCCAATCGACGGGGCAACACCGGATCCTTACCTATAGCCCCAGGCATGTGTATAACTAGGTATATTACTGCAAAAAAGTTCTTCCTCATATGCGCCAGTAAGCATGTCAGTTTGCGATTCATGTACACTGATTACATGCGGCAGTGGTACATTTTGCATCTGAAAGTCAGAATGGAAGAGAGAAATTGCAGTGTTTGAGGTCATCAGGAGTATTGGACTCTCGAAAGGCTCATGATGTTGCTCAAATGGATGATTGGAATACGACGGTTTGACGATGGTACAAGTTGGATACAAGCCTGAATATTCGACATGCGGACCACGTGGTGTGCTCAATCGAATGTGGAAGTACGTCGCCCGGTGGCTGACCTTGTTTACAGTTGTAAAAAGCCAGCCGCTGTGTAGGGGTTGGAGAAATTAAGAGTGTGGAGTTTGAATTTTAAGTTCGTGATGGGGTCAAGGAAGATGCCGTGAGGTCTAAATATACATTGTGCTCGGTTTTCTGAGAGACAAGTGCGTGAACGAATTTCTCCCTACCCCGAAACTGCGGCTGGGTTGGAGCCTGTACAGAAACCTGGTTTGATTCCTCGTGCTGTTGAGTTGGAGATAGAACAGCAACATGATCCGGGAATTCTGGGCATCGTGTCCGCGTACTAGGTCCACTGGGCCAAAGGTGATCAAATTGTTTTCAGTTCCCTGTTGAGGGAGCGTAATATGAAATCAAGCGGAAAAGCCGTGGAGAAACTTGGAGGAAACGCACGGCTACAGTAACTGGGTCCCACATGCAACGCGTCTGTCGTGTGAAAATGGTTCTGATGAATGAGCTTCCATAATGACTGGTCAAAACCTGTCCGAGGCAAAGCGTCATGGCATCAAATTCATGGTCCAAGTGCACCTGAAGCTTCAAGGTCACGATCCCATTTTACCCCGGAAATCCACTCCTACTACTAGGTTTTCAACAGCCATCAGTTGCGACGAGTGGGGAAAAGCTAGAGATCCATCTTGTGAAAATGGGAATTCTTGAATCGTCGTTGCTGTAGTGTTTTTCGATGCCACCATTCAATCCTGGCATCAAGTCCCAGGTGTCACTTCGTTAAAAGAAGGTTGCCAAGAAAAGAACTGAATCAAAAGCTTCCCGATTCTACAACCGGCATCCAGGGCAGAGACCGTACGGCGTAAAGGTGCATCATCTGTCTTCGACGGTGAGAGAAAGAATGTTGAATACACTGGTAAGAAAGAACCTTGGGTAGATGGGACCTGAGACATGAGGTCGTTTAACCTTGAGGTCCCAACTCACGCATGAAACCGACAACACGGTTAGGGCGATTTTACAATCCCCTCAGTGGATAGCGACGTCCTTTTACCACCAAGAAACACCTGGACAATACTGCGCAGCAGGGCCGCCCCATCGCCAAGCTGTCCAAGTTCGGAAGAGCACCTTGATCATCGCTGCGAAGTAGCTAATTTAGGCATCGACCCATTGAATTGAAATCAAGACTGGTGGTGATATACCTGGATGGTCATTGAAGAGTTTTCGGTAGCCAGCCTTTGTACCTCGATATTCCAATAGATAACCCACTGAAAACTATCGTGACTCACAATCCTGATACGACACCAATAATCAACTCGACGCAGCGAGAATCCGATTCCCCACGCTGAGAAGGCCACAGGTGCGGGAAAATAGCCTCTACCACGCGAAGTGATGACGGATTTGCGGGGAGAATAAATCTCGCGGCCCGGCGGTATGTCTAGGTCCTTCGACACTACTTTTTGAAAGACGGAGAACCGGTGCGTCGAGGCAAATAGTCAAATGTAGGGATGATGGATCTTCTCTGACTGACGTCGAATTGTCGATATTTCATCAGAAAAAGACGTCACTAGCACGAATCATGAGATTGACTGCTCAGCCCGAGAGGCACGAGAACGCTTCGGGGAGCTCTAAGAGCCAAGCCGGAAGAGGAAGCGAGGAGTTCCCTTCGAAAGTCGCGGCCCTGGTCCTCTGCACCATGTGGAGATAATAAAAATGGTGGGTGCACAGCTGCGACAGAGGAGAGAGGGTTGACGTGATTGGTTGAGCGACGTCGGAGGGGAATTGCTGCTTGGGATTGGTGGATCAATGGCAGGGATCGTCAGAGCTGGGAGGACAAGGCTCGAATGTGTCATCATACGACTTGCAAGCGCAGGTTCTTCAAGCCGAAGCCGGAGACTCGTTGAGTAGGTGTGCAATATAAACCCAAGGGTATTAATGGACATCACGCAGAACTGTTATTTCTGTGGTCCTTTTGTAGTCGCGGTTGCTTAACCGAATCGCGCCGAAGACCCGCTGCCGACGAATGAGTTGATGCGATACATGCTCGCGACCCCATTAGCGTACAGGATTCGAGGTGTACGCAGCAAGCGGTAGTACAGGCAAGCCGACCTGTCCCTGACAGTAAGATCCATAGTCTCAAATGCCTTCGCCGAATCAAAAACGTGGTGTAGCAGCCGCGTATGCATGCAGAATGGTGATTCTAGCGGACCGCAAATATTTCTACCAAGCAAACAAAGTGGAGATAATTCGAGGTCGGATGGAGAACAGCTGCAGCGCCTTCGAAGGGGGACGTGCGATGCGCAAGGGCTGAAGGTTGAGAGTTTCTTTCCGAATCCCAGCGGGTGAGGTTCGGGAGTGACGGAGGAGAGCCACGTGTCTGGAGTTGTCGAGATCGTCTCGAATAAACTCAACCAAACTCCATCCTTCCACCCGATTTTCTACTCGCCATGGGCCAAACCATATCCTCGCCTTCCACACCCACAAAAGCACCAGCGGCCACCGGTGGGTGCCCAGTTCCGCACAAATCCACAGCGGATACATCAGCATCATGTCCAATAAAGCACGACGCACCCGCACCTGCTGCACCAGCGCAATGCCCCATCGACCACGAGGGCGTTAACCCGCTGAACCAGATGCCGCAACTCGCGCACACTCCTGCGCCGAACCAAACGATCCTGCTACCCACTGAACGGACTGAGTCGTCCATTCCTCGGGACCGTGGGTCGAAGTGGGATTATCCCTCGCCGCAACAGTTTTATAACGCTCTGGTGAGGAAGGGGTGGGAGACACCAGAGGAGCATGTAGAAACGATGGTGGAGATACATAATTTCTTGAATGAACGTGCATGGATGGAGGTATTGAAGTGGGAGAAGCGTCAGTACGAGTAAGTTTTTGATTTTGGCATTTGTTTGTGCGATGTAGGTTGAGCTTTGCTTTCCGAAGGCATGATGATATTCAGCTTGCCCGCTTTAAAGGTCGACCAGGGGAGATGTCGCCAAAGGCCCGGTTCTGGATGTTCGCAGGCTGGCTCCTACCTTCTAGATTCAAGTGAGTATACATTACAAGCAGGTTTTATACACGGCGTTCTAATCTCCCATAAAATTTGTAGCTCTGAACCTCCTTTTGACCGTCATGACTGGGTTGTCCGCCGTCCAAAAACTGGTGAAGAGGTCCGCTACGTCATTGACTACTATTCCGCCCCGCCCGAGTCCGATGGCTCGCCGGTGTTTTCGCTCGACGTGCGACCAGCGCTAGATAACCTAGGGAGTGTCAAGGAACGCATCGCGGTGGCTACGGAGGAGGTTTGGGCAAACTTCCGCCATAACCAAAGGCCAGATCACACCGTCCGTGAGCCGAAGTGATCGTAGCCTGATGAGCTGTTTATCTTCCACTTGCACTCCCACCGACCCCCCTTACTCGTCATACATAATTGCTTTGCAACTCTAGATTTTTTTTGGTTTATGGTTATCATCAATATACGGTCATGTCGCTTTTCGTTGTTGTACCTATGTATGTGGCGTGCATTCCTTTTTCTTGTGAGCTAAATTGTCCCGCAGCTTTGGAGCATTTCCATATTCATTGGCATCACGTTCATACCTCCACTTCAGATCTGATTCCATACTCCCACAGCTACATTGACCAATCAAATACTGTCTCTTGTGGTGTTCAGCACTTTCAAATTCAGATGCCTTCCTGGTGCTCCGGACCTCCACCTGCTTCTCCTTCGGCTTGCTTACATCTCGGGGGCCTCGGTTCTGGTCATCTCCCTGAGCTTGAAGCGCTCGTGCGTCGGTCTTATTTGCCCCCTTTACCCTCCAAGCACCTGCTTTCAAAGGTCGCCTACCCTGGTTTTCCCTGCGGCACACCGCTGGGTCCTCCCCATGCAGCTATCTGTACGCGTTGTACTCATTCGTGTGCGCCGCACTGACATGGCCTCTGGCACTTCGTCCTCATTGCATGGGGCAAAAGGGCGATGGTCGCCAGTCCTCTTACAACTGCCTTGCGGCCGACAGTCGTCCTTCGCACCATGGTCAGTGGTCATTCAGATTGTCCAGAAGTTCGAGGCCAAGACGCCGAACTACTACAGTGGGCTTTCGACATCATAAGCGCAGTTGTGCTTTTGGTTGAATACGTGGGGTTTATGAAGTGGTCCGTCGGTCTGGAATAGTTTCCGCATCTCTGTGTAATTGCGTGCCGACTACCCTTCTTCCGTGTGTACGTGTGTGTACTATACTGTCATGAACTCGAGCTGTCGACCTTTGATAAAATGTCAAGGTAGAGTACATATTTCTTTTGTTTTTCTCGAATCTGAGTCGACCTTCATCTGGAGATATGTCTTCAGTACGATGCTTTTTGAGTCAAAAAATAAATCGTTGGATAACTTCAAATGCGACCAAGTTGAAGCAGTTCAACCGCAAGGATATAATTTTGAAAACTTGTTGGAATAGCAAGGTGCGCTTCGTCCCCGTGACGTGAGCGCTACCCCGCGTGCTCCGACGCGTTCGCGCGTGCAGCCTGTCTCAGCCACAGGAATGCACGGAACTTAGGTATATTTCAACTTTTCTATTGCTTACTATACTTTGTACTATACCTCATATGTTTTCCCTTGCTCTTGAGCTTCACAGCTCTGTACTCTGCTCCCCTACTCCGTACCTATAAATCCCCATTTTACTTGATAGCTGTCATTTCATTGAATTTACTACTTGTAGTTAGCTCGTAGTCTCGACGTACTTATACACAAAGTGTTTCGTCGTCTCCCCTCAGTTCTTTGGCTCACGCTACCGCGCGCAAAGACTGAGGTGAGATACTTTTGCTTACATCTTGTTTCGCACTTTTACTTACAGAACATCTAGTACTCGTACTAGGTAAATATATTAGTTCTTTGGCTCACGCTACCGCGCGCAAAGACTGAGTACTCGTACTAGTATTCTCACAGGTTATTGGGCCCCCGCTTTCCTCTGCGTAACCCAGAAGTTATCTCTCGAACATCTCGCGACATGTCCACCACCACTGCTACCGCACTCTCCGACACCCTCCCGTCGACTGTTCCGAAGCTCGACGCATCCGGCTTGAACTGGGCGGTCTTCTCAATCCGCTTTCAGGACGCCGTCGAAGCGAAAGGCTTTTGGGGCCATTTTGATGGCACCACGAAACGTCTTGTCATTCCAGAGGGCGAGACTGCTAAGCCGGAACAGGAAGCTGCAATTGCTCAATGGGATAAGGACGAGCGATCCGCGAAGTCGTTGCTCACCCAGAAGATCCCCGACTCCGCGTTGATGCGCATCCACAAGAAGCCGACCGTTAAGGAACACTGGGATGTAATTGTTATCGAGTATACGGAGAAAGGCGCCTACGCGCAAACCGACCTGCGTGGCCGTTTCCTCGAAATGAAGTGCCCTGAGAAGGGCGACGTCCGAGAGTTCCTGGACAGCCTGCGGACGAAACGTGGAGAGTTAGCGACTGTGGGTGTTGACATAGACGAGAAGGATTACCGTTCCACCATTATCTCCTCCCTCCCTGTTCCCCTCGCCAACTTCGCGTCAAATCAGCTCGCGGGTGCGAAACTGTATGCCCCCACGAAGACGATTGCTCCCGACGCTTTGATTTCGTTGATAGCCGAAGAGGCTGATCGCCAACGCACGCAGCGTTCGCGACGTTCGAATACGAAGTCGAAGGATGAGGACCGAGACGAGGCGATGTCTGCCACGCCGTGGAAGGGAAATGGTAAAGGGAAAGGGAAGGAACACGACCGCAAGCCCCGCGGTGTGTGCTGGAACTGTGGCGAGAAGGGGCACTACAAGGACAAGTGCCCAAAACCTCCAAAGTCGTCGAATGATGACAAGGGGAAGGGCGGCTCTGCGCACGCCGCCGTGGAATCGGATTCCGAGGGTGAGCCGGCATTCGCTGCAGACGAGGACTACACCTCTGATGGCAGTATGCCCGAGCTCCAATCCGTTTCGGATTCGTCGGAAGAGCCGGATTCGGATTTTGAGGAGAGTGGCGACGGCGACTGGTTCTCCGAAGTCGCTGAGGATGATCTTGCTGGCCTATGGGAGGATGACGAGGGTGATGATGATGTTGAAATCGATGCAGTATTTGGTTTCGATGTTTTTGCCCCTGTCGAGTCAGATGGCGAGGACTCAGATGTTGAGGAGTCCATCGAGGGAGAGTCCGCCAATGAAGTCCCTGATGTCGCGGCACATGTCAGTGCTGGTGACGATATTCAAGCAGATCACGCACCTCGCAGCGAAGTCTACGACTCCGGCTGCACCCGCCACATCTCTCCGTACCGTGAGGACCTCGAGAACTTCGTCGAGATCCCTCCCAAGTCTTTTCGAGCTGCCAATAAACAGAACTTTAAAGCTGTTGGCAAAGGCGAGATGGTGATCGACGTACCTAATGGTGTCGAAATCTCGCAGCTGAAGCTCACGGAGGTCTTGTACTCTCCTGAGGTTGGGTACACTCTCGTATCCATTGGCCGTCTTGACGAACACGGTTTTTCTGCCACTTTTGCTGGTGGGAAGTGTGTAATCCGTGGTCCTGATGGCGAAACCATTGGTGAAGTTCCTAAGTCCGGAAAAGGACTGTACCGCGTGGTTCATGAGGCTGAATCTGCGAATGCCGTGGTGGAAGAACTCACCCTGGATCAATTCCACCGCCGCATGGGTCATATTTCCCCCGAAGTCGCTAAGAAGCTCGTTTCGAAGGGTTTCGTGACCGGTGTGCGTCTCGAATCGACGCCGGCCGGCGAGCCGTTCTTCTGCGAGTCTTGCGTGTATGCGAAGGCTACCAGGAAGCCTGTTGCAAAGGTTCGAGAGGGCGAGCGTGCGACGGAGTTTGGTGGCGAGGTCCACAGTGACCTCTGGGGACCTGCGCCAGTTGCTACAAAAGGAGGACGACGTTATTACATCACTTTTACAGATGATAAAACACGTCTCACATACCTTCAACTTCTCCGCACGAAGGATCAGGCTTTCGAAGCCTATAAGGAGTACGAGGCGTGGTGCGATACCCACCTCGGTGCTCGGATCAAGATCCTGCACTCTGACCGTGGTGGCGAATACCTAGGGAAAGAATTCGTTATTCACCTGAAGTCGAAAGGAACTGCACAGAAGCTTACCGTGCACCACACGCCGCAGCACAATGGTGTTGCTGAACGTCGTAACCGTACCATCGTCGAGCGCATTCGAGCGCTGTTGCACGCGAGCGGCCTCCCGCGAACCCTCTGGGGCGAAGCCGCGCGTCACGTCGTCTGGTTGATGAATCGTACTACGACGAAGGCCGTCGATGGAAAGACGCCGTTCGAGGCCGCTTTTAACAAGAAACCAAATTTACGGAACGTTCGTGAGTGGGGGGAGAAAGTTTGGGTGCGAATCGAGGGTGGAAATAAATTGGGCGGGCGAGTGCGACAGGGCCGTTGGCTTGGTGTCGATGAGAGGAGCAAAGGTTTTCGAATTTACTGGCCGGATAAAAGAACCGTTACCACGGAACGAAACGTCTACTATGATGAGACAGCATCGTCAGCTTCTCGTCTTGAGGGGGAGGATTGGGAGTTTGTCGAGACGAAAACTGACTCACCAGTTGCTCCCCAGCCATCTTCTTCAACTACTCCTACTGCTCCTACACCACGCGCCGCCTCTCCACCAGCTGAAGATCCCCATGAGAGCGAGGATGAACTCCCTGAGGAAGTCCCCGCACGAAACCGTCGAGTCCGAAAACCGAGCCAGCGCGTTCGCGAACTTCTTGATGGTGCTGGCGTGCAGTCTGCACGTCCTTCAGATGCTACCCTTGCACGAGGTGTGCAGCAGCCCTCCCAAATTGTAGAAGAGAACGAGAATCCAGTTCTTGAGGGGGAGGGAATGGCAGATTGGATGATGGTTGCAGATTTCGGAGACGAATACGTGATGGCGGCGGAGATTGCTGAAGCGGAAGCAATCGAACCTCGTTCGTTGGCTGAAGCGAAGCGACGGCCTGATTGGCCGCTATGGGAGAAAGCGATCCAGGAGGAGTTAGTGACATTGCGAGAAGCAGGAACATGGGAACTCACCAAAGCACCCGCCGGAGCCAATATCGTGGGCTCGAAATGGGTTTTCCGTGCGAAGAAGGATGCCGCTGGCAACGTTATACGTTACAAGGCGCGTCTCGTAGCCCAGGGATTTTCGCAGGTGCCGGGAGTTGACTATTTCGACACGTTCGCGCCCGTTGCAAAACTCGCGTCGATTCGAACAGTCCTGGCCATGGCTGCAATGGAAGACATGGAACTTCATCAGATTGACATCAAAGGTGCCTATCTCAATGGAGAACTCACCTCACGCGAGGTGATTTTCATGCAACAGCCTCCGGGATATCATGCTCCAAACTCGTCGAACCTCGTTTGCCGTCTCCGGAAGACCTTGTATGGCTTGAAGCAATCCGGACGTCGTTGGTACCAAAAGCTCGTCGAGATCATGATGGAGCGCCTGGGATTTTCGCGCTGCGATGTCGACCAGGCGGTCTTTTTTCGCCGAAACGGAAAGTCATTGATTGTCGTCCTCGTCCACGTGGATGATTGCACGATCGCAGCCACATCAATCGCCCTGATCTCGGATTTCAAACGCCGGATCTCCGAACATGTTGAGATCACTGATCTCGGCGAACTCCATTGGCTGTTGGGCATCGAAATTCGACGCGACCGTGAACGTCGTACCATCCACCTCTCGCAACGTTCGTACATCGACTCTATCCTCCGCCGCTATGGTCTTCAGGACCTTAAACCTGTTTCTATCCCTATGGACACTAATATCAAGCTTTCGACCGCTCAATCTCCTGCGACCACCGCCGATTTCGCCCAAATGCGCGACATCCCGTACCACGAAGCTGTGGGATCCCTCATGTACGCCTCACTCGGAACGCGACCGGATATCTCATTCGCCGTCCAGACCGTCTCGCGTTTCTCTACGAAACCTGGTCCGGCTCACTGGGAAGCCGTAAAGCGGATTTTCCGTTATTTGAAGGGCACGATGGAGCTTTGGCTCTCGTTTGGGGAAGGAAGATGGACCTTACAGGGTATGCGGATGCGGATGGGAGTATGGCTGAAGATCGCCATGCGATCTCCGGGTACGCTTTTCTTATTCACGGGGGAGCCGTTTCGTGGAGTGCTAAACGGCAGGAAATCATTGCATTGTCCACCACGGAGGCCGAATACGTCGCCGCCACGCACGCCGCAAAGGAAGCCCTCTGGCTTCGTTCCCTCATCACCCAGCTCTTCGAGACCACTCTCGACGCTACGACACTTTTCTCAGACAACCAATCCGCGATCGCCTTAACGAAGGATCATCAATATCACGCCCGAACGAAACATATCGACATTCGTTTCCACTTCATCCGCTGGATCGTCGAACAAGGCTCTGTCCACCTCATCTACTGCCCGACCGATGATATGATCGCCGACACGCTCACCAAAGCCCTACCGTCGACGAAGGTCAAGCATTTCGCCTCCGAATTCGGACTTTCGCCACCTTGAGGGGGAGTGTTGGAATAGCAAGGTGCGCTTCGTCCCCGTGACGTGAGCGCTACCCCGCGTGCTCCGACGCGTTCGCGCGTGCAGCCTGTCTCAGCCACAGGAATGCACGGAACTTAGGTATATTTCAACTTTTCTATTGCTTACTATACTTTGTACTATACCTCATATGTTTTCCCTTGCTCTTGAGCTTCACAGCTCTGTACTCTGCTCCCCTACTCCGTACCTATAAATCCCCATTTTACTTGATAGCTGTCATTTCATTGAATTTACTACTTGTAGTTAGCTCGTAGTCTCGACGTACTTATACACAAAGTGTTTCGTCGTCTCCCCTCAGTTCTTTGGCTCACGCTACCGCGCGCAAAGACTGAGGTGAGATACTTTTGCTTACATCTTGTTTCGCACTTTTACTTACAGAACATCTAGTACTCGTACTAGGTAAATATATTAGTTCTTTGGCTCACGCTACCGCGCGCAAAGACTGAGTACTCGTACTAGTATTCTCACAAAACTAATTGAAGTCTGAAGATCTGAATGCTGTGGAAGGGACACAAATTAATCTGCCCCACGTAAGATGTATGACACACAAAATGCTACTCACGTGACCCGTGAAATTTCTGGCGATCGGGAGAATTTCAAAACTGGTTTACACCGTCACCGTCCTCGAGCTTGCTTTAACACTAACAATGCTTCCGCGACATCTCCAGAGCCTCATCCTGCGCAACGCCGTCCGCAGCCGCGTCCTGTTCGCCCGCCAACGTGCGCTGTACCCCGCACCGTTCCGGATAGCAGCGGCACCCCCCACGACAGCGAAGGGATTCCACTCGTCGTCCCGGCGCGGTAACGAACTCCCTAAGTCCCCTTTTCAGACATTCGTGGATGTGTTGAGGGATGAGTTGAGGAAGAACAGGGAGTTGCAGGAGAATGTGAAGCAGCTCCAGGGTGATGTGGATAAATTCCAGGACTCGGAGGCGATGAAGAAGGCGAAGGCTGCGTATGAGAGGGCTAGGGTGAGTATTTGGTTTTCTATGTGCCTGGTTTATTGAGGTTGTACAGGTTGCTGATGACTTTTTTCTTGGATAGTTGACGTCGAGTATTAAGGAGAACCCGCGTTTGCGTGCTGCTGCTGAGGAATTGAGGAAGACGGGTGTCAAGGTCGGAGATGCAGTGTCTGAGGCGCTCAAGACGATGGAGGAGAGCGAGCTAATGCGTGCGGTAAGTTATACATTTGTTTGATTTCGTGTTACTTCGATCTATGTGACTGACGAACTGTTTTACGTATAGATTTCGAGAGCTTCTGCAGCAGTGTCGTCCACCATCGAAAAGTCAACAGAGCCAATACGCAAGACTGCGGCCTACAAAACTCTCGCGGAAACGCTTGTTGATGCACTTGATGACAGCGGGAGTGCGAAACATGCTGGGTTTGAGGAGAAAGAGGCGCGGAGGCTGAGGCGGCAGAAGCGGCTCGAGAAGGCGGGAAAGAACAGCGGTCTTGGGCCTGCTGGAAGTCGCGTTGTCGCTGATCCTGAGTCCGTTTTATATTTTGTTATTCTGTTGATAATATGCTGAATAGAATTTTTTGTTGTGTGCTTGTAGAGCTGGACAGGCGGTCGTTCTGCATAAAGACTCCCCACGTCAGGAGAAGTGGAATAAGCTGAAGGAGACAAATCCTTTGCTGCGGTCATTGGTGCAGCTCCGCCAGGCATTCGATGAGTCGGAGAACCCAGTGGTGTCGTCCGTGCGATCTATGACACAGACTGTGGGCTCGTGGTTTGACGAAAACGAGACGGCACAGGTGATGCGTTTGATGAAGGCGTTCGACCCGTCGTTTAACAGGGAAAGCTTTGAGCGGGAGCTGAGGGAATATATTGTGCCAGAGGTTGTGGATGCGTATTTGTCGGCTGATCAGGAAGCCCTGCGGTCGTGGTGTGGCGAAGCGGTACGGTTTTCTTCCCTGGTTTTTGACGAGGATACTGATGTTATGGACTTTAGACGTACAATGTCCTCTGGGCGACCATGGAGCACTACCTTAAGCAAGGGCTCATCAGCGATAGCAAAGTTCTGGACATTCGTCAAGTAGACGTGAGTTGGTGTTGAACTACTGCAATGCTTTTTTCTGACGACGGGTATAGGTCTCGGACGGCAAGATTCTTGAGAACGATGTTCCCGTCTTCCTTATCCAGTTCTCGACGCAGGAAGTGCTGATGTTCCGCAATGCGAAGACGGGCGAGATCGCGGTTGGCGCAGACGACAAGGTGGAACAGTGCACATATATTGCTGCGATCACGCGTGTTGAGGAGGAGCTGACGAATGAGCTGACGGGCGGTTGGAAGGTCATTGAGGTCCGTGATTCTTCTTTCTTTCTTTGTTTTGAGACGCGTTGCTTATTGAATACTTTGCAGATGGCGCGGAGGAGTGCGAGGGCATACCTTTAGAAGCTGAGAAAAAAGTAATTAGTGCTATTTACTACTATTGCATCTAATACCTGGTTTCGTATGGACCACACGCAATCACTACTCATTGTTACGATTTGCTTCGCGTTTTAACAAATTTTGTGAGACTGAGAGGCCAACGACACGGTACACGTGACTTTCGAACTTGGTTTATCTCCTTGTCAGACACGCGACCACAACGACCACATCGCCTCTAACCATGTCAAAGACAGCCCAATCTGGGCTGCGCACCGTAAAACGCGACTTCTCGATAAACTCAGTTCATGATCAGTCGCAGTCATCCGAGATCGAGTGGTTGCCCACCCCACCTCCGGCGCCAAAGCCCAAGTTAACAGGAGCCCAGCAGCGGCTGAAGGACATCCAGGATGCGTTGTCGGGGAAGGCACCGCCGATGCCCAGGGGTGGGGCATTGGTTGATTCGAAAGGGGTGAATGTGGCCTCTAGTATGAATACGAACAAGAGGCCGAGTACGGACAGCGAGGAAGCGAATGCGGCGAAGAAACCGAGGCAATTGCCTCCGTCATGGCAAGGGAAGGATCCCTTGTCTGCACCGAGTTTGGGACCTCGTGCGAGCTCGAGTTCGGGCTCAAGTTCTGCGCAGATACCAGTGGCGGCCAGGTCGACTTATGCTGCGCCTCCTGTGTCGGCCGGCACTTCGTCGGGGGAGAAGAAGAAGAAGGTGGCGGCGGTGTTTTTGAGCCAGGAACAGACGCAGATCTTGAAGCTTGTGCAGGACGGGAATAGTGTTTTTTATACGGGGAGTGCTGGTGCGCATATATTCGTTTCGATTGGGTCTCGTTCTGGCATATTCTGACAGTCATGTCTTTGTCCTATTGGTTTTGATATCTACAGGAACTGGAAAGTCCGTGCTCTTGCGTGAGATCATCAAGACGCTGAGGAAGAAGTATGTAAAGATACCGGACGCCATAGCTATCACCGCATCTACTGGTATTGCGGCGTGCAATATTGGTGGCGTGACGATCCACTCGTTTGCGGGCATTGGGCTTGGGATCGAGAGTGCCGAGGACTTGGCATCCAAGATCAGGAAGAACAAAAAAGCTAGCACGCGATGGCTGAGGACTAAGGTCCTCATTATCGATGAAGGTGCGTTTCTTATTGCGTTTTATCTGCGGTCCTGGACAGCTGCTGATGGTGGAAATGGAATTGCTTGTGTGCCGATAGTATCGATGGTGGACGGTGATTTATTTGATAAGCTTGCCAGGATTGGGACCATTTTGAGGAAGAAGTTGGAACCGTTTGGGGGCATACAGGCGGGTCTTTGTTGGCGTTTCGATGCATTGGGCGTAGTTGACGAGGTTTTTTAGATTGTTGTCACAGGCGACTTCTTCCAGCTGCCACCTGTTGGGAAGCATGGTGCCCAGGTCAAGTTCGCGTTCGAGGCTAAACTTTGGAGCCAGACAGTGCAACGCACGTTCAACTTAACAAAGGTCTTCAGGCAAAGGGATCAAGGTAGGCTTTTGGCATATCCAAAGAATCTGACGGGCTCATTTTCTTGTTTAGAATTTGTCGATATGCTGAACGAAATGCGATTTGGGAGGTTAACACCCAAGTCCATTGCAAAATTCAGGAGCCTTTCACGCGAGATCGAGTACGAAGATGGACTCGGCGCTACAGAACTGTACATACACTCCCCTCAGCCTCTTTCCCCCGCCCAATATTGACCTCCCAATGTTCCAGATTCCCCCGTCGCGAAGACGTGGACCGCTCCAACTCGTTCCGCATGACGCGTCTGCAAACCCAACAACAACGATACACCTCCGTCGACGGTGGGTCGATCCAGGACGAGACCCAGAGGCAAAAGATGCTCGGCAATTTCATGGCGCCGCGCGATCTGATGCTCCGCATTGACGCGCAGGTCATGCTCATCAAAAACGTCGACGACACGCTCGTCAACGGGAGCATGGGCCGCGTGCACCGCTTCGTCGACCCCGCGGTGTACGGTACCGAGTATGATGTGGACGGTGCGGGTGTGGGGGGAGAGGCGAATGTTATTGGCACGGCCAGCGTGACGGCGAATGTGGGCAGTGCGGCCAAGAAGGGAGGAGGGGCATCGGGTGCTGGACAGGTGAAGCTTTATCCGGTGGTTGAGTTTTTGCTACCGAGTGGGGGGAAGAGGTATTTTTTGGTTATGCCGGAGGTGTGGAAGGTGGAGCTGCCTAGTGGGGAGGTGCAGGTTTCGAGGTGCCAGGTGAGTTTCTCTGCTCGTGTTTGCCTGTTGAGTGTGAGCTGATGCAAGGATCAGCTTCCTTTGATTTTGGCGTGGGCGATGAGTATACACAAGTCCCAAGGACAAACGCTTGATCGTGTCAGAGTTGATCTGGGAAAGGTGTTTGAAAAGGGTGCGCTTTACTATTCTTTTCTTGGTTTGCCTTCCTTCAGCTTGGTTACGACGGCTCCAGGTCAAGCATACGTTGCTCTATCCCGCGCCACGTCCCTTGAGGGACTTCAGGTTCTCAATTTCGATCCCAACAAGGTTTGTTTCTGTCTCTGCTGCATACTTCTGGATGTGTGGCGCTGACACTTGACCTGAATCTGCTTGTTACAGGTCAATGCTCACCCGAAAGTCGCGGAATGGAGTAAAACTCTGGAGACTGTCATGGAATAGAAGTTTTGTCAAGGACTCAAAACGTATAATACTACAAATTCAATTAACAATGCTTGGAAGAAAGCAAAACTACGTATTATTCTATCATACGTTGATGTATACTAATACCTCTGACATTGGATGGATCCATAGCAAGTAGAAGCTTCAGCCATCACATCGTTTCTCTAAAGACATCAATCCAACCGCTGCAAGAGATATTCGACTTCGATCTGAGTAGTAATGTCTATCAACTCCCTGAACACCTTCACAGCCGCACCCTGCACACTTGCGACGAATGAGCTCGGGACCAGTGCTCCAGCTGACACCCAAGCAGACGCCAACGCACGCGAAGCTGCCTGAGCCTTCGTCAAGACACTCTCCTCCTGAGTGACGTTGGTCAGCAAGGTGCGGATGGCGCTGGCGTCTCGCCTGTATATGAGAGGTGTGTACCCGGATACGTTCGCGGCGAACTTGGACTCCGCAACGATCTTACCGATGTGAGCGCGGTGCGACATGAGAGCAAGCAACTGGGCATCGAGCGTGAGCGCTGCGACGTCGTTTTGTGTCGAGTTGCTAAGGTGGTAGAAGAATGGCGTGGAGGTGGTAATGGAGGCGAGGAGCGGGACGAGTGTAGTGGTGTAGAATGCAGTGAGGTTGGCGTTCCTTGAGAATGTGTCCTGGTGGAAACGGCCCGGTGGGAAGGGGTTCGCGCGTGAAGCGTGGTCTGGTGAGATCAGAGGTAGGGTGAAAGGGTATTCGAGCCTTCCGTAGTCGAATCTGTGGAGCTTTTGCGCTTCGAGCTCTTGCGTGTGGATGTAGTGAAGCAAGGGGGAAGACTCGCTGGGCTGGTATAGAGAGGGGTTCGTCGTGAGTGCGGAACGCTGCACGAGGGTGCTGATAATGGGTGCCTCGAGGTTGGAGAGAATGCCACGGACGGTGGTCAGTGTTGGCACTGTGAGGTCGGGTCGTGCAGCAATCTCGTCGTTACGTGGTCCCAAGGAATGAGCATTTCCGATAGGAGAGAGAAAGAGCGAAAAGATGGAGAGAAGGAGATGGTGGAATGACCATGAAGATGCTACACCTCTGCTCATGGTGGCAAGATGGGGTTGGACCAAGACGGCCTTGCAACAATAGGGGATCACGGACAGCAACGGACATAGACGGTCGTCGTGGTTGACTCCTTGATCGGCAATTGCTAACTGTGCTTTTGACGATCGAGACTGGTGCTATAGTTGGCATGGCTGAGAAGCAATGTACCGAATGTCGCCGCAGTCGACGCAAGTGCCATTAGAGAGTATTTGCATCAGCGGTTTTGGCATTTTCACCTCATTTACAAGTGAAGCGCCCGTTAGCCGAAGTTAAACTTGGCATTCGGCCAAACAGAAACAACCAGTCGTAGCTGACCTCGATTTCGACTCAACGTTGACGAAAAAAATCAGGGAAAAGGCGCAGGGGTAGTGGCAATCTCAGAGGCTTCATTTATGCAAGAATAACGGGGGAAAGCTGCCCACAAACGCACACTTTCGTGAGGGAGAACGGTGGCTGATATGGATCTCGGCCATCAGCGTTTAAGCGAAGTGAAATTAGGCCTTGCCGAGGTGAAAGAGAAATTGGAGGAAACCGTCGTGCAAATACTCTCTATTGCGGACCAACATCTTGGCTTACTGATTGGTCAATGTACTCTTTACAAAGACCCATTGCCCTTTCCAAAAAGCGTTGTTAATACACAGAAGTAGAAACCGCGATGTGCAGCAAGTCTCCGGTGCGGGCTCGAAGTGCTGGCAACGATTCTTGCAACTTTTGCTCAAACTCCAGGATCGAATTCTCGGCTGGCTCTCGAACAGTGAGTGAGAACTGGACTCTGTGGAGGCAACTCAGCTCTTTTCGCATAAGAAGAGCATCAAGCTCTCTCAATGGAACCCAAAGCATCCTTTCACCGATGCTGCTCTCCCTGATATTGTCCACGTTCGGCAGCATCCTCCTATGGGCCATGAAGGAAATTTCGATTTCTTCCAGGGGAAGGGAGTCCGTAAGATTGGCGAAAAGTTTGACCATCCAGTGGATGGAGGAGAAGAAAGCTGTTGCTTTGAACCCAGTAAGGCGCAGCGTGTGAAGGTTGGGGATTTGATTGAGTTGCAAGAACAGTTCTGGTGAATCTGGCAATCGATTGTTAGCGCATCGCATCCGGCAAGAAGGTTAAAGGTACTCACAACGGTACATTGGACTATCAAGGAGTTCGAGATGCTGCAAGCATGGTCCGCTCTGAGCAATCAGCAATTGAATGAGGTCGCGCTGGTCAGCTCGGTTTGATAGGCGCAAGCGGAGCCCACGAAGCCTGTTGAGCTTCAGGTGGGAATCGGGACGCAAGAGAGTCGGAAGTAGACCGTCCACAAAATTGTCCATTCGAAACTTTACTGGTTGTACATCTTCTGAACTGACTTCTGATATCTGGTCCGAAGTGTCGTGAAGTGGGTCCATGATGCTGCAATCCATGATAGAAAGATCTTTTAATCCTTGTGAGTGGATAAGGAGGGACGCGACATCTGCGGGGGATGCGAATTCGGTACAATTGACGGAGATGCTCGAAGTCGATGGCTGTTGGAGCAAGGTATAGATGGACTGCCTAAGGCCCTTTGGATATTGTCCCCACTTCCCCAGGTAGAGATCATAGGTGTGGACCCTCGTGAGTTTCGCCAAAACTGAAGACAAAGCATTGTTCGTACTCTCGGAATACCTTGGGGGTGATACGGCATATGAGTCGAAACGCAATCGGACGAACCGGACACATTGTGAAGCAATTCCTGGTGAATTCACCAGAAATGCATCGAGTTCCTGGTACTGCGTCTCTGGCGAGTCACTTCTGGATGCTATTGGCTCCTTGTGGCGGAATCGAACAACCTTGCGAGCTCCCCCAAGAGCGAGGCTGTGGAAGAGATGCCGTTGACAAGAAAGCGCCCAAGAATGCGAAAGGACAGAGCAATTCTTCAGTGAATTGGTGTCGTCCTGGAGGAGTTCAGAGATAATATCCACAATCTCTTGTGGTAAATCGGAGTCTCCCATCGACAGAGCACGTCTGGTCTTGATTTCACGTTGAACTCAGTGTCCGAACCGATGACGGCAGATGAGTCAATGATGAAGCAATTTGGTGGAAGGTGTAAAAGTTATACTGCAACTGTTCAATTCCGAGGTGGCTGTGACCTCGAGTCAAACTGCTTTACTTCGAAGGCAGGCTTCCTTGGTCATTTTCAAGTTCATATTGCGTTGGTATTTGGTTGGTATATTGTAGCATGTACTGGCAAATGAATTATGAAAGCTAGGTTTAGAAACCAGTCGACCACTTCAGATGAAATGGCAATGACATAGATATATTCACAACAATCACTCCTGAAGACCTAAAAACTCTTATACACATCCGCCGTAACATTCAACATCCTTCCTTGTTGAGCACTGAAGGCGGAAAATACGTCCATCATGCTGCTCTCACAGTCCTCGAGGGTGACGTGCTTCTTGAGCAGATCATGGACACTGAGGGTAATCGTCACAGCACGAAGGTGCGCTAACTCACTCTGAATGAGCTGTGAATCCACCTGCCTCCAGTGGGCCCAAAGTAACCGAGCAGCGCTCAGATTCTGAGGGAAATAAATTTCGATCTCCATCTCAAGCTCTTCCAAGGGAAGGGGTCCAATGAGACCGGAGAACATCTTGACGACGTTGTACGCTGATGACTGTGTTTCTGACGACTCGAGACCAAAAAGACAGAGATGCCTGAGGTTGGGTGACCAATTAAGCTCATAGAATCGGATATTACCTACGGCCGAGGGGGTAGCGTGGTTTAGGGCTTGATGTTGAATTGAGCGACGATATCTGACTTACGTTGGCTTGTGAATATGTTGCCACAAAGTCGAAGGCACTCCAATTGTGGAGCAGTTTTACGCATGAGTCGTGTGGTATGTTGCTCGCTGTAAGTTGCAATCTCAACCCTCAGGCTGAGTCCACGAAGATATGTAAGGCCAACAGTGCATTGTGGATGAAGCAGCCAATCAATGAAGGAAGTTGAAGTGCCTGATATGCATAGATCCTCCAAGTGCGTAGTGGCTCCTGCCGGATTGAGTCTATCGACACCTATAACGCCCACATCCGAGGCTGTTGAATTAGGAGATAAGTATTCGATATTAAGAGCTTTCAAGCCAGGGGATTGAGTGCATAGGGATATCAGGTCCAAAAGCGTGAGTTCAGTTGAATAGATAGTTATTGCGGATATCAAAGGCTGCTGGATGATGGTGCTGATAGCCTCTTCGTGTTCGAATTGGCCGCGGGTCCAGTTGCCCAAAATGAGGTTCACAGCCACCACATGAGTGAACTTTGATAAAATGGCCGATAATGCCTTCACCTCCTCCTGCGAATATGGTGCGATTCCGTCACTCGACGGGAGGCTACGAAATTCGAAAGTGACAAGGCGAACGTTACGTGCAACCGCCGGTATTCTGGTGACAAGATCAAGAAAATTGTGATATGTTTGAAGCGAAGACGAAATCTGGATAAATGGTGGGATAGGCTGGAAGTAGCCGTCTCGTGCGAAGACACACAATGTATGACCCATCCAATCTTTTCCGAGGATGAGAACGCGGAAGAGATGACGTTGTGCTGCTGCGGTCCACGAACGGGATACGAGTGAGCAGTGTTTGAGACTAGTGAGATCGTCCCAAAGGTTGCCGACGATGGAAGATATAAGTTCTGGCGGTAGCTCTGTCTGAGAGGGGGCTGAAGATGGAATCGCTGTGACAGGGCTGTCCCACAGGTTGTCGGTGATATATAATGGCAGTTCCAGTGGCAGTTCTATAGTTTTCATCGGAGAGCGAGTCAAGGAATTTTTGATGCTTGAATGGAGTGATATTGGATGGATGTCAAGAGCCGAAGATGGGTTGTTCTACGATTGCTTGCCAAATAGAGGCAAGCAACAAAAATGTCCAATTTAGGAACAATACCGCCCTCAGGCTCTGTCCCTGACAATGATCACTTAAATATGATCATGATCGTCGTTCCAGCATTGTCCTCAGTAACAGCTATTGTACTCAAATACAATGAACCGGAATGTATATAAAATGTGTGGTTTCTCACTGGCAACCTTTGCGATCTGGATCAGCCCCACAATTCTTCTCACTTTCAACCAACTAAGTAGCCAGGTGCTTAAATAGTCACTCTGCGAGCACTTCCTCACGTTCTTTGCCTCTACGAACTTCTCGAAATCACGACCCTGTTTCACCCATACGCACAAGCAACCAACCATAACACCATGTCGATAATTTCACGCTACCCGACCTTCTCCATGGCCGATCTCGAGGAACCACACTCCATGTTAGTTGGTCCTTGGCTGGAAACCCGGACGAGTCTAACAATCCCCCTTATAGTTCAGCGGCCCCTCGCCCTCATATCTCGTGCGCGAGACACATCGAAAGACGCGTTGTCCACCTTTGGAAGCTCGTCACTCGCTCAACGCGCAAAAACCAGCGCGCCTCATTCCTGCCCAAGGACTTCATCCTCGTGACGTCGCGCAGACGCAGCGCAATTCTACACAATGCGTATCACAATGCGTACTACAACTGATCGCATACCCACGCACCCCCGTTTCTCATCGATGACAGCACCAAAGATCGCGACGCACTATTCAGTACTCTACCCACCTGCTGATCCGGACTTTTCCTTTGTAGAGTACCAGCGATTACAGTTTGGACTTGGACTTTTGGACTTCTAGACTACTTTCCATCTACCTCAGGTCGCGTAGATCCGCTGGAGCCTTGTATTAGTCAATTATCTTATACTATTTAATCTGAATCTATGCAGAGAACGAACGAATGTGATGGACAAATGGGTCCAGTTAGACAAACATTGGTATGGAAAACCAATCATAAGCTACTCAAATTGCCTACCTAAGGGCGTTATTCAACCAGCTGTCAAAATTCACCCACAATTACAGTAAGAAATAACTCACGGCGGGTGTCATCAATCTGGAGAAACTTGATATCCCCTCACGGATGGACCGCACCTCCTGCTCCCGTTCATCCAACAGGACAGTTAACCGAGCCTGCTCGGTAGCCAGCACGTGTTCCTGTCTGACAAGACGCTCTATGCGCATTCGAAGCGCCTCAATGCGACGTGCTGCGATTTCAGCATCGCAACTGTTCTGAAGAATGGAGTGGGGAAATTAGTTTGAACAGATCAAGTGAGAGAGAGCCGTTTACCTGGTGTCGGAGCCACTCCATCTGCCCTGTTGATGTTTGCAAATCCATTCTAAGCTAATGGGCGATAATTGAGTGACAAGGCAGCAAGATATGACATTTGTGCTTACCAGCTTGCGCGAGATCTCGGACGCGACTGCTTGTCGTGTGATATCCGCGATATTGTCCTCGAGCTGGACGGGGTCAGCAGACTTCGACGCTATAATGGGATAGAGGTCGTACGATCTCTTTGGACTCATTGGCTTTTTCAAGCTCTTCATTTAGGGTTTGAATCTGATGATTAAGCTACAGAACATCAGTCAGAACACTTGCTGAGGAGAGAGATCCAACCCACATCATCGATGGAATGCTGATCAAGAGGAGGCATGTCGTCAACGTCCATGACTTGATCGTAGTCCTCATCGACAATAATTTGGGAGTGACTCCCAAATGTCGGCGACGAAGGCGGGGTGAAGAACTGTGTCTGCTCAGGAGCCAGTCGCCGAGGGACGGACGTGGGTGTCGGGTATGCAATGCAAGGGTCACCGAAGGTTGGTGGGGCAGGAGTGGTGTTGCATACAACTCCGACGTCTGTCGTGACGTCCATTGCAGTACCCTGGCGTAATAGTGGGCGTGGGGCTGGAGTTCGTGGTATCTCAGTAGAAGGACCGGCTACAGCATTGAAGCTCCTGTGGAATGGATATGAGTAGAAGACCTTGAAGGAGGTACAGTACGCTAAATAAAACATACGAATCCTCGACCATGACTTCTGCCATTTCCGAGTCTGTATCAGTACCGTCGGACTCGTAACCGGAATCGAATCCTTCCGGGGCTCTCACTTCATTCAGCAGTAGCTCATACTTCTCGATAACCTATCCGTGATTGGTTCATGAGCTCATCAATTACGAGAGGTGAAATTTCAGTAAGTTCTTGACAGACCTCTTGCTTCGTCCGGTGCTGGAGAGGGGTGAGAGCCCTCTTGAGAGCAGCGCACAGCACTCGAAACTGCTGCTGATCTGAGGTCTCCATGTCTGGAACGTCGGATAGAGCGTCAGAAATGCTGATCGGGACCGGTCAGACTATGAAGCAGGCTCAGTCGGTCAAGCTTACAATTCTCGTCCTTTCTGGGTGATACGTAGCATTCTGGTCTTATAGTTTACGAGAAGGAGGCCGCGGAGTTTCTGGAGACATATTTCGTCAAGCATGAATGGAAATTGGATAAAATCTAACCATACGAAAGTGTTAATAGCGTTGCGAGTGCGGAACTCGATTTGAGGACCAATTGCCTCCCCTTTTTCAATCAGGATTCCTTCAACTGTCAGACACACAAGGAGGCAAAAGTAAGTGAGAAAGTCGTGAGGAGTAATCGTAGCCGCGACATACGTTGTTCGAGGAAGGTATCAATAGGTTGCCAAAGAGGTCGGCCCTTTCTACCTTTCGGTAAGCTCTGAGCTCCATAAAGTGCCACTGCAAAGTTCCCATGATCTGGTTTTACCCGAGAGGAAAGAGTTCGACTAACGCTCAGCGTATCCAGGCTTCTGAAGGCTCCGAGTGGTCTTCTTCCGGGGCGAGGAAATCCTGCGTGATTTACCCATGTGGAATCGAGGAAACGAAAGTTGAAGGTTAAAAGTGAAATGAGTGGCAAGTGATATTTCAGGACCTGCAGTAACACCAGGTCACTGTGAAAACAAGGGAAAGGAAGGACGGGGCCTGGCGCAGAAGAGAGGAAGCAGGCAGGGGACGAGAATGAGAGTGGAGATGCGCAGGAAAGTTGTCGGTTCTTATTCGATTGACGTCTGGAGTCAAAGAGACAAAGGAGCGGACAATTCTTTCAGACTGTCGCAAGACCGAATGTGGGTCGACAAAGCTCATTGAATAGAATCGTAGTACTGAAACTGGGCAATCCTCTAGTGCTGTGTATCCTTGGGGAAGTCATGAGAGCTCATGCCAGACGAAGGCGATTGGGTCGGGATGATAATGCGAGGAAGACAAATGGTCATGGCGTCAAAAGCGAAACTGTGGGTGACTTCGACATTCATTTCACATTCATCAGGACAGTGACGAGACGATGAGGATGCTTAACGGTATACATAAGATATGTCAGACGCATTGGTTGAAGACCTTGGACCGCTATGTACAGGTCGTTTGTGACGATCGACATCACCGTGCGGAGCAAGAGAGGTGGCCGCCCGTGAACTCCGATATCCCCGAAACATCAATTGAGCAGGTGGGATTGCCCTTGGGCTGGTCATGCACGTCCATAGGTACCTGTATACCAATACACAGCGTACTTAATGTTATATGGCGATGCATTTTTACAGGATAGAAAGGATAAGGGTATAGCATAGACATTGGAACAGGAGGGGGGTGGTTACGCAAGACATCCCCTGGATTTCAGAGGCATCTCACAAGGACAAAAGTTCCTTCAACTGGAGGCAAATAAGAAATCATAGCATGTGGCAAAAGAAAATGGCACCAACCTCCTCTGTTCGCTTGGCTTCATCTTCGGTACGTCGCCGTCTCTCTTCCTCACGCGTCTCCTGTTCTGCCTTGATGAACTTGACCAGTTCGTCTTGTTTTTGTTCCAAGCGTCGAATGTTGTCCTTCGCATCCTTGAGGTCCTGTTCCATTTGAGCGCGATTGTCCCGTGAAACTTGTGCGTAACCATTATGCAGCCTTTGCATCGAGGTGACCTGTTCGTTAAGGCCGGCGACCTGGGCTGCCAAATCACGAATCTGAATCAACGAATTCGGATGAGCGACAACAGCATTTTCCAGGCAGATATCAAACTCACGATTTTGTCCTTTTCGTAGAGTACGCCCGTATGCTGGGCCAGCTGCTGAGACAGATCCTCTGCGAGCTTCTTTGACTTTGCAAGTTCTTCTTTCAGCTCCTGCCGCAGTCCTTCTAGCGCCACGGATTGTTCGGACAAGAGAAAAGCTGCGACAGCAATTTCTTCTCGCAGGTCCTGACGGATAGTCTCTGCTTCCTGTGCTGACATGGTCGCAGCATGCGAATACTTATCGCGTTCGTCCATCACGTCCTGCATTTCCTCACTGTGAATGTACCCCAGTATCGTCATATCGGCAGACTGTTCCGCCAGCTGCAAAGCGGCATTAACATTCAGTAGACGAACTCGACTGTCAACTCACCTTAAACTCATATGACTTCCGCTGCTGCACGTTTTCGTTCTTCAGGTCCCTTATGAGTTCATCCTTCGCAGCTGACTTGTCCAGCCTCTCCCGAAGCGTGCTTTGTACGGATTGGAAAGTCGGATTTTGAAGCATCAACGCTCCAGCGACCGTTCCAAAATGTACTCGATATGCGGCGAGCTATGGTGGAGGCGACGTTACGATGTCAAAGGTTAGAAAGTAGGTATACCATATAAATGCCTTACCTCTTCATTGGATGGGGGCTGGTGATGTGACGATGTGCCGGAAGGCCCAGCAACAGGACCATCGTCGACATCCATATCGTCATTTGCATCGTGGTTGAGGACAAACGAGGTACGACTGCGCATAGGCGACGGCGGGGGAGACGCGGGTTCGGTCTGGCTCCGCCTTCGTGGAAGAGACACTGGCGTCCGGTACGCATCTTGTAGGTTTACAGGATTCTGGCTTCGGACCGGAGTGGCGGGTCTGCGATATGTATCGACGAGTCAGCTAAGTTAAACATTGGAAACCCGCAATACGACTTACAGAGGGGCAGAAGAGGATGATGGCGCTGGATCGGCCAAGGAGGCATCTTCGTCGCCTAGTCCGTAGATGACGAAAGACTCGGCGACGGACGCGACGCTTCCTTCTCGTGACAGGGGATTGTGTAGTGGACAAATTTGCTGGTGTTCTGCAAGCTCGCGTTCAAGTTCGTCGTTTCGTTGCTCCAGCTTTGAGGAAAGGAAAGGCCGCAAATGGTGAGATGAGCAATCGTTTCAGGTTGAATGACTTACCTCTTTGTTCGTTAGGCGCGAGATCGTTCCGAGCTTCTGGCGGAAGTAATCGCAGTGAGCACGATGCTTCTGCAGAGCGACGTTAGCGTCAGGCTCAGAGAAGCTGAGTGCGTTTATTTTGGCTGCAATTTCTATCATCCTGAGAGTTATCAGCCACGTGCAGCGACTGCGCAAGTCTAACCCTGGGTACATACATTTCGCCCGCCACTTGCGTGACGCGTAGATGGGTCCTGGTATCGTTCATGCGGATGTAATTGTGTTTGGCCTGTATTGCGCAGATTTAGAGAGTCAGACATGTGTACTAAGAAACAACATACCATCGCTTTCAGTAAATGACTGTTAAGATCCCTTTCACAATATCGTCCCAACTTCTGTGGATCGCGACTCTGTTCATGCAACCTCCGGACTGCCCATGCGAGGAAGTGAGCTATCTTTAACCTTGGATGCCGAAACATCACACACTCGTAGCGTGCAAGTGTTCTATAGGAAAGAACTTTGCCACCTTCTCGTGATCCTCGATGAAAATATGACTGATCGCCACCAGGGCATCTGTCAAGGATTTGAGCGAGGAGTAAACGACAAGACGCGTAAGGAACTCACTATCAGCGTGACGAGGTTTCCTCTTGATACTGGCCTTCTTGACGTGCAGTTTACACGCGAGTTTGGCGTTGCGCATCTTTCCAGCTGCCATCTTGTTGAAGCGGGGTCGAGGAGGGAAATTTCTTCCGGCGAATGAAGTGGCGGAAGCAAACTAGATTGTGAAAGAAATATCCAGGAAACGTGGGGATTTATATAGAGCCGCTCCATTGTTGGAGGCGAAATGATCTAAATGCTGCAATGATGAAAGGGAGCGCCTTTGCCTCGCTCCTCCTCGGACACTTGACAATAAGCCGCGAAGAAATCTCTCCGAACGCGCATCGTGTCTGATCACGTGCAGAGCGGCACACAAAAAAGAGTCGACGTTTGGGGAATACAACGAGTACATTGGGCTCTAGATACGCCCTTGGAAGCTGTCCGTGATAATTAAATAAGTAGTCAACTGTCCGTTGCTTCGAAACTCAACGCCAATATGGACCCACAATAATAACCTGACGGGCTTCGCAGCAGAACGACAAAGATCATAGAGTGAAGGAGGCCGCCCAGTGGCGGATGATCCCCTCGCCCTGCCGGTGCCCCTCGAAACGCTTCACGTCACGACACACAATAACTGCGTGAGAGTTGCGTACGTTCTCGATATATGCGAGCTCCTTCTTGATGGGAAGCGTGTTGAGGGAGGCAGCGATCTTGCGCTGGAGGGGTGTGAGGATGGGTTGCTCCGGTGGTGGTTTGGGTGTGCGTTTAGTGGAAGGGGATGGTGGGGTGATGGGGTTGGGGTCATCGATGAGCTCAGCGACAGCAATCTCAACGTCTTTTTCGAGTTGGGCGAGAACGTGGATGAGGTGTTCGCCCTTTGATTCTTGCTCGAGGAGACGGATCCGTGCTCGGGATGAGCGGGTGGCCAGAGAAAAGCGGAGAACTATAAGTGATATGCCTAAGGGTATCAAAACGGGTAGTAGTGCATAAAGTACCTTTATAAAAAGGATGATGAATAATGAGGAATACTTGTAGACATATATGTGACGTACAATATTCAGCGGGAAGCGTAGTTGAAGAACTGGCGGCAGTAGTGGTCGGCCTGGTCTGCGTGTGCGGAACCAAGTGGGTGATAGGATGATAGGCTTTGGGGTGGGAGGTGGAGGGATCGAGGGAACAGCGAAGCTTTTGATTAGGACGCCATATTGTTCGTGACAATCCCTGGAAACACGCTGTGAAAAGGGGCACAAATTCGAGAAACGCAATGACGCTTACACTTCCAGACCATTCATGTCGCGTTCGGCGAACGGATCTTCGACTTCGATAGCAGAGGTAACGTATGGTACAGTAACATCATTCACACTGACATAACCCGGAAGGTCAGTAAACATGTAAGTCATGAATAATGGAAAAGATCATACGCATTGGCATATATTCTAATGTGCTGGAAAACAGATAGTGCCTTATAAAATATTCGATCTGAGGAATATTATTCAATAAGAATGCATGACAGACAGGAATATACACTCACCAGGATCAGCCATGACCTCTAACAGTGGTCGCCCGGTCGCAGACCACTGATCGACGCAATAGAATTGCTCCCCCGTACGAGACAATAGCTTGGGGCCCAGTGAAGAGAATAGCGATGAAATGAGCGAAGAATAGCGAGGGAGACCAATGTGCGGCGTTGCGATCGTGTTGAAGTTTACTGGAGTGACCTTCTCGAAGAAGTTGCGTTGGTGGAGAATGCCGACGACGTATCGAGCAACCAGACCACCTAAGCTGTAGCCCGTGGCAGAGAACCGTGAAACAGTCTTCCCATCGTTCTTCAGCTCTTCCACCCGGTCGACCACCTACAAGTGTAGCGCTTGCCTCAGTTGCTAGCCTTGGGAGATAAGATTGGCTGTCTCGCACCTCTTGGGCAACTCGTTCTCCTCCCCAGTCTATACCATCGTATGTCGAGTCCTCACGGTTTGTTTCTGCAAGGAGGATTTCGAGTTCGACGTCGTCCGAAGCTGCCGGGTATGTTTCGCGGATGATGCGGTCGAGCTCTGCAAGGTGGCCGGGGTGACCCCACATGCCATGTATAAGAACGAGAAGGTGAACGGAAGACATTACTGGGGAAGTATACAGGGGAAATGAGAGAAAGGTTCTTATGGGATTGGGGGACTAGGGAAAGAATATTTATCGGGCGAGTGCGATTTGCATGGCCGTGGCGGTCCATGCTTCAACTTGCACGCAGCCACAACACTCCGAGTTGCCGCAAGTCCTCGTAATCATGATGCGCTTTGCTTGGTCATGCCAGGCTACACGGATCCGGATCGAAACAACGTCAACAGTAACGCGTGGAGACTGGACGGTAAAGACGCTGAAATATAGAGGCGAATCCAAGGCGAATTCTGAGGCCTGAAGTCAGGAATTGTGGCACAACTCGGCGCTTAGAGTTCAAGAAGTTTTGGGGGTTCAAATTGGTTGTCTTCGGTGGGGAAAGTACTACTGTATGTACTACCTTTTATCTCATATATGTCGATGTCAATTTCCAAGTGTTTCATCGAATATTTTTCACTTGGGCTCGATTTCAACGTGTGCCAGATCCTTCCTTCACATCTAAATGCTCTCATTAGTGCTTTGAATCGACAGATGATATTCGTCGACGTCGGGCGATGACTAACAAGCGGCGAACTACCACCTGCCCCAAGAAAGATGGGCAAAGCTACGCCATTAGCTATCGAAAGACTGGCTCATTGGGCGACCTAACTAGAGCTATGTATATAGAATTGGGTGACATAGATTGGATGGCAATGCTTTGCAATTCTCTCAACGCGGTGTCTGCACTTGGGCGGTTGGTCCAGCCAGAGGTCGTCAGCGTCCCAATTACACGGTCGATTCCCGCAGTAGTCTCTATGGTCAATCTTAGCCGTGGGTGTGTGGTATGCAATGATTGAGAAGACTTAACCTTATATGGTAGGAAGCCCATTCCTAGCCGCCATACATTCAATTTGAAAGGGCTAAAAACATCTCAGGCGCCCGTGTCGCATGTGTGGCCGGATGGTGAGGTCGGCTGTCAGGCCTGATCCAAAACAGCATCAGATGGATGTTGGACTGCATACTCGTAGTCAGTGGGACAGGCGCACGGCAGGTGGATGTCATTCGCAATGGCTCCGATGGGCATTGGGGATAAGAAATTGTCCACGGAAGCATCCTATTATGGCATGGATACCTAGGGTAGGGGTCGGGATTATTAACATTATCGGATACCCACTCGGTCCAATGCCTGCATAAGCATATCAATGACATCTCCTGCAGAGTTCTTGGTCCAATAATCGTTGACTGCATGTACCAATGAGCCATCGGAAAGCATGAGCGAGCCAATAGCGATGTCTAGAAACGCGAACATTTATCATTGGCAGCGCATGATTGTCGTTGAGTACGCTCCGAGCGCCAATAGCGAGAATCCTCAAGTTTCTCGGGTAATCATGGCCTTTGCCTTTGACAGTGATAGTGCAGAGAATACAATCGGGGTGACGCTGCATGCAAATGGGGCGTCTCAGAGGATTCTGGCGATTAATAGAAAGAATGGTCAGCCCACAATTCCGGACAATTTTTAATGTAGATTTAGTTCCTATCTTGTAGTCAAACTCACGAGAGAATTTCGTAGACCCTGGTCCCCTTTCGCCGATATGAGGTCACATATGCCGAGCCGCTGCAAGAAGGAGAGATAGATCTCCAGGTCATCAGATTCCGTGGTATCTGCAATGTTGGACTGTCTGGGTTTAGCGGAATGGAATAAATCGAGAGAAGAACGTAAACATTAGCCCAAACTTGTCCAAAGTATTTTGGCTCGTTTTTGAGTGCATTGGGGGTGGACAGAGAGGTAGGTCTTCAGCATTGTTGACGTTGTGCCAACTTCCCCAAATTCGCGGAATTCAAAAGACGAGGTCATGTTTTTAACACGATCACGTGACAGGCTCTTGGTACTCGGCCGACCTCCCCGCGACATGGCCAGAGCCTTCATCCGATAGCATCATCATGATCGATCGTTCCTCCATTCAGATTAACTGTATAATTTGCATGTACTGTACCAATTCAATCAATTCGTCGGTCACGCGTCACAGAGGGGTCGAAATCGACGAAATCTGGCACATGTCACAGGTCCCACCGCCGCCTGACGAAATCCCTGCCCAGGCACCACCCAAAATGAGCCCAGAAGTGGCCCAAAAATGACGAAAATCGGCCAAAAATCGGAGGTGTCACACCCATTTTCGGCGCCTGACGAAACCAAAATTTCGTCGGACAGGTCACAGGTCACAAGGGGTGACGAATTGATTGAATTGCCACAGTAGAATCGATGGCGCTGCAGTCTGCAGAGGCCATCTCAAGCATGGTTCGCAATGGTCAGCATATTTATATCCGCTGCTGAGATAATTTGCTCATCCACACCACACAGCCTCGCAGAGCTAATGTAGTTCAAGGTGTTCCCTATGTATATCTTGTGACGGTGCTGAAGCCTCTGCTGCGCTTGGCAAGAACGTGATGTAGCGGCAACGGAGGGTCGCGAAACCTCCGAGTCATATATTGGGACCCGTAGGCATCGCTCCCGCGACTTCATCTCGTCGGTTCATAAGTGCTGCTGCCAATATATGATACTCGATCCCTCAAGAACTACGTAGCGCTCGATGGCCAGCACACCACCACTTACGGTCCGATGGCTCAAGAATCCTTCGGGTACGTACTCTACTTTTATTTTGCATAGCTTAGGTTGCTGAATATCCATTTACTTACTAGAGGCCGAGATAACTCGCATCATCGATGTATTGGAGACCGCGTTTGATAACAGTGAGACCGAAATGCAGCACATTTACGATGAGCTTCGCATTGATATTGAGAGCCACAGACGATCCCTTCACGGATTTCCTTACTGGGGGGAACAGATCTCTAGTCCGACCACAATTCGCAGCCAACGCACGTGCCGCAGCTCTCGGCGGCGAGATTGAAGTCGCCACACTCGGGTTACAGCCCAGTGACATTGTGGGGGTAGGCATTTGGTTCGGCCCAGGACAGGCACCTATGTCAACGTGTGTGGCGATTTTGAATTTGAATGTACCTAACAAACTAATGTGATTGTCAGGCAAGAACAACGTGAAGCTGGCTGGGATGCCTTCATCACGAATTTGAGTGCAGATCTGAATAAGTGGTGGCTAGAATATGTATGTAGCATGTTCATTGCCATGTTCGCGCGCGATGGAGGCTGATGCGTTGACATGAAGCTGCTCCCTACATTGGGACGACTTGCGGACGAATCGTTAGGCCCTGGTTTCAAGCTGAAGCAATGGCACCTCCATCTTTTTGGTGTTGTTCCAGAACACCACGGGAAGGGTGTTGGGAAAGCCCTGATGGCTTTTGCTGAGGAAAGGGTGTGTAGTGACACTCCTGTCTGGCCCTCTGTCGCTTCATTGATGTCGTCCTGTATTTCAACAGACAAAGGCTGACGGTGTATCGATTGTGCTGGAGACCACGACGGACGTTGATGTGAGGCTTTTACTCTTGCATTGCGAGGAAGTACTCATCCTTTATTTGCCTCCACAGATCATCATATATAAACGTTTGGGATTTGAGATTAAGGGACAGGTAACGGTGACAAGCCCTAAATTTGGAGATTGCCAGGTGTATCAGATGATGAAAACACTGTAAAAGTGCTCGATACTGCTGGTCATTGATGTTGTCATTTCCTTGCCTGATGCGTAAGATGGTTTTTCGATCACAGTGCACTTCGTTAGCGAGCACTATTGTTGTCTATTCTGTGGTCGTTGCTTGGATTGCAAGGAGGTGTGAACTGTCAGCTGGACAAGACCCATGTGCACCTCGTAATGCCCATGATGAACAACATGTGTCTACGTATTCAGAGCCCACGCATGGGCTCCTCATACTCCGTGTATGGGGAGCTTGCTTTATCCCAGTTTCCATGCTTCATGTCTAATCAGAGTGATTTGCACTGTGTAAAAGAAATGCTCAGAATGATGTATATCTAACTTCTATTCTTCAAAAGCAAATTCATTGAGGTCCATGCCATATGTATCTAAAGTAAAGCCCAAGAAAGCCCTCTGTTCATTCCCTGAACAATCCCACTGCCTTGTCTCTTCTGGCCTCTGAAGATGAGTCACAGGAAAGGATGATCAGACTGTAAGGCCTGCCAAACTCTTCACACATGAGATTGCAATAAAACACAGCCCAGATGTAAATACCTTCTCTCCAAGGTCAACTACCACCTCAGACAGAGTCAGGCCTTGAATTTTGTGGACAGTAATAGCCCAGGCAAATGCTAAAGGAAGCTGAGTTCTGGAGACTGTTTTTCAGCTTTGTTCTCACAGCTGACTTTGATGGGAATAATTGGCATCCAAGATGGATCAATGCCAGGCCATTCAGGTCTGCTCAGTATGTGGATGCTGACAGGTTATTTACAGTACTTATGGATCTTGAAATGGTGGATGTCGCCAGAGATCAGAAGAGCAAAACACTTTACAATTAACACATAACAAGTGTGTTCACCCACAGGCCATACTGGTAGACTTCACAACTTGCTAGGTTACTACTCCAGATTGGCTTCTTGCAAAAGATCCGAGTACTTATGGGAAGAAGCGCAGGCGGCGGCGCCTGTTGAAGCAGCGGCGCCGTCGAAGGTTTTCGCAGTTTCAAACTCAGCGGGAAGCAACCGCGATCCGGTTGCCGGTTCAGAACCGCCACTCAAACCACACAAAGGCAAATACACGCGTTTTTGATGGGGTCACGTGTCACTAAGAAATCTCGAGCACTACGCAGATAAAAGGGGAGCAAGCTCCCCAATCAATGGTTGATAAGGAATTTGGACGTGTTGGGCCGGGCAGTATGTATGGTGTTAAATCGATGGCTGCGGCTTTGATGCGCAGCTATTCGGGGCATTGATTATCCCGAAGTCTGCTATGATTCGCTCACCCCGCATCTAGACATGGACATATCTTCTGGAATACCTCCATGATCAGAACCTGAGGAGGAATGGTTCATGCAATCGCGCTGCGCAGAGTGTGATTGCAATTTGAGCTGGCTCTGTATAGAGTTTAAGTATGACAGGCTTTGGACGATTCTGTAATTCAGAGGATAATGGGGGGTACACCTATCACAATTCGATGGCTGAAGGATCCTACAGGCATGCATTTCGTCCAATTTTGGGTTCCATGCTAATACACATCCATGGCAGTGCAGGAAATCAATCGTGTCATCTTCATCCTCGATGCCGCTTTTGAAGATGGTTGGTCCCAAGTGAAAGCACGTCTAATATGCAACTTTCTTACTGACGTCCTACAAAAATGTAGACGACCTCTTCACGACCATGCTCCACGGAGGCGACAAGGCGCTCGTTCATTTGAGGTTTGAAACCTTTGTCCATGCTGCTGCGATTGGTGGTCAGATCGAAGTTGCGACGCTTGGTCCCCAAGTTGAAGACATTGTCGGCGTGGCTGTTTGGTACGGTCCTGGGCAGTCTTCTTCAGCTACGTAGGTGCTTTATCGTTCAGAGCTGGCACGACTGCATTATTTACGCGAAGCGGGAGGTAGTGAGCAACAACGCGAAGTAGGAGTGAGAAGATTCCTTGCTGCATTGCCCGAGGACCTCAAGAAGTGGTGGCTTGAGCATGTACGTCGTCATCCGCTACGTGAAGAGCATAAAACACTGATGCTTTGATGTGGGTGTGGAAGCTCGTTCCTGTCTTGGAGCAGCTGAACAAGGAGTGCCTGGATCCGGGATTTTCGCTCAGCCAGTGGTATCTGCCGTTCTTCGCCGTGCATTTACAGCACCATCGGAAGGGAATTGCGAAGGCGTTGATGGCGTCTGCGGAGGATAAGGTATGCTGTGTTTCTTTCTCTCGTAGAAATGGTGCGTTGGTTGATATTGTCTAACCGTGCCCCCATCAGGCAAAGGCAGATGGTGGATCGATCGTCCTGGAGACATCAACGGATGTCGACGTATGTTTTGTTCTCTCTCGATGTCCGAGTACGTCGCTAAAATTTTCTGGGCGAGCAGGTCGTTATCTATACACGCCTGGGATTTGAGGTCAAAGGGAAAGCGAAGCTTTCGCGGGCTGGATATGGAGAATGTCAGGTTCACCAGATGGTGAAAACACCCTAAGCGCTTGCCTCTGCTATGATTATCCCCGGAGGGTCGGGTTGCGCGGGTGCGCGAGGGTTTGCATTGCGCATGTGTTTGAGCGCTCCTCATTCAAATACGTGTGTCGATTTTGGCGTCATGGTCCCGATTCTTGGTTAATGACATGTCTGGAATGCTGCAAACGAATTAGGCATCCAAGGTCTGCGAGGTATACAGTGCGCTGAAAACCGTGAAGCGACCTAAGGGTTCTTTGTTCACATTGTCCAGCTCGCTGCATGTTCTCCATTTACTGTCAACGTGAAAAGTGTGGTCTAGGAGCCGAACAGTGGCCATGTATCAAAAAAGGATAGTTTGTTCAGCGTCGAGAAAATGGGGAAAAATACATTTGAGTCTCAGAACGGCATCGGAGGTTGCTCTCGCCAGCCGCCAGACGCCGATCGACATAGCTAGGGGGCTAGGACTGGATATTCTTGTCCACCTTTGTCCCAACAGGCCTTGTAAAACCGAAGGTGATACAATATGATCCGTCTGATGCATGGAACGTACATTCTGGACCCGGGATCAGATAGCTGCCTGAACAAGCACAACCTCCTCCCGCCAACATTCCCTCGCCGCCGATCCGCTCTCATCAACACAGCAATCCTTCTCGCACGAAAACACGAGACACGTGCCCCACTCCATTCCACGCGCCACATCCGTCCCCGTCCCCTTCAAAGCACGCTCCACCGCCTTGCGCCGCTCCTCATCAGTCAGCTTAGTTGCCTCCGTGCCGTCGCCGTGCCGCAGCACGTTGATAAGGTTTGGCATGAGCTGACACTCGAAGACGCGTTTGGAATGGCAGGACGGGCATGGCGGGATGTTTGTTGGGAAGTAGGATCGTTTCGGGGTGGGCGTGACGGTGAATGCAGCTTTGGTGACGGGGAGTGTGGGTGCAGGAGGAGGGGGGAAGAGAGATTGGAATATTTTGTCGGAGGAGAAGGGGAGGGGAGTTCCGTTTAATTCGTACCTGAGGTGTTAGCGCGTTTTGTGAGCCCATGTGGGAAATGGGAGGTGGAGTTGGAGCCAGATGTAGGGACCCACCTGACACATTGTTCGTTTTCGTAACCTACGCGTTTCGTGAATCGCTCAAAGACGTGATCCATTTCAAGGGAGTCTTCATAGGCTTCCGACGCCCATGAGATGTCCTTGCCGCCCTTGCCGTCATCCTCTGGGGGATCGGAGACGCGAGCGCCTGGTAGGGATTTAGGTTTCGGCTGAGGTGGTAGGTATTCGGAGGTGGTGGAGAGGTAGAACGCGGGATAGGATGGGGCGGATTTCCAAGGCGATTCCTCCACAGTTACTGAAGCTAGAGCTGTCAGCAGTTCTTCCTCGGAATCAGACCCTGCATCACTGTCATCGTCCTTGGCGTCGTTAGGAGACGCGTCCTTTTCTTTTGCTTGGGTAGGAACAGGCGGGTTGGGAGGGGTTGGCGTTGAAGTGCTGCCGAATACATGGGCGCCTAGTCCAAACGCGTTTGGGGTTGATGGGATTGTCATCTGTTTCACACCGTCAGTTATCTGCACCTCTTCGCCATCTTTGATGCCAACATACTGAGAATGGGTTCATCTTTGGCGCGGTTTTCTTATGCGCGGCTTCGAGAGCCCGCGCCTTTGCCTCTTCAGCTGCTCGCTTTTCCGCAAGCTTTTTTTCGAGTTTTGCAGCGTACTTGTCGTTGCGCCGCAAGCCTCTCCAGGCTCGCACGCTGATAGATAGGCGGGAACAGGGCTAATCAGCACCCTGGGGTGAAGGCATGCCATGAAGCCTTACCTGCCTTCCTTGCCCTGACATGCGGATCTCGAGCAGCCCCAAATGTACAGGGCACGATCCATTGGGCTGTCCTCGAATGGACACCACATTTGCACAAGTAACTCTGAGGGGCTTGAACATACTTGGCATTGGGATGAAGATAATGGGGGTTCACGGGAAGGAAGAAAGGCCTTGTTCGAGAAGAGAACAATAAGTGGTGGATTCAGTATCGTAGTACATAGATCGTACAGGATGCCCTCCGATACGCGAGACAGCAGCGTCCGTGATATCTGTGACAGCCTCGACGAGGCCGTCCGGGACACCTAACAAAACAGAGGTTTCGACCTCGGACAAAACTTCATCGTCAGAATCCGACCAGTCGTCGTCAGGCGGAGGTGCCATATGTGTGTGTGGGTGAATCGATCAGCTTGATGGTATCCTGTGGGGGAAGCGAGAGAAGATCAGTTTCGGTTTCCAGGATATCAGAAAGCGGGAAAAGAGAGAAAAGTATCAGAAAAGCATGAATGGTATAATATTTGATAGAGTCGTCACGTTCCGCTGAAACAAAGAAACTCGGCCTCAGCAGGTTCAGACTCGTCATCTAAATAACTCATCATAAAAAGAAGGGGATAGCGAGCGGCACCTTACCTTTTGCTGTGTTGGTTGGAAGGAAAACGGAGTGGTGGCGTTGAAAGATTTTTTAAAGGGATTGGCCAAACAGGACCACACAGAGATGGATGATAGTCCCGATATGGGAAAGACTGGCTTCGGAAACGAGGGCCTGGGAGATGGCCCTAGCTAACGGAGGATTGCCCTGTCCGAGGCCCAGCAACTCGCGCCGCACCGTAATCTTTCCTTCTTCTTACCACCACCATCCTCCCCGAACAACAGCCATCTCCCCAGTATATGGCCTCGTCTCCCTATGCTCAGGACGCCCCGTCTCTCGTAACAAGACATAAACGCCGCGGCGTCGCTCTCTCTTGTGCAGAATGCCGGAGGTACCTTGCCCATTATTTCGGATTTTGGGAGTGATTTATTAAGTGCCGACGCGTCTTACAGGTTAAAACTCAAGTTCGTCCAATAGCACTACAGAGCTCGCTGATTCACTTATTCGGAGGAACCGCAGGTGTAGCCGTGTATTTCCTTGTAGGTGAGCACCGCACCGGACTGTGCTCAAGAAGCTCTGATTGACAGTCTCGCGATCACAGTAATTGTGTCAAAAAGGGTTGTGCTGCCATATGCCCAACGGGTGAGGGCAGAGCTACATTCACCCCTGTGTGATGCTCATGTATCTATTATCCTTCAGGATCTCTCACTACGGGGAAAGGGAACAGGTGAGGGAACGCATCTTGTTATTTTTCTCTTTCTCAGTCTTGCCCTAGATTTGTTCTAGCGAACACCGAAGCTCTTCACGAGAAGATTAACCAGCTTTCAAATCGCGTCCGACAGCTAGAAGATGCCCTCGCACAATCACATTCAATGAACTCAAGCTACACGCATCCACTGTTAACCGAAGAACTCCTGCAAATAAAGCGGCCACTAGAGCGGGAAAGGCTTGATGTGCCACCCTCAAAGGACGATAAATCAGATGCCAACGATAATATCGACTCGATGGGCTCTCTGTTTGTGGCCCACATTTCTGCTGATCAGACGTTCCTTGACCAGTTCTGCGCAGATCAATTTCGCATGGCGGCCGGTCTACTTTTTTCGGCCAGACAGCAAACTCATGGGTAAGCGCATCAGACACTCCCCACACTCGCACGGTGATTTATCACACTTCCTAGTATCTCCTTCAAGTACGTTACCCTGTAGAGTTGGCATTACACTCGCCCAATTTGCTGAAAATTCCTGCAGAATGAAGAAGGCTTCGACGAGGAAGAGGAAGCTCGAAGCGACGATTCCCCCATGCCTACAGATGTCCCATGGCTCAATTACGCCTTTCCGTTCGCACCACCGGTCACTAAGACGGCTGAGAGCGTCCGGGAATCAATCATCCGCTTCTTACCACAGACAGGTGTCGCGCGAAAAATTTGCGATACATATTTTCGCCACGCGGCATGGATGTGCGTCATGTGTCCAGTTGCTATTTTTGACAATCTTCTTAGCGCCGACTGGTTATCGCACGCAGGTATACACCGATACCAGAAAACGATTTCATCGAAACTGTCTTTCGGCCCGTGTACGAGCAAGATGCGGCTACGTACCTGGGATCCGCAGGCTCACATAACCTGGCAGTATTGTTCATGGTCCTCGCGATCGGAACTCTACTTGACCTTGACCGGCCCGCGCATTCATCCGAGTCGATGCAGTACTACCAATTGGCGCGCGCTGCAATAGCGCTTGATTCGGTGCTCGAGGAGCAGTCTATACCTGGAATCCAGGCCTTGGTAAATCTCCACACCGTCAGTGGCTTCTCGAATACTCTTCTCATCTTCTCGCCCAGCTCCTAATGTGTCATTTCATGTTCCTATCTGATATGGGTGGTCCGAGATGGGTTATCATGGGTATGGTTGTGAAATTGGCACAAAGTGTCAGTATTCGACTATTCTTGCCTTTTGGTTTTCGTGTTTCATGTTCCTTACGACAATCGACAGATTGGGCTACGTGAGGTTATTCCCGACCTAGTGTGGACCCTGGGCGCTGACACTCTAAATCCCTCGCGGTATTGCAGATCGAGATAGTGGCAAGTGGAATCTCGATCCGGAGGAGACACATAAGCGACGAGAATTGTTTTACGAGTTGCTGACATACGACTCTTGGCAGGTAAGGCGCTCGTTTGGTCTCGATGACTGACGGATGCATAGACGACCATAGCGACTCATGTGATCGTTTCTATTTAGAGCTTGACATTTGGACGCCCGCCTTCGCTGGCGACTGTTCACGTCGATAGCAAGTTTCCACATGAGACGGTGAAGAATGCCGCTGGTGAGGTCGAGATGAGCTGTGAGTTGCTTTTAAATTTCTTTTGCTTTGGTGCCTGAGTGTGGCGCTCTGTTAGTTGCGGCTTGGAAACACAGGTTCTCATCTCAATGCCTCAGCCAAGTTCATGACCAGGCCTTCGGTGCGAAAGCACCGAATTACAAAGTGATACAGGAACTGGATAGGAAAGTGCGTTCGTGGTATATTCCTCCAAGTCTCCAAGTTCCAGGGTTTGGGGGCACCAAGATTGGTGCTGAGCTGGAGCAACCGACGGTGGAGCTCACAATGCAGCGATACATTGCCTTTGCCATTAAGGAAATCAGTACGTGGCGATATTTCTCGATCTAGTTTATTCATGCCTACCTGGATCATGTGATGCAGCTCTCTTCTACATGCATCGAGGGTACTTTGCGCAGGCAATGGAAGATAATCCTGCAGATCCGATGGGAAGCAAGTATGCGCCGTCGGTGTTGGCTGCATACACCAGCGCGTGCTCGTTCGTGGGCTTGATCGAGAGTTTATTCAAGCAGCACCCGGTGCTGACGGAGAGGATGTGGTTCCTCTTCACGCACGTATTCTCCTGTGCGGTATGTGCCGATTGCCGCCTGAAGTGGGATCCCAATGTTTAACGTGCTATGCAGATCGTTCTTGGGTCTATCGCCGTCAAGTCGCAGATGCAGCTTGCGCCATCTGCGCTATCACACTTGGAGTCTGCTTGTAACCTTTTCTCAAGAGTCACTGACAAGTCGCGGACAGGAAAGATTTTGGTTCGTTTTGTACAGTCTTCTATCTTGCGCAGGCTCTGACCCACGAATTATAGCCCATCCTACAGAAACTCAGAGAACGGGCTCATGCTGCACTGAACAACACCCATCAACAGGACGAAACAGCTACGCGGCTATCGTTCTTCGGTCCCAGTATTAAGAGTGAAAACGAGGAACTGACCACGCTTGGTGGGATGACAAGGCTCGTCTCGCGTCGATCGCCGTCCTCCCCATCGTACAGTGGGTCCAGCCCAGCATCACAGCCAGCTTCACCCCCGCCACCTCTCTCTTCTCAAGAATCTGCTCACAACTTCGTAGATGCTGCAAACGTAGCTCATTGGCAGCATTATAGTCATATACCTCAAGACTACTCCACCACTGCTACTTCATACCACATGCAGCAAGGCCCACCAACTCAGGTGGACGTTTCGCTCATGTACAGTGGTGCCCAGGTTCCATTGGAAGCTATGCCTGAATACTACGGGTATTCAACCAATGGGTACAACATGCAGCTCCTCCAATCACCAGATGATATGCAATCTCCACAACAATACTTGCCCGTCGATTCGTGGCAAAATTTTATCTCGCAATACAAGTAGCGCCACTCAAACCTACACCTGCTATCGATTTATCCTCATCTATATATCCTATTTACATTTCGGTGGAATAGACTGCATGTACTCTACTGTACTTTAGCACCATCTTATCATATTTCCTTCATAGTATCTTTATTTGTTCTAGTTAGGCTAGGCCCTCTTGTATATTGCAGACTGCTTTTGCAAGTTCCAACACAATCTCCTGTCGCCGACTTCACAAGTTCAGACGCTGTTCGGCGCTCTCTTTCCTTTCTTCTTCCATCGAGGTAGGTATGCCCGTGCCAGATGCGCGAACCCGGAACAAGATCAGTCTGAATCCCGCGAAAGTACTTTCCACGTCGTACGTGTCTGCACATGATATTCAGGGTAATACGAAATGGTACTGACGCAGAGACATGTCTTGTGGGCCACAGGATTCCGAGCAAGCACGTACCTAATATCTTACTGTCTAATGTTCTCTACGTGTTCGCTCTCCATGCGGGGAAGGAATGGCTACTAGATCTCGACGTGGGCGTGTTCTGGGTGGTGATGCGGGTGCTGGCGTGTGGAGGCTTGGGAGTCCTTGTGTGGGAGGGCGTGACAGGCCAGATGGCGAAACGGAAGACGATTGAGGTGCGTGTATAACTTCGACGTGAGTGCAGTATGGGTGCTGATGAGGCTCGGACTTTAGTGGTCGGTCCTAGGCATGGCGTCGCTGTTGCTTTTCGTGCAGCAGGCTGCTTTGTTCACTGCCCTCTTTCGACTATCTTCGACCCGGTAGGATTCTTTAGCCCCAGCTAGTCCATATGTTTAATTGATGGCCACAGCGTAATTCTGTTCACAAATTTCGCGACATTATGGATGGGTACACTACTGAGCATGACCTCGGTATGGTAACCTGTGATGGTGGTTGTTCTGGCCTGCTTACTTCGCATATCTCAGGCCCGAAAGTCCCTCCTTGTTGTGCTTGCCTTGTTCGTTTCCATAACGTCGGACACACAGCTATTTACCGTTAATTCATGGCGCTGTATAACTGGGTACGGTGCGCTGGCGCTGTATGCACTAGCATCTAGCGCGTTGGAGCACACAATTGGAGTTTTGTCACCGTCACTTGGCTCAACATTCACTATCGCCGCAACCACTCTAGGAGCCTCAGCATTCGCTCTTCCGTTCTATATTTTTAGAACGTTTCTCGTACGCGCCTTTTCATCTCGTTCACTGGCCTGTACTTATTGCTTGATCCTAGCTTGGGTTTCCAACAACACCTGACCTACCACTGATTTCTCTGGCGATTATTCCTGTAATAGCATATGCTTTGCTATTCTTTTCTCCAATTACTGCTCGTTCACTGAGCCATCTGTCATTCACGCACAACCACTTCATGCTATCGTATCCGACCATTATTGGAATATCCGCGATCCTGGGGACCCTGGCGTTTTCCCAGTTTCCCACATGGACCGACCCGTTTGTGGCAGGCTTTCTCTACCTTGGTAAGTTCGGTTCATATTTGCTAGGATTCTCTTTGAGCCAATGCTCATTTTTACTAGGTATGTATCCGGAGAGTGTGGATGCATTTGCAGCTCCTCCTCGTACCCCGACTGCAAGGTTGCTGAAATCATACCTCAAGACTATCCTGTCAAATCCCGAATCTAGAAAAATATTCTATTTCTTGTGTCTGAACATGTGCTACATGCTCATACAGATGCTATATGGTGTCTGGACAAATAGTCTTGGGTTGATTTCGGATGGTAAGTCTTTCGCCCTGTGACTCTTTCGCTGAGAACCAATGTCTTGAATCATAGCGATTCATATGGCGTTCGATTGTATGGCTATCGGAGTCGGTCTCTTCGCATCCGTTATGGCGACGTGGGAGCCAAACGAGCGTTTCACTTATGGGTAGGTGCAAAACGATTTGGATCAGCGTTAGCTTTTTAAGCCTCATACCCAGATATGGCCGAATTGAAACGTTATCGGGGTTTGCCAATGGAATATTTCTCATCTTGATTTCGATATTCATCATCTTCGAGGCCATTCAACGCCTGTGAGTTCCTGTCGCCTCTGCCGACATCTCTTTCTTATTATTTCCCTTCCAGATTAGATCCACCAGAGATGAATACTAGCCAACTTCTGCTTGTCAGCTCTCTTGGTTTAGGTGTGAATCTTTTCGGGATGTTTGCGATGGGTGGGCATCATCATCATGTAGTTCCGCATCTTTTCGATTTTCGGGCAAAATACTAAAATCCCTGTGATAGGGTGGACATTCTCATTCACATGGGCATTCTCACTCGTCCGAAGAAAGCCATGATCATGACGTCCCTGCTCACACCTCGCATTCACACTCATCAGGCAATGCTGCCGAGCATCATTCGCACTCGCATACTCACTCACCTCCTCCATCCGCCGTCCCCTCCCATCATAATCATTCTCATTCGCATTCGCATTCGCAGTCACATTCAGAAGATGGGCATCCACCCTCGCCACAGTCGCCTGAACAACACCATTCTCACGGACCCTCACACTCGCATTCGCACTCTCATTCACCAGAGCCGCATCTACATTCCTCAGACACCCATTCGCACTCGCACTCGCACTCGCAGTCCCCCACGTCTGTATCCCATCACTCAAGTAGCAGTGCCAGTGCAAATAAATCCGCGACTAAACGGCACTCCCGGGGTCCGTCTCTTCAAATTCACCCGCCGCCCACCAATGGGGATGCCGTCGTCCCTTCTCCCATTTCTCATGATCTGGCACATGCGCACGACCTTCCAACACCCATCACACCAAGCTATCAGTTTGGTCACGATGAGCACCTTAATACGCACCACAACTCGGGTCACACACACACCCATTCGTCTGCGCATGAAGGCCATAGCGACAACATGCGTGGTGTTTTCCTCCATGTCATGGCGGTAGGTCACTACGCTGCGGTTCTATTTGTGGATTTTGATATTGACTCGTGTAGGACACGCTTGGCTCTGTCGGTGTCATCATATCGACAATATTGATCCAACTTTATGGATGGACTGGGTTTGACCCCATAGCGTCATTGTTCATTGCAGTTTTGATCGCCGCTAGCGTTATCCCTCTCGTTTTAGATACGGGGAAGGTTCTAGCTCTTGATTTATCTGATCGTGATGATGTCGTTCAGCGTGCCCTTGCGGAGGTCAGCTTTTCGAACATTGTCCGGATACGCATATGCTCATATTTATGTTCCAGCTCTCCTCGGTACAAGGCTTGGCGTCGTATACTTCTCCAAGATTCTGGCCGAAAGATGCTTCAACTATTATTGGGTCGATACACATACACCTTGCTCCTTCCGCCTCGTCCTTCGATCCGGGTGGACCGCATTCAGCTCAACGGACCACGTATACCAGATTAGATCGTGTGGTTGAGCGAGTCGACAGTCTGCTACGGCAGAAGATACCTGGACTTGAGGAACTGACCATCCAAGTGGATGAAGCCAAGTAGTAAAACAATTGTACATTTCAATATAAACTAGTACGGCTTGCTCACCTGCTGCATAATACACATAAGCCTAAGTTCATATGGATCTGAGTCGCCATGTAGGTTGAATCACTAAAAAGCAACGCAAACTATTCGTATTTGCCACAACGCCACTATTCGCCCTCCTTCAACCTCCTCTCAGGAGGCCTTCGTCCCGTTCCCGCCAGACTGCCCTATTATATCTTCTCAAGGTCCTCCAAATCCATGCCATGCAGATTAAATCGACCACTGTGATGAAGGTGATCGCAATGCGGAGTGCCAATGCCAAGGGTACGGACATAGGACGGCGAGTCTGGTTATCTGTAGACCATTCAGAAGGATCGGCCGTTGATCCTGTGCGCCAAATAAAACTGAAAATAGCGAGGAGGTAGAAGATCGTCGCCCTATTACACTCGTGTCATCTCATTGAATCCATTGCAACGAAGACGAAGGAAATATACCAGCAAGTCGCGACAGCAGGTAGAGAAAGCATCACCCAAGGACCCCACCATACCGAGTTCTCATACTGCTTGGTTTCCTGTTGGCGAAGGACATGAAAGTAAGTCATCTTCGTCCAATTCAAAGTGAAAATCAGCAACGCACCTTATACCATAACATAGCGAAATGTACAGTTTTAGTATTATCGCGCCTAAAATACAACGGGAAAATGGGACCATAGATGATACCCGAAAGGGCACGGCAGAGTGCGAGGAAAGCGATTGAACGTGTAATGGGATCATCGCTGGCATCGGGAATCTGAAATATCGTGGGCGACGCACTAAAGAAGAGGCCTGTCGTGGTTAATATTCCATCGCTTGCGAGCCCTAGAAGGGGATATGACCGTTGTTACTCACGCGACGAAGACACAGGCGGTGGTGGTAACGATCCTCCACTCTATGGTCCGAGAATCTAAGTAATTGATCCAGGCGTCCTGAACTTTGTTAACAGACGGAGGCGGAGGCGGTGACGGGTGCACCAGTGGCGAAGAAGGCGGTGTGGGAGAATATGCTGGGGGCCTGCTGTTCTCCTCAGGTGTTATATCTCCATTACTTGGGGAGTCTGAATTAGAATTACTGTGGAGAACTTGCAGCTCTATATCGCCTGCGATCGATGAGCCAGTAGTAGTGAGACCGTTATCCAGGTTAACGATCCTAATATTCATGACAGCAGTCCACTCCTCATACTCTTCCTTGCCCTTCTCCGCATACCCAAGAATGGTAGATGCCTGAGAAAAGTAATAAATGGGCAAGAAAAGGAGTACGGGGAGATACAGGTACCGGAGGGCGAGCTTTGTCTGGGGACTTGTCACCAGACGACAAAAATTATCGAAGATCTGGACCATATAGTTTCGAACAAGATGGATAGAACGAATGACGAGGAAGGGCTGTTGGGAACCATCCTTCAAGGATTCAGGTTGCACATCGGGGATGCAATGCGGAGGCAACTCCTCAGGTGAGCGTTCTTCAGGAAAGTCAGGAAAGTCAGCTTATTTAACGGCATAAAGCCCGCGCGATATACCTCCCGGACAGGTATTAGAGAAACCACGTTCTATACAGTTGCTTGATCACCAGATGGCCATTAGCAGTGACACTTCCAGACCAATCTTTACTCGCATACCTGCACGGGTAACAGTCCAATTCACACCTGAAAGAACATAAGTACAGTGATGCTTGATAGTCCTGAAGAAAGACCAGCTCACTCAAGTCCGGCACTGTGGAATATAAAAACCAAGGGTGCTCAGAACAATAATGAATTAAGCATGGTTTAAGAGAGAGCGCACTTGTAACATTCTTGACATTTTGACCTCATGAGATCACGTTAACCCTCTCGAGAGGATGTGGTCCGGCCGCGTCTAGCGCCGCCTCTCCTGTACAATGGGTATAATCAGGCCGTGAATGAAGTACGAGCTGCACTTGGAAGGGAGGAGAGCAAATGTCCCGGCATATTAATATAGGAACGGAAATTGTCAACAAACATTTCCAGATTCCTCGTTGGTCGTGTTGAAGCCAAGGATGGAGTAGAACGGTTGCCCCGCACTGCCTCATGGAAGGTCAGTACGCACAGTGGTAATAATACACCGAAGCCTCTGACCAATAGAAAGGCAGCCAAGCTGCAAGGAAGCTTGATAAGGCGACGTTCCCTAGAACTAAGCGCTGGTCACGGTGAAGTCTCAAATCGCGGCTCATGTATCCATGGTAGGCGACGGTTTGACAGGTTCCTAAGATCGACCGGTCGATTGCTTGGTTACGCCATTATCACAGTATATGTGTGGACCTGCTTATTGAAACTCACCTATAACGCCCAAGCGTTGCTGGGGCGAGCTCTCACTGGCTCCGCGGATCGGAAGAGCTTACTTAGAGGACACCCTGAACAGCCCTGAACAGGAATCTTGAACCACGCCTCGTGCTCGGCTATTTTGGTCCCGCTGCTCCGGTCCGGGTTCAATTTATACAATCCGGTCCTGCAGTCGGTCAGAGCTTTGGGATTATGAGAGACTTTGAGAGCGCAAGACACTATTTGGCTAACTACTTGACAGTTACTTCGGGAACCGGCAGTGACCTGCCACCAATACTACTATTTGAAGTTGGGCATCTAGGAATAAAAACGGTCGTGGTTGAGGACCATGGTAACGTTACCTGACGTCGCCATGGCCAGACTTCAGGAAATCAGAAAGCCCGTCTGCACTAAAGCGCTGACAGGCGAACCATCGAGTAACCGCCTGGGTTGATCGATTCCAGCCATTCTAAATTTCCAACATCCATCTCATTTGTGCAAGTGATCCTCCGTGCGCGACACGAGCGTCACGTCCTAGAGCTTTTCGCCTAGGTTACGGCCGGTACCCAAACACCGTCATGGGTTTTCCAAACCACGATCTTGACCTGAGCCGTATACTCTCAAGGTCAACAATATCCATGCAATACACGCCATATCAAGCATGGATGCAACTGTGATGACGCATCGCAGCACCGTCGGTGCGATCGAAATTAACGATAGCTGTAGGGTGTTTGAAGCGGAAGAGATATCGGTTCCGAGCTCGTCGTGCCAGACGAAGGAAATAATGGCAAATACGTAGAATATTGTGGCCCTAGGGTGGGAATGCAAGTGTAAGTGACATCCTCAAAGCAGAGGAGAGTCAATGAAACTAACCAGCACAGAGAGATAGCAGGAAGTGCCAGCACAATCCATGCTGCGCAAAAGGCCGTGTGCTGGGATTTTTTAGTCCTCTGGATAGCGGGAGCATAAGGATCGCATCGTTAAATCACAGAACGATTTAAACGAACCTGATACCATGACATGGCGAAGTGCACACTCTTCCTTTGGGCGTTCCGGAAGGAAAATATTAAAATTGAGCCGTACAGAGTTGCCGCGATTGCGCGGAACAAGGCGAGAAAGATCATCGAGAAAGTAATATCGCTATCGCTGGCACCAGGTATTTGCAGTATTGTGGGTGACGCTCTAGACAGGAGAAAGTTGATCATGAACTTAGCGTCATCGCAAGAAAGATGCTTACCCGATCAAGGTGCATGCTATAGTGGTGAGTATAGTCCAGTCCACTATTCTTGAGTCAACAAACAGTGTCCACGCGCGTTGAAGCTGATCTACTGATGCCGGCATCGCAGACGGTTGCGAACGAGGTGGTTCTCTGATTTCCGACTCTGACGAGTAGAATGGCAGCAAAGTGCTCGTTCGCCTAGATGCAGAAGGCCGGCAGGGTGGAATTGATTGGATGGGACTCGTTGCATTCCATACAGGTATGGCGGCGTGCGTCACATCACCAGAGGCGAGTACGGAGGACCAGGTGTCGTAGTCACCCTGTGCCTGTTCTGCGTAATGAAGAACGGTCGATGCCTGCGACGCGTAGTATGATGGGAGGTGCAAGAGGATCGGGAAAGATAGGCAGCGAAGGAGAAGTATACATGGGTTGTGGATTCGCAGAGGGTCAAAAGGAAATCTGAACAGAGCCTGAAGCGCTGAAAGGAAGCGCTGGCGAAGGCTTGTGACTTGATGGGTGGGTGAAGGATCTTCTAAGCTGTCGTTCGAACGTTCCGGATGTGGTAGTTGGCCGGCACAGCCTACGACGGAGTGAGAGATAAGGAAAACGGTAAAATATGCATTCTGGAAGCCACCTGAGGAAGCGATTGTGTTGTCGGGAACGAACTGACATGCCACATGACTGCTGAAGGAACACCACATAAGCACTAGCTGTTATCAATGGACCATATATAACCTACTTATGAGTGTCACTACTTGAACGGCCTGCGCCGGTACCTTCCAGTTCCGTCACAGACGGACAAAGTTTCCTAATAAAGGATGGACGTTTCAATCCATCCTTTGCCTTCAGTACGAGGGAAGCGAAGGGCATTCAAGATGGGAAGGGGAGTATAGAACAGACTTAGGGACTCGGAGGTGCCGTAGACCTTTATACCACAAGTTGTACTTCAAATGATTGGAGAAGTCTTTCTTTCGACGCCACAAAACCTGTATCAGTAAGGCGATGTACAGGTGCAAGGTGACCACGTTCCGTGAGTGCAGCATACGTCCATAGACGTAACAGAAACAATCTTCAAAGCGCCTGTCAGAAGAGATCTTGAAGCATCAGAAACCCAAATCTTGCTTACATGTTGGTAGGTGAAAGTAAGCGCAGGGCTTCATGTTGCGTCGATACTTCTAGCTTCGGATGCCATCGTGAAGGATCGTGCGCAGCAAGAAATACGTTCTAAAGACGAAAATCTTGTTGTAAAGGAATTGCAAAGAGTGCCGATGAATATTTTCATAGTGCAGAGCGCGCCGCCACGCATACGACTACCACGTGTTGAAATAGTGTTTGTTGATGCACAGCTGTGCGGAGATACAGAAACTAGCAGGAGTCCTCGCTGCAGCCAGCACATGCTGAACCTCAGACAGACATCTCTCTGTCACCTGCGATGTCGGAATTCCTGAAGCTCCTAGCTATGATTGTCCAACATGTGGCCCCGGTACAGGGCGTGGGGAAAATCACTGTGGGGTTGATAGGTTTTTCTAGTAGACGGAGAACGTCAAGTGAAGAGATCAATCGGAGCAGTTTAGATGTGGAGATCCATTGTTACTTCTGGGTTACATATCGTGCAAGGAAGCATACGAAGAGGCAATGTTGGGCGAGAGAAGATGACGCATGTCGGGGTCAATATGGGAGGATACGTGAGAAAACTGGGCCTTGGATATATTTGAGGTGCATCGACGTGTCTTGAAGCTGATCAACTGGATCCTGCGAGAATGAGGGCGGCGATAGAGGTGATATTTGGATCGCACGCAAGGTGGCGGCACAGGTCCTACTTGAACATTTGATGGGTAGCTTTCTTCGCTGGCATTCGATGGCATTCCTAGTTCCAATATCTGCACCTGGCGGTAAAACACGCGAGGGTTTACGACGGAACATCAAGGGAGCCGGAGGATATGTTGGCAAGTACAGTTGCTGTTCTGAATGAGATACTGTACTGATACTACCAAGTCTTCACCTAAAGGCTGAAAGGCGACTAGGTGGTTGTCACAGTTTGAGTTGTCCGACTCGAACACATCTTGACGCTACGTGTTCATATTGATATCTATTTGGGTTTGCTGAAGACGATGGGTCCAGCATAACTATATCGGTCCCTGAGCGATCATGATCGTTCATTCACTGAGATCGGATCTATAAATAGGTAAGCAAACTCGCGGAGAAAGCATGGGGTCTATGTAACAAAATCGATAGCTCAAACCGGGGTAAACGAAAAAAAAAAACACTGCAGCCCGTGCTCGGTGAGGGAAGCCAAGGAAAGAAATGAGGCCATCAATTAATTAACGCAGCGGTGAACCTGACTTCCTCGCCCGCCCGAACCTTGCCATCCCCATAGATATAGAGATCGCACTCCCAATGTCAACCACCATGGCGCCGGTGAGAAGAAAACGAACCACGGTGGCAAGTGGTACTGACATTTGAATAACTGGAAAGCTACTGATCGAAGGATCTGCAGCTCCTGTGCGCCAGAGGAATGTGAACATGGCAACGAGGTAAAATAGCACTGCCCTAGAGTTTGTGCATTGTGAGAATATGCCAACCGGAACAATCACTGATTAGCCACGGTAACTTACCAAAGTGTCGAAGCAGCCGGAATGGACAGGATCACCCACGGTGCATGACGCCTCACGTGCATCTCCTATTGAAGAATGAACCAATATTTGGCAACAGAGGTTCAACTTTTTTTGTGAAAAATAAAGCTTGCCTTAGCCCACACAATGGCGAAATGTCCCGTCCGCGTAAAGCTTCTCTTGCGGAAATAGAGGGAAAAGAGGGACCCAAAAATGAGTCCTGTGACGGCGCGGCAGATGGCGAAAAACGCGAGGGAACGAGGGAGTGCATCTTGTATTTGGAAGATTGCAGGGAGAGTTCTGTTACATGGAGAAGATATGTCATTCAGCAATAAAGGGAAGAAGAATAAAGCCACATACGCAATCAGCATTCCAGCTGCCGCAGTGAGTACCCTCCATTCGCCAATGCGATCATCGATGAAGTTGTTGCAGGCCAAATGCAGCTCCTCAACATGAGCAGGAGGCGATGACAACTGAGGTGACATGGTGGAATGTCGATCCGAGTAGACGGCATCGACCCAGTGGCTATAGGTCTCCTCGTAGGCCTCGTCTGCGAGCTCGATGAGAACAGAGGCGCTGGAAGCGTAAAACTTAGGGAGACCCAAAAGAATTGGAAGGTACATGTACGGCAACAGCCTATCAATAATTATTGGCAGGCTGCTGGATACGAGGCTGGATACGCGGCGGGCAAATGATACCACGGACAATGTTATCGTGTGGACGACCAGAGATAGACGTGTTACGATGCTAGTCGGTGTTCCTTCGTCGCGAGCGGAGTCTCGACAATGCGGTACATGCACAACGTCGATGCCTTGACATGGGCTGGAGGTGTGAAATATTTGAAAAGTGAAGCCGGCACCATTGCCAACCATGATAACTTACAGACAGAGGACTTGGTCGAGATCCAGGCCCGCGGGTTGGGGATTACAAGGTTCAGAGGTGTCATGGTCAAGCATAGTGAGGGAGATGAATGGATGCTGTCTGTGAAGGTCTCCCACAAGCGTAATCGGTTTGGGCTTTTGAGCAGGGGCAGGTCATTGTGGACATAAGTTTATCTTGAAGATATGTGGGTAATCGGGTGCAAGGACATTGAAGGCGAACTGCATCATCAGAGGAACGACTGATGGTCTCTGTGTAAGGAGAGAGTACACATAAACTCGGCATGTTCAAAATTATGATCATTCGATGAAGGCGTTCGGTGGTACACTCGGCGTGCACGCCGACCGCAATTGCATGCGTTGTTAGTTGACCAGCATCTCCAGTAGGAAAGCTTTCAAACGGCGGTGACCGGTTTGCTATGTAATAACATTCGTCCGGGACCTTGCGATCAGCGTTCTGCTGGCCTTTGGAAGTTGCAGAGAGTCTGTGCTTGAACCTGCGCGGGTTGAAAACATCCGTATCTGACCCATGCTGTGGGAGCCCCAGGTGATCTCATCATCAGCGAGGAAGGTTGATGATGTCCGAAAGGCGCGAAAAAGGCGTTAACGTTGTTGCCACGGAGATTACCCCTTACCCCTTCTCCTTACTTTTTGACGCCTTTCTCTTTTGTGGCAATGTTGGATTCTCCACTGAGTGCGTAGACGCTACCACCCACACACCCTTGAGCATCGCAGCAGAGGCCCCCATCAACACATCAGGTAAGTCTTGCAAGGAACAAAAACAAACAAGCAGCACAGCCAATCTACAACCTACTGCGCACCCAGATGCCGGCCCGTTCCTCCACTGACGTAGATCAATTGCCCATTGCCCAACGAAACGAAGAAGCCAGCAACTCATATCAAGAAAAAAGCACTATACAACATACAACAAACGGGGTAAGTAAGAATACGCGCCCACGACGCGCCTAAATCGTTCCCAAACACAAAACAAAACATTTCATTCCTTCTCTTCGTTTTTTCTTTCCTCATCATCCATCTATTCTGAAAACAAGACAAACCACGCGTCGGCATCCCCATTCACTCCAAAAGAGCACAAACGTCACTCACTCACTCACTATTCCGAAGCATGCGTCAACGGATCGATGCAGATGATCCCGTCACGCTCGCTCCAGGGGTATCCCCACCGATGCAGCCACTCGCGGACGCCGGTCGCGAGACGCGCGCGGGAGGCACCGCGCGCGACGTCCTGGGTGCCGGTGTGTTTCTCTTCGCCTACGATGGCGTATGCTGTTTTTGTGTTAGGGAGGATGTTAGGGGTGGTTGAGTGAGGTGGTGGGAAGGGGAGGGGGGGAAGGGAAGGGCTTACCGAGTCCATAGTAATGTTCATTCTCGAGCTGCAGAGAGTCGTAGCTATGAGTATCGAAAACACAATGGACAAGGAAGAGAAAAAAACCACAAAAACTCACAGCAAGCAAAAACTGCTCCAACACCTCCGTCGCCTCATTCGCATGCAACCCATGCAAATCCAGCACACACTCCGTCCTCTCCTCCGCACTAGTACTCACCTTCCCACCCCCACCTCCTACACCCGCATCCCCCGCAACCCCAAGACACACACCAAACCCCCCACCACACGCCACCCCCCTCGCACCCCTATCCCCCGGATCGTCCGACCACGCCGCATCCCTCCCCCTCACCGCCTGTTCCGCCACCTTCGCTCTCTCCCTAACAAGTCCCGCAGCAGCCCCAGCCATCTCCACCCCCATCTTCGCATTCAACTCATGCCCCTCCCTCGAAAACCTCTTCGCCGCAGCCCCGTCCCCGCGTCTCCACGCGTCAGCCGCACGCGATAAGCACGCGTTGCGCGCCGCCCCGAGTTGGAGGGCCCGGGAGCGGTAGGCCATGTACATGCTGTTGAGGGAGTCGCCGGTGGGGAGTGTTGGGAGGAGTTGGGGGGGGTGGAGTTTGAGGCGCGGGGAGGGGCGCGGGGCGACGATGGCGGAGCGGTGGTAGAGGTTGTCGGAGGCGGCGGAGGGGCCCATGATGGCTTCGCGACGGGCGAGGTTGGTTGGGTCTGTAGAGGTGGTGGTGGAGGGTGGGATAGGTACGGCAGGTTTCTTGACGGCGGCAGCGAACCGTGTGCGTCCCGGGTCGTTGTACGCGCGTTCGGCGTACCCGCCACCGCGTCTGCCGCGGTTGTTTGGGATATTGGGGTTCATACCGTTCTCGAACCCGAGCGCGGGAAAGTCGTCGGGCGGGGGATTATTGACGTTGGCGAGCGGGCCGGTGCCGGGTTGGACGTTGGCGCGGGTGAGGGCGACGTTGAGGCTGGTCATGTCGACGTCTTTGGGGAGGTGGTGCAGGAATTCGCAGTTTTCTTGTTTGGCGCAGGTGCCGCGGAGCCAGAAACGGCATAGGGCGCGTTCGAGGTCGTGGCTGTGGAGAGTTTTGATTAGAGTTACAGTGGAGTTGGAGTTGAAAGGGATGGGGGTTTTACCTGAATCGACAATCGGCACGGAGACATTCTCCTGCCATGAAATAGCGACAGACACGGTTGCCGCCTGGGACAGGACGGGCACGGCCTGCTCCGTTGTTATTGTTAGTGGGTGCGTACCGCTGGGGAGGAGGACCCCCGCCATTCTGGAATGCGCCACCGCCGCCTCGGCCGGGAGGACCACCGCGCAGACCGCCGTCACGAGAGACGAGGGTGACTCTCCCGCCCATGGGCTGCATTCTGATTTGGGGAGCCTGCTGCTGGACTGCGGTGGGTTGGGGGGCCCTGTCGACGAGCCATGCCATGGCACGGTCGAAATCGTACCCATTGGCGGCGAGGGCGTCTTCGAGCTCTGATGGTGCGAGTGTGGATCCAAAGACGGAAGTGAGGACGTCAAAGGGTGTCATTCCGTCGGTGAGCATGGCGTCTGTGGCCATTTCTGGGGTGTCTTGGGGCTCGTCGGTGAAGTTGTAGGAAGGCATGGCGTGGTAGGGCCAGGAGACGCTGTCGTAGTCGGACACGGTGACGGAGTGGAAGGAGGGACGGGCCGAGGCGGTGGAGAAGGGGTCGAAGGGGTCGTCTTCGTCTTCGTCATCGTCGATGCGGAGGGACGTGCGGAGGGATGAGCTGGGCGTCAGTGAACGCGGGTGCTGGGAAGGTGATTGGTCAGCGATGAGCGGGGCGGCGATGGCGAGGTTTGAGGTGGCTCGCGGGGAGTTGTGGGCCCAGAGATCGGGGGAGGGAGTTTCGTTGCGGAGGTAGGAGCCGGGAACGGAGGATGCGGCGGAGAGAGGACGTGGGATGGGCTTGAATTCGGAGGCTTTGGCGTTGAGCATGCGCGGGGAGGAGAGAGGGGAGGCGGGGAGACTGGCGGTGAATTGGGCGTGGGCGTGGGTGGCCTGTGCGTGCGCGAGGATGGGAGACGAGGACGGTGAGTAGTCGCTTTTGGCGGACATGTACGACGTGGGCTGCGCTGAGCCGGCCAACGGCGACGTTACGGGCGTGTGTGGGCGGCGAAATAGCTGGGCGAGAGGAGAGGCGGGTGCAGAGGCTGGGGTGTCTGGGCGAGCAGGGTATAAACGAGTCGAGTTGGTCGACGCGCGCGATGATGGACGCGAGATCGGTCGACGTGTGGGCGTCAGAAACAGAAACGGGACACCGGCGACGTCGTCTCGGTGCTTGTGCATCAGGTCCAAAACATTCTGTTCCAGCTGCTCGTTCGTCAGTACAGTGAGAGTGGACAATAGGTAGGCGATCGTACCGTGTCGTCGTCCATGTCATATGTGCTCTTCAGCAGGGTCTTCAGCTCATCCTCGTTCTCGTCGACGAGCAGTGCCACGACCTTGTTCACGAACGACGACGAGACGCGATTGAACTCGTCGCCGTCGAAATCGCTGTCGTAGTGGTCCAGCGGCTTGTGCTGACGTGCGATGGCCGACAGCTGGGCACGGGTATGCGGAAACTTGGGCATCGACGCTGAGGAAATGTAGCTACCCGACGCTGAGCCTGGATCAGACAGGCTGCCAGAATCATACGAGGTGGACAGCGGGAGAGTCAGCGACATCGTGGGCAGTGGGGTCAAGGTGGGTTCATCACTCTGGCCAAACAAACGTGGCACATGATGCCGACAACAAAGACCACTCAAACGGCGTGCTCGTTGCCTGCTCTGTCCGTTATCAGAAGGACAGCATGCTTCTCGGTCTAGACACTACTTTACGTCTCGATAATACAATACTCGTACTCGATGTCGTGCACAACGACGACGACCGTGGTCACATTACGATCGATCGGTGACATAGCTTGTTGCTTTCTCCCCGCCATGCAGCTGTGTACGCAGTCCTCACAAATCCCGAGGCGTCCGTTGGCAGTGCAACCAAGACCCTTCAAGAAGACATGCAAATTGGCGCCCAATTCTCTTTTGCTACGACATGGCTCTCAACCCCAAATCCACCTCCCCGGAGATCCTGAGAGTCACGTTGTTGAGCGAATACAGCGACGAGGAGGAGGAGGAGCGGCCTGATACCCCGGAAGGGCTCCGACACCGTGGATCGAGAAGAAAGAGTGAAGAATGTAGAACGTGAGTCCGCAGCACCCCCTCTCTCTCCGTGAAGACCATCTGCTCAACAAATTTGTTCGTTCTGTATCCAGTGCGAACCTCGAGTACGTACATATATGATATCTCCCCTTTGATATTCGTGCCTCGTCTGATCTACATAGTGTAGATGCGAAAGCGACTCGGACGATGTGTTTAACCTGTACGTGTCCTAGTTCGTCTCTCCACCCCGCCGATCCTCGCCTTTATATACTCTCGTAAATCCAGAAGCCTCGCCGAATTCGCTTATTCTGACATATGCCTCACCGGCCGCCAGCCAAACCACACATACCCACCCCCGCCCCAGCCCGTAGTCGAAGTCCCGTTCAACCCGCGAGCTAGGTCGGCTTACATTGGTGCTACTTACCACCCCGCTACTACTACACCTCCACCGCCCCGTCGTCCTCCGCGGCATTTGGCTGATATCGTAACTGGGCTCATAAATGGACTGGTAACTGGACTCGAAACGATCCGGACCCAGCTGGCATACGCATGGAGTCTGCTCCCACATCTCCATATCCCATTTTTGCTGGGCCTGCCGGTGTATTATCGATCCAATGCGGGTGCGGTGGTCGATCTTGTGGATGCGTGTAGGGATGAGTATGAACAGTGGCTCTTGGATATCCGGTCTTCCGGTTCCAACGCCAACGCCAACGCCAACGCCAACTCCAACTCGACGAATGGGGTTATAAACGAACCTGAGGAGAGCGCTGTGGATGTTATACCTGTACCCCCGGATGTTGCGGAACATAGACCGACTGAGGTCGTTTCGATGCAGACGCGAACATCTTCCTCGGCCGGTTTCTCTAATACCACTACCACTCCTACTGCTACTACTCCTACCGCTACTACTGCTGGTGGAGAGACACCGCCACCGGAATCGGTAATCAAACTGCACGGTGCCTGGATCAGGTATCTCGAGGACCGCGTGTGGGAGTGGCGCATCCTATTTGGGATCGCGGGGTTTTTTATTGGGTAAGTGTGGGTGTTTTTTTGGTGTTGGGTTGAGGTTTGGGTTTTGCGTTTTTTTTTTCTGTGTTTTGTCTTGGTTGGGAGGCCGATTGACGTGGAAAGGCGAAGAGCTTCGTTTCCCAGCTGGTGGATCATTTTTTTTCGAGGCTTGGGGTAAAGGCTTTAATTTTCTTTGCGGCGGGAATTCTTTTTGGGGCGACGATGTTCGGCAAACCTTTCGAGGGTCGCCAGCTTCCCCACACCATCTCTCCTCTTTCTCCTCCTCTCTCTCTCCTCTAAACACCATTTACTGACCCTCTCCAATCTATTCATACAATTACGCAACGATAGAACAACACCGACGATATTCCAAATACCAGACGCAGGCGACGACGCGCTCTCCCGCTCCTTCGCCTTCCTAGCCGTGTTCCGCGCCCTGGCGGGGATCGTGTATGCCCCTGCATTTTTGATGGTGTTTGGCGGGAGAAGTTTTACGAGGAGCGTGCATTTTGCGGTGGTTTGGGTTAGGGTGGGTGCTTTGCTTGCTTTTTTTTTGGGATGGGGGATTGATTGAGTCGGGAATTGTTTGTAGGAAACGAGGACGGAGGCGGGAGGTGGGAGGTGGGGACCGTGGATTATGATCTCGTTGCCGGCGCTCGCGACCTTGTGGTACGTGCTTCTCCACCTAATTCTCCCACCGATCACACCAAAAATACCAATGATTAATTATAATTTCCATCTGAACAGGGCAATAGCATTCTACGCCGCCGCCATGCTCGCATTCATCTGGCGTTCTGGGTCCACCGCTGACCCGGAAGATGGGGAAGGCGCACGGCGTGTATTGTCGGTTCCCCTTGCGAGTGGGGTGCGTGCGCTGGTGACGGGGCTGATGCTTGTGGATGTGGGGGCGGGCGTCTGGGTGTGGAGGTGGATGCGGTGGGGGAAGGGGGAGGTTGGGGAGAGGGGTGGGATGTGAGGGACGGGGAGGGAAGAGGATGTGAGGCACGAGGGGGACGGAAGGGAAGTGGGGACAGAAGGGAAGTGAGGGAGAGGAAGACATATTTTGTTTCGATCTGTGGACATCTGATTTGTGTCCGGACGCTAAATACTCATCATTGGTAGATATTGCCTGTCATCGAAATGATATCGAAGCACGGCTATGTAGCAACGAAAAACTGCGTCGCCACTGAGCGCTTGTGTTATCGTAAGCTTCGTCTTTCATAGGTACCATGCATCCGGGGCTGGCCTTCGAGGTAAAAAAGGAAATCGTGAATAACTCCGTGGCCACGGAGTTGAGCCAGGGTTGTCAGGAGAAGGCTAGACAAAAGGATCAGTCACGCTCCCAATGTACGCGGTCGTATCTGTTGTGAATTAGGTGCACAGTGAGGAAGATATGAACTGATTCCTTATTGTATGGCCTCCTACAGAGGCACTTATATAGAGTACAGAATATAATCTACAACTTTCCGGATTGAAGTCTGATTCTCCACCACCATCATCAAATCACAAAACTGTACCAAAAAAGCTCGAGAACCCTCCCGGGGCCTCCCTGAGGCCTCCAGAGCACTTACCGAGAGCGTACTCAACCCATATCCAAACATATCTTGTGTTAAAAGAGGAAAAATAACCCTCCTCGGACGGAAATTGTCAATACATACGTGCGTCACGACGGCATAGGTGGCAAGAGACCAATCGGCCTCCTCCCTCAAACATAGCACCTACGAAAAAGCTTCGCCGTCTCAAACAACACACGTCCTCAACAGCGGTCTCTATACTCTCACAGCTGCAACTGGCCGCAGGCCCTGGCGTTGCACTCTCCCTCATTTTTTCGCAACGTGGCCTGTCAAGCCACCCTATCAAACGTCAACTACAACTGTACAGTTGCAGCCACCACATAAAAAGCCTCCGCTCGTCCTGTGGCGCTCACTATCCCCCTTGGAGTCTAACCCCATTCACGTGAAAAATTCCGATCAGCAAAGCTAAAAACATGCTCCCTAACTCTCCCGACGTCTTCCTCTCCGGCCACTCAGGCGAGATCATTGATGAGCATGCTCCATCCGAGTTCGTCCTTGCTCCTCCCCCTCGTCCTCTCGTTATCACCATCCCACCCATTGTCACTGCACCGCCAGCACCGCCCTCCACCCTCCTTAGACAGGACACGGAGCACTCAGCGACAGATAGCACCACTGTCTCTGACCTCTTAGCGCGGTCGGACACCCTTGACAGCGCACTACTGGATGGTCACCCTTACTTCGATACTCCTCGTCCCGAAGACAAGGGGAAGGGTAAAGCGGCTCCTCGTAATGCCTCGCCAGGTCCATCCGCATCCTCCATCGTCGCTGAGGACTTTCTCTTAAAACTTGGCTTATCGCGCTCCCCGGAGAAAAGGTGGAGCTTCAGCGATCACGTCCAGACACGCAAGGAAGTTCATGCCCTTGCCCTCAGATCCGCACAGGCGCACACGCAGATAAACACTAGAGTTGCCAGCCTCCAGCGCGACCTGGCGGATGGATTAGAAGCGATTACGGCCCAAATCGTTGGTCTCAATGCTACTATGGCCGAGCAACATGGAACATTGGGCACGCCTCTCCCCACCATCTCCCCTGCAACGGCATCTGCTCTCGTTACAGGGCACAACGGTGCGATGGCTGCCGTTCGGGAGGTCCAAGGAGCTATGCAAGCCTTCGACGGCCGTATCACTTCCATCGAAACCACCCTTCTGGGCCTCGACGCTACCATCGGCGCTATCCACGCCGCTGTCAGGACCCTCTCCGATAACCAGGTTGCGCCATCGCCAGCATCTGAGCATCGCTTGGGTGGCCTCGAGGCCGCTTCCCTTCGTACCGAAACCACTCTTGCGGCTATCCTTACCATGCTCGCGAACCGGCAGCCTGATGTGGTCCCGGTGACCTCAGCTAAACGGGGAATAGAACAGGTCGACGGAACGGAAAGCCATGCCCGCAACGTCCGCCCTCATATCCACACCGCGCCTGTCACCCCCATCCTTCCCATCGCACCTCCTGCTGTCGCTGTCGCTCCGCCGCCCCAGTTTGTCCACCCAGCGCCCCCACCTACAGTTACTGCTCCTCCACAAGGAGGTGCTGTCCAGCCTCCTAGCCACCAGTACTATGTGGCGACTGCGCTGCCCCCTGCCCACCCTTCAAACCAAGGTGCTCACGCCCTCGCTCCTCCTCCGGCCCCGGCGCCAGTCCTCAACGACCCTACGAGGGAAGTCCTCCTCGGCCCTGTAGCATGGGGGCGGAACAACATGGGGGAAACCAGAGCCCTCATCACGACCGTTGTTCCTGCTATGAGGAGCCGCCTCACCCGCAACTACCGTGCTCGATGGGGCCCAGACGCCTTCACGGCCACGTGTTGCTTCGACTCGGCGGCTGATGCCCAAGCCTTCATAGCTGCCTGGAGTGCTGCGCCGTGTACCCCTCCCTATGACACTGTTACCGCCCGCCCAAATGCCTAGGGGCAGCTCATTACTTAAATCTTGTATATACTTCTAACATCTTGTCACAAACACCTGTACCTACTGCTTCGTGCCCTCCATCGTCACCCCACCGTCCTCCACCTCATCTTGTTGACTCGCCTCCTCATCTACATGCTTCTCACCACTCAAACAATATTCCGCACATTGTAAATATCAAAAGCTGGAATATTAATGGTGCTTTTATCTTGAAAATGAGCTGCCCGACATTCCGTTCTACCCTCACGCGATTTCATATTAATCTCTTCTAAGAAACTCACCTCCGCCCAGGCCTACATGATGCCGTGGTACTACCTGATGGGTATGTCATCTTCTCGCAGACCCGCAGACCAAGAGACTCGTTCCGAAAATCATGGGGTGGTGTTGTCGCTATCATGTCCCAAGATCTACCAATCTCGCACCGAAATGATCTGTCAGGTCCTGACTTCATGGTCCTCCAGCTCGGAGATACTTTAATATACAATGTGTATCTACTCCCCGAGACTGCCAGCTGGGCAGACTCAAATCTAGATACTGACCCAACCGAAGCTCTGGCAGCTTCTCTCGCGCTCGCTCACTCGGCCAACTTCAAGATGTTGATGATGGGCGATTTCAATGCTCGCACTGCATCTCTTGTGGCTAGCTCATCTCATCCTGCCCATGCCTCCGAAGACAATGCTGTACCCTCTACCCGGGGACGATGGCTCCTGCGAGTGCTAGCTGAACACGGTCTAGCTCTAGTCAGTGGAGCTACGCGCTTTGGCCCCAAAAGTGGTGCTTTTACGTCCTTCCAAGGCACCCGCCGTACCGTCCATCAGGAAAAACTACTTGTGCCCCAAGATACTTTAGGACATCTTGAAACATCCTGTGGATCTCTGGGAGATCTCAGAGATGCAAAAGACAAATGCAGTCCTGAGAATCTCCAAAGTACAAGTGCGGTGCTACAACTTCTCCCAAGGCTTCTCAGAGCTTCTCAGAGACATTTGTGAAGCCTTAGAAAGTCTTTCAAATTTGTCGTAATAGCCTTAGAAATCAAGTTCAAGTTCACAAAAGAAGGATATAATACAAGATTTTATTAGAAGTATATAAATACATGTTTCTATCAACAAGCTACACAATTTATATATCAATATTTATATGAAATAAACTATATAAATTGTATCTATAATATATCGTTGATTATTTATCAGTGGATGTGAAAAAAATTACATGACTCACCTAAGAGAAACTAACGATAGCCAACTATATTGAAATAGAGAGACAGCTAATCTAGTATAAAAGAGAATTAGGCAAAGAAACAATAGATAGATAAACATGCTTACCAAAAACCAGCGACGCGGCAAAGTAAGTACGTGACAATGACCTGAAAGTCATAATATGGCAGTTAAATAGTGAAATACTAGAATAGAAAAGTAGAAGACATGAGGCCAGTAAATAGTAGAGCAATTTGAACTACTCACTTTGGTCCTAATAACCACTTTGAACTATCCTCTCCTCTCTATCGTCTACAAAAACTGATGAGCTGGCAGTCTCAAAGCATCAAATCAAGCCTTGAGACACCTGATAATTAGTAAATGGGTGAGCAAAAGATAGAGTCAAAAGAAGAAGAAAAGAGACATACTATAGCACCAGACGCTATTGAGTAAGTTTGAGACAGAGTGAAAGAAGAGAGCAAAGACGATGCAAAGACAATTCAAAGATGACTCAGAGCTCTGAGGTGGCACATCACATGATGAATTTAGGGCAGGCCATCTAAACTTTGAGGAAATCTTTGAGACGATCACTGGTCTTGAGACTGTGGGAATTAGTCTCAGTGATGGAATCATTTCCCACACTCTATTTTTGCCACATCATCAGATATCGTCTGAGGGTGTTCAGACAAAGTATGACTATAAAAGCTGTACATTGTAGCCTATCATATAGATTATGTATAGGATACAATGTTTATATGCAAAAAGTAGTTACAAAAATGCTATAAAGATTGTGCAATACTCTAAGAGCCCTCTGAGATGCTCTGAGATGCTTTGTGATGTCCTGGGAAGCATTCTGATAGCCTGGGAAAATTGATTATTCCTGGGAATCTTTAAAGCCAAATGGTTTTTCCTGATGTCATTGACTATGCCGTAGCCTCAAAAACAATCTACCCCCAAATAGCCTCCTTCTCCGTAGATGAGCGGGAGACTGGTTATGATCATGCAGCCTTGATGATGTCGGTCTCCCTGGAGGTCGAACACCTGAGCCGTGAGCATATTGCAGTAAATCGCGCCAAAACAGACGTCCTCTTACCAGCCACAACTGATCTTGACAAGCTGCTCCTTGCAACAATTGAAGCTGGAAAGGATGATAAGAAGAAAATCCTGGAAGTCTATGGATCAGTCCGAATCGAGACCAAAATTGTCAGAGTGGCTGTTCACGGCTCTGTCGCTGGGTCCGGACATGCAACCGTAGGAGGGGCAGGTATCTTCTGGGGTGATTGTAGCCCACGGAATGCTTCTATAAGGGTCGTACATGCAAAGTTGACAAATGCTCGTGTTGAACTTGAGGCTATTGCTCTGGCGCTGTTTGCAGCGCCGAGAGGGCTGTCCCTTAAAATCTTTACGCGCTCTGAATATGCAGTACGATCCGTGAAATTCTATGCCATAAAAAATGCGGCGTTAGGATGGGCTTGTCCAAATGGTGATATCCTGAAAAACATACTTGAATGTATCAACCGCCGGTGGGCACCGTTGGCGCTTACGCATATTAAAACGAGTGTCACGCATGGGCATCTGAAAGCAGCTGAACAGCTCGCACTTGCCGGAACAAAAATTCCACACAAACCCGCTGCGCAAGTCCTGCATCCACACCTGCCAGCTGGGCTCCCTGTCTTGGACTGTGAGAAAGTAACAACTAACCTCAAGGACACAGTCGAACAACATGTTGCTGCCATTGACATACCACGTGGTGACCCAACTGACCCTCACCGGGGAAGATCGAGACTAAGAGCAATCAAGAATGGTAACCGTGAGCGGGTCATGTCTGCGCGTACACCTGGTGCATTTTGGAAAGAAATCAAACGCCTCGCTGATCCTCGTCCTCTCCCGATTTCGGTCTCAGCTGATACCCTGAAGGCGGTTTTCGAAAACAGGCTGAACCCACCAACTCAGCTGCCTCTTAGCTTTGAGGGCTCACAGCACAAGATCAATCAGGTCCTCGCAGGTCTCTTGCCAGATAGAACAACAGACTCTTCTAGTAGCTCATTTTTCTCCTCTGATTGGAACGAAGACGACATCGGGGCTATCAAAGCCCACTTACAAAAACGATCAATGAGCAGTGCACCTGGCGCCAATAACCTTAACTACAAGGATATCCTGCAAATGCCCAACTCAGACCTCGCACACCTCTGCAATGAGTGCATCCGCCTACAAGATTGTCCCTCCATATGGTTCCGCTCCGTCATTGTTGGCATCCTCAAAAAAGGAAAGCTGTCAACAGAACCCGACAACTATCGCATTATCGCGCTCGAAAGCTGCGTCCTCAAGCTATTAACCCTCCTCATACACAAGCGGATCACAGAATGGGCAGAAACGTGTGGTCACATCCCTGAATCTCAGAACGGGTTCCGTGAGGGCCGCCGAACGAATGACAATCCCTTCGTCTTGCGATGCGCATGGGAAACTGCTAAGGACAATAATGAATCCCTGTACACAGCCGCAGTCGATGCGTCAAACGCGTTCCCATCAACTGATCACCCAACTCTTTGGCTCAAACTGTTCAGAATGGGGATGGGTGGTCCCTTGTTTGACTGGATCCGTATGCTGTACCGCCAGATGGAATACAGTGTCAGGCATGGTGGCTGGGACTCTGCTGTCTTTCGAGCCCTAATTGGCCTGCTCACGGGTGATCCTGCATCTCCCGTTCTCTGGAACCTATACATGTCCAATTTGCTGATGCCAGATGATCCTGATGATGTCTTCCTATCGGGGAGTCGCGTTGCTTTAATGGCGCAGGCAGATGACATCCTCATCATCTCCCGAACGGCAGCAGGACTACAATGAAAGCTTGATGTTCTGCGAAACTGGTGTGCAAAAAACTTTGTACTCGTAAACATGATCAAAACTATTATTCTCATTTTTGGCAAAACCCCAAGCCCGCTCCCCTCTTTCTTTGTTGGGGATGCCCAGCTGAATGTCAAAACTGTTGAGAAATATGTTGGAATCACTATTCGAACAGACACCAGAAACCCATTTCAAGACCACTATACAAATAAAGCAGGCACCGCGCGATACTGTGGTCATCGAATTATGGCGATTGAGGACCAAACTGGAAGCTTGACACCCAAAGAGCTGAAACAACTCTACATGGCAAGAGTGGACTGTCACCTTACCCAAGGTTGTGAGTTGTCCCCTGATGTCGAGGAAGTCCACTTCTCAAAGCTCAGAGATGTTCAAATATCCTTCATACGTCGAATGCTCAACCTCCATAAACGGTCCATGATCGTGCCATTATATACCGAAACTGGTCTCATGCCCCTACGTGTTCGCCGCCTAGTCCTGACGCTGCGCTATCTTCAATATCTCGTTGCCTTACCCCAAACACGGCTCGCGACGGCGGGCCTCCGTAGCTCACTGGAATTAGCACGGAAGGGGAAGAAATCGTGGGCCGGAGATCTGTTGCTTGCAGTACAAAAGTTGCCATTCAAATTGCCGCCGCTCAACCTCCAAAATGCCGATGTGTCTGTCATTGGGGAATATATAAAAGCGGTCGAAAAGGAGACGGAAAAATGGCTACAACATGAAATTGATAACTCGGACAAACTCTACCTCATACATGGACGCAGAGAACCCCAGAAAGACAAGGCCCCAGCCCAAATTATGCTGTACCTTCGGCACTACCTATTCTGTGTGAAGAGAAAGTCACATCGGAGAGCACTGACTTCCATAATCCTTTCTACGCACATGCTTGCTGTCGAACAGCTACGCTGGGTTGAACATGGTCACCCCACTGTTGAACGGTCGAGAAGGCTATGCCGTCTCTGCCGGGCCCGAGTAGAAACGCCAGAACACGCTCTCCTTGAATGTGGTGGGAGCGAAAATCTCGTGGAACTCAGAAACACTTTCCTTGCCGCCCTGTGGGGTCAATCACCACCTTATTTACACGCCCTCTGTGCAACTTCCGACAGTGTCGCCCAGCTTAAAGAGATCATATACCTTCGACCGACAATCGCCCTTGTTGCCAAATTTGCCTTTGATGTTCTGAACATTTTCTATAGTGTTCCACTGTATCGCCCGACAGTTGTCTGACCGTTATTATTAGGGGAAGAGGATCTTGTTGAAGTACTAACTTGTCACTATGTGTGGTACTAGGCTCTACCACAGGCTGGGAAACTGGACCTGTGAGCTTGGCTTAGTGTATATGTAGTGGCCTGGAGACGATGATGTACATAGCCTGCTCGCATCGGGATACTCTCCGGAAACCGGCGTTCCAGAGTGGGACCGTGCCGCGTAATTCTACCTACCTACCTACCTACCAGATACTGTGAGAATGTCTGTACGCTGACTAATCCCATACTTCGAGATGGTTCCCGGAAGTGCCGGATCGGATTCCAACAGTACCCGACCACCAACAATGTTCGAGCTTATCTTGTTCTGCGAACGCATGAGGAAGCGGAGACCGCCAGCTCCCTCCCAGTACTCAACATTTTACATTCTAAGCTGTGGAGTGGTACTATGTGCATGCTTGTGATGCTGTCAAATATCATGGTCACCCTCGTTCCGAAGCACTATTCTTACAGCAACATTGACTAGTGGAACTTATGCGCTCGCGTGGATATGCAGACGATTCACACAAAGAACTGGCACTAAGCCACCGCACCCAACATGTCGCGCGTACTTGGATGATGGATTTCTCATCAAACTTAGATGGTGGACAACCCATCAGACTTGGATGATGGATATCCAATCAGACTTGGATGGTGGATATCCAATCAAACTTGGATTGTAGATTTCCCATGGACTTGACTCAAGGCTGCGTTTGATGCGCTGCAAGTGGAGGAGGACAACATCAAAAGGCATCTGACATTCAACGTGGTGGGTGACTGATCGTACAGGCGCATCGCTTCCATAGACGCTCTTTTTTCTTCAACCAGTGGCCGCATAGCCTTAAAAGTGCGTCGGATGTCTCAATTCCCAGCAGCTACTCTCCTTTACCCTCCTGCGGAACCTGCAAGCTGTTTTAAGAATCATGAACAACCATGCCCGACAAGCAACTTCCTCTGAATCCTCCAACGGGGTGGCTGTGGACTCGGGTGGGCGCCGAGTCATCTCAATGGGTGCTGAACAACGATTCCGGTTCCTAAAATCCCCTCACATTGGTTGTCATTGGCTGTACCAGCTGCTGGGACAGCTGTGGAATTTATTTCCTTTCCTTGGCATGCCAGGATCCTACTTCTCCAGAGCATCATCTCTGCTTCGCGAGTTGGAGAAAAACACTGGTGCCTATGAGCTCTGGGTCGAACAATCTGTGAGTTTATTTCTCAACTCAAGGTCGCAACTATGTTTTGTCATTAATTCTGTATGGACTTTAGGAATCCGATTCTACTTCAGAGTCTGGTGGCCTTGTATCCCGGCCTCTCCTCCCGCCATCTCTAATCACTGTCGGAAATAACTGGTCTCTTTATCTGAGCTTCTGCCTCACTTCTTGGAAGGTCATGTTCATCTTGAATAGTATATTTATCAGGTGAAGATTTTTTTTCGCGGGGAGCCTTGTTCCTTGACTCACCACCTGGATTTAGTGTTTGAAGGTCCGGTTGCTAGGACCGAAAATCCGACCGCAACCCAACCGGACCCAACTGCAGGCAACCGGACCTTCGGTTGCGGTTGCCTCATTTTCAAACGGTCACGGTTGCCGGTTGCCTCAGTTTGAAAGTCCGAGGCAACCGTGAAAAGACCGGTCACAACCGGTTACAACTGCACTCGTAGTTAGTAAGTATTGTACACTTCACGAGGTAGAATTTCAGTAGTCCGGACAAGTTAGACTTCAAAATTTAAAGTGTTACTTGACAGAATTGAACTCTCAACCTCACAAATGACAATGAAATTACATTGATGCACTTTACCACTTGACCACAGAGTCATTATTAGCTGACCAACTTAAGGTAACTAGTCATGCTTTCAATAGTAGCTCAAAACAAAACAATTTCGGACGCGTGTTCAATTTCGGTCGTTGCCGGACACTTTCCCACGCCTCTTCAACGGCCAAAACGGTGCTCTGGGAGCATTTGCTGACCGTTTACCTTGGTTTAAGAGGTATTAATTAGTTTATATAGTAAAATGTATTGGTTTTAGTCAGTTGTGACCAGTCCAGGACTGGTTGGCAACCAGTCCTGGTCAAAACCGGTCCCAACTGGTCCGGCAACTGCAAAAAGACCGCGGTTGCCGGTTGCCCACGGTCTCGGTCCGGTTTTTCGGGTTTCGGAAAATTCCGCAACCGGTTGCGGTTGCCGGTTGCCTCGATCGGAGCTCAAAAACCGGACCCAACCGGACCTTAAAACACTACCTGGATTGCAGTTTATCCCCACTCATCTTCAAGAATGCCAGTGCTGATGACTATCCCGCCACTCGCCTGATCGCGAGCATGTCCGTCATCCATGACATTGCCGCTGCCGTCTTCATGTCTGCTTTCCCATATCATTTTGATTCAATGGAAGTGAAGAGTATACACTATGCGATGCGATGGTTCCAGGCAAGTGTCATCTCAAAGACCCCTTCGTATCACTGTTGAATAATATGCACCGTATTTTAGGCATCGAAGTCATTAGAAAAGCAGTCGTTACCTGCGCCATGGTTCGTTATCTCTATGCCGCTCGTCGCAACGGGCTGGTAAGATTTTGATTATCGAGTTGGGGATATCTCACTCAATTACATTCCCAGGGCCACGATTTTCTTCGTCTCGGGCATCGTCAGTTATGCTCTTGCGGTGAACCCCCGAGAACAACCTGACCACCAGCCAATGTGCGGTGCTCCGGTCTCACCAGTGCTGTGTATTGTTGCATTGGTTTTAACCACTGGATTCTATGTGGGCTGCTTCGTTTGGAGCTACAGGACTCTGGACATGTATGGCCAAGATGCGAAGGAGAAGGGTCGCATTGACCGCGGCCGGGTAGATGTTGAAGGCACCGCCATTTAGTAGCCTCACTGCCCTGAGCAACAAGTCGGCGCAGGCGCCGCAGTATCGAAGAAGAGCCCAATTTGGTTTGGTGGTCAATTAGTTGTGCTGGTGATCTTGTTTTCTTTGCTGAATCCCTTTCCCGACTGTTGTCCGTACTGGTTACTTAGAGATGAGAGATCGGAGATGGAAATTGATGATCGACATCCGCTTACTCACTTGAATGCCCGCACACGTGGCTTTGTTTGTTACAAGTTAGCATAGGTATATACTTCCGTTCTCGAATACATAGTGTTCTAGCCTGCTTCATCTTGCACCACGGATTTCGACCCCTGGACCAGTTTGGCAAATGCGCTTACGAACTGACCATACTATAAGAGCGCCTTCGACCTATTTTCCCACCTCCAAGCCTGCCAGACGTTGTAAAACATCTATTGACAGTCCTATTCATGCACACCCGTTTTTCCAGTGGATTATCTGTCTCCTCAACATCTCCCCCACCGAGATCGATGCTTAAACTGCACGGTGCATGGCTTAAGTATGTTGAAAACCTCGTTCTTGACTTTGCAGTGTTCCATCTCATTTCCCCCTTCTCCCCTCGCCTCCATTCCTCTCGCCTTTTGACTGCGAGCGAGGCAGCTTTTCGCTAACCGAAGACATGGAAAGGGCTGAGTGCATATTGGCCCTTTCATTTTCTCCCTCTTCTCGATGACCTTCGGCAGTAGCTTCTCCTCTGTTTTCATGTACCTTTATTGCTCTTTAAATGTCGTTCACTCACACTTTGTACCCACGAAGCAGCGACAATATTCCAGATACCCGTTGCATGCTGTCCTGCTCCGTGTTTCCTGACATGTTCCAAGCGCTTTCGGACATTGTGTACGTCACTCTTTTAACTTTTCCTTCACCAATCACGTTTGAACAATCTCGGAATTTTGTCATTCTTGGACTTAACATGCCACCCATTGCGCATATCGTGCTTCTCGCAAGGGAGGCGACTTATCCTCGAATTCCTCCTTCAAGTCGCTTGGGCTTCGCACAGGCTCCATCCACTCATGGATTCGACATCGAAGCTACTGGAGACCGTATTGGCTACAATTGCAGTGACCGTCTTGCGAGCTTAGTTGAAAGATCTTTCTCTCGCCCATATCCCTTGGTCATCTTATCGGAACATTCAGCGCTTCTCCTGATCGGCGGATATCAATATTATGAATCGACTTGATCCTGCCCTTGGACTCCCGTGTTCTACGATTTGAGCGCTTGCGCTCCGTTGGATCATATAGAGGGGTCAAGGCAGTGCTAGGTCAATGATAAATCGTAACTCGGCCCCAAGACCTGTCTATAGCCTTCACGGAACCCTTTGGCAACGGTAGTGTGCTAATTAGCTGGGTCACCTGGCTTGATGTGTCTTTGGACTGGATTAAAGCTAGGAAGATAGCACGAGACATGTTGGAACCTCGTGTCGTAGAGCAAGTGCTCCAGTATGCATGCCTATCCGATTGCCCTCGCCGAGGCTTCTGTTGCGCTCCTTGTCCTCACTACAAAGTGTCCAGTCTAGTCGAGGTCCACGATAGATTTGTCGTGGTACGATGACTCTAAGTGACTGACCAACCTTCGCGGCCCTTGCATCACAAGGCTTACAACTATCAGACATATACTTAACAAAGGAAATCGACTACAAGCTAGAGTACGGTATCGAAAGATACATACAGGAGACATACGATATCGGAGCAAAAACAACAACTGTAACATACATACAGCTTACAGGTTCTCGAGAGTCTAATGGGAATAGTTTTTCGAGCGAACGAGGAGTAGCGAGCAGAATAGACAAATAGCAAGATAGATGAATAGCAAGATAGATGAACGACACATGAACGGGATAAGATATGGGCCAAGAGGCGCAGGATAACCAGGACAACCTTTTAACTTCCGCGTTTTCACATAGTAAAATCTGCGACGAAATCCTGCCAAGTCGATTGCATATTTCCTTCCGGCGAGCCTGATGAACGTCGATGGCCAGGGGGGAGCGGATTAGCATCCAACATCGGTGCGGACCCGAAGCCATTAATTCCGTTAACCCCCCCGTTCACCATTCCGTTACCGTAGTCGTAGACAGGGAAGTATTGTGGGAAGGTTTGTGATGTCGACCCGTTCGTTACCGGTGATTGCATGCCGCCCATTATAGTCCCCTGTGGTGCATGAGGTAGGTGCTGCTGCTGCTGCTGCTGCTGCTGAGGGAATTGGTGTGTGGGGGAGGATTGTTGGTACTGTTGCTGCGAATGTGGAATATATGACGAGGGTTCTGTTTGGAATGTAGGAGAGGTGGGGAGAGTGGACATTCCGTACATCGACACTGGAGAAACTTCTTCTGAGAATGAATTGTGCGATGAAGAACCACCTGCAGAAGAGGCAGAATTATGGCGGTGTACAGGAGATTGGTTGTGGTTGTGATTCTGAGGAGTGAACGAATCCAAATATTCCCAGACACTGGGATGTACATGGCCTTGCATAGAGGGTGATAGAGGCAGCGGCACGACAGGGTTCTGGGATGTCGGTGAGCGCTCCAAAATAGTGGGCGAAGACGGCTCTTTCTTGGCAACCAGGCGTGTCTTGCCGCCTAGAATGGAAAGCTCGTCGTCGTCCTCCACTGGTGTCGGCGGTTCCGCTGAGGACATGTTATACTTGGTTAGCGGAGATCCACGCCCGTTTTTGAATTCCTCAAGACTAAAGTGGGCCTTTTCTCGCAGGTTCAGCATGATATTCTATTTGTGGATATCGCATCGGGTTAGTGTCGAAGCTTCGTTACTGACGAAAATGACGGTGACGTACTAAAATCTTCCCGGCACGGAATCCGCGTGCTGCTTTGGAGAATAGCTCACATGCAGAATCGAGCTGGACAAGCGCAGACGGCGCTAGGCTCATTGAAGGGCATCGGGTGACAATGGACCCCAGTACAATCTGGAATAGCGTGCGTTAGTCCAACATACGACATGCAAGGATAATAGAAGGAGAACTACTCACGGCGCAGGAGAACATATGTGTCCATAAGAACCACAGTCGTTCGCTGGGTTCATGGAGCTGAGTGTGCAAGTTCCGCATGAGGGCGACGAGCGAGCCCGCGCTGCGATATGCTGCAATCACTGAAGTTCCATAGGGGCTTCCTAAGGGGTCTTTGGGGTGATCGCTGATCGCTCGGGCAAAGAAGCTTCGGTGGAGGTATAACAAGTCTGTTGTCCGAGAAGACCCATGGGTCAACTGCATCTTAGAAAGTAGCTGAAAGGCATGTACGCACTCATTTCTCTGATTGCCAGCACGATATGCCGTTGGAGCGTCAACATGATCGTTTCGGGGAACCCTCCGGGCCGAGTCTCTGAGCTCCCAAATCCAGCCACTTGCAAGAGGGGAGGGACCGGGAATGCGCGCATCTTGCGGTCAAGTTGAAGTACTGTCGCATACGTCGGCATCTTGGCTCCGAAGGCTTGGTCGTGGAAGAGGTTCATGCATTCTGATGCGAACCGGTGCTTCCACGCATGGACTAGTAACGGCATTAGCGCGAAATAAAACTACCGAAGGACGAAAAAATAACGACATACAAGTCTGCTCATCGGAGGTGTCATTGGTAAATGGCAGTTTGCAGTCCACATGCGGTAAGGCAAATGACGGTGGTCGCCCGAAGGTGAGGCATTGCCAAGAGTCATAGGTAAACAGTTCCCAGAACAACTCTCGTCGTTGCTGCGTTTCGACCGCGTCGATTTTCCAGCGTCCACTGTCACGATCTGTATGAAAGAAATGACAAAATCCATTGGGCGGAAAAGCTGGGCTATGACGGAAGTTGGACTCACGCAGTCCAATCTAAAACGTCGGCCGAGTCAATAATGAGGACGAAAGAGACCCAAGGAGTAGCCAAGCATCGCTCACACTTTGGCCAACTTTAACTGCGATACCCATTATGGCCCACCGTGCTCCAGAGACAGTGCCGTGTCGATCCGCTAAAAAAAGATAGAATGTCATGAGGTACTAGTACCCCACAATCAAATGTGTCAGGTCTGCATCAGATTTCCATCGAGACCGACGTACCAAGGCCTGCACAGCATTTATGGTCGGCTCTTCAAACAACGAGTTGTAGAAGAGCGCAGCTCGCGCTAGCTGATGATACTTTTCGGCTTCTAGGTTGTACGCTGGTAGTGAAGTGTTCATAAGCGATCCGATGGCCAGCACCATGAACATGAGAGAAAGGCGGTGGGAAAGAAGCGAATCTTCGGAAGACGGCCCGGCACTGGGATCATAGAACTGCCTGTATACTTGTGTGTCAAAGGCTTCGAAGGAAATGGGATTGTACCTGCATCAAACTTAGTTCAAACCGATCCGGAGTTTCATGAGACCAAGCCCACTTACATCCACGCCGCGTGGCTGTAATAAATGGATCGAAGCTCGAGGGCTTTTTCAGCTGGGGGAAGATACCAGAAAAGATCCTGTAGACGCGCGCGCTCGCTGTCGCTGGAGAGGTTTACAGGTGTGATTGGGAATGCTGAAGCTCGCTTCAGAATCTCTGCAGGAAGAATACTGCGAAGGGTTGCGAGATGGTCCGCTTGATCATCTTCCTCGGGAGACTCATTCTATGGGCAATGCATGATCAGTGCGCCGCATGGGGATCGACGTCGAAACGAACCTGGAGGAAGTACTAGAGAACCCGGATCACTTTCTAGTGTCGGAAGCGGAGGGGATGAAACTCACCCAAGAGTTGGCAATATGGCCAAAATATTTCGTACGGCCCGAAAGGCTTATCGAAAGTGACCCAAAGGCGTCAACAACGTCTGGATTCTGTTCCTCTTCCTTTACCGGGTTAGTGGAATTGTTTCTGTGGGGCGCGGGCTCCCGCTGTAGAGGCGCCTTTATTCGGAGAAGTTCCTCGGACAGAAGTGGGTGGGGTTCTGATGATAGGTGAGAATGGGAGGAGCGCAACGCATCCTCCAATTGTCGAACACGAGTCGCGAGCTCTTCAATTTTTGCGTGAAGTTCTTGAGTAGAAGCAAGCACGAATCTGTCAGAGCAATGGGTTAGCACATTGTAAGCATCTTTAGAGCAAGCCGATCCACACCGATTTCCCTGTCCAGTGGTGAGAGAACCCTGCACAGAATGAGGTCAGTCTTCCCAAGGCCTGAGAGCAATCATGGCGTACATCAGGGCAGATTGCTCCACATCCTCGTTTCACACATGACCCACAAGGAATTGTTCGGTCGCAGCGTAGTTTGAGCCTTCAACATCGAGGATGAGGGTGAGCAGACCTGGATAACTTCACCGTGACCCACCTACGACACTCTGCACAGCTGAGGCGAGTCGCACCCTTCCTCCGCTTCTTGACTGGCACACCCTGTGAGCCTGGAATGTCCATTCGTTTATCGGACGACGGAGAGGAGGGCATAGAGGCTGGGAGCCTTTGATGATGAGAGCAGGAGAAGAGCTGGAGAAGAGCCTTGTTTCTTGGATTGAAATCCCCGATATCCAAGATTGCCGCGGTCAATCAACGTTTCGGAGATAGCCGATCCTCGATATGCTTCCGTGCAAATGTGGCAGTGCCTGGCTCTCCTCTCGGTTTCTCCAGCAAAATTTTGTGTAGGCTTCTGAGATGGCTATGGCCTTGTAACTCCTAGAAATCATTCGGCATTACTAGAATTACTGCTCTTACATGAGTCTTGAGATTGAGTGTACTCAAAACTTCTACCCATGGTTGCTGCCTTCACAACTGACAGTTGTGTTACTTTTCTGACAAAGCGGCGTGGCACTTGAGCCATACTTAGGTTCCTTTGGGGACTGGAGCGCATCTCCGGCGATGGGCCGAGAATGCTCTTGGGTGGTTGTGACGTGCGTGCTCCGAAAGCGTTATTCGTTCGCGCTTGCACTTTATCCTCAGAAGCTTGACATGAAGTCTGATCCGGGATATGGGTCAGCACGACTGCGGTACACTTACTATTAGGAGCTTTATAATTAGGTTGATGGCGAATTTCATTGTCGTGTTTTTAACCAGCATACTACACGACTTCATTCGGGTCCTGAGCAAAATTGCAGACCTGAATTCCTATCATGACGTATCGCGATCGATGGTATTGGTCGGATCCTTCCAGCCTTGCAGCGTGGATGCTAAAACGCTAAATTTCAAGCCCCGGAAGGAATTCCGGCGCTTACATCCTTCACAAAGGGAATATACACACGACCACGTTTGTCCTCCATGACGCACATATCGACTCACCGCTTGTTCACATATACCGAACGTTACGTCGCAAACCTTTATCGAGAAGTGGATATCAACCAGGGCTGGCTTACCAAGACATCGGTCATACACGAAAGGCGCTAGAAAAGGTAGGGCCTTCGTCTGAGAATGGAAGAAAACGCTGATCCTTCCGGAGCAGATGACTGGTGGCGCTTTGAATGTCGATGCGCTTCAGCTTGGGAACAGCTGAATGATGGGCATGAGGCTCTCTTGGCACTGGATTCACGTCGGCGAGTTTTGGCACCGACATGTCTAACTGACTGTAAGTTTACTTGTAGGATGTTTATCGATCTTTCCTTTGATGGTGACGACCCTACTTGGCCGACTCAGAAACTGCGATTGTGGACAAGAAATTGGTGTACGATCGTGCTAGGCTTTTTTTGGAATATTTTATGCCGTTTTTGGATGATATCTGAGACACCGTGAGCTGATCTGGCGAGGCGACGACACTTCATTGGTAATACAAGAGATACTCAGCGGTATATACTTCCAAAGCAGATGAGCGTTGCACTAGAATTGGTGTTGGAGATATGGATGATTATGGCGATCGTTAGGATCCAATGAAAGTGTCTAGAAAGCTGAACACAAACAATACAGAGACGAGGAACATAGTAGACAATCCAAGACAAGTATTTAAATATCTTGTCATAATTATATGTGCTCCTGCGGCGGACGGCAACGAAAAGCGACAAACGTGGTGGTAATATATAAATTACGATGCGACAATGCCGATGAAGAAAGATGCGGTGTTCGTGATCAAGTCGTAAACGTGTTCCAAAAGCAAATGAGACTCCAAGTTTGGGTAATAATATCATAATGCAACGATCCCTTGGTGGTTGGGGGTATGAAGATTCTCTTTCGATAATTCGAGACTATTGTTCCCTGCGTCGGAGAGATTCGTAACATCGCGCACGACAATATTGGTATTGAATTCGTTGGGTGGGCTGATGGGTTCCGCCATCGAAGATGAATCGGAGACGCTGTACATGGAGTCGCGGATGCTCATTGCGGCGTTCGACTGCAGCGGCGACATAGCAGCAGGCGGGGTCGAGTGGATCGACGATGCAACGGACGAGGCGCTACTCCGAGAACTGAAGAATCCCCCGATCTTGCGGGAAAGCGGTGTTGCGGACATGGGCATTTGAGGAGAGGGCGCGACAGCGGGCGATGCGATTGTGGCTGATTGGGGAACGGACGGTGTTCGTGTCGCAGAGTCTTTCCATAGCTTGAATCCCCATGCTGCGGCCCCGCCTGTCTTCTTTCCCTCGTCCTCTTCATCTCCCTTGACCATTGTCGGCAGTGGTGGCAACTTCACCGACGCCATGTCGCTCGTCTCTGACCCCCCAATGTTATTCTCTGCGATGAACTCCCGCAACGCCTTGACACACGTCTCCGACGCCTCCCTCGCCTCGTTCGATTCACTCAACTCGTGCTTCGTCGTCTCCAACTCGTCTTTCATCGCTTGTAGCTGCTTCCGTAGCGCGTCCATATCCGCATATAGTTGATCCGGGGGGGCCGAATCCAGTTGGGATGGTGATGTTCGACCGAAGAGGCCAGAGTAGCGCCGTGAGCTGCTGGGCGGGTGTGTGTCGGGGAATGCGGATTGTGCGTTTGGACTCGTGCTGAGGCCAAGACCAATGCCACTTGTACTAGTGTCGGAGACGGAAGAGATGCGTCGGTGGCCATGGGTGGGTCGAGCGGTGAAGTTGCCCGTTAGAGGAGTAAATGACGCGCGTTTCGAGGAGGGCGGGCTGCCTAGGGAGGGTATCCCTGCCCGTGACATGTCCAGCGGCATTGGCACAACAAGGCTCTGGCGTCGGTTCTCTGTTTGGAGGCGCATAAGTCCTCGCCTAGAGTTGAGTTTAGTAGTCAGAAAGGAGACACATTCATGATGACCTTCCATGTGAGTAAAGCTCACCGGCTTTCCTCAACCTTCGTGCGAAGTAAAGCGATCGCCTCTTCGTCGTCCTTCATCTTCTTCTTCGCATCGCTCAACTCGATTTCCATTGTTGTCGCCTTGTCGATCATGTGCTGTAACGCGTCCTGTAGTTCTGCTTCGTGAGAGTGGGACAATGCAACCATATCCTTAAGCTCGTCCCGATCCTTGGTGACATCGGCGAGCGACTGCTGAAGTTGCTTCACGATGTGTGCGAGAATCTGAGGATCAAGTGATTCACGTCTCAAGCCATCCGCGGCACCGTACAGGCTCGGGTATGCAGTGGTGGTATGGGCAGGTGGTGTTGGTGGGTACGCTTCCATGTCGAGTTGGCGTTCGAGTTCCAGGCTGAGATCGATGGAAAAGTGTCTTTTAGCGGCGGCTGAGGACCCGTCGGCGGAGAGTGGGGCCTCGAATTCGATGGAATGCACATTATGTTCGTCAAAATTGGGCATGTTGATCGTGAAAAAGAGAGGCCGAAACTGATAACAGCCACCACCACAAGTATCGAAGTAACGAGGCAACAATTCAAGTTGCCACCATATTCCCGATGTCACGTGCGCGCTTTATCGGTAGGTATGGTCACCTCTGGCAAGGGGCACTATTTTGGGACAACATATCAATCACATATGCATTACGGATGGCCCAGATATGAAACGCCGACAGATATGAAACACCGACCACTTTCACTTTCCACAAACACCAGCTGCTCTCGACAATTATTTTATACATACTTAGTCACCTTTAAAAGAGATCCCTCAGTTCAAACTTTTTGTTAATGAAGCCAAAATATGGTAGTGGAATTGGGAAGTCGCAAAATGGAATGATTTTGCAGCGTGACAGTATCTCACCCATGTTGTGCTGTATCGCAATCCATTCTGGATACATAAAAAAAATTCCATTACCTCTAATACATATTTAGAGTGAAACTAGCATATAAAATCAAGAGAAAAGTTGTGGTGCGTGAGTGCAGAAAAGTCGCCACGAAGGAGGAAGGGTGAGATTGACGAATTCAACGTTCGGCTTGCTCCGAACCTCCTTTACGGAGTTGGAAATTTGCTCGAATTTGGTGCTGGTCACATAGCTGTCACATTTCACTTCCCACCAATTTTGACCCTTTTCAACCCCCTTACCGGAAGCTTTGTGGCAACTCACAACCTGGGGCTAAAAATCCCATACTTCATGGAACAATTATTTCGATAGTATGCAAACTAAAAACCAAAGGCTTAAGAAAATGGTGAAGTGGTTGCGGAATCGGAGAGATCCCTGTTTCCCATTTCATATCTGGTCCATCCATAGTAACAAAAGACGTTATATAGGCATTGCATATCTATTGTTCTTTTTAGAATCTGTTAAAGCCTATTGTCTCCCTGCATATCCATGCCTCGAAATCTTGAATATACTGTACTATTACGACCGTAGGTTCACATCACGCATCACGGCGGATCGTGAACTGAACCTATTCGCACCCATCACACATTACAGACTCAAAAAAGGCCGATTTTGACCCAATTTGGATCTCGAATCTCTCAGAAACCTCTGAAATTTCCTTTTTAGATCATATTTATAAGCAATGAACATGGTTCCCAGTGAACATGTTGCATCACGCATCACAAGGTGTGAACCTATGGTCGTAATAGTACAGTAATCCACTCACATATGCGGCTCCAGTGAATCACTGAGCTTGCTGAGCCCATATGTGGCTCAATAATATTTTGAATCTGCAAGATGACATTTAGAGTAAAAATATGTTTTTGCATGTGCAAGATATGACAATGGATATGGCGGGGATGAATATCCGCACTTGTTATTCTCAATATGTAATAGATATGAAGCAAATATGTCAGAGGAATATATAGCCCCCTGCCAGAGGTGGGTGCTCCAGTATGCTGGTCAAAGTGCACAAAAAATACTCCGTGAAATATACTTTTGCGCTCTGTAAAACAAATAGGTGTTCCGTAAAACATTCATATGTTCCAGAAAATATACTTTGACTTACTTTCCGTAAAATATACAAGTTCCGTGAAATAAACAGAGGTTCCATGAAATAAGTGTGCTCTGTAACAAATAGCATTGGGTTTCCAGAAAACATTCAGCTTTTGGCAAATGTGTGAATTGGAATTTATATTTGCTAGCTACATTACATAAGTAATTTAAGTGAATGCCCTCGCTAGCGCATTGTGGGGAGTGGTACAGTAAGGTAATGAAGATGATTTACTCAGTCATTGTATGTATAGCAGAAGGTAAGAGATATGTAAGGTGTTGTGGTAGAGTGAGATTGGTTGTTGTATGAGAGATGTGCATTGATTTCGGATTGTGCAAGCATTTGATGAGGCCCCAAATTTGTGCTGCTAATTATACGGAAGCTGTGTGCCAGTCACTGGACAGCCGAGAGTGAAGTCTGTCCTTTGTGAGTTGATTTCTGTGAGGTGCTGCATCGGCTGTAAGGTGTGACAAGGGTAAAAGCACACCATGGTAGTATAAACTGTGGTTGAAGGGCCATATCCTAGAGTCAGAGAAAAGGCCATCAATGTGATTTAGAATGCAGTTTCGTGGGGTAGGCAGTGTATTGTGGATGTCGAGCAGAGTTGATGTAGAGGTGCACAGGGAGGATGCAGCTTGTTGTCAGAAATGTGTGAAGCATGGGCATTGGATGAAGATGTGGTGTGGTGTTTTGAAGGTTGTGCAGCTGAATCTGCACCAGGGTTAGTTGGCGTCTTTGATGTGATTCGAGAGGGATAAAGTGCAATCGCTTTGGCCTGCACATATGTAGAGCTGAATGACAGCAGAGTACAAGGAGTTTGCACGGAGATAGAGAAAGTCAAGGGGTGGTTGTCGATCATACAGAAATGGTGAGATAATTGGCACCTGAAGCTGAAAGAGTGTTTGGTATGTGTTGTATTGTAGGGTGTGAGAGATATGAGAGGAAATATTGTTTTTGATGTAGCCAGTATGATGCGCATGAGGCTTGAAGCCATCCAGGAGAAAGGTAGGAATAGGTGCATTTGGAGGTGGTAGAGGTGTATATTGTGATTTAGAAGCAATGTAATCAGTGAGGCGATTTAGTAGTGTTTGAAGGTCTGGTTGCTGGGATCGAAAATCTGACCGAAACTGGACCGGACCCAACTGCAGGCAACCGGACCTTCAGTTGCGGTTGCCTCATTTTCAAACAGTCATGGTTGCCAGTTGCCTCACTTTGAGAATCTGAAGCAACCGTGAAAAGACTGGTCACAACCAGTTGCAACTGGACTTGTAGTCAGTAGAAATTATAGACTTCACGAGACAGAATATCAATAGTCCAAACAAGTTTGACTTAAAATTTCAAGTGTCACTTGCAGGAATTGAACTCTCAACCTCACAAGACATAATCAATTCTTACTGTCAGACTTTACCACTCAACCACGGGGCCATTATTATTTTTCAAACACAAAGCAACTAGTCATGCTTTCAATTGCAGATAATAACAAAAGAAATTCGGATGCGTGTTCAATTTCGGTCGTTGCCGAGCACTTTTCCATGCCTCTTCAACAGCCAAAACGGTGCTCTGGGAGCATTTGCTGACCGTTTACCTTGGTTTAAGCAGTATTAAATAGGATATATAGTCAAAGGTATTGGTTTTAGTCAGTTGTGACCAGTCCATGACTGGTTGGCAACCAGTTATGGTCAAAACTGGTCCCAACTGGTCCGGCAACTGCAAAAAGACCGCGGTTGCCGGTTGCCCACGGTCTCGGTCCAGTTTTTCGGGTTTCAGAAAATTCCGCAACCAGTTGCAGTTGCGGATTGCCTTGATCGGAGCTCAAAAACCAGACCCAATCAGACCTTAAAACACTATGATTTAGTTGTGAAGGAAGAGAGGTAGAGGATGTGTGTGCAGTTACATGGGAAATTGTTGGTAAGGTTCGGGCATCTTCATCAACACATGTGTCATTCAGCAGATTTCCCTCTTCATCTATCCCTACAACTTTCAACCTGTGTTCCCAAATGCTTTCTATCCAGTAGTACAAGAATCAAAGTGGGTTTGAAGATATTTGGTGCAGGAGATGTTTGGAAGAAGAGAGGAATTGTATGGAATTAAGGTGGTCGGAGAATAGAGAGGGTGATGGAGATGGATGAGGAATGTTACTGTGTGTATGGGAGAACAAAGAAGCAGCCGTTATACCATAAGCTTTGCTGTGGGCAACAGAAGCTGTCATGCCATCAACCGAGCATGCAAATGCATTCTTGGCACCGATGACAGAGAAGATGATGGAGGAATGTCAGCCAGTGTTGCATTTGATGAGAGATGCATCAGACATGAAAGTATGCACAGGTGCAGAGTGGGGATATGCAGAAGAGCACTGAGAGATGGCAGTTTCAGCTTATTGTCTTCGGTGATGTCATGACATAAGAATGTGTGGGTCTGGCTAGGCAATGTGATAGAGAAGTGTGGGGAGTATGCTGAGCCAGTTGGTGATGATTGGCTAATCACGTGTGAGGGTCCAGAGATAATTCGGAAAATTTGGATGAAAGGCAGAAAAAGAGAGGGGGAGTGGTAATAGGGATGAAGTGATGGGGGAGCCAAAGTGAAGGAGTTTTGTGAATCCATGTTTTTGAAACCTGGAGAGCATGCAATTTGAGATGGTAAGTGAGGAAGTCAGATATGCTTGGGAAAGGTTGTAGAGATGTTTGATAGAAACGTCACCTTTGGTGATATAGCTGATGTCAGTAGGTAGAATGGAGGTATTGGAGGTGCATAAAATGGCATGAGCATATATCTATGAGTAGGATAGAGTGTATCAGTAGTAAAGAAATGAACATTGAAGGCCAGGCTGCGATAGAGGGTGTAAGCATGAGCTTGACCGGCAAGTCCAGTCAGATAGAGTGATGTGTGCAATGTCCCTGAATGAGCAAATGTAGTGGCTAAGGTCTCATTGCAGACTGGCTACAAAATGTAAGATTGCTCTTACTTGCGTACTTACCTTTATGATCATATTTACATTCATGATCACATTACTAGCACGTGCTCATACTATACCTCATCACACCGTACCTTGTACTCTTTTCTCATTCTTACTTCCAATACACTACAAGTTTCTGTTTACGCGTGCACCTTGAGTGTTCCGAACCCGCCTTCAGTTCCACTTTTTTTTAAACACAAACTCGTAGAGTCATGCACCACACCTCTGCCACGACACCCAAACTCCTCACAAAATGACTTCACCTCGTCCTTGGTTCAAAACATGTCTTTCGTGCCACAAAGCTCGGACTACCCCAACATCTTACCCCAGTGTTCTGACCCTTATATTCCTCCACTCGCCCTTCGCTCATTCCCCAGTTTCCTTCCTGATACAACCTCCTCGCCATGTCTCTCTTGTGTATAAACCTGGCAAAAACATATTCTGCACATCGCGCTGCTGAAGCTCTCCTAGCTAAGCAATATCTTATAGTGCTCCAGACTCCACTCCCGACCTCACCCTTGCCTTCATTGACACCGTCACCCATGTCATCTCCCATGCCCAAGCCACCACCCATACCCAAACTGCCTTGCAAATGAACATGCAAACCTGTAACTGCCTATAGCTAGAAGACCGTGAATGAATCATCCTCATCCGAAGACTCCTACTGACCCTCAGCCATCATGTCCATGTTCTTCAAGCCATCTGCAGATGCCGTGATCATCCATACATCCACGTCACACTCACCTGTCTTCACGGCCAGAAAGATCACTCCACAAAACATCGACGAATTCTACATGGGATGTCTTCGCTTCTTCGTACACAAGCACATCCCGCCACATGAAAAAGTTGAAATGGTCATGTGGAACCTCGAGCATCCTGGCATGCATGACTGGATCCATATTAACCACGACACCATCAGCGACCTCACATTCAAGGAGTTCATTGCTTTACTCAAAACCAAATTTCTCAAGAAAGGCTGGCAAAACCAAATCCATCAGAAGGTCATTGGATTACAAGGCACTCAAAACTTCTGGGACTGGATCATGGAACTCCGAAAGAACAATTCCCTCCTTTTTGGCCTTGCTGAATACGTTGATGATGATGACCTACAGAAACACCTCCTTGCGCATCTCAATGTCCAGCTATGAACAGAGTACAACCATAAAAACAGTGATGATGGCATCTTCGACGCTATCGACGACATTGATCAATGGATCGATACCGTCCGCGACCTCGACGATCGCCTTATGTACCTCAAAAAGCAAGTCCATGCCCTCGCCTCCTGCTCTTTTTACAACAAGATGACTGGTACCAACATCATAAACACCACCAAGAATACTACAACCCCCAGATACAATGCTTTTGCAATGGGCTCCTCCTCCAACAACGCATCTTCTACAGGTAACAATATCAGCAAGCTTGAAGATGATGAATGCAAAATCATTATTGAACACAATGGCTGTCTCCGTTGCTGCAAACTCTATACTGACCACGTCACCTGCGATTGTACTGCACCTCCTCTCAGATGTGATACTTACGTCAAACTCATGCCTGAAGCCGCCGCCAAAGCCAAAACTGCCAACGACAAATGTTCAAAACTCGCCGTAGCCGCCATCTTTGGAGCCAACTCAGAGGAGGAGGATAACATGGGGGATGACAGTGAAGACACCGAGAACAATGAAGAAGACCAACACACCAATGAGTATGTGCCTGACCTCACTCCCTCCTTACCACAACATCTCTTCTGGAACTGTCATATCTCTGCTCCCTCGTGTGCTCCTTCACCCGTTTGCACCTTTATTGACAGCAGGGCTACCCCAGTTCTGTTTTCTAGTAATCTCGCAACACGACTCGAATTACCTCGCCGCACGCTCGCTCATCCATTCCTCATTTTCGGAGCCTTTTCAGAGAAGAACAATGGTTCATTACAGTTGAAAGAATATGTTAAGATTACATTACAGTTCCCAGATGCTCAGTGGCAATCTCGCATACAACTCGCTATCATTTCCCCTACCCTTCATTCAGACCTTATCATCAGCCTCGACTTCCTACAAACAAATTTCATAGTCATTAATGCACATGCCCATACAGCCATTGATAAACAATCAAACTTTGATCTCCTCCATTCCTCTGACCCACGTTGTGGAGAATTCCTGCCAAAACCACACCGGCTGCCATGTGCCGTGCAGAGGCTAAATTGATCAAAGATGGCATCATCAATGTGCGTGTCCAGTGCAAAAAGGTTCATTTCAAACTTTCTGCCCACTTTCTGCAACACCCGGATCGTTTCAACTTTGACCACCATACCTCGAGTTCCCAAAACATAGTTGCATTGGTTCGCACTCGCATCGAACAACTTGCTTCTGCAGACCACCTTCAGAATCTCGATGCACAATTCAAAAAGAAATATGCTGAGTATTTCCCCACCGAGCTTCCCCATGTCTCCGAGCTTCCTACCGACTGCTATCACTGCATAGAAGTACAGCCAAATGCACGCATCTCTGTCGCCCGTGCCTACAGCTGCCCCCGAAAATTCTGTCAAGGTTGGAAGACTCTTATAGATCAACACCTAGCTGCTGGACGGATTTGCCCATCATCATCCCAGTATGCATCCCCGTCCTTTATCATACCGAAGTCAGATCCAAATGTCCTACCATGCTGGGTCAATGATTACCACGTCCTCAACAAAGTCACAGTCCCAGATAACTACCCCCTCCCACTCGTTGAGTTGACAACATTCTCGTGGACTGCGTGAAGGGTGTCATTTGGGGCAAAATCGACATAACCAATTCATTTTTCCAGACTCTCGTGCATGCTGATCACATCAAATACATGGCAACTCTCACTCCCTTTGGACTATGGGAATGGGTGGTCATGCCCATGGGCATGTGTAACTTCCCAACTACACATCAGTGATGTGTCACACTCATGTTGAAGGAGCAGATTGGTAAAATTTGCCACATTTACCTCGACGACATCATCATCTGGTCGAACTCCATTGCCGAATACAAAATCAACATCGCCAAGGTCATTGAAGCACTCCGCACCACGCACCTGTACTGCTCAGCCACCAAATCTTCCCTTTTCTGTACCGAAATCGATTTTCTGGGCCACCACATCTCCGCCTGTGGAGTTGAGGCTGATATGTCTAAAGTGGAGAAGATTCTCAATTGGCTGATGCCAAAATGTGCGAAACATGTTCGCCAGTTTCTTGGCCTTGTACGCTACATCACTGCCTTCTTCCCTGCATTGGCTGAACATACCGCAATCATCACCCCCCTTACCAAGAAGGAATATAACACAGATTTTCCACCTTGGTCAAACGAACACCAAAACGCTTTTGATGCAATAAAACAGCTGGTTGTCAGACACGACTGTTTAACGACCATCGACTATCTCAACCCGGGTTTGAACAATATCTTTGTCACCTGCGATGCCAGCAAATAACGTACTGGCGCTGTCCTATCCTTCGGCGAGACCTGGGAAACAGCCCGTCCTGTCACTTTTGATAGCCGACAACTGCAGGGCGCTGAACTAAACTACCCCGTCCATGAACAAGAAATGCTCGCAATCCTACGTGCACTAAAGAAATGGCGTACAGACCTTCTCGGCTCACACATCACCATTTACACCGACCACAAAACCCTTGAGAATTTTGATCATCAAAAAGACCTATCACGCTGTCAAGCCCGCTGGATGGTACCTCTCACAGTATGACTATGATATTCACTACATTAAAGGAGAAGACAACTCTGTGGCCAACACCCTCTCGTGACTCCCTTCATCTTATACAGAACCACAGGTCGTCGCACCCATCTGGTCTATTACTTCCGATAAATCACTTCTCGACGACATCAAACTAGGTTATATAGAGGACCCTTGGACAAAATCATTACTCCATGACATCAAACACAATCTCATCCTTCCCTCCTCTGGCATCAATCTTGTTGACGATCTCCTTTTCATTGGAGACTGTCTCGTCATTCCAAAATATGCCGACCTCTGTGAAAACCTTTTCCGCCTTGCTCACAACAACCTCGGACATTTTGGAGGCGACAAATCATATGCCACCCTCTGTGCTTCGTACTATTGGCCAAACATGCGCCGCGACCTTGTCACAGCTTACGTCCCTCAATGCATGGAGTGCCAACATAACAAATCAAGAACGATAAAATCCACCAGCCCTCTACACCCCTCCTCGTCCTAGACACATGCTTCTCGTTCCTCACCATCAATTTTGTCAGCCCACTTCCCAACGATGATGGTTTTGATGCCCCATATACAATGACTGATTGTTCAGGAGCTGACATTCAAATTGCACCTACGTGCTGCGACTGCACCGCCGAGGACTTCGCCCTTCTCTTTTTCAACACCTGGTATTGCGAGAATGGTTGTCCAGATGAAATCATCTCGGACCGTGACAAACTCTTTGTATCCCGTTTCTGGAATAGTGTTCCGAGGTCCAGTTAAATAGACTGCATTTTAGACTGAAACTGGACTGAACTGGACTGATGTAGACCGGACTTTCGGTCCCGGTCTATATGTTTAGAAATATTGTAACCGGACCAACTTGAACCAGTGAGAACACCTAATCGACTGGGAGAGAATTCTCCAGAGACATCGGGTAGACAAATCAAGGCACAAAGGGACGGGGCTTAAGCCAAACAAACATATCATGCCGCTGGGCCGGCAGCCCGGTTCCTGCCATGAGGCTGATGCCTCGATCCTCTGCCCTGTTCACGATCGATGTTGTTCAGCGCTTCAGCGCACCTCAGCATGGATGTTCAGCATGTTCTTCATGTACTATCCAATTTTCCTGTGCTCTCGAAGATTGAATTTATCGACTGTCTTCGCTTCATCCGGTTTTGTTGTCTTGTTAAGGAATCATTGAAGTTCCACAGTCCTGACCAGCGACAGCCCCCCGCCAACATCCCCTCCCACATTGCAGAGACACTCGCATCAATACTCAATTGGAGAATTTCAGTTGTTGAAATTTGCTGGACTGCTCTCAAGGCAGTAATATGGGCTCATGAGGATATGAATGCTACTATTGAGGAGGTCAATCTCTACAACAGCCAAGCTTTGAACTGAAACACTTGTAAGTCACCGTCAGAGTATCTCCACCATATCTCACTGTTTTTGAACTCAGCCTATCGACACTTATACCCTCCCGTTCGCACCTGCCAGTCAATACACTGCAAAAACCACCGTCAAGACAACGAGGTTCTGATGCTGGTGGAGCCAGTAATACACAAGGCAACACTTTTCACCCTACGTGAAAGGGCACTTCCTGTATATTCAACGTCTCTGTATTGTCGTGGTAAGAGCCATTTCTGTCGTAGGATCTTATTGGCTCATTGGCATGACCTAGGCTGTTACTGCCGCTATTATCACAATTACTATGTTCACAAGCAGGGCTCGTCTCATACTTACTACAGTGGTGTACCAAATTGTGTTCAGGTTGCACAACACTATTTTGTTGAGAGTTCTGTGCTTGAGCTATTTGCTAACGGGATGGTTTTTGGTTGGTTCATAGCATATCTTACATTGACTTTCCATGAGGCTGATGAAGCCCTGAGTGCAGGCTCTCAGCGACAAACTGTGTGCAAATTTACAATCACACATTGGGGTTTCAGAACCCCGTTGTTGCAAACAATAGGCTTGCATTCCCCGCGACATATTATCAAAGCATGCGCACTCACATTGAGTGGCAAACGTCCTTCAAACTGTGTGCAGAAGATGCAATGAACGGCTTCTTCTTATACTCATTGTTACTCGACCTGTCCGAGCGCAGAGGTATTCTTGTTCTATCACATGATGCTCCTAGTCAGAAGGACCGTCTTCAACCTGCGCTTGATGTACGAAATAAGGCGACAGAGGGGATTGGGCAGGAGTGCTACCCTCATGCATGTGATGTGTGTTTTATCGTGTACACTGATGACAATGGTGTTCTAAGTTCGTTCGTTTTATTCCTCGCATGTTGAACACTGGATTGACAACAAATTGAAGGGAAAATGCATCCTGCTGTGTGTGATGGTGACACTATTGGACATCCGACATGCAATGTACATGACTGCAAGGTTCTGCTCACCACTCAACATCATAACTTCTGCCCTCTCCATGGCCACTTAAACTCGAAATGTGCTGTTACCATCTGCCCACTCAAAAACTCCCCGGGATTTCGTACCTGTGAAAATCCTGCCCATCGAGAACTCGAAAAAGCATATTACAAACGTGGGGATGCTATATTTCAGCTTCGTCTCCGATTGAAAAAGGCAGGAGTAGTGGTTTCTGTGGATTCCGTTCCATTGGAAATGAATGTTCGGGATGATGAGGCTGTCATCATGGAAAGTACATCACAAGGTCTGGTCGAAGTCATAACCTGTGATGGGAAGTCTGAGAGTGGGAATCAAAAGGTTCAGGCTTACTTTGGTCGGCGTCGAACCCATAACGAGCAGCTCATTATGTGGCCATGTGGAGTTATACTCTCGCGTGCAACATTTTATGGTTCAGAGGCAGTTTCTGCAGTTCATGTAAGTGTCGCTCGTGCCTCTGCCAATGCCGCATCTTAAAAACAACACTGGTGTTCAGACTTTTGCAAAGGCTACATTCCCGACACCGGAGTCTACGCCAGAATTTTTCATCTTTGACAATAACTGCAAACTCGACGCGCATCAACGATCAATCAACGACACCCACTTTACGAACACTGGGAAACCAGTCGACACATTCCATTTCAAGTCAAAACATAAGCTTACGGATACACACTGCCAACGGTATTGCAATCCAGCCGCATTTCCGGAGCTCATCAAGAATGGGAAATGGATGGTCAATATGTCAATATGTGAACAGACGAACGTCTGGTTTGGTGGATATCAAGCAATTGTTCGTGACATGGAGGTTACAAGGTATAACTTTTTTCTTGATGAGATGATTAAACGGAGAAACCGATACATTGTCTCAGAGCTTGAGGTGAAAGGCAATTCTCCTTGGGTGATTCCGATGTCTGCGATCTTTCCTGAAAGCATAAAAGAATGACATGTATTCAAGTAACTACGAGCATTGGAGCTGCAAATAGAATTAATAACCACCCAAATGAAGAGGCGGTTACGGAGCCAGAAATGGTATCACCTGCAGAGAGCAAGTACGCTGCATCACTATCAGTAACAAAGTTGAAGGCTTCAGAAAACAAGAGTGTAAAGAGTGTCATATGTCAGAGAATATTCGGAAGATCAAGTCCACGGCAGATTGTGTTGCATTTGTGATGAGCAACAAACTCGCGAACCAATGGTTCTCCACCGCTCCCCCTGTAGTCGTAGAATCCAGTAGTTTCGGGACTAAATATATGACCATTAGCAAATTGTTCCAGGCTTTCGGCAAGAATACCAACGTAGTATGCGTTTTACAATCAAAAATTTCCAGACTGCGTGTAGTGTAAAAACCTACGTGAAATGTTAAGCATAATAACTTCAGCTAAGCAAATATCTCTCTACCTTGGAACTCAACGTGAACTGTTTGATGATGGTGGAATTCATACGTGAAATGAGAAAAGGCTTGCAACATGTCCGCGAGGAGTGGCTTGTCCATAGCCTCCGTGAGAGGGAGTCCAGCAGTCCAAGGCTGCGCAATTGCCAAAAAGTTATCTTGCGATAATAAAAACGTAGGAAGAACTTCAAAATCTAAATCAACAAGTCAAAAAGTTGATGAATATGCACTCTCGGAGATGGTCTTACGATATATAACAGTATGAGCATCGGCAGCTCTGTCCTTGAATGCCAGGCTCAACAAGTAACAGTCAGCTCCTCGCCCAGCTTCAACCCAGATGGCAAGGGTTTCATTAGACCAGGAACCCCACCACGGTCTGGCCAGATGTACTGTCTTAACGGTGAGTGATCGAGGAACACCACGGTGTTGACAGAAGCCCTAAAGTCTATCATTAATTTTCACCTGATTGGGCATGAATATGGTGGACAAACTAGTTTAACTTCTTTGAAGTGACCCCTCGCCGTAGGTTCTATACGGATGGCCACCTCAATATCATCAGTAGCTAGTGCACTCTGTGATTCAATGGTGCCCTCAACACGATCAAACCATTCAAATTTCATGATTCGTGTGATAAAAGAGTCCTCATCGTCAGTTTCAAGCTGGTCTTCCATGGTGCCAGGCTCAGAGCTGAGATCGTGGTCAGGCTCGGGGGTAGGAGGTGGCGACGGTTCATTCATGGTAGGAGGCGGTGACGGTTCATTTGTGCCAGTTGCTGATCCTGTCGAGACAGGATCTGACGGAGAGGTGGCACGTATATCTGTTGATGGGCATCTATTAGTTAATTTGACGTGACGTGATTTTTGAAGCTTACAATTTCCTTTCTGTACTTCCTTAACCATCGAAGACCAAGTACCATCTCTATGGCGACTATAGGCTTTGAAGACATCAACAAGATTTAAGTCCTTCGCCTTTTGAAAGAATGCACGATGCTTATAAACAGTCTTGAGCTTGAAAACTGAACCGGAGAAGGCCTCCGCAAAGCCGGCTTCGAGAGCAGCTCCATGGAAAGTAGAGAGTTGCTCCATGCCTGGGACCATGTCGCAAATGAATGTGCATGGAAATGGAATGGGTTTCTCTTGCTTCCTTCGGATGTCCATCGGAAAGGAGGCTGCGGCAGTGGATCGGAAAATGACTACGGGCAGCGAAAGAGGTTGCTGGGAGTGGTGGAGTTGTGTCGCAGCTGATGGATCTATTGTAAGAGCAGCATGGTGATGATGCTCACGAACGGCAGTTACACTTGACAAGTAGCATGGGACTTCCTTAATAAGCTTGAAGCATTCCGCATCCTCGAGAGAAGATGAGTGGAGATATATGCGAGCACCTGCAGTGACAGCAATTGGGACAGTAAGCTCTTGCAGGACCCATTCACCGTGCAATGCATCCTCTAAGACGGCCACGATCTCGTTGGGCTTGAAAATATCGTTCAACGTCTTATGATCGGCCACAACAAATTTACCCGCATGCTTATTGACCACATTAAAATGTAACGGTAATCCACACTGTGATGGTTGACATCAGGAAATTGTATACAGTTAGTGAAACCGAGCATACCTTCTCCCATACGATGACATGGACTCAATTGTTTATCGACTCCATGAGCTCCCGGCTTTCTTCCATCTTGAGTGCATTCGCCAGCTTCTTCCGATGGCTCTCAACAAAGCCCCATGCATAATCATCCTTCAGTGGCCGAGCATAGTAACGAGCTGAGTTCTCAACTGCAGCCGGCGAGGATTCCGGTTGCACGTATGGAAGCGCTTCCATTGCAGACGACAAGCCCACATCTCGTGGAGAGAGCTTGTGAGCCTTGCAGCCATCCTTGGGAGGAGCAGCCTTGCAGCACTGCGCACAGCGAGGTGGGGTTTGGGCACAGTCCTTGTTTGCACGTCGACGCTGGTTTGACAAGTTGCGACAGTTGACCTCCGAGCACAAGAGCGTGCTGAGATTGGAGCCGTCAGCGACACTTGACTGCTTCAGAACGTAGCGCATTACGACGTCCTCTGGAATCTTGTCGATGGGGGTGGCTGGATTATGCCAGTAAAATGCATCGCAAGCATTGCACTACAGGCAGACTACTCAGTGCTTGTCGAAACCTGTTAAACTTGCACTCACCTTCTGGAACCAGCGACCATAGTTCGTGATGATGTTCCCCTTTCTCTGACCAAGGAGGAGTGGACCAAGTGATGGCTGGTTGCACTCTGCACAACAGGACCGTGGGTCAGGATGAGGATTCTGTCCCTGTAAAGGAGTGAGCGACATGATAAGACAGGAGTGCAAAAGAGTGTCTGCAGTGAGGAATACTGAGTGAGTAACGAGGGATGTATGTAGCGATTCCTCGAGTGCTCGTCACCTTTATATTCACTTGCAGTTCCCAAGCGCTCTAAATCTCTTCACCTTATCAAACGAGTGAGCAATATTGCCAGTGAAGAGATGAAACATATGAAATTCAAGCCAAATAGGAGGCCGACGTCAAAAGCGTTGGCAAACTAGGACAGGAATGCAGACCAACGTCTGGTGGTCACAAAGAGGATACCAGTGGCTACATATGAAGGAATTAAACAACAATGCATGAGCAATACTTCAATAAGATGTCCACTACTTGAGCAGCCAAGGGAACGTCGGGCAGCATGGTGTGCGGCGGCGTCGGCAGTGGCGTCGAGAGGTATTGAGGGACTGATAAGGGTGATGTGGCAAGCAAAAGGCACTTGAACTAAAGTGGGACAGGTCTTGTTGAAGATCCGACGCCCGATTGTTAGGCCGATGACGCACAATGTTTGAGGCACGTGATTGTCTCCAGTTGTCTCCAGGATTCTCTGGAGACAACCGGCCCCAGCCGATTCAGCCTCCTGGAACCAGTTGAGACCGGTTACATTTGAAAGTCAGCCTTAACAAAAAAAACTCGTGTCTCGGAACATTTCGGGTTTTTTGGGCTGAGTTTTAATTTATTTGATGTGTGAAAAGTATCAACATGCGTGAAATTGATGAATCTACATTTTATTTTTTCTGTATAGGTCACATGATCACATGATTCAGTCACGTCTCAATCGGGTCGACGTGTCAGACCTCAAAAATGTGCATCAAAAGTAGTATCTGGGCCATAATTCCCTCAATTTTGATGTAATCAATGAGTTCCAAGCTGTTATACACTGTTTTTATACATATCTAACAGTCTGACATGGCTTCTGCTGCTGCAGGAGGTGAAAAAAGATGGATGCGTGAAAATGGCTTTGGATGACGGTTGAGACTGGTTATGTAACTGGTTAACCGGTTTTCCGCGGTCCAGTCTATGGGTCAGATTATTTTGTAACCGGCCGGTCCTAGGTTCAAGCCTCGGAGGTGCAAAAAACCAGACCAGACCGGACCTCAGAACACTATTCTGGAAAGCCTTCATGAAGCTCACCAGAATCAAGCACAAACTTTCGATGGCTTTCCATCCCCAAACAGATGGCCTCTCCAAACGTTCAAACAAAACTGTCATCCAATGTGTACACTACCACGTCGAACGTAACCAGAAGGGATGAGTCAAGTCTCTGCCACAAATCCAATTCGCCATCATGAACACCGTTAATGCCTCCACTGGTTTCACTCCTTTCCAACTGAAATCGAATTTCTCACCTCGACTCATACCATCCCTAATCAACCGTGAACCCTCTTCACTTCCCAATGATGTCGATGTCCTACGGATGGTACAGGAAATGGAAATTAACTTAATGGAGGCCAAAGACAATCTACTCGCTGCCAAAATTTTGCAAGCTCATCACGCCAACAAAAGCTGTGCACCCAAAAAACTGTACGCAGTCGGAGACAATGTACTTCTCACTACTGTTCATCGACGATGAGAAGACATGCAAAAAAAGGATGGCCGGGTCGCTAAATTTATGCCTCGATTCAACGGCCCTTACATGATCGCCAAAACTCACCCTGCCACATCTTCATATATCCTTGACCTCCCTGAATTGTCGTCCATATTCCCCACCTTCCATGCTTCACAACTCCAACCCTTCCATCCCAATGACAATATCCTTTTCCACTACCGCCAATACAACCAACTCGGCCCCATTATTACCCCAGATGGCGAAGAAGAATACTTTGTGGATTCCATCGTGAACAAATGGAAACACGGTCGTGGCTGGCAATACCTCGTCCGATGGTCTGGGTACGGTCCTGAAGCTGATTTGTGGAGACCCGCAGCGGAGATGAAGGATACAGTAGCCTTGGAAAAATGGCTTGCAAACCGGGGGGACTGACAATTTTTCAGAACATGGGAGAGTGTAAGATTGCTCTTACTCACATACTTACCTTTATGGTCATATTTACATTCGCAATCACATTACTAGCACCAGCTCATACTATACCTCGTCACATCATACCTTGTACTCTTTTCTCATTCTTACTTTCAATACACTACAAGTTTCTGTTTATGCGCGTGCCTTGAGTGTTTCAAACCTGCCTTCGGTTCCACAGAAAGTGAGTCATTGATTCGAGATATAGAAGGAAAGCCGAAGCCACAAAGGGAAACGGGCAATGAAAGCAGAGAAGAATTAAATTGAAAAGGGAAGCCATGGTATTCATGTACTTTCTTGGCTATCATTCTGTCGAGTGTGATAGCATTGGAGGAGGTTATGGTTTGAAAAGCCAGTAAAGGCCAGATTTTAGATATGAGGCACTGTGAAAGCAAAAAGTTCAAGGCGGTTAGAGGTAGACGCCGGTGAAGGACAGGAAATGAGAAGTCAGCAATGATGTCACAGATGTGGAGGAAATGAAGGTCCAGGCAATTTACAGGGACACAGAGGAAGATTGTATAGTCTGTGATGAGGGGAACATTATGCCAGATGGTGTCATCTGACATAAGGTCAGTATAATAAACTGAGGAAATGGAAATGGAGTAGTGTTGTGGGTAATGGGGAAGGAATTCAGGTGACCGGTAAGCATAGAGAGCACTTTTTCACTACTCTGTCTCCCAGCCATATGTAGCTTAAAAGTGGTCTGCATATCTTGCCATATCAATCATGAGGGGCATGCTAGAGTAGAGAAGGAGACTGTCATCCATGGCCTCAAGCATTAGTGTTTGAAGGTCCAGTTGCTGGGACCGATGTAACAGGTTGTTACAGGATAGACTAGCTCTTACAATCCACAGAGTACCAGAGCTTGACCAAATATATAGGTTTTTGCTAGTACACGTTGTGGTAGTGGTAAAAGTTTGTCTTATCTTACATAATACTAGCCAAATCGGTCTAAGCCAGCATCCCAGAAGGTGATGCCAAATAAGAGCACACCGTGCCCTTACATACCCCCCTTTGAGATTGCACTGCAATCTATAAAAGAGAGGCATGAGAAGTAGTACAAAGTAGCCTGAGATTCACGCTACGATGACTAGGAAGGGGAATACAGTGGGATAGGATTTATCCCACGAAATACCATAGATGAAGAAGTGAGAGTGAATTACTCTCACTTCGAAGTACCACAAAAAGAAATCATCACCGAAACCCATATGATGATGGAAGTGACCCAGTGACCACCTAGCCTCTGTTTCTATTGTGCTCCGGTGAAGGTAGTGAGATTTACTAGCCCTTCAGAAAATAGTAGTGGTGGACCGGTCGTGTTAACGACAAGTCCCCCGATGGTAAAAGTGGACATGCAACATCCAAGGCTCCAATGATGTCCAATGATTCCAATACCTAAGTACTAACTGGGTCTGAGCAGCGTGATACCAGGAGCTGACATGTCTAGTCACTGGAGTTTGAGTACAGCATCCATGAAAGAAGAAAAGCGAAATGCTTTTCAAGAATTTGAGGGTTGTGGATGTGGTGTGGGTAACCATGGTTGGTGGTGAATACATAGTTTGCTCCGTGATACTGCACAAACTATGGTATCCACCAATACGCCCCTTCAAAATTATTTTCCAGATCGGATATCTGGCCCTCTCCCTCTTAAAAAAAGGAGAGGGTGTACGGTACAATGCACTATACAAAAAAATTAAATTCCCTTGAGGAGAGAAATTCTCCTCAATCAGAATCATAATGATTGAATTCAGATAATGAATTATTTCCGTTATCATCATTATATTGTGAAGCTGAGTCCTCAGCCTCAGCTTCCTCCTCAGGTTCGACATCATCATCCTGAGGTTCAACATCCTCGTCATCATACTCAACAGGTGCTAGATACCATTCTTCAAAGGTATCACACCCATTCTCAGCCTTGGAGCATGCAATCCAAAACTCATCTGGCAGCCCTTTGAACTCATCATCATCATCCGGAGTATTTCCAGATGATGGAGGTTTATCACCTGCTGCAGGTGTGTCAGATGGTGCATCTGACCCACCTTCTGGATGGTGGACTTCAACATGGATACATGCCGCATGGTCCGAGTTTCCATCCTAAGGAATGGAAACAGGAACAGCAAACTCAAATAGTGTTTGAAGGTCCGGTTGCTGGGACCGAAAATCCGACCGCAACCCAACCGGACCCAACTGCAGGCAACCGGACCTTCAGTTGCAGTTGCCTCATTTTCAGCCGGTCACAGTTGCCGGTTGCCTCAGTTTGAAAGTCCGAGGCAACCGTGAAAAGACCGGTCACAACCGGTTACAACTGCACTCGTAGTCAGTAAGTATTGTACACTTCGCGAGTAGTATTTCAATAGTCCGGACAAGTTATACTTCAAAATTTAAAGTGTTACTTGGAGGAATTGAACTCTGAACCTCACAGAAGACAATCAAGTTACATTGATGCACTTTGCCACTTGACCACGGAGTCATTATTACCTGACCAACTTAAAGTATCTAGTCATACTCTCAATAGTAGATAAAAACAAGACAATTTCGGACGCGTGTTCAATTTCGGTCGTTGCCGGACACTTTCCCACGCCTCTTTAACGGCCAAAACGGTGCTCCGGGAGCATTTGCTGACCATTTACCTTGGTTTAAAAGGTATTAGTTAGTTTATATAGTAAAATATATTGTTTCAGTCAGTTGTGACCAGTCTAGGACTGGTTGGCAACCAGTCCTGGTCAAAACCGGTCCCAACTGGTCCGGCAACTGCAAAAAGACTGCGGTTGCCGGTTGCCCACGGTCTCGGTCCGGTTTTTCGGGTTTCGGAAATTTCCGCAACCGGTTGCGGTTGCCGGTTGCCTTGATCGGAGCTCAAAAACCGGACCCAACCGGACCTTTAAACACTAAACTCAAAGGCTTGCTGCAAAGACTGGTATGAGTATTCAGAACACTCATCCCAGTCATTCATCGAAGGTGGTGAACACCTTCGTGGCAACGAGGGAATGGGATGCGTAGGCACCCATGGCGGAGAAGAAGACTGATACAAGACATCAGACATCTCGTCCCATTCAGTCAGTGAAGGCTGTAATGACCTTTGAGGTAGTGAAGGGATGGGCTGCATAGTATACGCCCATTCAGGATAATGACGAAGTTGATAAGTTCATTGTTGTTGGTAGTCATGATCACTGGAAGGTAGGAACATCGGCGCAATGTTCTGCCATTCCATGGGTGACCTAGCATAACCTGAGTCATGCCAACTGCTCATCGTGCGCAAAGATGATGAGCTCTGCTCGACGTCATGATAAACGATGTCAAGACTCGCTCTGAACCTCGTTGGAGGTCCCATAGGCTTCAAAAGCCTCGTAGTATGCACTCCAGAGTACAATTCTGGGGCTGAAGGTGAGTTATGTCCAAGCTTGAGTTTGGACTGGTGGGATGAGGCATAGTGCCTCATCTCAGCACTGACATCTTCCTTTACATGTCCACGACGACGAAAGTACACGGTACTTTCATCTACCAGCGCTGATCGATGAAGATCGTGCTGGTCAGACCACAAAGGATGATGTGAGGGTTGGAGTAAGGGATACCCCGGGGAAGGATTGTTGCACGTCATAGGACGTGCAGGGAACAGTTCCTGAGGTACGTGGTCCTCACTACTCATCCTGGGCAGTGACGATAATGCTGCCCGCTCACCTGTATCAGCTACTTTCATGTATCAAATACTGTGTATTAGCAGTACTATGGGATATGTCCAGAATGTAAATCTACAGGCTGCCTAAAGTAGAAGACCTCATGTAAGCATATAATATTCCAAAAAAGCGAAATTCCAGGTAAATACATACAAATACCTTCCCCCAAAGCATTTCCTGGCCAGAAATTCAGTATATTGGGTTTCCTGGATCTCCGGGTGCTTCGGGGTGGTAGCACAAATGCCAAGAGTGTTCTAAAAATATATTCCAATGATTCCCCCACCCCTCCCCCCTAAACATAGTGCCAGAATAGGTGGATGTGAAAATCCCATTCCGGATGACCTTTGATGAATGATGCGCCCTTCTGGGAGCTGCCAGTAAATAGAGGTAAACAACTCCAAATGTGAGATTGGATAGTAATTCCTGCATCACACCTTGAAATTCCAGGTACTAATACTACTCTAGGGACAATATGTACATGGGTCAGAGATCCTCGCAGTTGAATTATATTAAAATGTGCCACGGTTGTGGAGATGTACATGGGCGAAGCTTGCAGCATCAGAAATAAACAGAGGTAAACAATGCCAGAAGCAGCATCGGTGGCTCTCCTGGCAGGCTCCCTCCACACTTATAATTAATCTGAGCTGGTAGGAAGATGTGGCATATGTATAGAAATGATCTGAAAAAGGTCCCAGGAAATTCCATGGGGAACTGGGCATTATATAGATGTATATGTACTTTTGGCATCTTCATCAGTGAATATCTCAGGCTTCCGTGGGCCAAATTTCAAAACTCCGGGTGCTCTGGAGAGCACCATAGTAGTAGAATCGCAATCTGAAATAAAATTTGAGGTGAAAAGTTTTCACCATTTTGCCCACCATGAGCCCGGGACTTGAATAAATTTTATTTGGAGACTCGGAGGACACTCTAGTACATGTACTATAGCATATCAACCATTATATTTGGTCCTGAGAGGTTGTGGAAACAGGGAGGCCAGAAATACGTCAAAATCAGTCATATTTGCTACAGTTGATCACCTTTGAGAAGGGTTTTAAGTACTCCTTTGACCATATGATATGCTTGGTGTAAAGCATGCTTCTAAATTCTTTTGTACTTTCCACTGTATATACTCTCTGAATGTCCTACAGGTGTCCGATTACATTTTGTCATTGTAGATCTATTGTAGCATTCAAAATACTTTCGAGATCGGGTGCATTTCTGCATGAAATCAAATAATGTCAGCATAACTTTACAATTACTGGGTATTGTAGGGCCGGATAAGCTTCCAGCATACATCAATGTCTTCCATGACATATCCCGATGATTATTACAGCAGCGGAATACGTCGATCTGTAGGGGAGAGCCTCTGTTGTCGTCAATTTCGACGAGGAAGAGCCATGGGAACGCGTTCAGCATCGCCCGACTTTTGGTTTGAGCGATGCACGTCACTCAAACCTCATCTTCCCACCACCGTCATTGTCCGCTGCACCTCGCTGACTGCCCCAACGGTCTTGAAAACTTCTGCAGTAAGTTGTGCAAGTGTCTATTCACATTTTCTAAGCGTTATTAACATTTCTGACCGACTGATTTTATTCTGCAGGCTTTTTTCTATACACAGTGTCCTGGATCTGCACCAGCACTGCTACACGCCCTCCTCCCCTCCAAGAGGGATGTGAGATGGCTATCTATGACCAGAACAACTGCATGGGAGGAGGAAGGGCTGTCGAGGGGTGCTGGGAGACCTGAGCGGCAGGATACCACATGGTACATGGCAGGGCTAATCCCACTACAATGAAACACTGACCAGATGGTGGTCTTGCCCACCTGCATCACCTCCACAGATGACGCCAAGAACGAAGAGGGCTGCACAGAGCATGTCCTGCCACGCTGTCCCCATAGAACCGACTCCACCAGCGCTATCTCCACCCCAACTGAATCACTCAGCCTGCAATGCCTGGCCCTGGCCCTCTACAAGGCTGTCGCTACCATGCCACATCACCCAACTGGTGCAGCACACCCCAGGATGAGCTTGCCGGGTTGAGCACCGCATGGCTCCAGCCGGCCCACCCAATACCCCCCTCATCAGAAGCACCTCACCCTAGCTCTAACCTGCCCCAGAGGGTGCCCTAGCAGCGGCATGTCATCCAACTGGCATAGCTGTGACTGCCACATGTGCTGCCCGCCCTGCATGGCAAGCTAGCAACCTGCCAGACCCTGCCACGTCATCCGGTGTGACGCCCTATATGACCCCCACCTTCCAGCATTTCCTGACATTCCCCGGGTGCTCCGCTGGTAGTGCTGGCATCCATTTTGCGGCCACGCTGTCCCCCCATCTGCTGGCCTTCCAGCTCTGCGCGAGCGCACCCCTGCCCCCCCTTCCCTCTGCTTGCTTCTGTGCCCACAGCTACCTGCTATTGCAGGGATGCGAGGGAACAGGAGCTGGTACTCTAAAAAGGTTAGAAGAGGGTGAGGAACAGCCGTGGCGGGAGGGTCCAGGAACATGGATTCTTGTGCCGCCGCTGCATCCACACAGCAGATTCTTAGTTTTTGCGCCCTGGTGGCAGCATGGCATGCATTCGGCAGACAGGCGGGGTTCGCACGAGGGCTTGTGCACCTTTGTTAACTGATGTACCTAATTTAGAATCAGACGTCGCTTAAATAAAATACTTTTCCTTTTTTTTTTATTGTTGTATAGGGAAGAACGACGGTATATAAGATAATTGCATTGTAGAATATACAACGGCAGTCTGGTGAAGTGGTTAAAGATGTTACTAGTACTTATAGTCATGCAACCTTTCTATGAGATTGAGAGTTCAACTCTTGTGCAAGGCACTTTAAATTTTGAGGACTTTGCCGCTTGAAATTTGTAATCTTAACCAAATTAGAAAGGCTATAAAAGTGCATCCGTGATATATCACACTAGACTGTGAATTTACATGATTGAAGGCTTAAAGTAGCTGCACTGGCTGGCCTACTGTGCACTGACCCTGTTCTTGGAGGAGGGACGAAGGAGTTCATCCCTCTTCCAGAGTAGGCCGATCCGTGAACGACTCGAGCTGGAGGTGTCGTGTGCACCTCCAACGACATCCGCTATACGTGCAGACCAATTGCCTGCACACTCCTTTGTGCTAGACATGCCAGCATATGCACTACCTTGTTCAACGATGAGAAAATCCGATGATTTCACAGGAGGACGCATTACACCATCCTCCTCATTCCTCATCATTCAGTATGATGTGGAGGCATGCTCAGCACCTCCCACAACATCTGTTCTATGTGCAGATGATATGTCTGCACATTCCTTCATGCTGGAATCGTCCACGCTGCCGTTTCCTCATCCAACAACGAGTGAACTTGACAGTTCTGGGGGAGGATGTCATACGACGTCCTCCATTGTCGATTTGCATGATAGGGAGGTGTCCCTGACACCTCCAGTGACATACGAAACACTGCTGGTAGCACCAGCAATGACGTTCTCTCGTCCAGTAACAGGGAACTTCGCCTTTGCCGATTTGGAGGGAGGACAGCACATGCTGTCCTCGTCATTCTTCATCAACTCTAGTGGTGAGGAGGCACTATCAACACATACAACATGTCAATGGTGCACAGGCTGGCTGCCCATATGCCCTTTCAAGCTGGTTCTACCAGCTTCACCTTTACCTCGTCGAACGATGAGGTTCGTTTTCGCTGCAGGGCACGAATTGCTGCCCTGCCCATTCCACATCGACAGTGCTCGAATAACGGCATCAATATCAATGCCTTCAATTGGCCGACATGGTATGGACATGCCATCCATATGCCCCTTCACGCCAGCTATGCCGGTGTTCGGTTCATCTCGTCCAAAGATGAGATTCTCTTTCACTGCAGGGCGAGAAGTGCCGCCCTGCACATTCACCAACAATGGATGGGTAGCGATGTCAACGTCACCACCATCCACCGTTCTCACTACAGCTTCACCTCATCCAATGACAAGGTTCATTTCTGCCACAGGACGAGAAGAGCCGTCCTGCACATTCGATATTGATAGCAATTGGCTGTCGACATCAACGTCACCACCACTTGTGGTTCAATGTTCGACGTCCCCTTCCTCCACATGCCCCTTCAGGCCAGCAACACCGGCCTGGCACTCACTTCGTCCAATGACGAAGGTCGACAATTTCAAGGTTCGAGGAGCACTTTTGCTCTCCTCGGGCACCTCTTCATGACAACGACGACCACGGTGACCGCTGTCTACATTGGTGAGAGCATCATACGATGCTCTCGTTGATGTTTCAATAACCATTGCCATTGATTCTGGAGGGGAACAGACACCTTTTGGTGTATTCGACTTTGGCTTTTGACGACGACTTGTGTCGTCGTCTCGTTGTGTTAGGAGGGCAGTTAATACTGCCCTCATTGACTCCCATAATGACTGCCCCAACAGGCCTGGCACCGGGTCAGTTGGGAGGGAAGTGGTCACCTCCAGCAATGCTCGAGGCCATTTCCGCTGAGCACCATCAACACCCACAGTCTCAGGAGTGTCTTCCATGCTGTACTTCCTCTCTTGCTGCAACTGCAGCAGAGAGTTCTCATGCGATGTTCATTTACATCTCTTTGAGACTGTAGCATCCTCGGGATGCTTGGTGTTCAGTGTAGTCATAATGGGATGACTATGGTTTACCTTCGGCACCTCGTTGGCGGTGTTTTCTGCCTCAGGTGCTTGTTCTTCTTTTGGTGAGAGCAGCCTTTGCTGCTCTCTGTGGTCTCGACAAGCATGTGCTTGATGTCCGACCACTGGAGACGACTCCGTGGAGTCATCTCGAGGCTTCTCGTCAAGAGCCTCGATCATCCTTTCACCCCTTGTCCCCAGGCAGACCCGACTTCGGGTAACTGATGTGGGTTGGGGTGATGGTGAATGCACTGACGGTTCTCGGTGACTCACCTCACAAACATTTCGATGCCAGGAGGAGCGAGAGTTGCTCCCTCTGTACGTGATGTTCATGGGTGCAATGCCATCTTGTTCACAGCGTCATGAGCAATGAAGTATTGATCTGAAGGGGACATCTGCTCCCTTCAGTGAATGACTTGGTATTGAAAAAGTTGATGATGTAGCATCTGAATTGATGCTATGTGCAGTTGTGCCTTTGAGAGCGGGATTGGGAGGACTTGAGCCCTCACAATGCTTGAAGCACATCTTAGATTCAGCGAGCGTAGTGCTTGCATTCATAGTAGAAAGTGGTGCCGGAAATTCTGGCACACCAGTAATATTAGTTTTACTAATACAAGAACTATAGACTTTCGACAACGGTGCAAGCGTAAAATGCTCGCCTCATCATCGAGGACCTTCTGCCACACGAGAAGCTCATGTGGAACTATGTTCAGCAGTGGAAACATGAAGAGAACCAGCATCAGTGCTGGTTTCATGCATGTCCACGCCAAGTGAGGAAGGACCTGGGGTGAGAGTCCACTGCTCTGGCTCATCTTGAGATCCAGAATCCATGATGTGAGAGGCTCGTAGAGGTTGGGATCCAGTGGTAGTGACATGAACTGATTCAGAATCAGCATCAGCATGGGTTCGAGTTGAGTTCACGGCACTCGAAGTAGTACCAGGTGCAAGAGCTGAGTGCTCTCGCTCCTTTCGAGGGTTCAAATCCACAATGCAAGGTGCTCGTGGATACATGTGGCCATCCGGAAAGGCACGAACTGATGTAGAACCAGTATTAAAACTGGTTCCATTCACGTTCTTGCTGGATGGTGAAGCCAAATCCACGATGCAAGATGCTCATGGATGTGCGTGGGGATTGGCCGAGGTTTGAGAGGAGTTGGTGTGGTGTTTGGAGCGGGTTCCTTTTGAGTTTTGGCCATGTGAAACCTCCAGTGGCAACAAAAGAAGAGATTCCATGAGACAAAATGCTCGCGGACATCCAGGACCACCATTTGAGGTGGTAAGAGAGCCAGAGACGTGGTTGGTATGCATACCATCTGCGTTAGCACCATGTGACATGTTGGTGAAGCCGTCCCATCGCGGGTGCTGGTCCAATAGGTGATGAGCTGGCACATAATGTGCAGCTCCCAGGGTCATTTTGGCCTTGTGAGCACCAAAAGTAGAGATGGCAGGTGTCATAGACACCTGCCGTATGGTCCGTGGGTCTTGATCCAGGTTTCCGAGTGGGGGTAGAGAGGAGAGAGAGAAGCAGAGGGGTTCTAGCAGAGTATAGCAGAGTATAGCAGGAGCAGACCAGGAAGAAAGCTCAAAAAAATGTAACAGGTTGTTACAGGTTAGACTAGACTTTTACAATCCACAGAGTACAGAGCTTGACCAAATATATGGGTATTTGCTAGTACACGTCGTGGTAGTGGTAAAAGTTCATCTTATCTTATGTAATACTAGCCAAATCAGTCTAAGCCAGCATCCCAGAAGGTGATGCCAAATAAGAGCACACCACGCCCTTACAACCAAAAATCCAACCGCAATCCAACCAAATCCAACTGCAGGCAACTGGACCTTCAGTTGCAGTTGCTCCATTTTCAAATGGTCACGGTTGCTGATTGCCTCAGTTTGAGAATCTGAAGCAACTGTGAAAAGACCGGTCATGACCGGTTACAACTGCACTTGTAGTTTTGAGAGTTATAGACTTCACAAGGCAGAATTTCAATAACTCAGACAAGTTAGACCTTAAAATTTAAAGCGTCACTTGGAGGAATTGAACTTTTAACCTCACAGAACATAATGAATTCTGACTGGCAGACTCTACCACTCAACCATGAAGCTGTTATTATTTTTGCAATACAATGCAACTAGTCATGCTTTCAATTGTAGACAATAACAAAGCAAATTGGGATGCATGTTCAACTTCGGTCGTTGCCAGACACTTTCCCATGCCTCTTCAATGGCTAAAAATGGTGCTTTAGGAGCATTTGCTGACTATTTACCTTGGTTTAAGAGCTATTAATTAGTTTATATAGTAAAATGTATTGGTTTTAGTCAGTTGTGACCAGTCCAGGACTGATTGGCAACCAGTCATGGTCAAAACTGGTCCCAACTGGTCCAGCAACTGCAAAAAGACCACAGTTGCCAGTTGCCCATGGTCTTGGTCCAATTTTTCAAGTTTTGGAAAATTCTGCAACCGGTTGCAGTTGTCAGTTGCCTCGATCGGAGCTTAAAAACTGGACTCAACTGGACCTTAAAACACTATCAAGCATTGAAACATGAAGACATGTGTCGTCAGACGGTGTATATTGTGTGGGGAGGGCATAGTTGGTAGTAGTGATGAGGAGCTCACCATCATGCCCTTTTTAAAGGTCCATGAGCCAATGATTGACAAGGCTAGTGGTTAGTGTGCATTTGAGAGGTGAAAGGGACACATTAATGCCATGGACAATAAAGGGATCTGTGAACCCATATGCAGTTTTGACGTGATAAGGTATATTTTCCTGTGAGGACTTATCAAGGTGAATAATTGATGCGGGTAAGCTGTATGCAGTGATGGCATCATAGAATCTCTATGGCTCTACCATATCAAAGCCTTTCTTTTAATCCTGTTGAAGAATGTATAGGAGAGTGCATGTGCACTCAGCCCATTGTTTACCTGGGCGAGGAAAGAAAAGAGGTCATGCCCTTGTACACCTGGCTATGTGGCAACCTGGCAGTCAGGTATGAGGCCATGTTTGGTAACATAGGGAGAAAGGAGTGTGTTGAGCTAGGCAAAAGGGAGGTTAAGGATGATGTTGTTGCATGCGACTCCTTGGTAGTTATAGAGGAAGATGTTGGGACCTCACTTGTGAATGGTTGAGATGTTCGTAGATTTAATACAGTCAGAGAAATGAGAAGTAGAAATAATGTAGTTGAGGAGATTGAGAACAATAGATAATGCATGATCACTGAGGTATTTTAACCACCATTTTTCCCAATCGTCAGAGCCAGGAACAGATTGTGAGTTCCCTTTGGATAAGATCATGCGAAGGGTGGAGAAATTGAGGAGTTGTGGCCATTGGAAGAGGTTGGCAGAGGTGGATTGAGCTATGGTATGAAGAGAGGGGGTTTCCATCCATGGTTTCTGCTGTAGAGCTCGAGGTGTGCAGTGGTACAGGTTTTCAAAGTAAAGGCACATCGTGCGTCAAATTTCATCAGGACTTGTTACTATGTCTTCCGGTTCAAAATGAGGTGGCAGGGAAAGTGCAAGCGGAAGGGATAAGAATGTGCATTGAAAGAGGTTTTTCACAGACCCGCCATTAAGAACAGTTTTGATTTTTTGTGATGTGGCAGAGGCCAAACGTCGATGTCGTTCAATATGCTCTTCTGCAAAATGTAGCATTTGGAGCTGTTTGCATAAGCCCTTAAGATAGGACCGATAGTTATGCATGTTACAATATTGTAATGCCATGGATCGTTCAAATGAAGTGCAATAAAGTAGGGACCGTATTTTAGATGGCATATGCCAGTCAGCACCATTGATGTATGAGTTGAGTGCACTGATAAGCCAGTTAATGCAATGAAGTTCCTTTAGGATGAGCCAAATTGTTGGGTTGGTAGGTTTCTGATGATGGTGAGGGAAGTATGGTTCAGGGCATTGAAAAGCATGAGAGGCTGCTGATAAGATGCACTCATGTCTGCATGTGAATTTGCACATTTTCACTAGAAATTATCATTTCATCAGACACAAACCAACGGGAATTACTGCAGTCATTAGTGAGACTCCAGCTAGTTGACTTGTTGCCTCGTGGGACAGACATACCCAGTGCAGCAGGAGGCGAGGCTGATAACGAATCTTATTATCTTACCATACTCGGTCACGAAGCATCAGATCGATGGGGATCTGTCCAGTCCCCTCGATCTAAGCATCCTATGGGAATATACATCAAATCAAGGAGTTGGTGCATGGACCAGATTGTATTGAACTAGACCCTGCTGAAACCACAGATGACTCTGAGGGCTCGGGCAGCAACCTTTGCGCTCCTGACAGATCTCGAGATGGGAACCCCAAATTCCTCGATCACATCTTGGGAACGAATCTGATCCACGCACACATGACTTACATGATGCGATCAATTAGCCACTGATCGCGGTTACTCTCTGGGCCACTGAATAGAAAAGACATTGGAAAACTTTAGTACGATTGGTTGTGCTGTCAGACCAAAGGTCGGGACCTGTAAAACAGATAACTAATAAAAGGGGGGGAGGAATATTATTAGGGGTCAGGTAAGACTTTGAGGTGATACCTATTTGGTTTAAGGTCTGTGGCTTTGGATCTCCAGATGTCACCGGAAACTGTGTCATATAGCACGGGTGAGCCTCTGGTGTTCGAGAGGTGTTATGTTAGTGAATTACTATGAGTCTCTCAAGCTCTTTACTTGATTGTGTATGATATTAGAAAGTGGTAGGCTTGTACCTAGTCACAGGGGAGGATCGGTGTAATAACTATGAGTCAATGGTAATGAGGTATGTCTAAAGATGTAGCAAGACTGTATGACAGTGGTGAGTACTTGTCTGATGATGCCGAGGAATAGATTAACAGTGATGGGAACTATTGATGATGCCGAGGGATAGTCTGACAGAGATAGAAACTATTTATTGATGCTGATTGCAAGGTTGATGGTGATAAGAACTACTTGTTGATGCTGAGTGAGAAGTTGATAGTGAAAGAGGCTATTTGATAATGCCAAGCAGAGAAAGAGGCGACTAAGTATGCCAAGTACTAGATTGACAGTAATGAGAGCTGACTGATAACGATGAGCGATAAACTGGCAATGATGAGCCATAGATTGACAAATAGATTGGCTAAAAGAGACCTGATTATCTTTTTGGAGGATAAAAGAGATGTATTTGTGGATGTACTTTACCCTATTTATACTGTTTGAGAACAATGGAAAAAGAACAATGGAAAAAAGAACAATGGAAAAAGAACAATGGAAAAAAGAACAATGGGAAAAGAACAATGGGAAAAGAACAATAGGAAAAGAACAATAGACTTTTGGATGATTGCTCAGCCAGTTGCCTTATTAAGGAATTCTTTCTCACAGTCGCTTACTCGTTCTTTATTTTTACCCCTGTATATTACTAATTCTCTGGTGTGTTACTAATTCCACCTTATGCAATACAATTCTATGTACTGCTAGCTGTTAAGTTGGTGCTTAACTCGTGATCAACTGTCGGTACTATCTCTTTAACAAGGAAGATAGTTCTTCGTTCGCTATATATCTCCGGGCTTCGCGAGATATAGATTGCCTGTCCAATGACTAAGGACGATTCGTTCGAGGTTTAGAAGAGTCTAGTCAAGCCTGACTAGGACCTTAGTTCACGCGGTTCGAGTTGAGCAGACAACTATGTTGATAGCTAAGGTCAAGCTAAAGAACATGCAGCTAACTACTGGTAAGTATAAATAGCAAACGGTAGTGGTCCGTGCGCATACGCTGAATAAGAGTCCGACGCTATTGGACAGTATGTAGGGAAACTAGTACTAGAAAAGGTAAGCGTTCGTGTCATAGGTAATGAGTAAAGAAAAAGAACAGGGTCCGGTCACAAGACTAAGCGATCAAGGAAAATCGTAACATTACCCCCCCCATTTAACGTTTGAAGTCACTGACTTCAATAATTTCCATACCCCGGTTCTCCATCAATGTTGTTTCGTGCATCATCACCTAAGTCATCATAGTGCGGATCGTCGTCGATGTAGTGCGGGGGAGGATCGTCATGCGCAGTACTGCCAAACGTACGGCGGTTAGGGCAGTGTGTAGGGTAGTGACCCGGTTTCCATTCTCCACAGAAATGGCATCGGAAGTGGATGCAATCCTTTGCCCAATGTCCAACAATGCGGCAGGCATAGCATTGCGCTCAGTGAGGTGGGAGGGGTGGTGGTCTAGTAGGTCGAGGAGGGTTAGGAGTGGCTCGACGTCGTGGCGTTCGGCGGGGGCTGGTAAAAGGAATGGGAGGGTCGTCGACGACGATGGGATTAAGGCGCGAACCTGCTGCTGGGTGCCGTCTGGGAGGAGTTCTGGGAACGACGATTTGTTCTGATCTTGACGATCCAGATACGACTGATGCATAAGTCGTGGGAGTAGGAACAGGGACGGTGGACGATGTCATTGGTGGTTGGGGTGGGGCTGTCGGATTCCTTTGTAAGTACATTTGGACTTCGTCGTAGTCCGGATAACTTCTGTCTATTAATCCATTTCGAATGAGAATGAAAAGGATGTCATTGAGCGAGGCCCCGAGGTTGTCGATGATCGTCCTTAACGAGGTTATAACCTGTATAACTTGTCCTATAACGACTAAGCCAGTCCGGATGACGGGGCTTCGATGGTTAAGATAGGCGGTTTCTCGGTGGTCGGCGTCGTTAAACCACGTTCGGATGCGAGCAAAGGTGGCATAGTCAGTGACGTTAGAACTAGTGGAGGTTTCGGAGGAAGACGACATAGTGAAAGAATGGGGAATTGGGGTTCGTGTCTTTAGGAGGGGAATATATATATGTGGGCTTGTCTTTGGTATCAACCCCTATCGAATGCCTCTTGGGAAAAGCGCGGCCTTTCAGGTGGTAGATGGATGGGTTCGGGAACGGCCGGCATTTCAAGGAGAGTGATTGGCGTTTCTTGTTCTGTCGTCGGGAACTCGATGATCGAAAGCGTCCAGACAGGGGTCTTGTGGAAGTAGTGACAGTATCCGTAAAAGATCAGGGGAAGAAGGGGTACGAGTATGGCGAGGTAAATGGCATCGCGTTTTCGTGTTTCATCGATCAGTTCGGATGTCCTTTGCTTCAGAGAGTTAGCCGATGCTTTTTGACATACGCGTCCAGTATGTCATGAGATCGCTTCATGTGACTGGGAGGTTCCCACGAGTTTTCGGCCGATGAATATCCTTCCCATTTGATGAGGAATTGGTAGCGACCTCGGACCTTCTTGTGAGCGAGGATTGCTTCTACTTCGTACCACTCTTCTTCGTCTTCCAAGTCTGGTGGGGGATTCGTAAAGTTCGATCCATGGACCTCGTTTTCTCGGTAACTGGTGAGAAGGCTCGCATGGAACACGGGGTGGATCTTCCACTGATGGGGGAGCTTTAGTCGATAAGTCAGTGGTCCTATGACTTCCGTTATCATGAACGGTCCTTCTCTCTTGGGTGCCAACTTCCTTGTTGGGTACTTTATTCTGAGGTTCGTGGCTTCTAGCCAGACCTTTTCTCCTTTTTCGAATGGCTTAAACTGCCTCGTGATGTGCTTCATCATCTTCTGTCGTGCTAGTTCATGAGTTGCCAAGGCCTCGTCTCGGGCACGTTGGAGGTTTACGATCCTTTTCTCCATGGCTGGAACGTCCGTCTTCGGATAAGGTGTTGGAAAGGTCTTTGGGTCATATCCCATCATCAGATAGAATGGGGATGCATTTCGTGCGGAATGCATGCAGTTGTTGTGTGTGAACTCGGCAAGAGATAAGGAGTCCTTCCACTGTTCTGGGTTATTTGCACAGAAGATGCGGAGGTAGACTTCAAGTTCCTGGTTTACACGTTCCGTCTGTCCATCTGTTTGAGGATGGTAGGCTGTGCTCATCTTGAGCTGGATTCCTAAGAGCCTTCCAAGTTCTTTAAAGACTTTTGCCGAAAATTGGGGTCCCCTGTCAGAGATAATTATATCTGGGAGCCCGAATCGCTTGTAGACGTGGGAGAGGAGAGCGTCCGCTGTTCCTAAGGCATTGATCGTTTTCGTGCAAGGGATGAAAATTACCCCCTTCATAAGGCCATGGTCTACCACGACCATGATTGAATCGCTTCCAGAGTTTTCAGGTAGGTCCTTGATAAAATCTATCGTGATTTGTGCAAACGGTCGTGTCGAAGAGGATTTTATGGGCATCAGCGGTGCAGCTGATGGGTGGGTATTTGGTTTCATCTGTTGACACGTTGCACATCCTTCGACATATTTCTTGACAAATATGTACATCCCTGGCCACCAGTAGTCGTGTTTGACCAGTTCGAGAGTCTTGAACTGTCCAGGGTGTCCGGTTGAGGTAGAGTTGTGATATCACTCAACAACTCGTCGTCGTAATTCCTGGTCGTTGAGTACATAGCATTTATTCTTGTAGAATAACATGCCATTTTCGATTTTCCAGTCCTGGAGGTCGGACTTCATTGGCGGTATTCCCCTGGTCTTCAGGGTCTCGATCGCATCTGTCATTACTTCGTCTTTCATTAATGCCACAGCGAAGGCGTCCTTGAGTTCGGTGTCGATTATGCGAACAAACAACTTGTCCGGGAGTAGTATCATGTCCTCGTTGTCATGATCTTCTGGTGGGCAAAGATCAGACTGTCTTGATAAAGCATCCGATTGAACCATTTGGCTTCCTGGTACATGCACGAGTCTGATGTCAAATTCTGACAGGAAGAGGCTCCATCTTGCCTGTCGTCTGTTCAGCTTCTGTGCAGTACGGAAGTATGTGAGGTTTTTGTGGTCGGATAAGATCGTTATCGGGTGAGGAGATCCTTGGAGGTAGTGTCGCCAGGTTTCCAAGGATCGTACTATGCCTAGTAGTTCTCGGTCATAGATTTGGTAGTTCCGTTGCGTTGCGTCGAAGGAGTGTGAAATATATCCACAAGGGTGCCAGTCGCCATTCACATCTTGTTGTCGTAGAACAGCCCCTGTCGCATGTTTTGAGGCGTCTGATTCGATGATGAATGGTTTCGTTTTATCGGGCATGATTAAGACCGGTGCTTCGAGGAATTTTGCTTTTAATGCCTCGAAGGCCTTCTGACAGTCTTCGTCCCATTTCCAAATCTTGTCCTTCTTCGTCAAATCATTTAGCGGTCGTGCTAAATCTGAGTAATGTCCTATAAATTTTCGGTAAAAGTTTCCGAATCCCAGGAAGGATCGGACTCCTTTTACAGTCGTCGGTATCGGCCAGTCCTTTATTCCGGCAAGTTTCGTCGGGTCCATTGCAACCTTGTCTTCGCTGATTATCATGCCGAGGTATTTGATCTCTTTTGCTTCGAAGGTGCATTTCTCCAGTTTAAGGAAAAGGTCGTTTTCCTTTAACCGTTGGAGAACTCGAAGTGTCCGTTGTCGATGTTCGTCAAGGTCATCAGAGAAGATCAGCATGTCATCCATGTAGATGATCAGCCATCCTTCATCGATCATGTCCTTGAACAGCTCGTTCATCATCGTCTGGAAGGTTGCCGGCGAATTGCATAGTCCGAAAAATATGACCGTAGGTTCAAATAATCCTCTGTTCATCTTGAACGCGGCTTTCCATTCATCGCCTTCTTTAATCCAGACATTGTTATACCCCCATCGTAGGTCCAGTTTTGTGAACATCTTTGCGCCTTTGAGTTTATCCATCAGGTCTCCCACTAATGGAAGAGGATAAGTGTTCTTGACTGTTCCTTCGTTAAGATATCGATAATCCTGACATGGCCTGAGCTGTCCTTCTTCTTTCTTGCTGACAAAGAAGAAAGGAGATGCCATAGGGGATTTCGATGGTCGGATGTAGCCCTTCCTCAGGTTCTCATTGAGGAATTCGTCCATCTTTTCTTGTTTCGCCGGGGTGAGAGGGTAAACTTTACAATCTCGGGGTATGAAGTCGGGTTTAAGGTCGATCGCATGGTCATAAACGCGTCGTCCAGGCATCCGCTCAGAAGCCTTCTTTTCAAAGACAGATTTGTACTCCTTGTAATACTCTGGGAGTAAATCTTCGATGTTTTTAGGCTTGTTGGATTTCGATTCAGGAGCATGATGTGCTAGCTCCTGCGAAATCGATGTTTTTGCCCTGATCCAGATGTTTTGACCATAAGAGTATCGCATCGACCTAATAGATTTGGTAAATCGTCCCATAGATGGTCCTGGTTTATAGGTCAGTTCGCGATGTTCCTTAGTAAGGGGTGCCGTGACGGGTTCGAATATTCTGATGACGTTTTCTCCCTGGATGTAGCCTATGAGCAGGTCATCATCCAAAATTTCTTCAAGAGGAGGTTCGTCATGTTTCGGGGGTTCTGCCGGGGGTGTGTCTAGTTCCGAAGAGGTATCTATGATGATGGGTTCATCTTCTCCAAGAGTCGGTCCTACTACTTGGGGTTCTTCATCAGGAATTTCCTCTACCGTCGCTTTTCGTCGTGGTTGAGGCTTTTCAGGAGCCTCCGTTTTTGCTCGTCGAATAATTTCTCGAGCTTTCGCCTTGATTCGTTCTCGGTCTCGGATTGTTCTGATCACAGAGCCGAAGGTTCTTCTGAATCTGGAGGGGTCTATCTTGACAGCTCCAGTTTCCCAGTTGATTTCCGGGTTATATTGCTTTAACCACGGAAGTCCCATGGTCATGTCTTCTTTTCCAAGTCCAGCGACAAGGAATCGGGTTCTCACTCGGTGTCCAGAGATGAGAAGATCGGTCCAGGTAGCATGGGTAATGCTCCCTTTCTGGTTCAAAGAGTTGTCTACATTGTAGACCGGGATCGGTTGTTCGAGGGGCTTCGTGGGCAGGTTGTGTTTTCTGACAAACTCAGTGTCAAGAAAAACTCCTCCTGCTCCGGAATCGATGAGGGCTCGGGTGTCGACGGTTCTCTCACTGTCTGCAACTGAAACGGGTATGTGCATGGATTGTCAGGTCGTTTCAGCTACAAGTACAGGTGAGATAAAAATGGGGGCGGGTCCTAATGTCGAGATAGTCCGCCGCCTTAAAAACCCTCTTCTTCGAGATTCTTCATCACCACTTCTTTTTCTTCGTGTCCTAATTCAGCCATCATGGCCTTTATCTTCAGGTAGGTGTCCTTTCCAGTTTTCCTTTCTGGTTGGGACTGGTAACGGTTCCTGTCTTGGAATCCGCTTCTTCGGTGGTCGCTGGCCAAATGTCCGGCCTTGTGGCACTCGAAACATAAGCCTTTCTTGATGTGCTCATCTCTTTCTTGTTGAGTGAGACGATCTATGTCCATCGCATTGGGGTCGCGGGATGGAACATATTGGGGAGGGGCGTAGTTTCGTTGAGTGCGATCCTTCGGTTTCCCTTCTCTGTATCGATTTACAATGGCTTTGCCTCGCCTCCACTGGTTGTCAAATCGAGAGGAGTAGGTGTACCATCCTTCAATTGTAGATGGTACCGTTTCCATTGAATAGACTTTTTCGACCAGTTTTGGGGCAAGCCCTTCCATGAAATATTCGATCTGCACCGTGTCTCCCTGTAGGTCGCTTTGGGAGACAAGCGTCTTGAATTGCGAGATGTATTCGTCGGCTGTCCCTGTCTGCTTCAAAGCCCTGAGCTTGCTTCGTGCATCTCCTGCTGCATCAGCTGTGGAGAACGCTGTTTTAAGCTGTGCTTCGAAGTTTTGGTAGGTGGGCCAGCTTCCTCCTTCCTTGTTGAAGTCCAGAAGCTTCATCTCCTTCCATGGTCCTGCGGTCCCTCCATTCATATATGAAAGGATGAAGGAAACCTTCTTCTTGTCCGTGTTATAGACTTCATCATTCAGTGCGAGGTATAACGCAACCTCGGTCAGGAATCGCCTAGTTTCAGAGCGATTTCCATCAAAGTCGTTAGGGACGCGTGCCCTAAGTTCGTGTGCTCGCGACCCATTCGTGGGTACAGCAGCAGTCTGTGGGTCTTCGTTCATGCTCATTGTTTCGTCTGGTGTCGAGGGCCTTTCCGGTTCTTCGGGTGGGGGTTGAGGTTGCTCTGAGGTTTCCGCAAGGGATGCTAGCGAAAGGAATGGTGGTTCTGTGATAGATTCTGAGAGGGAGTCAATGACTGGTTCAGCGATTGGAGAGTCCTCTGCAGAATGAAATGTTTCTCCTTCCGAGCTAGGTGGTTGCGGTGTCGAGGAAGATGATGGCGAAGGTGTCGAAGGTGCTCGGTATGAGTACCTGAATTGAGCGGGTCGTCGGAGGCCTCGGAGTGGGATTTGTCCTTCAATGGTGGTTGCCTTTACCGGATGAGGTAGGCTTCTGTAATATCAGCTTGACCTTTTGTTAAGTTGGTGCTTAACTCGTGATCAACTGTCGGTACTATCTCTTTAACAAGGAAGATAGTTCTTCGTTCGCTATATATCTCCGGGCTTCGCGAGATATAGATTGCCTGTCCAATGACTAAGGACGATTTGTTCGAGGTTTAGAAGAGTCTAGTCAAGCCTGACTAAGACCTTAGTTCACACGGTTCGAGTTGAGCAGACAACTATGTTGATAGCTAAGGTCAAGCTAAAGAACATGCAGCTAACTACTGGTAAGTATAAATAGCAAACGGTAGTGGTCCGTGCACATACGCTGAATAAGAGTCCGACGCTATTGGACAGTATGTAGGGAAACTAGTACTAGAAAAGGTAAGCGTTCGTGTCATAGGTAATGAGTAAAGAAAAAGAACAGGGTCCGGTCACAAGACTAAGCGATCAAGGAAAATCGTAACACTAGCATCCGAATCCTACCATGTGACTTATTCTCACATAATCCAGACCATGTGATCGTTCCCTGGACTAATATCCAAGGTGGGTTTGTTAGCGATCCTGCCAGTTTATGTCAAGTTAACCTGAAACAACTTTCAGGGGTGACAGCACTTCAACAGATGTTGAAAGGAGAAGCTTAGGCTAATCCTCCTTCCTCTCTGGAGCTCTTCCACGAATAGGAATGATGCAATTTGACTGAACCACCAGTAAAACACTACGGCAGCACATTCAACATAATGACGAATGCATGAGGAATTGCGGACACGTTTCCAATGGACACACAATGGTTCACTGACAAACAGGCAGCTGTTTAGGGTACAGGGTACCTGGCTTCTCTAGTAGGCATAGACCAATTGCTGCACATGTATATAGTAGATAGTTCGCATTTGTAGAAATTCAGACTAGAGTTCCCATCTCATTTGTGCAGACGAATGTGCAATAAGAAAGACTCGAAACCTCTCTTGACTGTGATCCCTGTGTGAATAGCACCTAGGAGATAACAAAAACTCATAAGCCAGTGTGCTTGAGCTAGCGTGCTCAACCCTCGTGCCAGTGTGTTCGAGTTTAGAAAGTCAGTGTACTTCGAACCCGTGTGTTCACCCTTCATCCCAGTGTGTTTGAAGTTCAGACCGAGTCAGTGTACTCAAAACCGACCATTGAATTGACGTAAGACTCGCAGAGAGTTTTATTAGACCAACAAACCAACCTCTATAGTGCCTGCACTATAAAACTGTACAGACCCTAGTAGTGTTGTCCCTCGAGATACTATACTATCACTTAGACCTTCTCGTCAAGTACTACCTCTTTGAAGTATCTTCTCTACGACCCAGTCAAATACGAAACCTGACTTGGTGTGAGGCTTCTCAGTCCTCTACCTCAAAGAACCCGTTTGTTTGTCATTGTTGTGTTGAGTGTAATTTGAGTGGATAGGATTGAGTGTGGTGGTTAGAGCCATCTTCATTCATTGCATCTCTTCATGACTACCCTGAACCCAGCATTTCACCGCATCATGAAGAATACTGGAGAAGATGTTGTAGCATTCTTTGAATGAAGTATCATTAGTAATCTCAGGAGGTATTGGCAAACACTGAGCTAGAATTTCATCAGTGAGCATAGAAAAGTGGAGGAAACATTCTTTGTTTCCCAAGCAAGGTAGCGAAATTAGGGTGCATAAGCTGAAGGAGGAATCTTGTGAGGTATGGAAGGGGTGCCTTGGATTTGAGGTGGAGAGGTGAGGATGATTGCAGATAATATTGGAAGGTAGCCTGTGCAGGGAATGAAGTTGGAAAAAGTGTGGATAGATGCACCAGTTGACCTGAGAAGAGAAATGGCAGTGTAATCAATGATGGATCAGATAGTGATAGCAGAGTTTTCACTATGACCTTTGTAAGTATAGTGGTGGTGGGCAGTTGTGTCAGGTTGAGATTGCCAGAGACTGATGGCTGATGTGTTGCGGAGGAAGTTTGAATAAAATTCTCAAGTGGCTGTAATGTGGTAGGCTGTGGTAGAGGTTTCGGCAGCAGATAGCATTGCATTAAGGTCACCGTGAAGAGACCATAAGTAAGAGGCACTGTTGCAGATGTTAGTTATCTCCCCCCAAAAGTGGTCATTACCTGGAACACCACCACTGTGGTTCCATAATATGTAGGCACCAGCAAATTGGTGACAGAAGCCCCAACTACTTGTGGTTGGTATAACGAGGTCAAAAGCAACAGCATGCCCAGCTAAGGTGTGAGGAAGAAAAATAGGTTGAGAATTGAATAACCCCCTTTTTATTGCTACTATGACTCCCATTTGCCTTGATGTTGGATGCTGGTGGGTTGGCCTGGGTTCTCATGTAAGTCATAATCCAGGAGATGGAGATGGCTAGTGACAGGCTGTTGGCTTTTAGTTTCTCCAATGACCAATGCATGAGGCCAGAAAGATTGCATGATATCTTGAATGGCTGCAATCTTTATAGGGTTAGTGAGGCCATTGGCATTGAGGGCAATATTTGTGAAGGAGACAAAGAATGCAGCAGAGGCAACTCATATTAAGAGAAAGAAAAAGAAAAAGAGTAACAAAGTAGGTAAGAAATAGCCATAAACTGGCTTGTAAAGGCGAAGGCACAGGCATGTATATGTACCCTCTGACATTTTTTTAGGTGGGATGCCAAGACCCTCCACAAAGACCCCTTTTTGGAAGGAAAAGTTGTGTAGTATGGAGATTACTTCGATGGGGGAGGTTTTAGGGAGGAAAAATATTGAGGGAAAAGGTGAACATACATGATCGAATTGTTGTTCATTACTGTCAGGTAGCATTTCAGAATCACCGGAGGAGGTGATATCTGCCAGATTTTGATTGTCGGTATAATCTGTGCATGTTTACTTCTTGAGTCAGCACAATGGGATGGGAGAATGAGGGGCACTGAGCTGTGTTAGGTGATTGTTCAGGTTCTGGTGGATAGACTGCAAGTGGGGCCACCAGTAGGGCTGCCAGTGGTAATTGCTGAGGTGGAATGGTAATAAAGGTTGAAGCTGCAGGGGTGGATGGAAAGAGGAGACTAGAGATAGAATTTGATTTGGCGGTTGCTTCATTGGCCTTCTTGGTAGCGACAGCGATGCGGTCTTGTAAGTGGGCAATGTGATTTTGGATGTGGTTTTGGATGTGGGCTTACTTTGCATCAGAATCTGCAATGGTGAGCATTAATTGGGCATTAGAGAGCGATGAATAGAGGTTATTAAGTTCTCTCTGAGCAATGCTTTGGTTGGATGTGCTCATCCTAAGGAACATGACATTGGATACCATGTGTGCATTGTGGCTGTTACTGTCATTGATGAATTCAGTGAGTTGTAGTGTTTGAAGGTCCAGTTGCCGGGACTGAAAATCTGACCGCAACCCAACCAGACCCAACTGCAGGCAACTGGACCTTCAGTTGCAGTTGCCTCATTTTCAGACGGTCACAGTTGCTGGTTGCATCACTTTTAAAGTCCAAGGCAACCGTGAAAAGACTGGTCACAACCAGTTGCAACTGCACTTGCAGTCAGTAAGAATTGTAGACTTCACGAGCAGAATTTCAATAGTCTGGACAAGTTAACTTCAAAATTTAAAGTGTCACTTGAAGGAATTGAACTCTCAACCTCATGAAACATGATCAATTCTGACTGGCACATCAGGAAAAACCACTTGTGCCCCAAGATACTTTAGGATATCTTGGAACATCCTGTGGATCTCCGGGAGATCTCAGAGATGCAAAAGACAAACATGGCCCTGAGAATCTCCAAAGTACAAGTGCGGCGCTACAACTTCTCCCAAAGCTTCTCAGAGCTTCTCAGAGACTTTTGTGAAGCCTTAGAAAATCTTTCAAATTTGTTGTAATAGCCTTAGAAACCAAGTTCAAGTTCACAAAAGAAGGATATAATACAAGATTTTATTAGAAGTATGTAAACACATGTTTCTATCAACAAGCTACACAATCTATATATCAATATTTATATATAATAGACTATATAAATTGTATCTATAATATATCGTTAATTATTTATCAGTGGATGTGAAAAAAAATTACATGACTCACCTAAGAGAAACTGATGATAGCCAATAATATTGAAATAGAGAGACAGGTAATCTAGCATAACAGAGAATTAGGCAAAGAAACAATAGATAGATTGATATGCTTACCAAAAACCAGTGATGTGGCAAAGTAAGTATGCGACAATAACTTGAAAGTCGTAATATGGCAGTTAAATAGTGAAATACTAGAATAGAAAAGTAAAATACATGAGGCCAGTCAATAGTAGAGCAATTTGGACTACTCACTTTGGTCCTAATAACCATTTTGAACTATCCTCTCCTCTCCATCGTCTACAAAAACTGATGAGCTGGCAGTCTCAAAGCATCAAATCAAGCCTTGAGACACCTGATAACTAGTAAATTGGTTAGCAAAAGATAGAGTCAAAAGAAAAAGAAAGGAGACATACCATAGTACCAGACGCTATTGAGTGAGTTTGAGACAGAGTGAAAGAAGAGAGCAAAGATGATTCAAAGACGACTCAGAGCTCTGAGGTGGCACATCACATGATGAATTTAGGGCAGGCCATCTAAACTTTGAGGAAATCTTTGAGATGCTCACTGGTCTTGAGACTGTGGGAATTACTCTCAGTGATGGAATCATTTCCCACACTCTATTTTTGCCACATCATCAAATATCGTCTGAGGGTGTTCAGACAAAGTATGACTATAAAAGCTGTACATTGTAGCCTATTATATAGATTATGTATAGAATACAATGTTTATATGCAAAAAGTAGTTACAAAAATGCTATAAAGATTGTGCAATACTCTAAGAGCCCTCTGAGATGCTCTGAGATGCTTTGTGATGTCTTGGGAAGCATTCTGATAGCCTGGGAAAATTGATTATTCCTGGGAATCTTTAAAGCCAAATGGTTTTTTTTGATGCAGACTTTACCACTCAACTACGAAGCTGTTATTATTTCTGCAACACAATGCAACTAGTCATGCTTTCAATTGTAGATAATAACAAAAGAAATTTGGATGCATGTTCAATTTTGGTCGTTGCCAGACACTTTTCCATGCCTCTTCAATGGCTAAAATGGTGCTCTGGGAGCATTTGTTGACTGTTTACCTTGGTTTAAGAGGTATCAATTAGTTTATATAGTAAAAGATATTGGTTTTAGTCAGTTGTGACCAGTCCAGGACTGGTTGGCAACTAGTCATGGTCAAAACCAGTCCCAACTGGTCCAGCAACTGCAAAAAGACTGCGGTTGCTGGTTGCTCATAGTCTCGGTCCAGTTTTTTGGGTTTCGGAAAATTCCACAACCGGTTGCAGTTGCCGGTTGCCTCAATCGGAGCTCAAAAACCAGACCCAACCAGACTTTAAAACACTAGTGAGTTGTACTTGCTTCAAGACAATGTCACTGATTGTAGTGGTTATTGAGGTGAGGTTGTTGTGAAGGCTGTCAAATTGCTGCTGCTGATATAGAGTGTCTTGATTATAGCCAGTGTTGGTGATCCTTGACCAAGGGATGCCATTGCTATTGAGGTTGTGAAGAAGTAGTCAGGTTTGCTTGGTAGGCTCAGAGAGTTAAACACATCGAATGCAGTGAAAGGGTCCCAGAAGACTTGCATGGTGACTATAGGATCCCTGAGGATTGCAATGTAAACACTGTCGTTGAACTCTGGTCTGCTAAACCTAACAATCTTTTCCTGGTGTAAAGATTCATATTTGTACTCAATATAGTTGTCGATAATTTTTTGGGTAGTGGGCCACTCTTGGACTCTGTTCACAGCAATCTCGAGGCCATAGAGGGGTTGGATAAATTGGGGCCATCGGGCAGAGAAAGACCATCCATCGACTACAGGGCAGGTACAGAGGAGGTCGTTGATGACAGTGGGGTTAGTAAAGTTATATATCACTTGCCCAGTCCTGCCAATGTATGCTGATTGAACTTCATCTTTCTTGTGATAAAAAAATTTGTTGAGTTTGTTCTTTAGAGTTTCTCCACCATCCTTATTGTTGGTGATGAAAGTGAGTTGTCAGATTTTCTCGTAGCCGAAAAGCACCTTTCAGGTTGCTGAAATACCATCCAGCTTGTCAAGTTCCTCCTGCACTTCTTCCAAAATATCCCATCAGGGACTCTCTCATAGGGGATCAGTGAAGGAGATGTAGATGTAGTCGAGACAGTCATGGGTAGAAGATGAGACAATATAGAGATCAGGAAGGCATTGACCTTTCTGAGTGAGTTCTTCAATGATTTGCTTCAAATGTTCTGTGGCGGATGTGGGACTGGTGTGCTTTAGTCTACAGACTATGAGTTCGATGTCAGTAAAGATGAGGTTCTGGTCCTTGAAGGCCAGAGTGGGGGAGTCTGACCAGTCTTCTACAATAGGAAATGGTTTGAGCGGGCCAGCTTTATAGGGCATTGGTCAAGCTGGGTGGATATAAACAATATAGGTAGATTATAGGAAGTAGAGTGAACTATAGCATGTAGTTGTGGTTGTGGTTGTGGTTGTGGATGTGAACTGTATGATAATTGCCAAGGGGTGTCACATAATCAGATAACTTGTCCACCCAATATGTTGAGAACTGCTGGGGGGTCAACTGCTGGATTGATCGCCAAACAATGTAATATGGTATTGGGACCTGGTAGTTGCAAAAATGTGAAGTATAGCCCTTGTAACAGCTGCAGAAACCAGCTTTGTGCCTTTCAAGGTCAAGACAAATAGCAGTAAATAATGTGCTTTCTCATTCTGCACTCGTGTTCCAACAACAACCTTTTTTTTTTTTTTTGATTGAGCTCTTAGGAGGTGACAGACAACAAGCATAGTCTCCATAACATATTAACACTCTTTGCCACATTCTGGTCACAACTGTGGTTGATAGTGCTTTCTGTTCATAATGTCACCTGTCTGTTAGCAAGCAGTCAAAGCGAAGTCTCAGGTTTATCGCTTGTACCCATCATCTATGAACCTCCTCTAATGTATGCTGATGATTAGGGTCAGATTCACATCCAATCTTCCATTCACACCTCAGCTTCCATATGAGATGTGTTAATTCAGAAACAAGTATTGTGTATAGGTGTGAAGCTCCACTATCCATTTTCTCTTTTGAGTTTTTGAAAGCAGCTAGGCCATACCCCAGCTGCATTGCAAAGGTTGGTTCTGGCCAGTCATAGCCTTTTAGACACCAAACTTACTCTGCTAGTTTCCATATTACTGCCTGACTAGAGGCTTAGCAGGCTGTTAGTATATGCTCTATTGTTTCCTCTACCTCACATGCTAGACACATTGACCTGTGCTCATAGTTGGAATGTGCAGCCAATAAGGGCCACACTTGTATGCATTATGCATGGCCTTTCATAGGAAGGCACTTATTTTCTTTGAGATTGCCTTACTCTTTAATGATTTTCAGATATTTTTATTTGTCGGTGGCCTTTCAGTGCAGTCGATAGAGAAAACAATGAACTGTTCAATAAACATGTTTCACAGCAGGAACATCAGATGAAGATGCACCATCTTCATCAGAGTCCTCATGGCCATGCTTTTCAGGAACTCGAGGGGGAGGAGTTGAAGTCATTGGTTTGACAGGCAGCTTCACAAGAGGCCAGGCAGGAATGTGAATCTGAGGAAGTATCTTGATAATGATAGCAGGAGGGTGACTAGACCCAGGTCATGAAAGAAATGGCTCACAATGGGAGCACAAATAGACTCGGAAGGAACAGGTCAAAGATGATTCTGCCCAAATGGAGCACTGCTGCCATTTTTCTTCTTCGATTTTGAAACCTCCCCTTCCGAAGCCACCATCTTACTCTTTCTGCTTCCTGCCTTCTTCGTCCACTGCACCAGCCATGAACCATCATGCTTCAACTTCCCTCACTGATTCTACAGCTTCCCACTCTTCTCTACCAATATCGTGAACCGGTCTGCAACTATATCCACCTCATAATCGTAAAAATGAGAGCACTTGATCCTGTGATCCTTATACCTAGTGCAGCATATGTTTGCAGGCCCAGAATTTGTGCAACTCGCTCCGATTTGCATGCACTTCTCACACACCTTCAAACTCAAAGCTCAACAAAACTGTATGAATCAGACCAGAAACCAAAAAACTCACCCCCTTATTAGCCACCAACCATTTCATATGCATTTCAGAATTGCATCGAATGGCAATCATAGCATCCACAAACATATCTTGATTGATCACCGGTGAGGATGACAGCGCCAACATCAAAGCCGCTACTGGAAGTACAGCTCAGTTCAAATTCAGCAGACTAGTTGAGTCAAGAATGAAGGATGGTGGGTTCAGGAGAGGAGATCCTAAGCCCAAGCGTATTCGCTCATTTCTGTTACACATCAAAAATGCTTCGACCTCCCTTCAATGCATCTCTCGTTTTTCCTTTTTGTAGATGGCCAATTCATGTGTGAGCTCATTTGAATGGGCAGGTTGAAGAAGAACTCATTAGTTGAAAAGAAGTTAAAAAAGAATTTGACAGGTGTGACATTCACACCAAAGAAAATTCTTGAATTCTCGCCATGTGGTGCAAAACTTCTTTTTCCAGGACCCTGCTAAATGATTCTCAAAGGGTTTCAAATCTAGAGCTGTGGAGGAGTGTAAAGTATACCTTTTTCTGTGCCTTTTATGGCCTCAGAGTCTGCTCCATCATTTCCAGCATTACCACTATGGCCTTTCATTTTGAAAATCAGGGTTCATCCTGATCAAGCACATAGGAGCATGACTACCATATGTAGAATGAGTCTGTTAGACAGGCCTATCCATCTGATAGACTCTTATTTGTGAAGGTTTTTTGTGAGGCCATCTATTACAATCTTTGAATCACTTTTTATGTAGAGAATGGCATCTGTAAGAGCAGCTTCTACAGCCAAGAGGATGGCTACAGCCTCTCCTGCATTGTTCATTTGCTCCAGGGAGTTCAGAAGGTAAAAAGCTATGTTTTATAGATCTTTGGGTGCATACTATACACTGCTTCCTGCTCACACATCCTCATCACCATTATTTTTGCAAGAGCCATTAGTGTAGACAATGACTTCCTGCATATCCATTTCATCATAAAGAGCATGGTGGGCAGGCTCATTTGTAAGTTGCTCTGGATTGACAAAAACTCGAAAACCATTCTTTAGGGACTCTCGTGTTGTGATATCGGCATTGAAAACTATCATCATTTTGACATCTGCCTTTCTCAGCTTCAGTAGGTTGTTCTATTTGTCCTGCACGATGTTTCTTCATGGGTCTCACTTATCACTAAATATATTTAGGATTCCCTTTCCAGCTTGCTTGCACTTATGCAGGTGGGTGCACTCTTTGAGGCAGTTGGCTTTGCAAAAGGCACATGCACAGTTTATTCTGGAGCTGTGCCATCAGGGGAGTTCCGTGGTTGTGAAATTGAGCATGTCACCATCCAACAGTGACAATGTTATGGACCACCTATGTGGTACCATATAAGCATTAGATGCTTTAGCTTCTCCTCAATGGCAGCTGGTATGAAACAGACATTATATTTACTGGCTATCTTAACCATTCTGCAAAGACTGAATGGTAGGAATGTTTTTCCTTCTCTTATAGTTGGCTTTCAGGTCTGGAAGAACATATTTACAGTGATGTCTGTATTTTGAATGTGGTATTTTGATGATATATTTTTTTTTAGCAATCGGTCAGCTACCTTCACCCATCTTGAGCCTTGTCGGTCAAGCTGCAGATATGTTTTAACTTTCATGAGCTCTATTGCTTCATTTCTGCACTTAAGGTCAAGGACTTTCCTACCACCTTTGGTATATGGGAGGCTCATTGTTTTCATTCTGACTGAGGATGTTCCAGCGAAGTCCCACATCTCTTGGCAATCCTTGTACTCATGTCAGGTATTGGGTATAACCTCCAATGACCATTCCCACTATCAGGCATTTACCTTCCTGAGTTGGATGCCGTCTGTTCCAGCTCTTTAATGTGGCATCAATTTTTTCAATTATTGGGGTCCAAACACTGATTTCATCAAGGCTGTTTCCAACATATGCTCTAAGGACCCTTACTAGCTCACCTTCCAGTGCAATATGCATCTCAGCAAGAATTACCCTAGTTGATTTTTCTTGTCTTCAGGACTTCTTTTCTGTAGGACATACTTCTCATCGGCAGGATTATCATTTTTTGGATATTGAACTTCATGCTGAAAACATTACACTAATGAGAGAATATTACCTGGAGGTTTACAATTCTGCCATTCCATGACAGGTACTCCATCATATCATCTGTGAACAGCGTGGTTATTAACCTCTCAGGTTCGCCCTTGATTTTGAATCCTTTCAGCTCTGACTTCCATAATGTCGCTGCCAGCAATTCTATTGCAAGATTGAAGAGCAGGCAGAAAAGTGGGTCACCTTGCCTTACTCTCCTTATGACAGCATATGGTGAGCTGATTACTCCATTCAGAATTATCACTGTCTCAGCATTATGGTATAAGAATTTTATCACATTGATAAAGTGCATTGGGAATTCAAAGGCCTCTAGAGTTCAGCATGATTGATCTTATTATAGGTGTTTTCTTGATCAAGGCATACTATGACTTAAGGGAATAGGCTGTTGCAAGCACAGCAGATACGAGTCTGCAGATGGCTGATTCCAATGTCATAAAACACTTACTCTTTGAAGACTCCGCTGTAGCACTCCTGTGCAGTGCTTGCAAACCTAAGACAACTTGGTCAATATGCAATTTAAAAATGACAGACAAAGATGCATCGTGTGCAGCCCAAGCTTCCAACTACTGACTGACCTCACTCACTCTATCTTGTCACTTTCCTTATAATATGTTGAAGTCTCAACCTCTTTTGCTTTGGCTCTCTTCCTCTTTGTCTTTCACAATGTCATGCTCCTTTCTCTCCTGATTGCAGGCCATGCTGTTTGAGTTGCAACAACCTGCACCAAGTCCTCATCTTTACCATATTCTTCTCTCTGATTCAGATTCATTGTTGCTCCAATAATCTGGACCTTGAGTGATAGCAAGTGAGCATGTGGCATTGGAGGCATGATCAGTAGTATCAAATTCCATATGGGCATGGCAAGACAAGAAGTGAAATAGCCATCAATAATGACAATTGAAGTGATGGCATCAGCATTTGTGCAATAGGTGGTGCTACCAGGACTGTCTCCTGATATAGTGAAGAGTGAGGGCATCCTCAGCATCTCTTGCAGAGTAAGAGAAAATAGGTCACTAGGGCTGAGGTCTCACAACTCCACACCAGCTGCCAGTGCTCTAATGACATAACTATAATAATAGTGCCATAATCAATGATAAACCACTATCTGCAGCATGAGCAGCCTTGCATTCAGAGTTGCCTAACTGAATGCATCAAACCTAGTTACAAAATTAAAAGAAACCAGATGCCAGATGCCATATATGATCGAACTATCTATTGTCTGTGCCCACAAGTCCCAAGCTCCATCTGCTGCTTTCTGAGATAGTTTCTTCACTGCAGATTGTCAAATAGCATTGGTGGTCTTGGCATAGCATTGTGAAGGCAGGGCAATAATGAGAATGACATGTTTTGAAAGAAATGCAAGGTTTTCCTTGCTCTCATATACAAATTTGCCTCTGCACATGAGCCAATCTGATCATTACCCAACAGCTGATAACAAGAAGAATGCTTCTGATATGCCTAATATCTGATGATAAATATTCTGATCAGAATCTCATGAATCTCATTTTCAATTGCAACCAAACACAAATATTTTGTCTCCACATGCAAATATTTGTACTAGATGAAAATGACCCATTCAAGAAAATATGCTTTGGTACTCGGAAGGATTTACATGCACTTTGTAACTGCTTCATAACTACATCCACATATATCTCTTCATTCTCAGACTTCTCACCATTATTTGTTTCTGCATCTTCACCTCTAATAGAGTAATTTACAGCACCCATCAATGACTCAATGTCATTTAGGCCCTCTTTCAACCTCTATCAACTAACTCACTTATGTATTTCCTGACCTCATTGCAGTGAATGCTGCATACAAAACTCCAACTGTCTTCTGCATGTGCAGCACTTGTAGATGATACTGCGATAGAAAGGCTATGGGGCTGCAACTCTAAAGGAGGCATGCTCAGTGAATAATGAGGGCTCTTCACTGACTACATAGAGATCTTGTTACTACTAACTAAATCTGAACTTTTTAAATATTGGATCTGATACACATGATGCAGTGGCCTCTCCAAGCCATCTGATATTGTACAACTTCACGTAACAGAGACTCACAATTCCATATCATTACAGCACCTGACGGAAAGATGTCTGAAGACTCATATTAGACCTGAACACACTTTTGTTTGGAAAATAACTCAGAGAATGATAGAAACAACTCAGAAATGATCAGAAGCAATAGGTATAAATATGAAATCATGTATGGATGTAACAGCGCTGGAGCAGGTAAATGTCATCCTGCAATACTTCCTTGGTACATTTCATTCTTCCTTTGCTCCTGAGTGATCCTAATGTGAATAGGAACCTGACAGATCTGGGACCCATCATGCGGGTCCGAGTTGGGTGCAGGTCCTGAGATAGTAACCTAGGCCTATACCTGCACTCAAATCCCATGGCAGGTTTGCAGACCCATGATGAGCACTAAACACACGTATATGACAGTAGATCCAGACACCTCCCATCTTCACCAAATTCCCACTTCAGCATTGCTGACAGAAGTCAACAGTCTGTTCCTAGGTTTCTCACTCCAGCCTCGCACAAATAATCACAATGTGGTGCGAACTTTTGCTGACTTGTTGTATAACCAAATATTTCTTGCATCTAGGTCCAAGTCAAAGCAAAACTGGCAAAACAGTAGATATTTTGAGTTTTTTTTGTATATATTTGTTCAATACAAGCTTTACAATATAATAGCCACACTTTTTTGCTTCTAAGTGCAAGTTCTTTTATTCAATTTAGAGCAGATCTTATATAGTTATGCAAAGATCACAAGTTTCAGCATTATTTAATTGTATTTGTTTAACAACAACCTCACTGTAAGACAGTTATACATTTTTGCTGCCAACTGCAAGTTCTCCCAGCTTATTTGAAGCAAAACTGAGAATGTTAGCAAAAATTCACTTTATTTGTTTGTATTTGTCTCATACAAATATTGCTATGTGATAGCCAGACATTTGTCCTCTCAGATGCAAGTTTTTGTGCTGCATTTGAAGCAAAATTCACAAAGTTAGTCAAAGATTACTCATTTTGGCATTATTTGTTTGTATTTGTATAAAGCAAATACCTCCAGGTAGTAACCAAACATACTTGCTCCTATTTGCAAGTTTTTTCATCTAGTTTGGAGCAGAACTCATGCAGTTATGCAAAGATCATTGGTTTAGGCTTTGTTTGGTTGTATTTGTTGGACACAAATACTCTCAGGCCATAGCCAAACATACATGCTCCCAGCTGCAAGTTGTCCCATGTGGTTTGAAGCAGAAGCTGGCAAGTTCTACGCCAATCAGCTCTAGATCTAGATCTAGATCCTTATCTTATCTGTGATGAGTTTTTGCTGATCTATGACCAGTGTATGACATTGACCTGTCACAGGTCCAGATCAGTCAGATAAGGCAGATTGCATGCAACTTAATCTAATCTAAGCTCGATCGAGCAAAGATTGAGCTGTATCTCAGCCAATACTTGACCGATCTCAACCGTTCCTTTTGCTATTCTAATGCGACATATGTTGCACATTGGCATTGTTTCACTGATTTGAGCCATTTTACATGGGCGATCATTTTTTCAGTTCAGAAAATGGGATGACACAATATGAATTATGCAACTGACAGCTATACTATGTCAAAGATCAAGCTTGATCAGTGCCAGTAGCCTTATCAGCAAGTCAGTGATTATAATCAGTGGCCACTGATCTGTGGCAAACAATTATTGGATGTGAGTTGCCAGAGTCACCGGCCATGAGGTGTGGGAAAAATTTCCCAATGCACTCAAAATCCGTGCATTGGCTATTATTGTTTCCACAGTTACAAAATGTCAGTGACTCAACTTCAAATTTACTGACTGTGGGAAAAAGTTACTGACCATGGGAGAAAGTGCAATGGAAAAGTTATCAATGCACTGAATTTTTTGGCAGAATCAGGGAACAAGAACGAGTCTTTCCTTAATTAACATTAAGGGACTCGTAATCCCATTTCACTGTATTTTGCAGACACTCAGGAGACATTCAAACCAGAGATAAGAAGCTATGATGAGAGGTACAGACTCATTGCAGAGAATCCAGTGGCTGGAGCTCACTTTTTCCATGTTATGGTTGAAATGTTCATTAAGCATGTTCTTGGAGTTGGAACAAAGCACAGGGGATTCTATGGTGACACTAGTGCATACTATGGTACAGTTGAGCAGCAAGGATGTCTCACACTGCATTTGCACATGCTCTTATTTATCAAAGGCAGTCTCTCACCTTAAGAAATCAGAGACAGAATTATGGATGCTGATTCTGCCTTTCAACAAAAGATGGTGCAATATCTGGACTTGGAGGAATGGGCCGTTGCAAGCACAGCAGATACGAGTCTGCATACGGCTGGTTTCAATATCATAAAACACTTACTTCTTTGCATAAATTTGCAGACTCTGCTGCAGCGCTACCCTGCCTTGTGCCTTGCACAGCATTTGCAAACCTAAGACAACTTGGTCAGTATGCAAATTACAAATGACAGATATAAGACACACTATGTACAGCCCAAGCTCCTGACTACTGGCCAACTTTACCCTCTCTGTTCTATCACTCCCCTTATAATATATTGGAGGCCTATTCTTCTTTGCTTCAGCTTCCTTCTCTTTTGTCTTTTGTGATGTCATGCCTCTCTTATGCTTGCAGGCCACACTATCTGAGTTGCAACAACCTGCATCAAGTCTTCATCCTCCTCATGCTCTCTCCCAGACTCAGAGAATAACAAAGTTTGCAAAGGCATCAAAATTCATGATCAGTGTAAAATAGAATATGCCATTTTGTATATTTTCTAACATCAGAGTTCACATTTTCCAATATTTTCCATGAGCAGATTAACCAGGGATGGTCAATATTCAAATACTGGAGACCTGTGAAAGGGTCTCACTGATTACATAGAGATCTTGTTACTACTGATCAATAGTGTTTAAAAGTCTGGTTGGATCCAGTTTTTGAGCTCTGATCAAGGCAACTGGCAATTGCAATCAGTTGCAGAAATTTCCAAAACCTGAAAAATCAGACCGAGACCATGAGCAACTGGCAACCGTGGTCTTCTTGCAGTTGCTGGACTAGTTGCAACTGATTTTGCCTGTACAGTCAATCACTCCCATTTGGAACAAGTTTCTGGTGATTTCCTCGCCACTCACTATCCACTGGGTATTTTGCAATAATTCTTAGCACAACTTCAAGCCATGCTCCTTGGCTATCTAACTGATGTACTTTTATAATATTTGAATATATGAAACTGCTATAGGAGTGTGTTCAGTGAAGGGTTGCCTTTTTTCATTTTCCCATCATTTGCAACACCCCACCAAATTCTGACTCAACGATGCGGGGCATGGCTCAAATGCTTCATTAACCATAATATATGTATTCCATGGTGTTTTGGTATCTTTAGCCAGCCCCAGAAGCCCCAACATATATTTTACTCTGCTGTTGCATTTTCCAGTTCTTGAGTGCAACAAGGCCAAACTCAGCTGGAATATTTGCTCCCAAAACTTTTGAGGAAAAAGTGCATGTACAATAGCAGTCAGATACTATGTTAAGACCTACAGAGCATGTCCCATAGCATTTGATACCAGGATGTCAACCTAGAGGCCATGTTCTATGCTTTCTACAGTTTGAGAATAGGTGAAGTGGGCCAGTGCTGTGCATGGCAGGTACGAGTCCAGACATATTGAATTTAGAAAGAAGCACTGCAAATGTTGGAGTATAAACAATAGTCAATACTCTGTAAATACTACTAGTATGCCTCAAATGACTTTCTCTTTCATTCAAATGCATGATAAATAAATACAAATAAGATCAAATAAAGTCAAACCAACTCAGCCAATTGGACTTAAGTAATTTGTACTATATTCTCAGAGTGTCTAAAGTGGTTTGCAGTGCATTACAGCAGTGTAAGTGTCAAAATAGTAGAAAATAGAGACTATTATGTAAATTTCAAGCTCATTATATATCCAATAATTATGTAAAAGGTGATGTACATAGTAGACATAGCCACTGAACTTGTGTTTGAGTTGTATGGACAGAGGCTTTAAAATGAGTAAGAAAAGTCAGGTACGAACAACAAAGTAAATCAATGAATAACATTGATCAAGCCAACCTGGTCTGATAAAGAACGAGTCTTCAATAAATTGAAGGACTCGTAATCCCCGGAATTTGCTGAAAGAGCTGCGTCTCACAAAATCCTTGACATAGGCTACCCCCAACTATATGGCAGAAATCATAGCTTATATATCTAGGAAGGTATTACAGAAGAATTGAGTACAATACAATGATTTGCTGTGGCAGGAGAAAGCTTTTGTTGCAAATGCCGGTGTTGTTTCAAATGCCGGTTAATGACTGTAACTGGTCACCAACCAGTCCTGACTGGTCAAAACTGACTTAAAGCAATATATTCTCTATAAACTAATTAATTCTTACTAAACCAAGGTGAATAGACAGCGTGTTGTATTGCACAAATAATAACAGCTCTGTGGTTGAGTGGCAAAGTGCAACAATAAAAATGGATTATATTTTTTGAGGTTGAGAGTTCAATTTCTCCAAGTAACACTTTAAATTTTGAAGTCTAACTTGTCTGGACTATTGAAATTCTGCCTAATGAAGTCTATAATTCTCACTAACTACAGGTGCAGTTGCAAGTAGTTGTAACTGGTCTTTTTATGGTTGCTTCAGATTTTCAAAATGACACAACTGGCAACCGCAACTGCCTCAAAATAAGGCAACCGCAACTGACAGTCTGATTGCTTGCTGGGTCTGGTCCAATTTTTTTTTACACGAACTAGCCTAGACATATAGCATACAGAGACCAGAAGCCAAGATCAATGAGAGGAATGGTCAATGTATTTGTCTGATGATGTTGAAGTGCTTCTCAAGAGATGAGCGCTATTCGATAGCGAAATATCCTTCAGCAGATCCTGGCGAGCTGTTGATGTTAGTGTAAGTGTAGTGAGCACTATTCACTGCAGTGGTGCGAACTGTAGTCATGAGAGTTATACTGAACAAGACCAAGAAGGTCAGTTTACCCAGATTAACCATAAGTAAATGGCACCGATGTTTGCCTCTTAGGTTCACCTTAAGAGTGTCTGACAGTTTCTGTAATAACCAGAACAGTCAGCAAGGTAGAGCAAGGGTAACTAACTTTATATCTCCTAGTTCCTGAGAGTACGTCAGTGTGCTAGTAGTGGACGACTCTTAATAGGACAGGAGTTCAGTTCTTATGAATGAAGCATGCGAGTGACAAGTGAGTGGATGTAAAAAAGATGATGATTTTCTACGTGTAAAACAAACAAAGTAAAGTAAAGCATGTGACAATACGACATGTGCACCAACCTCACCAAGAGACACTGGAACTCGATGTAGGCAGAAAGCACTCAAAAATTAAGTACACATAGATCCAAGGAATATCTTGATATGCATTACAGATGTTAACTTATTGTATAGCCAGGTCCAAGTCAAAACTGGCAAAATAGTAGATATTTTTGAATTATACTTTATTTGTTTATATTTGTTCAATGTAAGCTTTACAATATAATAGCCACACTTTTTTGCTTCTAAGTGCAAGTTCTTTTATTCAATTTAGAGCAGAACTCATATAGTTATAGAATGATCACAAGTTTCAGCATTATTTGGTTGTATTTGTTTAACAACAACCTCATAGTAAAATAGTTATATATTTTTACTTTCAACTGCAAGGTCTCCCAGCTTATTTGAAGCAAAACTGAGAAAGTTAACAAAAATTCACTTTGTTTGTTTATATTTGTCCCATACAACTATTGCCAAGTGATAGCCATGAATTTTTCCTCTCAAATGCAAGTTCTTGTGCTGAATTTGAAGCAAAACTTACAAAGTTGGTCAAAGATCACTCATTTTGGCATTAATTGTTTGTATTTGTATTAGGCAAACACCTCCAGGTAGTAGCCAAACATACTTACTCCTACCTGCAAGTTTTCCCATCTAGTTTGGAGCAGAACTCGTGCAGTTATGCAAAGATCATTGATTTAGGCTTTGTTTGATTGTATTTGTCAGACACAAATACTCCCAGGCCACAGCCAAACATATCCCGCTCCCAGCTGCAAGTTGTCCCATGTGGTTTGGAGCAGAAGCCGGCAAGTTCTAGGCCAATCAGTTCTAGATCTAGATCCTTATCTTATCTGTGACGAGTTTTTGCTGATCTATGACCAGTGTATGACGTTGATCAAGTTGATTTTTTCCCGTCGTTGGGAAAAAATCAACTTGATCAACGTCATTGACCTGTCACGGGTCCAGATCAGTCAGATAAGGCAGATTGCGCGCAATCTAATCTAATCTAAGCTCGATCATGCAAAGATCGAGCTGTATCTCAGCCAATACTGAACCAATCTCAATCGTTGTCTTTGCTAGTCTAATGCGACATATCTTGCGCATGTTTTGGAATCATGATAGATATTCCCACGGTCCGAGTTAGGCTCTATAGAGTGCAATCAGTGTTTTGAGAGTGCTTGCGGCCTTTGTATCTCTGCCAATAGTTGACCAATTGATGCCATTTTTTTTGCATGGTGTAGATAGATTTATAAGCATCATTTTCATGCCAAAAATACCACCATTACCATATGGTTGACATCCTCTGCAACCTAATCAGTGGTTAGATCAGCATGGATTCACTGATTTGAGCAACATTGCAAGAGCAATGATTTTCTCAGTTCAGAAAAGGGGATGACATAATATCAATGATGTAACTGGCAACCACACTATGTCAAAGATCGAGCTTGATCAGTGCCAGTAGCCTTATCAGCAAATTAGTGATTGTAATCAGTGGCCACTGACCTTTGGCAAACAATTATTGGTGAGTAGTTGAGTTGCCGGAGTCACCGGCTATGAGGTGTGGGAAAAATTTCCCAATGCACTCAAAATCCGCGCCTCGGCTATTTTTATTTCCACAGTTACAAAATGTTAGTGACTCAACTTCAAATTTACTGACTGTGGGAAAAAGTTACTGACTGTGGGAGAAAGTGCAATGGAAAAAACCAACGCACTGAATTTTTTGGCGGAATCGGGGAACAAGAACGAGTCTTTCCTTAACTAATGTTAAGGGACTCGTAAAAGTGTGCATATGGGTGAATTCATGACTGGAACAATGGCAGATGTGAAAGCAAAGCAGGAAGCCAATGTGAGTGACCCTGACTATGTAGACCCTACTCAGATACTGCCTGAAGTGCCTCCAGAACCCTGCAATGAACATGACTTATCTGATCAATTTTCAGAGTGCACTGAATGCAATGCAACCAAATCATTCTGGGAGTAGTTCAAATGCAGATTGGATGACTTGCTGTTCTATTCCAATGTCCACAGCTGCACCAAGTATGACAAAAAGAATCCAGATGCAGAAAAGGATAAAAGATCATGCAAGAACAAGCATGGCAAATGCAAAGCACGATTTCCTAGGCCTTTGTTTAATAAAACACAAGTTGATCCTCACACTGGTGCACTCAATATTAGAAAAGGTGAACAATGGCTGAACTCATTTACTCCTCTTGTGACCTACTTATTTGGCTGCAATATCCTGTAAAGTGGGCCAGTGCTGCACATGGCAGGTACGAGTCCAAGCAATCTTGAGTTTGGAGAGAACAAGTGCAAATTTCATGGTATAAACAATAGCAAACACCATATAAGCATTACCATTGCAAATGATTTTTGATCATTAGCAGAAGTGATAGTTCCACTTTACAGAGCCCAAAAGGCATTATTGACAATTTGCTCAGTATGGCCAAAACTGCTTGAAAATGAACTTCTGCTGCCATACCAGCAGCCCTGCCCAGATCTTCATATAGGTTGACCTAAACATATGGGGCAAGGTGCTCCTCAATATTGCCCAGGTATGAGGTGCTTGCATGTAATTTATATCTACAAAATGCAATTTGGTAGAAAGGAGTGCTTGATAAGTTTGTCATACTTTTCAGTTTTCTTGCATTGCAAACAAACTGTGCTCCTTATAAAGGATGTGAGACATTGAACATGTTGTAAATGATGTCTGAGTGTGACAAGTCCATGGCTCAACAGAGCTCACAATGCACTAATGACAATATGACCAATGTGACTAAAACAGCTCAAAAGCAACCTTTAGAATGCGTTGGGACATGATTCAGTAAGCAGAAACATAAGCAAGGAAGTTGCCAGATCACGTGACCTGAACGATCTCAACGCGTCGCGTCTCCTTCCCCAAGTTCATTCAGCATGAGAAGCACCATCCGTGGCTCATTTCCCCCTCAATTTGATTTCAGTGACAGCCAGTAATGGATGCCATTTTTTAGTGAGGCAAACACATTTTCTGAGAGCATCCGCGCAACAAAATTGAGTGTTCAAGCAACTCGGCGCATTTTCTGCAGGTGATGGCTCACGAGGTTGTTTGATGGCATCTTTCAGCCAAATCGGCGTGTCCCAGAACGAAATCAATGACTTAGAATCTTCTGGGACACGCTCCCTTTGGCTGGGAGCATCAGCCAAATCGTGTCCCATGAAAAATAAGTTTTTTCGTGCACTTGGGACACGCTCCCTCATTTGGGAGGACCCTGGACCCTCGATTCCTGCTCGCGGCAAGTGATCTCGCCTCACGTTCATTGCTCGGCTAAGTATATTCATGATGGCCACTTCAAATTCCGCCTCCGACATCAATCAGGCTGTCCACGCCGCCCTCAACGATGACCAAGGCCTTCCCGCCCCTGCAGCACAGCCGCCGTGTCCCCGGGACATGCTTATATAAGCCTCCCCCGCCAACCTGGCGTGTCCCATGACAACAAAGCAAAGTTTGGCTGCTATGTGACAACTCCTGTGCAGACATTGTTATATGCAAGCCCAGGCATGCAGAGCAATGCATACAGCTATACTGCACAGTTCTAAGATGAAGGAGCAATAGATCTCTTTAACAGAGCCCAAAACAGCATTATTGACAATATATTCAGTATGGCTTAAATGAAAACTTTTGGTGCCATACCACCAGTTTTGTTCAAACATTCATATAGGTCAGTCCAAATATACAAGACAATGTCCTCTTTAATACTGCAATGCATGAGATCACTGCATGTCATTTGGATCTGCAACATTCAATTTAGTGTAAAAGGAGTGCTGGGTAAGTTTGTGATATTTTCCAATTTTCTCAGCCCAATATATGCCCATGCACAAATAAAACATATGACTGAGGCAAGCCAGTGCCTCTGATTTTTGAGGATTTTTTCAGGGACTTTTGAACAGAACTGGAAGAGAAAACTTCACTACGAACAAAATTATCAATCAATTAATTAATATCATTGGTCCATACAACCTGGTCTGATAAAGAACGAGTCTTCAATAAATTGAAGGACTCGTAAATCGCTCTATGGCTTGAAACAGTCAGCCAGGCAGTGGAATAAGAAGCTAAATTTGGTTTTGTTGTCAATGGGTTTCACTAGACTCGAATCTGACCGCTCCATTTACATTTATGTAAAGGGGGAGGTAAAGATCATTGTCCCCATTTATATTGATGACATTACACTTGCTTCTAAAAACCCTGCTGCGCTTGACAAAGCTGTTGAGGATCTTGCAAAGCACTTCAAAATCTGTGACCTTGGACCATTCAAATGGTTGTTGGGTGTGGAAATCATCAGGGATCGTTCTAATCGCACCATTTCGCTCTCCCAGCGCCAGTACATCATTGACATGCTGGAACGCTATGGTATGAGTAATTGCAACCCTGTTTCCACTCCTATGGCACCTGGGAACAAGCTCTCCAAAGCTATGTCACCTCAGAATGCAGCAGAAGTGGAGGAAATGCAGAATGCACCTTATCTCAATGCAGTGGGATCCCTGCAATATCTGGCTACCATGACTCGTCCTGATATTTCCTATGCTGTCTCGTGCTTGGGGCGCTTCAATTCAGCCCCAGGACCAAAGCATTGGGCTGCCGTTAAGCATTTATTGCGATATTGCAAGGGAACAATGAATCACAAGCTAGTATACAAAGCAGAGATGGGGACAGAGCTGTTTACCACATACTGCGATGCTGCCCATGGCGATTGCCCCGATTCTGGACGTTCTACTGATGGTTATCTCACTATAATTGGTGGGGGAGCCATTGGCTGGAGCAGCAGATTGCAGACCTTTGTGATGCTTTCAACAACTGAAGCAGAGTACATTGCAGCAGTTGAAGTGGCCAAAGAGATCCTATGGATGTGCAATATCCTGCATGAAATGGGTTACACAGCAACGTCTCCCTCTCCTCTGCTGATTGACAATCAGTCTGCTGTGCATGTTACAAAGAATCCAGAGCACCATGAGTGCATGAAACAGCTTGATCTCAGCTTCTATTGGCTTAGAGATGTTGTGGATGCACGCAAAATCGTCCCTGTTCACATTCCTGGCACTGAACAAGTGTTCTCACTGACTTCAGCTGCTGGCTGTTCTAGACAAGTTTGTGCCTTGCCTGTTCTAACATAACCATCACCCAATTAAACTTGGAATATCTAAGTTTGTGGGCTCTAGTTCTGGATTTCCAGACTGTGTTTCGGTCTCTCTCTCTTTCTCTGTTCACTTCTTCTCGTGGATTTCCGGAGAAGGTGAACAGCCTCATCCCGCAGATCTCCAGAGAACATGAGGCTCGTTCAAGTGAACTGATCAATCAGACCTTAACAAGGTCTCTCCACCCTTGCAGACTCGATACTCACTAGGATACTCATCGCTCAGATTTCCCAGTCTCGTAGGCTCGCATAAACGAGTCCTACAAAGGTGGACACTGTGGAAACCACCGACAACCTGGCCGGCATCACTCCAATTTTGGAAAACCCAGACGACATACCAAATACTCTCAAGTTGTCCTCCGGATCCAGTAGGATTCCACGTGCTCCATCCACAACATTAGGACAAGTACAAACCCGTTCCAATTCACCTAACCAACCTATGGTAGCTTTCAGATCAACTGCCATGTCATTTGGCAGTTCACTACTTTCATCCAATTCTCCTACTAAGACAATGATAGCTTTTGGAACTGCCACTTTATCAGCTGGCAATACTCAGATCTTGCAACAATCACTAGTGCAGGAACAAGATTTTCCTTGTCAGAAAGCAGAACTGGTGCAAGCAGTAGCTTCGGGAAGTTATGAGTCGTTCAATTTATTGAAGACTCGTTCTTTATCAGACCAGTTTGTATGGACCAATGTGATTAATTAAGTAAACAAAGTTGTGTTAGAACAGGCAAGGCGCAAGGATGTCTAGAACAGCCAGCAGCTGAAGTCCGAAGTGAGAAACTAGTTTATTGGTAGATAAACTGAAGTACTTGCCTGAAGTCCGAAGTGAGAAACTGGGGACTTCAGGAGGAAACTACCTAACTATATATATGTGCACACAAGGCTGTGTGCACAGCAGAGCTTGTGCATCAGGTAACGTGGAGATGGAACAGAGAGAAGCACTGCACTGCTGTGCATCAAGTAACCAAGAGATGAGATGGGAGTGTGCACTGCACTGCTGTGCACCAAGTAACCTGGTAATCAGGTAACCTAGAGACGAGACAGGAACAGTTTATAACACTCCCCCCTGACCTGGTGAGTCTCTAAGGGATGAAATAAAGGACAATGTACAGTAAACTATGGTAAAATGCCCATTTGCTGTCTACAAAATTGAAGTTTGGGTAAAGGCAAGGCCTTTGTAAGTAAATCTGCCACTTGTTCAGTGCCAGGAATGTGAACAGGGACGGTTTTGCATGCATCTACAACATCTCTAAGCCAATAGAAGCTGAGATCAAGCTGTTTCATGCGCCCATGGTGCTCTGGATTCTTTGTAAGCTTAAATGTACGAGGGTCTGCAGTAGAAGTCATTCCAGCAAACTGGACATCTTCAAATTCAGAATTGTCTTCATTTACTTCCTCAAAACGAGGTTGCCTGGGTTTTACTTTCCAATATTCACCAGGAGGTCATCGTTCACAGGTAGAGCACCTAGGCAATGGTGGGGGGTCAAGGGGACGAGGTTGTTGTGGAGGAGTAACAGGATCAGGCAAAGGAGCAGGAATTGGAGCAGGAGGTGTTGTAGGTGGATCAGGTGCAGGAGTTGCAGGAGGGCTCGGAGTTGGAGTGGGTGGTGCAGAAGGCGGCGCATCTGGCAGTTTTTGTACCTTGAGGGGTGGTTCATCCTCCCCCCCATCCTCAAGTACAGAAAACATCACAACACATCTGATGGTTCTGGCACTTTGGGATTTGCAAATCTACTGGTGTGTGCAATTTAGACTGCAACAGTCTAGGAAAATAGTGCTCATCAAATTCTGCTCTCTCTGAAATTATGGTCTTTTTGGTAGTAGGGTTGTAAAACAACCAACCCTTGTATCCAGTAGGGTAACCAATAAAGACACACTTTTCCATATGAGATTGCAACGATTTGCGCTTATCCTTTTGCACAAACACATAAGCAGTGCACCCAAAAATGTGCAGATGGCTAACATCTGGTTTCTGCTTGTTTCATCCCTCAAACGGTGTGACAGGCTGTGGTGCAGTAGGCAATCTGTTGCAGATATGAATCTGTGCAGCAAGTGCATATTCCCAAAACAATGCAGGCAGCTTTGATTCATCAAGCATGGCAGTGACATCATTGGCCATTGTTTGAATTGCTCGCTCTGCAACGCCATTCTGCTGTGGCCTGTTGCGTGTAGTGTGTCTGCGTTCAATGCCGCATGCATCCATGAATTTAATGAATACATTGGACATGTATTCTCCTCCTTTGTCATCCTGTATGGCTTTAATTTTCACATTAAAGTGATTCTCAGCATAAGCTTTGAATGTCTTGAATGCATTAAATGCCTCGGATTTGCACTTCAACAGCATTGCAGCTCGAACCGAGGTGCAGTCATCTATGAATGTAATCCAATACCTGTACCCCCCACGCGATCTGACTGGCAGGGGGCCATGTAAGTCGGTATGAATTAACTCTAGAGGCTGTGTGGCACGGCTAGGAGACGAGGGAACGGGATTGGAACACATTTTGCCTGCTAGACACGGTTCACAGATGGGATCTGGCTTCTGGGGCGAGTTTATCTCCATTCCAGTCACCATGTCTTCTCTGACCATTTTCTTGACATCTGCATAATTGTGGTATGCAAGACGACGATGCCAGAGGTTTAGATCGAGGGGACAGGTGGAGGAGAGATTGGCAAACTCCAAAATGGGTTCTGTAACACCATTCAGATAGGCAGAGATGTTGGAGTTAATGGTTGCACAGAATCTGATCTGTCTATCTCATTTAAAGTCCATGGTTTCAGCACCAATGTTAATATTAAATCCTTTATGTTTGGTGAGATATAGACATGAGAGGAGATTGTTTTTGAGTTGTGGTACATGTAAGACTCTGGAAACTCTACAGATCGGACTTCCTTTCCTCTGACAACTGGGTTAAAAATGACAGTGCCAACTCCAGCTGAATAAATAATGGTGTTGTCTGCCAACCTGATTGGTATGTGAAGGGGCTTGTAATTGTGCACCCAGTGACAATGTGGGGTCATATGAGAAGTGGCCCCCATGTCTGCAACCCAATCAAAGTCAGCATCAAGCTGGAGTGGAGAGGAAAGATCAGAATGATCTGGGAGATGAGTACTTGCATTTCCAGCAAACTCTGTGACAGATTCTGGCTTAGAATTCTCCTTTGGAGCGCCATCTGTTGCCTGGTTTGCAGCTTGATTAGCCTGCCCAGTGCACTTTTTCTGCTTTGGCTTGCCCTGAGACTTAGAAGCATTCTGCTGAACAACTTCTTTTGCTTGTCTCTGGGCATCCCTAAATGCATAGCATTGAGTCATTGCATGACCAGGCTTGCTGCAAAATTCGCATGCAGGTTTTTGCAAAGTAGCAGCAGCCATAGCCATTGCAGAGACGTCTGCAGCACGCCTCTGACGCTGTGTCTCCTCTGTGTAAAAGGCCTGGTGCACAGAAGCTTTGTTCAGCTTGTCTTGCAGCATCAGAGTAGAGGTGAAAGTGCTATACTCTTCTGGAAGCACTCTAATGAGTGCCATTGATGCCAGTTCAGAGTCTTTTGGCAATATCAAAATCTGCAGGGCGCAGATCCTGAATATGATGAATTGCCATTTCAACTCTGTTGATCAGAGTGTGCAAACTTTCATTTTCCTCCTTTCTGATGCAAAACAGGTCGTCCCAGGCATTAAATCTCATGCCAGGACACTTCTGCATATGCACCTGCTCTAGTGCTTTCCACATTTCCACTGGTTTATCAACCAAACCATTGAAATGAACTCTCTGGTCTGGTTCCACCATAAGGTAAAGATGACCAGCAGCTTTGCCAGCCTTCTCTTCCCATAATTCCAATGCTGCCTCCTGTTCTGGGGTAGGAGGTGAAGACTGTGTGGGTGCTTTAGCAGCACCTGAAACAAGCCTCCAAAGACCTACAGACCTGAACCAGGCCTGCATTTCTCCAGACCAAGTGGTGTAGTTGGAAGAATTAACTTTGGTGAAGTTGGGAGTGTGAGTGGACATTGTGGGCGATGTAGGGAGTGTTTGGTGTGCAGGAAAGCATCAAGAATGTGAGGCGGCATGGGGAGATGTGTAAATGCGAGAATGCAATGTGAGGAAGGTGTATGCAATGAGGGATTGCGATGCAATAAGCAGAAATGCGCGAAAACACGTAAAAACACGAGAGGAAGTGCTGTTGCTCTTTGGTTTCTCCTGAACACCTGAATGCAGATGTGCTCTCCAGAGTATGGCAGCAGGAAGGCGAGGTATAGTACTGTAGACTAATGAACTTCCCAGTTGTGAGACCCCCAGGATCAACAGAGTGACTACCGTCTGTTGCACTAGTGAGCTAAGGCTGCCTCTTTATATAGAGGTCAGACCCAACAGTTGGAAGCCCTTGTAAATAGAGGGGGCTGCACACACTATAAGAGCGAGAGTGTAACACAAAAATGAGCAAGGAAGCGAGTTGGAGTAGAGGGGGATGAACAGAATCTCAAATAATCGAACTGTAGCTTGCTAGAGTGCGGGGCCCATAACCTGTTAGAACAGGCAAGGTGCAAGGATGTCTAGAACAGCCAGCAGCTGAAGTCCAAAGCGAGAAACTAGTTTATTGGTAGATAAACTGAAGTACTTGCCTGAAGTCTGAAGTGAGAAACTGGGGACTTCAGGAGGAGACTACCTAACTATATATATGTGCACACAAGGCTGTGTGCACAGCAGAGACTGTGTGTAACAGGAGAGTTGTGCAGTGCAATGCAGTGCATCAAGTCTCCTGGAGACGAAACAGGAGTGTGCACAGCAGAGCTTGTGCATCAGGTAATGTGGAGATGAAACAGGGAGATGCACTGCACTGCTGTGCATCAAGTAACCTGGTAATCAGGTAACCTAGAGACGAGACAGCTTGAACCACTTGTCGAGCTGCTTATCCATGACTGCTCATTTCAATGGAGAACTTGTATACATTGAGATGGTGATAGGTACCTGGCTGTCGACAGTTCGAATGTGTACCTTAGCAGGGTATTTGCCTAGCCTGCCATCGAATCTGAATGCTTTGACTCTGCACTGTAACATTGCCCAAGCATGGTCCTTCAGATGTTCTGAAAGGGATCCAATATTGATTAGGTCTTCCATCTTATCCCAAGGATATACCGCTGGATCTGGCATTGCAGCCATTTTGGGGCCTCCTTCATCATTGGTGAGTGAATCATCTTCTGCTCATATGCCATGCTCAGGTGATACGGGGTCCATTGACACTTTTATGATTGCTGCTAGTGCCTGTGCAGATTGTTCCATCTTTTTACGTCCCTCAATTCCATCACCTTTGTTACGAGTCCCTTAATGTTAATTAAGGAAAGACTCGTTCTTGTTCCCCGATTCCGCCAAAAAATTCAGTGCGTTGGTTTTTTCCATTGCACTTTCTCCCACGGTCAATAACAGTTTCCCACGGTCACTAAATCTGAAGCCAAGTCACTAACAATTTGTAACCGTGAGAAATAAAATAGCCAATGCGCGGAATTTGAGTGCATTGGGAAAATTTTCCCACACTCATCGCCGGTAACTTTTGGACCTCCGGTGTCTTGATTCCTGGTCTATGGTCATCTGGGCTCTCCGGCTTCCTATTTATGCTGAGTCATTGCCATTTGATGAATCATTTACGTTCATTATTCCCTCAGCTCAATTGCTGTGGTTGGCTATGAAACTGCCCATCCTTCGCCGATCCAAGCATCTGCTGGCAAGGACAATTAACAAACCTTCTCATCGCATCTATGGGATAGTGGAATGTATGTTCCTTATTCTCTGTGCATGTGAATGGTCTGCCCTTGTTGCATTCAGCCATGTAGATCGTGCTGGACGGAATAGGGTTCGAAGAGTATTGGTTGCCAAAATTAAATTGGTACTACAGACATTTATGGATCAGGAAGAGGTTTCAGGATTTATCGACTCTCTACAGACTCTCAACTCAGTCATTTTTGGGCCAATTCCCTGGACCATGTTGACGACGCTGCTTGTAGACGATCTCGAATTCCCGCCTAGGACTTTGTCTATTATATCCCCTACAGCAGTCTATCATGACTGGGAGAAGATCTTATGTCCAATGGGGTATACTCTGAATGTTGTACGCCGAAGTCGTTCTCGTGGAATAGTCCGGTTTGCTTGGTTCAAAAATGAGACGCGAGTGAGTGACTCATTCATTGTATGCTTTTTTGTGCTAAGAGATGTTATCAGAATGCTATGGTGCAAATATACGAAACCTTACATGCAACATGCCTGCCATCGATCACATCTAGCGCTCTCACATCTGAAATGTGTATTTTGACGCCATCCCGATTCTATTGCTTCTATCCTGATCTGATGAGAGAAGGCAAGATGCTTGGTACTATTTTGCCAACCGCTGCACCTGCCAAATCTTGGTGGTCGAGGAAATCCATCAAACACATCAGCGATACCAGTACGTTAGGACATGCATATCGCTTTTCTTGTCCCGCCATTTCTAGAAGTTCATCAGAATGGGCGGGTATTGCGGTGCTGGCATGGGGAGGGATGGATAACAAACTTGATGTTGAGGGTAACATGCTTGAAGACTATCTACTGTCAGGTTCTGATACACAGTGGCAGTTTGGTGAAGATAAGCGTTGCAGGAATCCTCGGTGCAGAAGAGGCAAGCAGACGGTCAAGGTGGTTTAGATATAGAAGCACGCACAATAATAGAGTTGTTGCTTTTGCTTGCTACCGTCTGATAAGCACACTCATTTCGAGCTATTCGAGTGACTAAAGCGTCTTGTCAAGAAATAAACCACATAATATTTGACGATCTAGCTTTCTCAGTCCAAGGTCATTCGACTAACTTTAGCCCTAGTTTCTTCCTCCACGTCATCACTATATCCGACCTTTCGTTTCATCATAACTGATTTCTTTTTTTCTTCAAACTCATGTTGTGCTCTAGCCTGCATCGCATTCTGTGTACGTGCATCAGTCTTTGACTCTATCATCAGAACAATGACACACCGTTGTTGATTGGCAGTCAAGCAGCGTAACAGCCCTTAGTACCACAAGCATCTTAAACCTCTTGCCTTTTAATGGTACCGCCACAAAAGATACTTGGGCTTCAACAATGTCTCCTGTTTTGAGCTTGATCAGGTCGATGTTTTTGTATCTGGTAAGTTGACATCAGAAATAAACATCCTTATCGTATTCATTTCACTCACCGTTTAATGGGGTCATCTGATTTTGTTAGCTCGAAGTACTCTACCTCGTTCTTTGGAAGATGTACGTACTCTTCTCCCATCGCTCGTGCAAGGATGCCATCGGGGTCAACATTGCTTTTAAATGGTATGCTTTCTTGAGTGCCCTTGTCATGTCGATCTGTGAGATATCGGTTTCCCATATTGATAGCGGGATGATCGTCAAAAACAGCAGGAACCCATGGATCCATAGCATTCTCTGGCAGTGTCCGTGCAAAGCGCCTTTCAATGTCTTGAATTGTGCTCACAATGGCTTCAAAAACTGGGCTTCCTAGTGCAGTCAACGTAATGGCCTGTCTGATGTATCGTCTTTGGCAGTCATCGCTATGCATTGTCAGTTTTACTTCATGGAGCTCAGTTGCTTGTTACGTACATCCTATCCTGTCACGTGATCGGTGGCATAGTTTGTTCGCAGATAACACCTTGCATTCTCAATACCTGCTCTTCAATTATATCATCGCCATCATCCATTGTAGACTTTGCGGTGAGTTTCATTGACTTTGGTCATGGCACAGAGATTACCGCAGTCTGAGCATCGTCACTCTCCTGTGTCAAATCAGTTTCCTGAAGCACCTCACAATAGTAATGAATATTGACTGTTATAAATCTGCTCAACTGCACAAACTTTGGGCTTTTCTCTACACGCTCTTTCACGATGCTTTTCAATCGAATGCCTGAATATGTCTTGAGTAGTTTGCTTTGCTGTTATGAGCTGGTCACTTACGGGCATCTTCTCTGGCATAGTGCTTGTCCATCTTGAGCGCTGATAGTTGATCTTACTCTGGACTGATACACTGAATACCGTTTCATGATCCCCGGTATCCTCCATCTGCGATGTGTGCTTCTAGACTCTTGTGGAATATCAGGTCCATCAACGGCTTCGCTTGCACCCAGCTCCCATCATCCAAGGCATTGAGACAGCAGTACATCTTAGACGCTGCCTGCCTCTGTTAATCTGCATACTTTACTACAATTCTATGTCTTGGTCTAAGATACTGGCACACAGAAGATGTTGAGCAAGGGGTATCTCAGTACTAAGGGCATTTGAATGACGGCACACCTGAATAGACTGTGTGATACCTGACGGCTAGCCTTCCCTATCTTGACCGTTGTTTCCTTGTTCAACCGAGATAATCACATTGTTTTCCATTTTATTCCTTGTGGCACGGACCCTGTTGCGTGTATATAAATTCCTGTCTTCTCAATATTTTTGTATCTCATCTTCCTTCGACTTTGATTCATGCCTCCACGCAAGAAAAAGATTGTTCACTCATCCTCCTTCATTGAAGAGTCTGAATCAGAGGCTGGCTTTGACGATGACTATCAGGAGTCCGTATATCTTTGCCTCTTTATATTTCTATCACTGAAGTTTTATGTCAGTGATGATGAGGCCACTGAACTAAGTAGCGATGATGTGTACGCTTCTTGCCTCTTGATTTTATGCTTGGTCTGATTTGTCTTCCAACTTGCTTAGTACCTCTGATGAGAATGCAGAGGAGGCTGTTGCAGAGGAGGCTGTCAATGACGATGAGGAGGATGCTGATGATGAAGATAAGCAGGCAGATGATTCTGAGTATGTCTTTTCTCTTTTTCTACTTCAATGCTTGCCGCTGATAATTGTATGTTCTGCAGTGAAGACAAAGTGTAATCACTCTTCAATGTTTGCTAGGCCTATCTCATTACTTTGATACAGCGTTGAAGTACCTCCTCCCACCAAGAAGGACAAGGCAAAGCAGGCACCTGCATCGAAAGCTAAACAGTGAGTCTTTTTTTATATTTGTTGTTCTTCGGCCTTGCATATAATATTTATCAGGCCAGCACCTGCTTCATCAAAGAAAGGAAATGCAAAGGCTAAATCAAAGGGGTATGTATTATTTGGCCACCTAATTCTTATCTTTACGCTGATGTTACTCTGCTCTCAGATCAGATGATGAAGCAGTGAAGAGCACCCGATCATGCGCAGCTGCAGCTTCTCGGTCAAAAGTGTATGTCTGCACTTCATTTTATCGCTATTTATATGTACTGATAATATTTATAGGGCACCGTCAACCCCTACTAAGAAGGGCAAGAAGGTACCTGAGCCTCCCACTACACCGTCGCCAACCAAGACTCCACGGTATATCACTCTTAGGTTGTTATATATTGTTGATACTCACATATTCATGTAGTGGTAAAAAGCGTGTCATTGCAGAGTCTCTCGACTCTGAATCAGAATCAGTCTTTGTTCCAAGGTACGTGTTTGTGGTATTCGATGTCATCCTTCCTCACCGTTTGTATTTAGTCCTACTACAGACTCTCCCAAGAAGCCTCGCACAGCTAACAACTCACCAGTTAAGCCCAACCGTGCATATGTCTCTGTTGAAGCGACAAAGTATGTTTCTTTACATACCAGTCTTACTTGGTTTTAACTCGGTCATGCAGGAATACTCAAAAATTATTTGACGCCGCTGTGTAAGTCCTTGTACTTGTTAATATGAATCTATAATTGATTATCGCTTTGTTTTTCAGGGCTAAAGCTGCAACGGCAAATGCAAAGACCACTGCAGCTGCAAAGAAGGCTCAAGATGTGAACAAGTGCGGTCTATTTGATCATATATACTATTACAACTGAGCTAATTTTGTATTCTCAGAACTCCAACAAAGAAAAAGACATCTAAAAAGCTCTCATCACCGATTGTAATAGATGACAATGAGGATGAGGATAACGATGATGATGTAGAGGAGATCATCACTCCCTCTGCCTCAAAGCTGTGCATCATTCCATAGTCATTATTATCATGATATTTACCTCATTTATCATAGTCCTTCGAAGCTGAAGAAGGCAAATGATGAACCAAAGACGATTTACTTGGAAGATTTAATCCCTCCAACGGTGTATGTCAGATCTTTATCTTTTATGCACAAAGCTCTCATTTTTCCAATTGATAGCGTGCCAAAGCTTGCCAAGTGTGGTGTATACCAGCGAGGGCTAGTTGACAAGTTGTTGAAGAACTCTTACGCAAAGCTTGTCAAATTGCCTCCGTATGCTGCCTTGTTTTTACGTCGTTCATAATGTTTACTAATTTACTTGCAGTGCGAGCATCATTGTCTGGTCGAAAGATGGAACACAGCCTCCTGCGCCACATTTTGTTCTCTTCTCTGCGGTTGAAGAAATCCAATCTCAATATGAGATTGACTTGCCGTATGTTTGCTATTTATCGTTCATTTTTGCATTTGACATTTATTGATGTTCCTTTTCAGTTACTTGAAAAAGCTCGTCACCTTTCAACACAGCTTTGACAACAACCTTTTCAATTTGTCTCGTGGCGATCCTTCGAACCTGTGTGCAAAGCATCTGTATGGCAAGGACCTGAATGCAAAGTCCATAACTTTTCATAAGCGCAATATTCCTGCAGTATGCTTGTCGATTGGAGTGCTTTCTAATGATCATACAAAAGATCCCACTACATATGGAACTAAGGGCCTTCAGGCCAAATCTGTAGTTCTCATTCCATTCTCCTTGGAATGGGAGCAATGGATCGCGACTGTTGGCTTGGTATATGGCGTGAAGGCCTTTCGGACTTCAATTATTGACAATATGGTATCGTTTACAACTCGCATAGAGGTGCCTGCCTGTACGTCCTTTATCATCCTTGTTTTCTACTTCACACAACTGATGTTGCCCTTGCAGCTGCTGTGCAAACAGTTAAAGCTTCACCTACAAAGTCCTCAGGAAAGCTGTTCAATGCGATGGCCAGTCCATCCTTCAAGCAACAGAAGTCCAAAGCGCTCAACACGCATTACTTCAAGGGTGTGCTGTTGGTGAATGATACTGGTGCGATCTTGTCAATTGATGTAGTTCTCTCAGTTCTGACATCGTTTTCTTGTCAGTGCCTATCTATGATGCTCAGACTACACAGCTTAACCTTCCTGAGGATGTAACCAATATAGATAAGGTCCTAGAAGAGTATGAAGGCCTTATTCCACCGACTTCTGTCGTCTTGGTGGCATATACAGTCTCTAACTACTTCGACAAACTCAACAATATTCACATCTCCAATAACATATCATGGGTCGCTGTTCTTCATGAGGCTGTCAGGTGAGTACTTGCATACTTATCGCCTACATATATGACTTACTTTTCTGCTAGTTAGAAATCCCTTTGTGCTCTTTAATTTTTTCCATGACGATCCATATTATCAGATGATGGATGCCTTGGCTGATGGCTTGCCTGATGCTGAAGGTGTCTGATGTCTCCTTTATTTTGTGTTCAACACACTTGATGTGTCGCTCAACCGACCGTTGTCTTTCTAGATGTCCATAGTCATTCAACTGCCTTTATCTATTACTTTCAACAAGTATCTATATTGATCAAATCTGCATGTATGCCATCAACGACTTATGATTACAACACGTAATACTTGGCAATCCATTACACTAAGGTGGCCTTTGATAGTTTCATCATAGCGTCCGTGACTTTCTTCGCTTTGTGATTCAATGACAGTGCCTTAGTCCACTCGTTACCATTTCTCAGACCAGCTTCACCACTCCGTATCTGGGTCAGTCGATGTTGAAACCACCGTTCACAACTTTCACTCCAATAACCAACGTTGAGGCTGCTTTTTGCCCATGCACTGTTCTTCGGCCACCATGATTGGTGTGAGTCTTGCTGCCCATGTCCTGTAGTCATTTGTTGAGGTTTACGGTTAATACTTCTGCTAATATGGGTAATCACATACCAGTATACACTTTGTAAACACCGCATATCAAGTTCATTTCATCCTCTGTAAGGTCATCGTCCCAGATGTACTTTCCATCTACCTGTACGACATCTCCAGTTTGGAACACAGCCATTGATGGACCATAGAATAGTGATGTCTCTGGTACATTGTCTTTAGCCAACCGCCACACGATTCCGCCTTTTAATATGGCAGCTCTTGCCCGAGGTTGGAGCAAGAACTTATTTCTGATTGCTTCGTATGTGGCATAGTCACGTACATTGGGCCGATATCCCCTTCCTCGGTACCCCAGACCGTTCACTGGGTAAACGAGATGATGAGAGGGTGAGGGACCAAATATTCGAGTGCTAAAGGGGTATCCTTTTCTTGAAAGTGCATTTGCAACATCGACTAGATGAGGACCCCAACGTCGACGTAAGCATTCAAAAGCAGTTGCCGGATCTTCGACCACGAGCATCCAAGGTGCATTCTTCTTCAAATCAAAGTGTTGGGCTTCCAGAAAGTATAAAACTCTGTCTGCTGTTGATTTAGACCTAATTGTCAAGAGGAGGGCAGGTTGGTGCAAGATAAAAGAATTGTTTGTTGTACTGAGATCGCATAGAAAGTGGGGTGTGGTGTGAGTTTGGCCTTTTCCAATCTCGACAAGATGGAGTAATAGCTTCTCTGCAGATGGAATAATCGTGGAGTCCTGCAGGCGTCCGGTTTCATTGCCCACGATACGACGAATCTCGTTTTGTTGCATGCCATTCTCTTTTATGGATGCTTCAGATTTAGTTAGGCCATATCGATAGAATAGTGTTTGGTCCAAGGATTCTGCTTCCCAATTGAGTTGCGTATGGTCATTTAAACGGTCAGGCTCATAACCTGTATGTGTTTCTGTCCATATAGATGCGGGAGGTTGGTTTGTCGCAAAAATGTTAATGGAAGCGATGTGAGGTGTTGATAGATTATGTGGCTCCATCTCTTTAGGACTGTCGGTGTTGGTGTCATCGAGATCAGAACATATGTCCCATTCATCGATCACAGAATCATAGATCTTTTCAGAATTGCGATATTGGTCCCATAGTTCGTTCACGTCCATCCTTCCAATTCTCCGCCGAATTCTTGGCCCTATTGGGTGCCTTTCCCATAAAAACACCAAAGCTCCTCACAGTGATGGTACTCTATATGTTGCTGCCAATTCTTCACGTTCTAAGTGCTTAGCCTTCTGCGTATCTGACTCTGAGGGCTGATAGTGTTCAGTCTCCAGGCTTCGACGCTCGATAAATGCTAAGCATGTTTCCCCCGGCCGCTGTCGTGTTCCTTCAGGATATATAGAAAGGGTTGTGATGCTGTTTGTCTTCTCAGTCATCGCTTGTCGAATGGCAGTCAATGATGGTAGGAATTTATGTAGTGATGGATCGTGTTTGAGGGGAGATTGTGAGCTATGTCCCCAGTAAAACCACAGTGGAACGTTGGCACGAAGTAGAGCAGGAATAAGATTTGGAAACGAGAACGTGGAAATGTCGATGAACGTTCCTATGCGGCCCACATTTCTGGATAGGTTGCCGGCAGTAGATTGTTTGAAATCTTCCAGCCATGATGGTTCAATGGGACATTCTTCCTCTAGAAACTCTACCCATTTGGGCTTGTAGTCATTCCAGTCATCGCCGCAGAATGCTATGGCCATTGTGCAGAGAGACATCAAAGATATGAACGCGTCGCGAGATTTCATTGCACAGTAACGAGCATGACTGTCTTGAATATGAGCACGGATGTAGCCGTGCGATGAGGGAAATAGTTCGGCCTCAAAGCCCAAAGAGAATAGAACTCCTCGTTTGCCCAACAGAGTCCCCGCTATCCATTGCAGTGCTAGTTCCAAACGTTCCCAACTGGCCCCTATATGGTCTGAAATCTTGGACAAAGCACCGTGTTGCTGAATTTCCACGGCGTTGAATGATGTCGCCAGGCGCTCAAATATGGGATTGTCATAGCTCGTTATCGTTGGAATGAAAGGAAAGTGGGGATATTCCTGTGAGAACCAGCACAGCTTTCGAGCGTCTCGGGGATGGTGATCCCTAGTAAATCGATCCTCTGGCTGTGGTACGTGCGGCAGGTACCACATGTTAGGTGAACTGAAAACTCTGCCATCCTGTACAAAAACGCAAAGATTCCTCAGTGGATTTTCTGTACACACCAAATCAGATCATATTATATGCTCATACGGTTGCTTCTATCTCACCCATCGTGTACTGGATACAATATAGATATCTTGTTCTGGAGGTAGCTGTAGGGAGTTACTAGCAATATATTCACGCTGCTGTTCAACAGATGCGTGATTAACAGTACTAAGTTCAGTGCGATAGTTTGCAGGTCCTCAAGACATTGTTTATCCTTGTCTATTATCAATGCTTTTGCCATCTAAATGGAGCCAAAAGAGATCGAGCATGTTCACGTGTAGCTGCGGACCGGCCTTATCCATTGTTTCTTGCGCTGCCCACCTTTACAGGGTCACCTAATTGTTTGGCCACCATCAAGCATGGGCTCACGGCGGTGAATAAACTTGTTCTTTGGTCCGCGCTCACGCAAATTGAGCATTTCGAGCACCATGAGCTCGACGTCGAGCATTAATGTGCCATGTAGGAGGGAGTTTGAAGATTTTCAACGCCGAGTTCACCTGACACACATGTGTGACGTATCTGCGGAGTGGCCGTGGAGGTACTCGATGCCTCAGACTGTGTTACACCCTTATCTGATCGTTATCTGATCCAATACGGCTTTGTGAAGCTGTAAAGCCCTTTGCCCAAGTGCATGACGCATTTTTCACCAATTATGACCAGCCTATGACGTTGAACCAATCGATTTTTTCCCAACGACGGGAAAAAATCGATTGGTTCAACGTCATAGGTCTTCTGAAGAATGCAGATCTATTTTTATGTGCTATCTGTGCTGTTGATTTGCCTGTCACGCGCCGCGCACATTTGTGAGGTGTCCAAGGGGTCATTTGACCAGCAGACTTAATTCATGCTGCCCTGTATGACACGTGGTTATGCTGCCGGCGTCAAGCGTGGGCTCACGGCCATGAATACATTTGTTTTTTTGTTCAGCGCTCGCATGAATCGAGCATTTCGAGCGCCGTGAGCTCGACGTCGAGCATTAATGTGCCCTGTTGGAGGGAGTTTGAACATGCTTGAGGGTTTGCGCATGCTCCGTATTCTATTTTTGCACATACCTCCCTTTGGGCCTGATCTATTCCTCGGTGCCTGAGGCCCGATCGAATGATGGCAAGCAGTTTCACACGCACAGACCTTTTTCTGAGATTGTGCCTGCTCGTTCGAGCATTGTCGAGCTCATTCGAGCACTATCGAGCCCTTATGAGCTCGTTGATCTATTTACTGGACGCTGTGTTGTATTTCGTCCAGTGGTTTATACACGCGTATTGAAGTCGATCTTCTGATCATTTATGATGTCATTGCTCTTTACGGGTTAGGGTTACTTTTGGGGGAGTCTCAGGTAATTTCTGCCTGCCCTTGCTTCCCTTGCTTCCCTGTACCCCACCAACCGCTGTCCTTTGTTGCAAGTCTTGCCTCTGCGCTCTACCTGCTCTGCTGCCTACTTTGTGTACTCTGGTGCTTGTTGTCCTTTGATTGTATCTATGCCCGTGACCTATACGGCACCAAAAACCCGGAGGATGATGTACTACAAGCGTTGTGCGCGGATGGGTGCATCTGTTACTCTATTTTTGCTCGGATTCGAGCTGATCGAGCTCTACAGCTACGTCTTGCTTTCACCAGAGTTGATAGCTGAACTACTGCAAGTCCAGCAAGATATTCTGGGGCCAGAAGACGAGATTACTCCTACCTCCGTTCAATTCGAACGCGATCCCGGCATCGTCAAGGTGAAAAATTCACGGTGCTATACTATGGGTCCATCCCATCAACACTCGAACATGATAGTCTCTCCAACCACTGCCGCAAAGCTCATGAATGATGAGCTTGAGCTCGAGGAGCATCATATCAGATGCCAACGGTACCTCAAGGTATTTTTGCACTTTGTCTTTGATTTTTCATCGTTTGATGCATCTATCTCTAGGCTACTACAAAGGCCGGCATGGCCGCCATTAATGCATTTCTGCCGCAACGCGAGAGAGCTGCAATGGAGCAACACGCTGAATTAACCAATATGCCTCACATCGGCCATCAGGAAAACTATGCATTTCCCACCTCCCAAGTCAATCTTGCAAGGCCCGTTACCTGGAATAAAAGAAATAGTACGTCTATCATTTGTTCTTTTAGATATGCTTGTTCACGTTCTTGTCTAGGTGATGGCCTGGTAGATTTGGGCGCCTTCGGAGTAACTGAGGGGCATTGGGACAATTTAGATGATGCAGATGCTCTGACTTGCATGATTGCCTTATCGCTTCTTCCGAAGGGCTGCCAGCCTGGTAGATTCAACTTATTGGGGCTGGGTTTCTATGCTATAACTTACTTGCTTCGTATCTTCGCTTTCTCTGGACTTCGAAAGCATGGTGGATCTCCTCCTATTTTGCCCGCAGAGATGCAGCTACTGGACTCATATTATCGCCTGATGCTTATTCTGTACCCACCTGCTTCTATGATCTCAAACGGAGGCTGGAAAAAGACTACCTTGGCCAGCATACATTCAAAAGGAGGTGTGTTGGATGCCTTTAACATCACGCCAGAAATGACTTCAGTCGTGTAAGTGTTTTTTCATTCACGTCCAGATGCAAATGGTTTTCTTACGTATTTATTGAAGTGCGTCAGAATGCTACTCACGTATCGGAAGCTGCAATAGAGCAAATTGGGCCACTGATGGCGTGGTGATGATGGATTGGTCGTCTTTGGGCATCAATTTCATTCGCTACCTGCTTCTTCTCTGCATGTACTTCATCCGGCAGCTGCCGATCAGCATGAAAATGCGTGTGGATCCCGACGCCTTTTTACAGGCATTTTCCTGGGAAGTAGATGGAAAGCGAGTTCATCCTGGACCTTGGAACATGGCTCCAACAGGCTATACGCAATCTCCTACTGACGAAGAGCACGACTTGTATGTCGTCAAAGGTGATCGGGAAGCTATGGATCGTCGTGCAGCTGCCTTGAATAATTGGGTCCAGCATGTCCTAAGACATATTAAATTTATCCCGGCGGAGGCGCATAAGACATTTGAAGAGCTGTACAGCAGCCCAAAGAAGTCTCTGCCCCGTTCACCTGTAAAGAGTTTGTGTTATTTTTTTTTCTACGGTGAAAAGAACCTATTCTTATATTGTTTTATAATTAGATGGTAAACGACCAGCTGCCGATGTAGAATCTAATGCTGCACGCAAGAAAAGTACTCGACCTTTTTGAGCTTATATCTGCGTGTATCTTATATTTTTGTTTATAGAAGCTCTGACTGCCCCTCCAGCTGCCGAATTGGCTGTTGTTAGTATGCATGGGATGGGTGAACAAATTGCTAATGGCCTGTTGACTAGTACATCTTGATTGATTTCATTTTTTCAATTGCGCGTTTTAACCTCACAATGTAGTGACTTCGGCAATTGATCTAAATGCAACTCGCCCAACTTGAACGACTCGGCGTGTAGATCCTGTTTATACCCCGGCAACATCACATGCGAAACCTGCTAGGCATGAAGTGCAAACACATGGGTCAAGCAGCTTAAGCGCCGTTCCGCCCGGTTCAAGTAGCACGAGCGCTGTTTCGCTCAGATCGAGCAGCTCGAGCATCGTTCCGCTCAATTCAAGCCAGCCACTTATAACTTCGCGCTTGTCTGCCATGGCTCGGTATAATCTAGCTTGTGCTGTCTTTGGCGGGGTTGTTCTGGAACAAAGTATTTATTTTTGTTGCTTTCCTTGTGTACATATTACTTACTTCTTATTATTCAGGATCTGATAATCAGCAACCTGAAGATGAAGAGAGTGACGCGGATTCTAGTGGCGACGGTGTGTTGCATCTTAAATGAATTCCTGTTTGTAGTCTGTATTTGTTTATGCATATTATTCAAGACTATATTCCATCCCCGCATTCATACAATGAACGCTATAGCGTGGATGCACCTACGAATCCTGATGTGAGTATAGATATCGCTAAACTTGCTTGGTTGTCGGTGCACCACCATAGCAAGTTTGCGGTTCTGGATCAACATCTCGATGTCATGATGGCGTGTGATGCAGAGGAAATCATCCACGATGCATATGATTCTGACTCGGATGAGAGCTATGTGGCCCCACATTCTGCTCGAGTGGATGAAGATGGTGATATTTCCATGGACGACGATGATGACAATACCTTTGAAGACTTGGACATTGGTGTAATAACTATTGATCATGATGAGGATATAGGTATGTTGTTGAATAACTATCTTTCTCAAAGCACGTTGATTTCGCCTCTAACAGTGTCGGAGCATATGCCACCTTCTTCTCCGGGTAGTTCTGTATTGGATACTTCATCATCTCTGGAAGGTTTGTGGTTGCTTGCTTATTTAGCTATCATTGTTTTTATCCTAATGATTAATTCATAGATATGATAACACCCCGTCTCCGGACGTTCTTGGCATCTTTTGGTGAACAGCACGTTTGGACCATCCTGACTGACTTCGCATGTGGGATTGGTGCCTATAACCAAAGTCAGCCAATATTGCAGCCATGGGCGGCTGCTTCTGCTATTGAAAAGCAGTTAAGCTTGATTCATGACTGCCCTTACTCGGATGAATGCATGGTATCGACTTCTACCATATGGCAGAACATACAGAGCTTGGAACACTACAACAACATAACCGCTCCGAGTCTTAGGGTGCGAAGTATTATTCTCATTGCATTCTGGGTACCTCATGCCTGGATTCACAACCTCGTCGACTTTTCCTTGACTCACGATTGCTGGGCGACAAAATTTATCTTTGATGTTGCGGATCTCCACCAAGCCATTTCGGGCGCTCGCATGGACCATGTCGAATTCGACCTTGCACGTTACCTGCCAGCTCAAGGGTCGTCAAACATTGTCACATATCAATTGCCTCGCTCTCAGCACAATGACTTAGTTATTGCAGATCAGATACTTGCCTGCATTTACTATGTCATCAAGAGATGGCTTGGTTTCCCTTTGGACTCAAAATCCACGCTGCAGGCTCAGGTTATGGCTGAATTTGTCAAGGCAAATAGCATTCCAAGTATCTTGCTTCTGGATGGTATGTGGACCCTTTTCAACGATCCCGTCGGCACGTTGATAGGTACAAATGGAAAATGGGCCAAGACTGTCAAGGATACCATGGTTATCCAAACTCTCAGTTCCCTAATTGCACGTCACCCTTTTTGGAAGCAGGATACATCTGCCTATCAAGTCTTGTGTTTGCTGAATGATACACGCATAGCTTGGGATGCTGTACATGCCAATGCCCTTGACCACAGAATCACTTCCTCCCACTCACCAATTCAACATCTCCCTCTCCAACTATCCTATGACACCAAGAAAACTCTCATGAAAGCCTTTTCTCAATTCTTACGTGATCTCCTCCCCGTTGTAAAAGATGGTCCACTTGCTCATGTCAATTCGACTAACAAGAAACGCCAGAAAGTCGCTAAGAAGCCCGACTTTTATATGCCATTCCGCGATCTTGCTCCTACCTGAATCACTGCACAGAATATTATATATTCTGATGTAGACTGGCTTAGGACTGACGTTGGATTTTGGAATGCGCTCATACACCGTGCCATATTTTATGGCTCCGAATTCACTAAAACCCAAGAGGCGAACTTCAGTTCCTTCGACGATTGGCATCAACATAGATCTGCCAGTAAAGAGCCCGACACGTACTTCATTAACTCCAATGCATATGGCACTGCCAACAAAAATTGCAACCTTGAAGCCATCGAGACTTTGTGGAAGCAGAGACACCTATGGGCTCCGTTTATCCAAACCAATCCTGGCCCTGTTGAAGTCTATGAATTCCTCGTCTATCCAAATCGCTTCAGGAATGTCGGCCCTTTAACGGCAATGCTTCTGACTGGTGATTTATGCAAGGCAGGCATAATTCGCCAGCCAACCATCGAGGAACTTGGTGCCTTGGTCTGGAAAGTCAAGAAAGGAGCTGTTAGTGGTTTGATCAAGCTAGGTCTGGTGGCAAAGTGCCCAACAGAGGCTGAGGTAATTAATGCTGTGTGAGACTTGTGGGAGTTTTTAGATGAGGAACTTACCGTGGCAGAAAAGGCTGCTATGAGTTTTGATTTTTGGTGTCAAGAACACGGCCTTTGCAAGTACCACCGTGTCTGACTGTATCATGATTATGCCAACATATTTTGTATACTTTTGATACATATTATATTCCATGAGCCTACAATGTGAACCACTGATGTTTAAGGTTGTTAGAATTTAGTGCGACTTTGGTGCCCACAAGCCTGATCTGTTGATGTGACTTCGAGCGCTTGAAGACACTTTCGAGTGCTCCAAGCACTTAACGCACTTCAGTCACCCATTACCTTGACTGCTCTTAGCAGTATGAATTCCTATGAAATTGGACTGCTAAGAGCAGTCTGTACCATGGTACAAGATATGTTACCTGGTTCGAGCCAGGCTTATATGTCTTTGGCTTAAACCATGGATGGCTCAATCCACCACATACCTTGGATCTGTCCAAGCTAGGCCTGCTGGCTTGTACCAAATGTGCTGGTTTGCACCATGGCCTTTGGTACATGCCACCTGACTATTTCCTGTCACAGGGTGCATGGGGTCCTACTGTTGAAAAAATTACTGAAAAAGCCTCTGATTTATAGCCTTGCTGGTGCTATACATCTACTGCTATTCATTGGGTATTTTTAACAGCTACTAGTCCATCTATCACAGTCTACAAAAACCAGCCCTCAGCAATCCACTAACTCCATTATTTATCCCTACTGTACCTACTTGTACTATGGCAATAGTCATGCTAATGTTGGCCCTGTTGCATTGCCTATTTGCATCTCCATAATACATAGTATTTTAAAGTCCAGTTGCAGTAAGTGATACAGAAACTTGGCTAGTATGTGACTGCAGTTCAAGCTTTTGCATGTTCAATGTATAAAAACTAGGCTGAAATTTCCAGTTAAAATGGCAAATGACTTGTCATTTGCTGTAACTGATTGCTGTAACTGAACTAAAGCATGGACTGGACTGCAAAAATCAGTCCAGTTTCAAAAAATGACTTGGCTGGACTTGATTTTGAAATACTGATAATGCATATTAGGCTGGCCATTGCTTAAGTGGAGGCATGATTCCCTTCCAAATTCTGGCCATGATATACCAAAACATGAGTAAATGGCCAATAAAATTGGCCACCTGTTCTTTTCAGAAGCAACAGTTACAGCCAATGTTGGACTCGTTGCCTACCAGTCAATGAGTTTTGCTATTACAGGCTTCCACACCATTGTGACAGTGCAAGTAAATACAGTACTAGGAATTTAAGAAGTTATTGAAATAGCTAGTCTATGACTCTTTTCCTACAGTCACCAGATCTTAACACTCTATTGATTCTACTCATATCTGTTAGAAAATCCACAAGTCAATCCAATTGGCACTCCAAGTCTCTCACTTTATATAAACCCAATCTTAGTACTTCAGCCGAGCCACTGACATGTTGTAAGAATTCAACAAGTTATTAAAATATTTGTCACTCAATTCTTAGCTTCTGACTTGGAATTCAGCAAGCTATTGAAATACTTATTACAAGTCTTAGAACATTTACTGCCTTAGTATGTATGACCTGCCACTGACCTACCTGTTATTTGTATTGGGTGGTGCACTATGGTATATGCCACAAGCACATCTGGTCTGTCCCACTAGCTCTTGGTATGAGCCATTCATGCATGTGGTATGTACCAGCCATGCAGCTGGTACATACCCAGCACACTTTGGTACATACCACCTCCACAACTAGCTCTTAGAATGACACATTTTTGATATGGTATGATCCACAATCGAGTGTGGTATATACCACTGCTATGTCAGGTCTGAATCTGGATCAAGCCAATCACAGTTTGGTATGGCCCAGATTCAGTTTGGTATAGCCCACACTAAGAATGGTATGGCCCACAACTAGTATGGTATGGCCCACAACCACATCTGGTATGGCCCATTCTGCACTTCAGCATTGTGGTATCACCCATAGCTAGTGTGGTATGGCCCACACCCAAATGTAGTATAGCCCACAGCTAGTGTGGTATGGCCCACCCTGCACTTCAGCACTCTGAAACCATTGTGGTATGACCCAGAGCTAGTGTGGTATAGCCCACAGCTAGTGTGGTATGGCCCACCCTGCACTTCAGCACTCTGAAACCATTGTGGTATGACCCAGAGCTAGTGTGGTATAGCCCATAGCTAGTGTGGTATGGCCCACCCTGCACTTCAGCACTCTGAAACCATTGTGGTATGACCCAGAGCTAGTGTGGTATGGCCCACAGCTAGTGTGGTATGGGCCCACCCTCAGTATGGTCTGTACCAATTGCACGTACTTCTGTTTATCCACCTTGCATCCCATTTCCCAGTCAATCCATCAATACGCTTGAGGCAATGACCACTTAATTGTGGTGGTTCCAAGCCTCACCTGTGCTGACACACTGGCATCATCTTGTTCTTTTGTCAACTTCTCAGTTACCTTCTCACAGACCCACCTTCCCATACATGGACATCAACCAACAGCCTTCAAGACCTGAAAGCTGAGTGTCCCCATTGATGAGTCAAAGCTGCATCCTCATCACGCATCACATTTTTATTGATCAGTGATTTATTCTGTTGTACATGCAATTACTACCTTTCATCCCCTCCTCACTTCTGGTATGTCCTACTTATCTTGTAGTATGCAACATTTACTCATATGGACATATGTAAAGTGCATATCTTAAATGTAGAATACCATATGAGACTCTAATAATTTAAGTCACTTAGTTTCTCCTTAGAGCATAATAACTTAGCAATATTAGATAGAGACTTTGATGGCATGGCAAGTTTATTCAATGATATGCAATATAAAGAATGACACAAGATGATAATCTCAAGCTCAGCTAAAGCAACACCCTGCAACCATGCTATCAGGAAAGAAGTGATGACCAGCTGACTTCCACCTGTTAACCAAGTGACTAGTGAGAATTTTGATAATCTAGCCAATGTCATGTCACTCATAATAATATCAAGTTTAAACTATAACGAACCTAATAACCATCATAACCATAGTCTTCATCATATGTCATCTGGTCCTGATTCTCATCATCATAGTAAAAATCATCCACGAAACGAGAGCGCACAGGGGCAGCTCTGCTTCCAAAAGGAATGTGATTTGACGATAGACGTGGAGGTTCGGGTGCTCGCCTGTGATCATCCTGTTCTCGACGATGGTATTGGGCAGGGTAAGATGGCATCGAGGACTGTGGTTGGGGTATGAAATTCCGACGGGCATGATGAGGTTGATGCGGAGGGATGGGGCGATTTTCCACAGGTCTTGCTGCAGGCCGAGGTGGATGGTTGGCCAATGGACGGCTTGACGGACCTGCTCTGGCAAGTGGCACAGTTTGCCGCGGAACGACCCTGTACTCCACTTCTTCCTCACCATCTGAGTCACCACCCCTGTACACTGGACGGCGATCATCCAACACCTCATCGGAAAAGTCTTCAGGACGGGCACGCTTGTTTGGTCGCTGCTGGCGTGCCATTCTCTGAGACGGTGCAACAGCAGGAATAGGATGATAAGGCCTAGCCATCACCATTCCTACTGAATCATCACTGGGTGGTAACTCCACCATGACGATCTTCTTCTTTGGTCGACGGACATCACCAGGCTGCAATGGAACTAGTTCAGGACGTTGAAAGTCACTGGCAGGTGGCGCAGTTGGAGGTGGTACCACAACTCTGGGACCAGTTACCTTCGTAGTGACTTGAGAAGAGGCTGCCATGTGTGTTAGTGATGGTACAGCAGAGGGGGCACACTCTCCACCTTCAACAATAGCCTGACCACGACTACGCCCACGCCCACGCCCATGCCCACGTCCCCGACCACGGCTACTTCCAGCTGCCGGTGCAGGCATGTCTGTTTGACCATCCATTGAAGCTGAAGCTGTCTTAGCTGAGCTCTTCGTCGTGGCTTTGGTTGTCTTCATCACGGTGGTTGCGGCGGTGTCCAGATCACCTAGTGATTGTTCGACGGCCAGTGTCTCCATGTAAGTTGGGCAATCCTTGACTTGGAGGAACACGCTTGGTATGTCACCTCCAAGTGCCCTACCCACAACCAGCGGAACCTCCAAACGCTCCTCTCCAGTGAGGTCCACCTCCTCTGAATGCAACATCTTTTCAGATACTTTTGACCATCTATTTGTGACCATTGAACATACCTTCGGTCCAGCATTCAAACGCAATGCGCCTATCCTCGAATTCTGCACTCAAAACCAAAGTTCCCAAGCTGCGAATTTGAGGAGATGGTATGTCACCGACGCGCATGCCTGACTGAAGTGGGTTGACATGGGCAGGCCAGTTGATAATCCGGATTTTATTCATGATGAGAGTGGAAGGCCAGTCACTCATTGATGCTTCCTTCCACTTCTCAACACCAATAAGCTTCACTATTATACAATCAGTACAACACCCCCATGGTCAATGAGCAACACACCTAAATGGATACACAGAAATCTCCTCACTACGCGTCGTGCATAGTCTCGAGCGCCTTCCTTGCTCTTCTGCTTCCAGAATGACTTAGGTGGTTCCTTCCAATCATCTTTCCAGCTATCCTCTGTCCCTTCCTCATCCTCTCCATCCTCATTCTCTAACTCTACCCATTCCTTCATCAAGTCCTCGAGCACAATGTTATTGGGGTCTGAAGCACCTATTTCCACAGATCTATTGATCCATTAATGTACTTGCACTGGCATCATACTAAAAAATCACGTACTTGATCAATGTTATCAGCTTGTCAAGAAGTCCTATAATGAATGGTTTGTTCATCTTGGTGTTGATCAGTGTCCGTATCGTCTTTGAACCCGTGATGGCGCATGCCAACTGATTAGCCACCGGATCTTCAGTTATCGGAAGTATAAGTGAGATGACTTCAATGTCGCCCAATGATGAGATGACTTTGGTCTTTACAAAAATCAGGTCTTGTTCCAACATCGGAAATGTTGACTCACCTGATGGACTAGGTCCCGCCTTGTATCCTTCAACCGTTTGAGCACATTGACTGCCTCGATCCCCTCACTAGTCTTGATCTCAATCTTCCATGCCTCCAGCAGATCCCATTTCTCATGGTGGTTGAGATTATCGGTGAGCTCATGGTATCGGCTCCTTGCAAGGTCATTGAATAGTTCGAATGAAGTAACTACACAGTATCTCATTAGCGTGCTAGTTGGAACCACAAAATCACAATAACTCACCCTCCGGACGATCTTCCTGGATACTCCACCAAGTCCGAAAAACATTCCACATATTGTCGTCTCTCCCTGAGCACGTGGTAAGGCCCGCCCTCTTCAGGACATGCTCCATCTTGCGTCCTGTAACCCTGCAGAATTCACGAAATGTTTCGCCCATAGAAGTAACCGTCTCGTCTTCCTCCAAAGTGTATTTGCCGTGAGCCTCGTAGTCTTCGTCTTTGTTTTCCGATTGATCCTGAGCTTTTCCTTTACCCTTGTCTCTATGCGATGATGGCCCTGCCTCTGGCTCGCCGTTGCCATTGCCGTTCCCCCCATCACTGTTCCCTCCACCATTCCAGTCGTCGCTGTCCCCGCTGTCCCCGCCGTCCCCGCTGTCCCCGCCGTCCCCGCCGTCGCTGCCCTCATCACCATTTCCACCATTCCCGTTGTCACCCATGTTGTTGAACAAATTATGTTCAGGCACAATCTCCATGAGCATTTGATTCTCATAGATAATGTCCTCTTCGTCGGTGTCTATCTCATCCCGACGGGGGGGGTTACACTGATTTGTCTGTCGCCGCTGTGCACTGAAGTCGCTTCCTGAGGGTGAAGACTCGCGCTGTTCATCCTCGGACTCTGGTGGACTCCCTGTACGCCGTGATTGCTCGTCGTCATTCTGGGAATGATGGTCTCGGGACATTTCCACTGAAGAGTCACTGTCGGAAGAATCAGAGCTGCGTTCACGATGCATCTGACCCAGAAGGCGAGCCATCAACTCCGGTGAAGGATCAGCTGGGCGAGGATCGCAGGTGAACCCTTTGGGTATACATTCCCATCTCTTCCTGGACCTATGCCACCAGCTAGTGTGGTCCACTTCCGCATGACGATCGCCGCGTGTGATCCTTCCCCGGTACTTCATCGCACCGCTCGCCTGCCGCCTGATCATGAGAAAATACAGATCCACAAGGTTTGCCTTGGATGGGAGCCTGGAATGACCACCGATGGGAGCGCCGTCGTCGGGTGGGAATGATTCTGCATCATCGTCATTTGATTCGTCAGAATCGACAGACATGGCGTCAGCCTGTCGTCCTCGATTACGGAGGGGCGAGGAAGGCTCTACAGCTGATGTGTCGATGGAATCACTCTTGGAGCGACAATTCATCAGTACCATCTCACAGTTAGATATGCTTTAGTCGCACTTGTCTTCAGAAGTCTCATCATTGTTGAGCTCATTCTTGTCATCCCCGGGATTATTATTGTCGCGTTCTCTGAAAAATGTTATCAGGTACAGTCATTTCGTCAAGTATGATCAATGGCTTACAATTCCTCTATGTCACTGCCGTGCCCTTCTGCCACCGATTGAAAAGCTTGAGTCAAGAGAGAAACTTTGCGTGCTCTAGTTGCAAACTTCGAAGATTTTAGTACGCGTGCGGTAATCATGGAAACATCCCTTACCACTCGAGCATGCGTATTGGATTGAACGTCACTCCTGTTAAACGACCTTAGTACTTGCAATCAATAACATTATTGTTGTCTACCTTGTGCTTGGATTCGTCCTCGATCGTTGTGCTCGTAGTGCGGACTCTGCTAATAAATCAGCTCTAAGAGTAGCTGCCGCGCGTGAAGCACGATCCCTAGCCACATCATGTCAGATCACTGGAATGGATAATCCAATTACGACGTACATGTTGGATGTGGTGCTGCTAACTTTGGCCTGTTGAAGGCTGGATACAGCATTGTTGGGGGCTTTACTTTTTCTAAGGACAAATACTTAGCATTCGAGTAACGGAGCAAAGGACAATCAAGATACATTGAAATATTAAGCGTCGTCTCCAGACCTGGAGGGTCCAGAGGGTGGCGAAACCTGTGGGCAACGTTGTCACCGGTACTGCCGGTGTTGGGTGCGTTGGTGCTCCTACCAGCGGTATTAGATGCTTTGGCGCTGGCATCGGCAGTCTGGGGTGCTTTGGTGCTGGCATCAGTGGTCTGGGGTGCATTGGTGCTGGTACGAGGGGTGTTAGGTGCGTTGGCACTGGTATCCATGGTGGTGGGCGCGTTGGTACCCGTACGAGTGGCATTAGGTACTTTGGAGCCGGCATCGGCAGTCTGGGGTGCGTTGGCGCTGATACGAGTGGTGTTGGGTGCTTCCGTGCTGGCATTGGTGGTCTGGGGTGCGTTGGTGCTGGTACGAGTGGTGTTGAGTGCTTTCGCGTCCGCATTGGCAGTCTGGGGTGCGTTGGTGCTGGTACGAGTGGCATTAGGTACTTTGGAGCCAGCATCAGCGGTCTGGGGTGCGTTGGTGCTGGTACGAGTGGCATTAGGTACTTTGGAGCCGGCATCGGCAGTCTGGGGTGCGTTGGCGCTGATACGAGTGGTGTTGGGTGCTTTCGTGCTGGCATCGGCGGTCTGGGGTGCGTTGGTGCTGGTACGAGTGGTGTTGAGTGCTTTCGTGTCCGCATTGGCGGTCTGGGGTGCGTTGGTGCTGGTATCGGTGATATTGGGGGCGCCAGAGCTAGATCCAGTGTTGGTGGTGTTGGAGCGAGTGACACGTCCTTGGGGTACTTCTATAACGAACGGCTGTTTTCTGGTAACGCGCGACGTTTCAGTTCTACAATAGTGAATGTAACCATCAGCATCATGGACACATAACGTACAGCTATTCCTGAGCCTCAGTCCAGCCTTCCCAACAAGAGTTAAGGTCGGGCATCTATCTGAATGGACAAGAGTCTACATTCCAATAGGGGGACTGATATGCGACGAGAGTCAAGCATATGGCGTGGAACAATAGCCAGACCTGAAAGAGTGACCTACCCAGGTACATTTGGCGTGCTCGTGAGTACTGAGCTATAAATGTAATGTTCAGACACAGTTGACACACTTGGACGAAGAACAGTTGCTTACTCATTCGCTGCCACGTCATGACTTGCAGAGGCATTGTTTCTGAAGATGATGAGGTCGTCAGTTTCCGTGCATACTGGAAGACATTAAAGACATCCCACCAACCGACGAGAGTCAAGGTTGATGTCCTATGAGTTGACCGACAAGGGTCAAGGTCAACCAAGGAAGCTAGTTGCGCGACGAGAGTCAAGCGCAACGAACTTGGCCATTGATGAAGACTTCGAATACTAACTTTGATTTCGTATTTTTCTTCTGAATCGTAGTGAGCACAATATGGACATTATGCCAGGTGTAAGACTAACCTTCTTTTCCCTCTTCTTGTTGACACCGACATCCAGCACAGTCAGGGGGCTTTGGCCACTGAATGGTGACACACGACCTTCCCCGCCCGATGTGTCCCCAGCTTCGTTCTGCGGGTTCACAGTAGATTGCGGAGGAGCTTTCGGCACTTGAGATCGGAGAAAACGAGTAGGCTGCATGATCTTTAATACTGTAGTGTTGTTTCTAGGTCGAGTGAGGTGGAGGGTCTGAGTTTAAACAAGTGTTCTCTGCGTAAATATGTGGTCATGTTTTGTTTGTATTTAGGTCAGAATTAGAGGTCACTCACAGCAAAGTACACGCAGATAAGATGACTATGCGTGAAGGAATACATGTTAAACGGAAACCCACTGAAGCATATTGGCCTCCAGTGTGTCGAGGAACATTGTGATATCGGAGAAGATCGCCGTGTCGATGAAGATCGTTCAAAGCATTTTGATTGGAGGCGTGACTCGGTAAAACATGCCACTGTAAACAGATATATTGAAGCAATAGAAATTCGATGCATCTGACGGTCGTACCTGGGACCAGTGCTTCTTCGAAAATAACTCGCCAATATTCAGGGCTACATTGGCGACCACGGGAAGCTCTCTGAAGGGAGAGATGTATCAGTACAGGGCATACAATATGAAATAATCTAAGGTCAGACCGATCAAGATCATCGCGACAATAACGTTGATAATAAATAGCATAGCTGTAAGAGATGGCGAATCAGTTATGACGCCGATCGTGGCACATTGATTGGTACAAACACCATAGTACGGGGTGGACAGGCAAAACATAAGACATGGCCACAAATTGCCAAAGATTGTACGTGTCGCAGAGAAATTAGGGAGTGGAGAGGGACGCTGGGACAATTAATGGCGATCCCGCGGTGTACAACACGGTGATACAAGCATTACTTGAATCCAGAATTAATCCGATGAGCTCAAATAGGTGGTCGGAATAAATGACTCACCACGACAATCCGTGCAAGAGGTGTGGGATATTCACTGGGCGGGTCGAAACGTACAGCGTTTGGGGCGGGCAAACTGTCGTGCCTGCGTGGTTAGTCTTCGATCTGACATGATTGGCAAGAACCGTTCATCACCTCTACCATCAGAATAAAAGATTATGTCACTCCTCGCGATGTACGATGACGACGTTTGAAATAATCGAACTATGATATATGGAGTCAGTCTGCGATGGGAGACGGATGCTGAGAAGAGTCTCCTACCTTTGCAATCGCTGTAAGATATGGTCTTGATCGTCGTGGCTCCTCGAAACGTACAACGTTGGAAATAAGCAAAATATGATGTCTGTGTGGGGCAGGTGTTAGTCATCGGTTAAAACATGAATGAGGTGGTTCGTACCGCGACTGGATAGACGACGGCCTCACCACGAGAGTTGAGGCCAGGCAGCGAGGAGGGGCATTGACGGTATGAATCGGTACTGGCCGAGTTATATCGCTGATCCGAGGACACGTACAACAGGCTGAGGGTGCAGTCTTAGCAAGACAAGAGTTAGCATCGTCGATAGTGCGGATAAGATGGGTCGCCACCAACTACTATGCTTTCTTTTCCAGCGACGAGAGTCAAGCTGGTTGATCGACGAGAGTCAAGATCAAAGCAATAGTAGCCCCACGACGAGAGTCAAGTGGGTTGTTGAGAGGATGGATTACAAAGGAAATTACTCACCGGCGTATTTTGTGTCTTGTGTGCAGCCAGTAGACGTAGATAGTGGTGAGGTGAGCGAATAACGACATGTTCAGCCAGTGGGGTGATGGGCGACTATGGAGTGAATGGCGTAGAAAGGACAGCGAAATCCGGTATGGTAGGTGGAGACGTGGGATCAATGCGGACGTTGAACGTACGAATGGGCCACGTACAATGATGGTGTGGCATGTCCTTTGAACGTAACTGACAGCTTCCTGACAGTGATGATCACCACAAGATCAAGAGATCAAGAGATAAGATGAAGACAGCCGAGTCACAAACAAGTCGTAGACAAACAAGCTATTGGTACACAAATAAAAATTGAGAGTCGAAGTTCGTTGATCAAACGCAGACTTCAGCGTCCTGCTGATATCTTGCTCAGACGAGGCGCTGACACGAGCTGGTGGTAAGTCTTTATCTCGATAATTTATTCATTTCGCACAGCGAGAACTTGACTCTCGTTGTTCTTGCTGTGGCAGCTTCGTCTTGACTCTTGTCGATGAAGCTGCCAATGCCTTCAAGGATGCTTGACTCTTGTCGCTCCTTCTTTGAGCCTTCCTACCCCCATGTTGCCGTGCTGATGGCCATGCCTTGTCACAGATTGTTCGACTCCTCGTCAACTCGGTGCTGCAGAAGGCTCTAACATTGGGATGCTGGGTGAGTGTCTTGTTTTTGTTTTTTTGGTGTCGTGTTTCCTTTGGCACGCAACAGGGACTTGACTCTTGTCGTTCCTGTTGCGGTGGGTTTCGTCTTGACTCTGGTCGATGAACTCACCAACGCCGCCAGGGTGCTTGACTCTCGTCGTACCTTCTTGTTGTTGTTTTTCTTGGTTTTTTATCGCTGGCGCTAAACTGAATCGTGCCTATGTTAGAGGCGCCGACTGCACCTACACTCCATGCCATCCACCATTGACACGATCCTTCACGCGCAAGTCTTTGTTTGATCAACCCTGGAACTGGTCAAACATATGTTTATGCCCAACGCACGCTTGACCGCTCGCCATTGACTCGGGCTTTAGCAGAAATTTTGAGAAAATGTCGACGCCTCCCACCTTCAAACAATTCCACCGGGGTGGAATCAGTACGTCTTTCCAGTTGCTTGGTCAATGCTAGACTTACTCTTCAAGCAGAGACTTACCTAGCTAGCGATGCCAAGATGTACTGTGTCATTCCTCGCCAGGTTTATACACTGAACGCCACCAGCGGGATTGCCAACATCACTTCGCAAGTAGGGGCGGGTTCGGATCAATACTGGATAATCACAACGCCCAATGCCAACTACATCCCTGAAGCAGTCTTAGGCCGTCGTCCTGTACGTGCTCGAAAGGATGGCCGCTATGGTCTGCAGGATAGGACTATTCACCCCCAATACTATGCGGCGAGCTTTGAGTACATCTGCTGTATTCCTCGTCATCCGGAGGACCCGAAGGACCCGCTGCAGTTGATGTGGTTTACCCCACAGGCGTCGGACACCGATCTGGTGAAGGGAATGGCATTCGATGTCAATCTCAGAAAGCTTAACGAATACCATCTCAATGCCCTGCGAAAATACCGGGATATGTGTATCGACCTCTGTCGGCAGTACGAAAAACACAAGGGCCACGCGGAACTGATAGGATTGTTAGAATCCACTATGTGTCACTGTTTCAACAAACTCGCCTCCACCGCCATGACTTTCAAGCAGCTGACACTGGCCGTCGCAGAGCTACAGCGCATCATGCTCGATATTCATGCGATCATCGACTACTCAAGACTTTTTTACCCTCGCCTATTCCCGAAACCAGACGATCGCGGCAAGGTGGTGGAGGTAGATCACACTCGGATGGGAGCATTCACGGAGGATGTCCTGATTGCGGAACAGCTGCTTCAGATGGGAATTCCTGTCTGGCTTCTGCGCCCGGTAACAACGATCCCGCCAGATATGAATATGTTCGAGGAGAGTCCGATGAAACCACCTATGGACATGGTTATTGAGGACTGGGGTGGAGACCAGCTGGGTGATAGACCATTCCCAGTAATTTATGAAGGTCCACCAGGTACTGAGAGGCTGCGAGCCACGCAGCGCATTGGTTGTGTATTTCGGGACTTGAGGGAGGTTTCGGCTGTGGGCCAGACTCGGGTGGAAGGGGGTGATGGTCCTGCTGACGTGGCGCGTGCGGCTGGTGAAGATGGGTCCAGTTCTCAGACAAGCACGATGATTATGCCGGCGAAGCCTGCAGGTGCGCTCCTACTTAACATATCCTTATTATTGTTTGGATGACTGATAACTGGTGTGATGCAGCCAAGGTCGTCAAGACTAATGCGGGGAAAAGTAAGCTTTGTTGAAAGATTATTGAAAGCATATATTGATATTTTGCAGAGGCTGACAAGGCGTCAAAGGATCACTTCAAAGACCCAGACGATCCTCGTATGCCGCCGGGAATTCCAGCATGGCAGGAAGCCTTGCGCAATGTTGATCGCTCATTGTCTCGTGTGGACCCAAACTCCAAAAACAGGATAGCCTTTCGCTTCCCTGATCCTCGCACTGTGCTGGGCTCAAGCCACAGTTCCGTCTACATCGCGTGTTGGCTGGCTTCACGTGCGTATCACATGTGGACAGTGGCCCAGGAAGCCGAGTTTGCACTGCCGAGCACCTCTCAACAATGGAGGGATTTCCTGGCCGGTGTACGATGGCTTTTAGGCCCGACATTCTTCAAGCAGCTGGACACAATGAACTCGGTTCCATTGAACACGTCTCTTCCGGCGAAGGGGTCAGGAAAAGGTAAACGCAAGCGAGGGCAGAATGTCACGGAGTACCTTGCAGAACATCCCCTGTTGAGTACGCGTCCCGATCAGATCTTCTTCCATGAGGAGAGGATCATGCTTGGGAGTCCAGAAGACTTAGAGAAAGACTTGACGGTCACTTAAGTCACCCCCTACCTGACTAGTCTTAGTAGCAATATTTTTGGGGGTTGGTTATTACTATGACTAGTAGGATATGATGGATTTTGGATGCCGTATTTGAGCATCCATATCCAGTGGCAGCACTTGGCCTGGATACCTTGGATTTATATCCAGGGTTGCTTTTGCGATGGATATTCCAGATCAAGCTTGTCCAGGGAATCCTTTTGTCCCAATATCCTAGGTCATGTCACAGGGTCTCTGGGGTCCTACATTCAAAAAGTTCTCAAAATGCTTGCTTGGGCTCTTTGAGCATATTGAACAATTGTATATATAATATTCTTCTTATAGATGGCTCTCTTTGTATCTTACATATGTCAGTCATAGTTTAGCTTGCATGTTTCCCAAACCTCTATTGAAATTGAGTCTCATGCTGAGGGTATTGACTTCTACACCTCACTCACCTATGCCGTTCTGAGAAACTGTGCCAGAATCTCTTCCATGGCACTCTTGCACCTGTCAATAAGGCCCTTTGCAACTTCAAGATTGACAAGTCAAACATCTATCACAACAATTTCACAGGTAGCCCAACCTGTATTCCTCATATTGTCAAGCTTGTGTCAGACAACTTTAATAGCTAGGAGCCCAACAAGAACATCAACTCCAATGTGGCTATCACTGTTCAGAGTGTTTTTTTTTCCATGACAATTCTGAGAAAAACCAAGATATCAATGCTCCTCAACATGGCACTGTTATCTCTTGGATGAGCATATATCTGGTTTCATTCATTTTCTGATATGGAATACAGTATCAAGATAGCACGTGATATAATACCATGGCTGCACTCATCAAGCATAATACAATGATCTTTAAAAAATGAACAATCCTCTCCCACCTACTTCAACAACTGACCTGATGTCCTCATCCAAGTCTATGAAAGTGAACATGTACTTCTCAAATCAGCATGTTCGAGCTTTCAGGCATCCCAGTTTGGCTTGCATGTTTGTGACTTACTTTGTACTGTACAGATCAGCTCTAATCAATGCCATCACACATGTCCGAACTGTACAATATCATTGGTATGACTCATCTCAGTCGTAGGTCAACTTGCACTTTTTCAACCTATATCATACTATTGCCTTGGCACATATCAATTCTAGTCAATGCCATCACACATGTCCAAATTGTACAATGTCATTAGTATGATTCATCTGAGTCGTAGATTAGCTTGCATTTTCCAAATCTATGTGTATTTCAGTTGACGCTGAAGGATATGTCTTTTTTAGTATGAAGGCCTAAGTTATAAGTAATACATTGTGCAGTATCCAAAACACTCTCTGGATACTTTTAATATTATCCAGGATATATCCATGATGCTTCCTGATAGTGTCCAAGCTATCCAGGACCCTCATAGACATAGTTCATATGCTTCTTGGATACTTATAATGGCATTTTGGATGCTTGCTCAAGTCTCTTGGATATCTTTCATAGCATCCAGGATACTCATGGGATATTTTCCATTGTATCCAGGATCTTTCTGATACTATCCTGGATGCTCTTTGGATACCTTCCAGGATACTCAAGGATACTTCTAATGTTATCCACCATCTATGATAGTGTCCAGGATACTCACTGGATATACGTAACATTATCCAGGATGTTTCTTGGATTCCTTTTATAATGTCCAGGATACTCCCAATGCCATCCACAATAGCTTGATGGATATCTGTGGATATCTCTCATGACATCCAGGATACTTATTGGATGCATCCAAGACAAGTCAGGATATGTGGTGGATACTGATGGATATCCCTTATCATATCCAGGATACTCATTAAGTGCATCCAATAATATCCACCATGCTGATCGGATACTTTTAATGACATCTACATTGATTCAGCTATATACAGTGTATTTTTATAATCACTCAATCTGTTCTTATATATTCTACTTCAAATCATATATAACTGTCGTGAACCCCTCAAATTCCTCTTCGAACCTATCGTACTCAAAACTTCAAATGCTGACATGCCTTTGAACCCTCCATGTTCTCGATCTTATCTTATCACATCATGTGCTCAGGATCTGGACTGACCTACTCAAAACTCCTCAACACCACAATCAAATCCATTCGCCATCGCTGTGCACGACAACTAGAACTTCATTACAATCATCACATCCACTACATAGCACCACAACCTGAACAGCCCCCAACTCCATCTGAACCCATCTCTACCATATCTATATAAACTCTGTAGCTACTCGTAAAATGTATCCTGGATATTCTTAAAGACTCACCACATTCGTATCGCTTCAAATCTCATTCTCATTTTCATTTCTCGAACTCGCCTCTACTTGATCAACATTCGAACTCGCTGCAAACCTGTGAACCTCAAACTACACTTCGAAGCCTCATCAAGACTTAACTTCAAAATAACATATGGTAACATGTTCGAACACTTCAAATCCATTCTCATTTCAACTTCGAACCTTACATTCGAGGTGCTCGTTCCAATACTCCCACCTCGAACCTTTGTGTTCACTTACAAATCACAAATCGTATTCAGATTGATACCGTCTAGTGGTCATAGCTACTGAACTACTGACTACGTCTCGAATCCAGGACGAGTCCTAACAATAACTACATTTTATTCTATTTTGCATTCTACTTTCATAGCACTCTGACAACCTATTCTCAGTTCTCAGTTGCATATCTCCATAGCCTCGTAATATACACTATACTCAGATATATCAAGTAAAAAGTATTTTTCATAACTTGTGGGCTGCTCAGGGTTGTTGTGTTTCTACATCCCAACAAGCTTCTCATCCGCCACTCAAACTTGCTCAATGTTCAGGCTCATCTTGGACACTTCATACATATCTTCTATATTGTCTGCACTCATTCACATAGTATGCACATATGTCTCAATTTACCCAAGCAACTTTCAGAATACATCCTGCGTGACTCTACATACATTCTGGACATCTCTCACAGCTGCTGCGCAACACATGAATGTGTCCAGACTTATTTGGATACTTGCCCATAATATCCATATCCATATCTGGATATATCCTGCACCACTCCACATGCATCCTGGACATATCTCACAGTGTCCGCATAATACATGGATGTTTGTCCATAATATCCATACTCATTTCCGGATATATCCCCCACCCCTCCATATACATCCTGGACATATCTCATAGCTTCCGCATAACCCATGGATGTATCCAAACTTACCTGAATACTTGCCCATAATATCCATATTCATTCCTGGATATATTCTGCACTACTCCACATATATCCTGGACATATTTCATAACTTCTGCATAACACATGGATTTGCCTGGATACTTGCCTATACTGTCCATACTCATTCCTGGATATATTCCGCACCACTCCGCATATATCCTGGACATGTATCACAGCTTCCACATAACACATGGATGTATCCAGAATTACCTGGATACTTGCTTATAATATCCACACTCATCCTTGGATATATCCTGCATGTATCTACATACATCCTGGATATGCCTCATGACTTCAACACACAAGACTTAATCTTCATACTTGGATGCAGTATTCACCCCATCTTTTTTTTGGCCTTGGTAATGGCACTCTTTAGTTTTGATATGAAGTCGCTTTATTTAGTGTTCCGTAGTTTAGTGGTTAGTGGATCTTATTGTTTTACAAAGTTAATGCTTAGTTTTGGGTCGTAACATCAGTTCGACTCTCGGTGCAGGCATTTTTGCTGCAGAGCTTGTTATTGGTAGTCCTGGATATTCCACTATGGTATATAACCTGTCACTGGAGCAACGAAAAACATAATGATCATTTGTGTACATATGGTTAAAAGGAAACAAGCATAGAAGACGGCGTAAAAAAAAGCCTAGCACAATATCCCCCCCCACCCCGGCCACTACAGTAGACTATGCAAATTACAAGCATATGCCACGTAAACCTAGAATTCCCGCCGTTCCATTCCATACGGACCCTCTCGACCTCGCGGAAAGACCCCGACGGGGTAAGCATTGACTCCGGCATAAGTAGCACCATACTCTCCACCTCCAACAGGCATTCCGTTCTCGAAAACCTCGTAGTAATCCTCAGCTGGACGACGTGAGTAAACTTGTGCAGGTCGCCGGTACAGGGTGGGGCCATGTCGGTCATCCCCATAAAAAGGTGGACGATAGGGCAGGACAGCTTGTCTAGCTACATCGCGCTCATGTGGTACAATGCGACCACGGACACGGACATCGGGTGCCATGAAAGGGCCGCCGACCACTGTATATCCTTCGTCGTAACGGGGAGCAATGTCATCCATGGCCATAGCATCGTCCATGTCATCGCGACGCCGCTTACGTGCGTGCATGCGTACAGGATCGTCGTCGGTGTCAACATGGGTGGGGACGGTGTTGATGGCGTGGGCGGGAACAGTGTTGTTGTTGGCGCGGGCTGGAACAGTGTTGATGGCACGGGCGGGGAGGGGATTAACAGTGCGGGATTGGCCTGTTGGGTGCGGGTTGGACGACGTGGCATCTGGGACGGCTGTCGATCGTGAAGCCCCCAGTCCAGGAGCTGATGTGGCCACACTAGCTTGGGCGAGCGAGGGCTCAGTGTCACCATCTGCTGGGCCGTCAGCCTTGCGTTTGGTAGCCCTGGCTGCACGCGGCTGGTGTCGTACACGCGACAAGACCTTCCCGGACTTGGCGACAATCAACGGCATGTCCAGGTACTTGGGGGAATCCACTTCGATTCTCTTTTCGGCTGAGATATAATATTGTCAGTGGAGTGTGAAAGTGGCTAGATATAACTACGCACCTGGTGTCCAATGCGCAAGCCTTGGTTGGTCTTTCCCTGAGCTCAATAGCCTCGCCAGCCTCAATGTTTGCTGAGCGTTCATGTTAACCATGTCAAGGCCCTGACCCAAAGTAGGGTAGTCGTCGAACCAGTCGAGGATGCGGCGCTTTCTCTCAACCAGAATGCCTAAACATTTGACCCAAGGAAAAACGGCGACAGAAATCCCACCGACACCTGCAGCTCATTGTCAGCTCAAGTATCAAGCAACTTGATAAACAAACCACATACAGAATAACTCCACCATCCGTTCCGGTACCGTTCCCCGAGCACGATCACGAGCTGAGCCTTCTTTATCCTCCTTGGCGTGTTTGGCTTGCGCCAGCTGCGTCCGTCGTTTTGTCGGCATATGCGAAGGACCGGCAATGAGGGGCAGGACCAATTCACCACCATCAAGAGCTGTCCTGAATAGCAAAGCAATGTTAACCAATGAACCATGTGGAGAAAAGTTACTCTTACTTTAGACTCGATCGAAATAGATCGATGAATTGCCGCACACCCACCTTGTTGTCTTCTAGCAGTTGCCGGACACGGGGTTCACCTGCATATACAGTTTGGAGTTGCGGAAGAACTGGGTCGGAGTCCAGGGACATGATAACACCGACGACAATGATCTGACGTCGATCCCAGTAAGCCTCCGCCTATACAATACATGTCAGTCCAGTTCAGATATAGACACAACGCGAACACGTACCAGGCTTGTGTGTTGGACTTCGCATAAACGAATGCCGGCTCGACGAGCTTGGGTTGACTCAATGTGGTCAACCTCTCTGCATGCCAGTTCGCCCTTCATTTTCGCCAAGAAGGCTACCTGGTCCTCTTCATCCAGCGATACGTAGTCTTCCTTGTACCGCTGTGTAACGTGTGCTGTCCATTCCGGCAACCCCATCCCTTTTGTTTCTGTGTCACTATTAGAAAACCCCCTCAACTGATGACAATGTCACGTACCCGTGTTACCGTAGTGGATAGAGTACCATCTTTTGTAGATCCCCAATGGCCCACCCTTCCTGGCGAGCTTGACCTGAGGCAAGATCCTATCCACCACCTGGCCCCGCGGGCGCCTGTACGTCTTGACGAACTCGTCGACCCCGCTGTTCAAGGTACTCCTGATTTCTCTCAGCACCAGTTTCTCTTTCTTCGAGTAAGGACCTCTCTTATATCGTCCAGGTTGGGCTTCGCCATCGTCGCCATCGTCGCCATCACCGCCATCACCGCCATCACCACCATCGCTGCCATCCTCCCCCCCCTCAGCAGGACCATCGCGGGTTTCCCTGCCATCCAAAAACGTGTCGCTCCCATACAGCAGGTACGGAGGAAAGTCGTCGTCGTCGTCGGACTCGTGGTTGGAAGCCCTCTCATCTTCCGCCTCAGGTTCGTTATCCTCCCCTTCACCTGCTCCATTCGAAGCACGGACGGGCGTTGGTTTAGCTTCGCGGTCGTACTCCTCGTCCATCTCCAAATCCTCCTCCTCAACACTCATGACCTGCTTTTTGCAATGTTGGTTGTCGAATTCACGTTGGCGGTGTTCGGCTTCGATAACCTCCCCAAAACTACTGCCAGAGGCACTCGAAATATCGTGAGCTTCACTTTTGGCGACGTCTTCTTCAGTCTTGGCACCATCTTCTTCGTCTTCACCATCACCGTTGGCGATGTCTTCTTCATCTTCGTCATCACCGTTGGCGACGTCTTCTTCATCTTCATCATCCTTTTCCGCGATGACCAGCAGCGGGACTTGATAGCCTACTGGGATCGGGTACCAGGTCTCGCGGTTGAAGTCGGACATCAACGTTTCCCTGTCGTACTCCTCGTGCTCCCCCAAATTCAAGCGTCCAACGTATGCCACGCGTTGGCCACCCTCCACACGCTGGAAAACGTACTTCTGCTTAAGGCTGATATTGAGCGGCTCGGCTGTAGGAGACGGTGGAGGAGGTCGGGAGGGGTGATATCCTTCAGGCAGTGTACACCAACAGCCAGTGACAACGTCTTGAACCTCGTATAGTGCGGCATCGCGAGCATCACTCTCAGTAGCGTTAGGTTCCAAGTAGCCCTGAATCAGACGAGGGGATGCGGTATTATATGACCTGAAGTCGTATTGGGTCTCCATGTCGAACTCAGGAGTGTATTCCTCCTCCTGGTCGACCTCGCTTTCCTCGTTGCCCCAGTCGGTGACCAGCGGTGAGCTGGCATGCGATGCCACATCCGTTTCAACATCCCCTTCCTTTGAACGTGTGAAGAAGACGTCACTCGTCTGGCGGCGCAAGCCGTCATTTGATAGGCCGGGCAACACTCGTCCCAGAGCGTCCAGCCTCAAAGGCTCGATGTTACGGTTCGGTCGCTTTGGCGATTGCGCTGAGTTAGGGCGAGGAGTGAGCTCCACTACCGAAGAGTCGGTCGGAGAGGATGGTTGGGGAGCCGTGGAATGTGCGGGCGGAGGGCGCGTTTTTATTGAAGGCCGCATGGGTATCTCCACATGCGATAAGCGCAAGGGCGCGCGCGTAGTGGGCGCTTGTTGCGTGGCCGCCTGTGACTACGAAAAGACATATCAGCCCCTTAACCACATCCTGATCTCAGCATATACTACTGACCTTGAGATGTCTCTGCTTAATCAGGTCCAGTCTGACTGTTGTAGGGGGACTTTGTTCGCCGGGTTTCCCAGGTCTATAAACATATTAGAATACAGTATGATTGAATCCAATTTGGCACATACCCCCTGAGGTTTTGTTGAGCGTGGGGCGCACTGAAACACGCAATCAGACAACGAATGTACCAGCACGACACAATCGACTCGAAGTCAAGATTGGACATACACATCTCGTTCGACTCGAAGTCCAAAACGAGATCACATCGTCGACTCGAAGTCGAGACGATGCGCTGATGCGGCAACAGACAGCTCACCTCATGACTTTTTGCGTTTTCATTATTTCTTGGCTACACCACGTCATCAGCATTAATAAAACTCCATTGAATTCCACTTACTTTTCTCGGGCCATTGCCTGACGCAATTTTAAAAGAGAAGTCGTCAGCGCCAAGCCCCCGGATGATGGGCCAGCTGTGTTGCCCGTGGGCCTATTGCCCGACGATTAGTATGGAACAGCCCAGCTGGAAAAACAGGGCTTACCCTCGCTGAGAGATGCTCTTGCCCGCTTGGTTGCTATGGTTGTTCTTGGGGGCGGTCTTGTCCCATGTAACGGAATGGGTGGTGTTGGTTGTGGATTGGTTGGCGGTTGACGTGGATGGCTGGGGGCTGGCAGGTTTCTTTTGTGTCCGCCGCTTCTTCTTAGCCTGGTCCAACGCCGCCGGTTGGGTGTTCGCTGTGGGTTGGGTCGTTTGCGACGTGGGAGGCTCGATTTCGGCGGGCTTTCTCTTCGTCCCCCGCTTCTTGGGGTGGTCCGCTGTGGCTTGTTGGGCGTTCGTTGTAGTTTGGTTGGTGTCCAACGTGGCGGTTTGGATGTTCGTTGTGGGTTGACTTGTCTTGGACAGGCGATCGGCGGGCTTCCGCGTCACGGCCCGTATCTTGACCTGGTCCGCCGTGACGGGTTGGGTGTTCGTTGTGGGTTGGGTGTTCGTTGTGGGTTGGGTGTTCATTGTGGGTTGGGTGTTCGTTGTGGGTTGGGTGGTGTCCAACGTGGCGGTTTGGGTGTTCGTTGTGGTTTCAGGTAGGCGGTCGGCGGGCTTCCTTTGTGTCCCCCGCATCTTGGCCTGGCCCGAAGTGGCGGGTTGGGTGTTCGTTGTGGATTGCTGGGTGTCCGACGTGGGAGCCTCGATGCAGGCGGACTTCCCCTTCGTCCCTCGCATCTTAGCTTGGCATGAAGCCGCGGGTTGGGTGTTCGTTGTGGATTGCTGGGGGTCCGACGTGGCTTGTTGGGTGTTCGTTGTGGTTTCGGGGAAGCGGTCGCCGGGCTTCCTTTGCGTCTCCCGCATCTTGGCCTGGCCCGAAGTGGCGGGTTGGGTGTTCGTTGTGGATTGCTGGGTGTCCGACATGGGAGCCTCGATGCCGGCGGACTTCCCCTTCGTCCCCCGCGTCTTGGCCTGGCCCGAAGTGGCGGATTGGGTGTTCGTTGTGGATTGCTGGGGGTCCGACGTGGCTTGTTGGGTGTTCGTTGTGGTTTCGGGGAAGCGGTCGCCGGGCTTCCTTTGCGTCCCCCGCATCTTGGCCTGGCCCGAAGTGGCGGGTTGGGTGTTCGTTGTGGATTGCTGGGTGTCCGACGTGGGAGCCTCAATGCCGGCGGACTTCCCCTTCGTCCCCCGCGTCTTGGCCTGGCCCGAAGTGGCGGATTGGGTGTTCGTTGTGGATTGCTGGGGGTCCATCGTGGGAGCCACGATGCCGGCGAGCTTCCTCTGCACCCCCCGCGTCTTTGCGTGGTCTGACGTGCCGTGTTGGCTGTTCCCTGCAGTTTGATCGGTGTCCGACGCGACGGTCAGGCGATCGGTGGGCTTCTTTTGTTTGCTCCGCTGTGTAGCCTCGTTCGTCGCGGGGAGAAGGGAACTAGCCATCTTGCTATATCCAGAATGTCTTTCAGTAATCCTACATAACTTTCAAAGTAGATATGCACTTACGATACATTGACTATATCCTTTTTCCTGTGTACCATTCGTCTACTTTAGTCCAGGCAACCTGTATTGCAAGCCATGACTCACTTGTTCTTTGGGTCGGAGATCGCAGGGACAGGCGAAGGGCTGCGTGATACAACTTGCGCGTAGGTGGGCTTGCTGGGCTGCTCAGGGTTGTTCTTGCGAGATGCGGCACGAGTGTCTTTCACGATGCTGGAGCAATATACAAATTTTAGTAGCTTCATTGTGGGGCCAGAACCATAACATACCTCGCTTTGCTCACTTGCTGAGCGTTCATCGAAGGTTGTGCATCGCTAACAGGAGCTGTATTATGCGCGACCTTTGCAGCACTAGACAAAATCTGAATCAGTTTTTGCTGAAAACTAAGCTACAAGCGACTCGGAGTCAAGCTTGTTCAACTAGGGTCGACGCGAAGTCAAAACCCTGAGGGAAGGACGGGCGACTCAAAGTCGAGCCCGCCTTGCCATATAAAAGCGATATCCTTACCTTCGGAGTGTCCGATGTGTCGCTGGGGTAGCTTGGGCTTGCTTGGTACGGCTGGTCTTGGATGTACGGGGCATTGTAGACAAAAAATCGAGTAAACAGTAGTAGTAGAAAGTAGGTAGGAAAGGGCTGTTCCGCTGGTAAAGTAATATATAATAGTCGGTGTTGGTTTCTGTTTGTGGTTCGGAAACGGAACACATACCTGCAGGGTAGTTGTGTTCCGTAGGGGCGCTAGCTTCAGAATCCGCGCCGATAGTAGTGTGGGAAAAGCAAGGACACCATGCAACTAACGTACGAGACATTCGCGCTGGAACAACTTGGATTGTCATAAGTGAAAGTGTTTGCGCCTAAAATGTAAAAAACAGCATTTAATCATCGGCATATACAAAATTCAGAATGGTCTCCTGCCTTCAACGAAGAAATCATACTGATTAAGTTCCCGCTACCGACAAGACCGTCGCTTCTGCGGGATCAAATTGCTCACGGTAACCGAAGGGTCGTCATTCCATTGCTCAGCGAATAGGAGTCAATTACTCCTGCCCAAGACATCATCGCAATAAATGCAACACCTTCAAGTGGTAACTCCAAACTCGAGCGGACTGAAATGAAAAGTCAGATTGGTTCGAAGGTGATAACGTACTTCACCAACCCATGTGAGAAATTCACGGAAAGTCTTATTGACGCTGTCGTTATGGCAAAGAGCAGGCATAACGACATAGTCCTGGGTGACCGCCAGATACATTGAGGCGCGGCGAGCAGCGAGGGCTGCATATTAATGGTCAAGTTATTCATAAGGCTATGTTCTTTACATATATACCACCTACGTTGAAGTCAGAAAACACTGGAACGAAGAGGCTCTTGAAGAGTGAATTTGATCTAGCCTGATAACGATAAGATCGGGAGCATTCAAGCAGAAATATTGTAAGTATACGCACGACCAATAGTCAACCAAATGACTCGGGAAGCGACAATACAGACTGATGTTCAGGCGTTACCAAACGACGCCAGGTCGAATTCAGTATGTCGGAGGATGACGCGCAGTCGAAACCTCAAGCCAACCACACGAAGACGACACAAAGTCGAGTCCTCATGATGGAACTAACTCAGCTGTCGTCTTGAGTCGCGCTATGACTAGATTACTCATAAAGCTACGTGCATTACAAATGTACCACGAACGTAGAAGTGAGAAGACAACGGGACGAAGAGGCTGTTACAGGTTTTGATCTAGCGTGACAAAGATAAGATTGGGAGGATCTTGGTCAAGATACAGTAAGTATACGCACCATCAACAGAGAACAAGATTGCCCAGCAAGCGACAAAACAAACTGATGTTCAGGCGTTACCAAACGACGCAAAGTCGAATTCGGTATGTCGGAGGATGACGCACAGTCGAATCCTCAAGCCAACCACACGAAGATGACTCGAAGTCGAGTCCTCGTGATGGAACTAACTCAGCTGTCGTCTTGAGTCGCGCTATGACTAGATTATTCATAAAGCTACGTAGGTTACAAGTATATCACGTACATACAAGTAAGAAAACAACGGGACAAAGAGGCTGTTGAAGACAGATTTTGATCTAGCGTGATAACGATAAGATTGGGAAGACTTCAGTAGAAAGACAGTAAATATACGCACGATGAATCGAGGACGAAATCGCCCGGCAGGCGACAAAACAGACTGATATGGAGGCGTTACCAATCGAATTCGGTGTTGTCCAAGACGACACATAGTCGAATCAGTCCTCGTGGTGTAACCAACTCAGCTGGTGCAGTTGGAGGCATGCTGGCTGGGTTTAAGAGGGAGAGAGTAGCTGGGAAAGGCGGATAGAGCAACAAGATACGCACCAGTTCTCCGCGATGTGAGGATTGGTAGTGTCAAGGCAAAAACTAGCAGGCGACTCGAAGTCGAACCTGCTAGAGACAACGACGACTCGAAGTCGAATCGTTGTACAAAGCACACAAGGGTGACGCGAAGTCAAACCCCCATGAGCGACGGTGCTGCAAGTGAAGAGGTGACGTTGGAAATTCGAGGGTCCAGGCATTCAAAGAAAAGTCAAAGCATGAAGCAGGAGAGAGTCGAATTGATTGAAGTCGATGGGATCGATAACAGATAGCTGACAAAGCCTGACATAACTGTTTGGACACCACTTGGTGGCCAAATAAACATATACTTGTTTTGTTTAACGACGACTCCTCAAGGCCTCAAGCCTCAGCCATTCCACGTTCAACCACAAGGCCACGGTCCGTTACATTACAGGTAAGTAGCATTTGCCTCATCTTTTTTATTCTTCTTCCCTGGGCGTGATCTCGACTTCGAGTCGATCATGCCCTTGGCCTCAATCTCGACTTCGAGTCGATTGAGGCCGTGCATCTGGTGGGTTCGACTTCGAGTCGCCCCCAGTGACTTGTTTCTACGAGATTTTATTAACGGATTATCGAGTTGGGTGGATGACAGACTGAACATCTCAGAGAGGCAGAAATATTGCAAGGTACGCATGCCTTGTGTGAGCCGATGGGAACATTAACATGCTGATTATTCTTGGTGTTAAGCCGAGTCTCACTGTGCAAATAACCTTTGTGTTCGCGTCAAACGACCCTTTGTAAGTCCATTTACTGCTCTAAGTGAAAAAATTCCGCTGATACAATGGATTCAGACAAGTCTCCACTATACGGTTAGTATATTGCTTCGTCTATGCTTTCTTTATGGCGACGGTTTTGACTTCGAGTCGACCATGCCAATGCTCCTTAGTCTTGACTGCGCGTCGACTGGGGAACATTCTATGTGGATTTTGACTTCGCGTCGGTCCCATGGTTCGTGGGCATGTCGTTGATTTGTTTTGTCTTTGCAGGTAGCTTCACGGGATGAATAATGGCAGAATGGACTTCACCTGTTTCCGGCGCCCTGACGATCCCGAGATCGGGCCCTTGGATGCGCTATACATTTGTGACATGGACATCGGAGGCACCGTTGAAACTGGGCGCTGGACGATCTCTACGCCGAACGCGCTGTGGCTTCCAACGATTGTGAAGGGCGTTCGTCGTATTTTCCTTCGCAAAGATGGACGGTTTGGGCTCGAGGATCGCAGTCTTTGGCCGCAATATTACAGCTACGGTTTTGAGTACATCATTTGTATCCCACGGAAACCTGAAGATCCGCACAATCCACTATCCATTCTGTGGTGGAATCCTCAGGACTCTGAGCTCGTCGCCGTTAAGGGGAACTCGGTTGGCATCGACCTGTTTGAACTCCCACCGAATCGCATGGAGCAGTTAAAGGAATGGAGGGATCGCTTGGTCAACGAGGCCAACGAGTACCAGCGAACACACAAGCGTTCGCCGTTGCTTGGCCTGATCACTACCTCCTTGCGCCATACCTGGATACGCATAACGATCGCGCCCATGACGAGGCGGGAGGTGATCCAGCTGGTGCCCGAGTTTCAGCGATTGTGCCTCGATGTTCGGGCCTGGTTGGATTATGTGTTGGTATATGCGCCTCGCCTGCAGTTTAGTGAGGAGGAGGTTCGCGATCTGCCCATGTGCCACCATTTGATGGGTGCCGTGACGGAGGAGCCTATGATCGCCATGCAGCTGTTCCAGATGCGCATACCTGTCTGGCATGTGCGGAACTCCCTCAAGCTTGCTCCGAACATGAATATTGCTCATACGAATGTCCCATCCCTCCCACGCGATCTGGTTTTGGGTACCTATCCTGGCGAGCCATTCCCTTTGGTGTGCCAACAGTCACCGGGTACTTTGATGCTGGAGGCAACGCAACGCATCGGCTGCGTGTATCTGCACCTCTTTCAGAATGTGTCTACGGCTGTGACAGGATCTCTCGAAGATGAGATAGAAGCTGAGATTGGAAAAGCTCTCAAGGAGAAGAACGACTCTCGCTTTGCCCCCTGTACGTTTTTTTTGTCACAGATCAACTGCTTTTGTTCTGATATTATGAAAAGATCCGTTAGCAGCTTCTTCCTCTGCGTCGTCGACTCTGGCCACTGCATCCACTTCATCTGGTACAGCGGGACCTTTGCGGACGGGTGGCATGGCCCCACTGGCGCCCCTGCCGTCGTCCTCCCAGCATCTCGTGTCGCCGCCACCTCCGGGAAAGAAACGTAAGGCCATTCCTACTCTTAAACAACTTACGCTAACTAGCGTTTCGCAGGTGTCGGTCCAAAATCTTCTCACTCAAAGCGTAACGGACGCGACAAGTTTGGTGATGATGTCCGCTGGCACCTGATGCCACGATCTCTGCCTTCTTGGGCTTCTGCATTGTCGTCTGTTTCGAGGTCGGATACGCACCATGGTCTGTTCAAGCTTGGTTACGCTTTCCCCGAAGTGAACATGATGGCGGGTGGGGAGAACACTCGGAACATGTACTTGTCGACGTGGCTCAGTCGGCGGTCCGCCTGCGTCTGGCGCGAGATCACAAATCACTTCATCGCCACGTCTCGTCCGAGCGCTCAGGATTGGCGCGACTTCCTTGGTAGGAAACTTTCGAACCCGCAAGCCTCGGCGGCTGTAAATTCCTCTCAACGCCGCAGGCAGAAGGCCGAAGTATTGTTCGCTGGCGTTGCTCTTACGGGTCTTCCCACTCAGTTGAGCTGGTTCAACACTTTTCACCCAGCAGGCGAGGCGTTGCCGCCCGCCACGATTACCGAGGTTTTGTGGGATCTGTGTGAGCAGAACTTCCGGTTGGAAATGCTAGCATTAGACAGGGTTCTCCAACCACTGGCATGGGGCTCTCCAGATCGTTTCATGGACCGGGATGCCTTGCTTCGGAGTGTCTTTTTTGATGGTGATGGTCTTGCAGGTGGGGGTTACCTGATCGACGGCATTCCAACCCACGACATGGGGTTAGCTTCAACCAAGTGGGATCTTCGTCGGCCCTTCGTCGATAACCTCCGCACGGTGATGAGCACGTGGTCACCGCCGCATGGATGTCGCCTTCCCATCGGCGAGGTGCCTTCGAATGAGCGGGATTTTCTTGACTTTGAGCAGACCGTAGCCCGGTTTTATTGCCAGAGCTTTTATGAGGTGTACGGCCGGGCAGCGTGTCTGCCGCACAGTATCAAGGCAGTGTCGGCTGTTCCATTTTAGGTATGCATGTATGTTATAGTTGTTCGAACTGAACTGATGTTTTTTTCAAAAGTCTCCATGCTCCGTGACCCTCTTCCTCGTCGCCATCGCCACCATAGCCACCATCGCCACCATCGCCACCATCGCCACCACCATCATCGCCGCCGCCATTTTTTTACATGAAGATTGCTTGCTCACCCCGCCGTTGTTATCTGCCGCCGCCGCTATTTGTATCTGCCGCTCTGGCGGCCATCTACAGACTTCCCCCCCCCCCTTTTTTTTAAAAAAAACTATCATCCATCCCTCGCCGCACGGTCTGCCCTTTTTTCCCCCTTCTTGTGGACGTTTTCGGACTTTCGGACTTTTCGCGATCAAATCTACGATACACGCTGTAGATTTGATTGCTACATATTGATGATCTTTCGGCACAGCGTAAATGGGTGAGATGGTCAGTGCGCGTGAACATCAAGCGACTGATATTGCCTTCGATAACACTGGTTTGTTGCTCTTTCCCCCCATCTCGTTGTATTTCGACAATGTCTTTTCGTGCTCCACGCTTCCCGTCTCCTTCAAAGCGCTCTGCTGCATCAGCCAGGCCCTTCGCGTTGGTTCCTACTGATTCCCTGCCTGCTGAACGAAAACCTTGGGGCTCTGGTAACTTGACTCTTTTGCCGCGTCGTGATTTTGTTGGGCCCGACGGTGCTTGGGCTCAACCGCACGTGACCTCGGCGACCTCGGCGGGGTCGGCCAACTCGGGTGATGCTTCGAATTTGGGAACTGATGTTGGCTCTGGTGGTGTTGATCCGTTGACTGCTAGTGCTCATACTAAGAAGAAAGAGCGCCAATGGCAGAAGTGGGCTAATGAGACGATACCTGCCTTGCTCAAGCCATACTTGACTCTCTTGCGTGAGACAGATTCTTTGCGTGAGGGTGTAGAATCCACGTCCGAGGTTACTTGTGACTGTCGATCTCATGTTCGGAAAATTAGTGTCGCTTGTGTCTACTTTGAACGTAAGAACCTCAAACATTAGGTGGGTGAATATTGTTACTCATTTCATTGCTTTTAGGGATCAAAGTTATCAAAGTGTGTTCATGTTCTGCAGCATTGCAGCTACTTTCACGTGGACTGTTTCCCTGTGCCCCAGTGGAGCCTTCTCTAGCTGTTGACTTGAATATGCTGGACTATGTGAAAGAGCTTTTTGTACGTGCTCCTCCCAATACTACGGCTTGGTGTGATACTCTGGAGGCCTTTCTTGGAAATCGTAAATACAAACTGAAAACCAAAGTAAGCATATGCTAAATGATGCTTTATAATAATAAACTGTGATTAGGATTCACTTCGTCGGCGTTTCGGAAGTGCACTGCATTGGTATTCTAAACTGATTGATGCGAAAAACAAGATTGTTGGAGACCATCTTGATAAAGCTAGGGAGGCACTGTTAGAGGTGCAAGAAGAAAGTGATACAAATGGTATGTGAAATTGTAAATGTGTATCCTATTAGTAGTAACTGATGGTGGCTACTTAGATGATGATATGAACGATGGTTTGTGCCAACAATAAATTACAATGAAGTAGTTCTAATGCTCTGACAGATAATTCAGCTGAGTCTGAGAAGTCAGATGTACGAACCAGGCCAAGTGAATATCTGAGATCTCGCTGTCCATTGTGCTTTGGAAGTGAACAGTGCCATAATTCAGACTTAACGTAAGGACATTGTTTCACATATTGCTGCTGATAGTTAATAATGTTGTTATTTAGAGCTGATGTGATTGTTTGTCTGGATGCTTGCTTTACACAGAAACGCCGAAAGAATCCACGTGGAGGAGGTCGTGGACCATTGGACATCCATGCTGATACAGTTTTTCTTTCTGAGACCCAGGTAAAAGAGATGGAAGACTTGGTTGCAGAAAAACGCCCCTCTCGTTCAACTACTCGGAAGTCAAAGTCTAAAAGTGTGGCTGATCCTGATACTGCTGAAGATGGTTATGAGCCATCTATGAAAGTTCCTACTTCTGTTCTTGATGGCTGCCAAGAGTCTTTTACTGCTGCTGATAGCAAACGTGTTAAAGCGAGCACACAGATGTTTTCAGACACTGGACTTATGGGCTTGCTGTGTCGTCATGATAGAGTCTTGTGGTTAGCAAATATGACATCACCTGGAGAACGCCAACACTATGCATTGGCTCTTGTTAAACAGCTTTTTGATCATCTTCCACCTGCTATGACAGTGGGATTGCTATATGACATTGGTTGTCAACTGCATCGGAGCTGTGTTAAGTGGGATTTCTTAGAAAAAGATATTATGGACCGGCTGGTGTTTGGTATATCTGTCTTCCATGCCTTTGGGCATCAGTGGGCATGTCAAATGATCTATCACCCTCGGAAGTGTACTGGTTTTGGCTTAACTGATGGTGAAGGATGTGAACGATTCTGGAGCAGTATTAAGATCTTGATTCCTTCATTGCGTGTTTCTGGATTCTATCAAAGGCTTTATACTATTGATAACCAAGTTGAATACTTGGATGAAAAGTCTCTCAAAGAACTTGGACAGTGGCTTTTACGTAAATGGCGACAATGCCAAGAAAGAAAAAGCAAAGCTGAGGCTACTCTGACTGAGGTTAATATTGTGACGGATGTTCTGAGGCAGGAGTGGGCTGCTCAGATTGCTGAGCAAACAAAACCTTTAAAAAGTAAGCAGATTACAATACTTGCTATCATTGTATTAGACTGCTCATATTGCTTTTAATAGGACAATCAAAAAAGAATGCAAGTCATGCCGTTACAGATGTCATGACTTTGATATCTACTCGGAAAAGCTTTCAGGACAATATTGCACAGCTGAACCTTATGCTTGCTTCTGGAAACTATGGTGATCTTGAGCTGGAGGACTTGGTTTCACAAAAAACTGTGGTGGAGTCTAACTTGGAAAAAATCCAAAATACTATTAAGAAAAAACGAGAATTGCTAGGGGTTGATGGCAGGGCGAATCTGGCAAAGCTGAAAAGCAACAAGTTTTTGCAAGTTCGCATGAATGCATCTGTGCTAAAAAACAGAATTCGTACTCGCCTGCGTGATAGAAAGTTTGAGCTTGATAGGCTAGAAAGAGCTTATCGTCAGACAACTTCAAATGAGCAGAAACTTCATAATCATGTCAAAAGTTCTGTTAAACGCCATGAGCCTGGTGTAGTTCAGCTAGCAAATAAATACAACAAACTATGTGATGAGTTAGTAACTCTAAAGCATGCTGGACAAGCTTTGGCTAAAGCTATTATTCCAGCCAAAATTGAGCGTGAAGGATTGTTCAAATTGGATGTTGATGATGATATTTGGCAAGATATTGGCCTTGATGATGATGGTGATACTAGTGCAATTCCTGCATGGCTAGGTGATGAGAATACTCGAAAAGGAATTAAAGCTATGCTTGAACTTGATCGTTGTAAAGAAGAGGAGCAGAGACTTGGCATGGAACATTGTACCATGCAAGAGTGGATGATGGAAGAATGGCACTCTGTAACATATGCACTGGAAACTTGTGAAGATGATGACATGAAATATCAATTACAAGAACGCAAATCATATCTGTGTCATTTATGTGCTGTCTGGGAGCAAAAGACTAGGACATTGCCTTGCCGATATAATATGCCTGCAACCTGGGGCCCTACAGAGGTTGAGCTGATGGAAGCATTGCAACTTGATCAGAGTGCTAGCTGGGATGAAGAAACTGAAGAAGATACTATTGAAAGTGATGGAGAATCAGAACTTGATGGTGATGATGAAGAATTATTGGAGGCTATTGAATTGTCAGCATTGGCAGATGCTTACAGACAAGAAGAACATATGGCATCATCTGAGTTATATATGAGCATTGATAATCATGGATGGAATATGGAAGCATTGTTGATGTCTGGAACTCCTGGTCCAAGTAGAAATATCTCTCCCAAAAAAAGAAGTAGGCCTGATGGTGACAATGTATATATTGATTAGATTAGTTTTACAGACAGCAAATAGTTTGATGAAATAGAAATTTTGAACATTAGCATATATATGTCTTGTGCAAAGAGTAGAAGAAGTGTATAGAGACATGTAAGAAGAATGCCAAGTAAGTCTTGACACATTTATGTGTTATGCAGAAGCTGTGAGATATGTCCAGGATGTATGTGGAGTGGTGCAGAATATATCCAAGAATGAATATGGATATTATGGGCAAGTATCGAGATAAGTTTGGACACATCCATGTGTTATGCGAAAGCTATGAGATATGTCCAGGATGTATATGGAGGGGTGTGGGATATATCCGGGAATGAGTATGGATATTATGGACAAACATCCATGTATTATGCGGACACTGTGAGATATGTCCAGGATGCATGTGGAGTGGTGCAGGATATGTCCAGAATGTATGGGAAGTGGTGCAGGATATCTCCATGATGCATGTGGAGTGGTGCAGAATATGTCCAGAAATGGATATGGATATTATAGGCAAGTATCCAAATAAGTCTGGATACATTCATGTGTTGCGCAGCAGCTGTGAGAGATGTCCAAAATGTATGTAGAGTCATGCAGGATGTATTCTGAAAGTTGCTTGGGTAAATCGAGACATATGTGTATACCATGTGAATGAGTGCAGACAATATAGAAGATATGTATGAAGTGTCCAAGATGAGCCTGAACATTGAGCAAGTTTGAGTGGCGGATAAGAAGCTTGTTGGGATGTAGAAACACAACAACCCTGAGCAGCCCACAAGTTATGAAAAATACTTTTTACTTGATATATCTGAGTATAGTGTGAAGTGTTGAGTACTATAGGTTCGAAGAGGAATTTGAGGGGTTCACGACAGTTATATATGATTTGAAGTAGAATATATAAGAACAGATTGAGTGATTATAAAAATACACTGTATATAGCTGAATCAATGTAGATGTCATTAAAAGTATCCGATCAGCATGGTGGATATTATTGGATGCACTTAATGAGTATCCTGGATATGATAAGGGATATCCATCAGTATCCACCACATATCCTGACTTGTCTTGGATGCATCCAATAAGTATCCTGGATGTCATGAGAGATATCCACAGATATCCATCAAGCTATTGTGGATGGCATTGGGAGTATCCTGGACATTATAAAAGGAATCCAAGAAACATCCTGGATAATGTTACGTATATCCAGTGAGTATCCTGGACACTATCATAGATGGTGGATAACATTAGAAGTATCCTTGAGTATCCTGGAAGGTATCCAAAGAGCATCCAGGATAGTATCAGAAAGATCCTGGATACAATGGAAAATATCCCATGAGTATCCTGGATGCTATGAAAGATATCCAAGAGACTTGAGCAAGCATCCAAAATGCCATTATAAGTATCCAAGAAGCATATGAACTATGTCTATGAGGGTCCTGGATAGCTTGGACACTATCAGGAAGCATCATGGATATATCCTGGATAATATTAAAAGTATCCAGAGAGTGTTTTGGATACTGCACAATGTATTACTTATAACTTAGGCCTTCATACTAAAAAAGACATATCCTTCAGCGTCAACTGAAATACACATAGATTTGGAAAATGCAAGCTAATCTACGACTCAGATGAATCATACTAATGACATTGTACAATTTGGACATGTGTGATGGCATTGACTAGAATTGATATGTGCCAAGGCAATAGTATGATATAGGTTGAAAAAGTGCAAGTTGACCTACGACTGAGATGAGTCATACCAATGATATTGTACAGTTCGGACATGTGTGATGGCATTGATTAGAGCTGATCTGTACAGTACAAAGTAAGTCACAAACATGCAAGCCAAACTGGGATGCCTGAAAGCTCGAACATGCTGATTTGAGAAGTACATGTTCACTTTCATAGACTTGGATGAGGACATCAGGTCAGTTGTTGAAGTAGGTGGGAGAGGATTGTTCATTTTTTAAAGATCATTGTATTATGCTTGATGAGTGCAGCCATGGTATTATATCACGTGCTATCTTGATACTGTATTCCATATCAGAAAATGAATGAAACCAGATATATGCTCATCCAAGAGATAACAGTGCCATGTTGAGGAGCATTGATATCTTGGTTTTTCTCAGAATTGTCATGGAAAAAAAAACACTCTGAACAGTGATAGCCACATTGGAGTTGATGTTCTTGTTGGGCTCCTAGCTATTAAAGTTGTCTGACACAAGCTTGACAATATGAGGAATACAGGTTGGGCTACCTGTGAAATTGTTGTGATAGATGTTTGACTTGTCAATCTTGAAGTTGCAAAGGGCCTTATTGACAGGTGCAAGAGTGCCATGGAAGAGATTCTGGCACAGTTTCTCAGAACGGCATAGGTGAGTGAGGTGTAGAAGTCAATACCCTCAGCATGAGACTCAATTTCAATAGAGGTTTGGGAAACATGCAAGCTAAACTATGACTGACATATGTAAGATACAAAGAGAGCCATCTATAAGAAGAATAGTATATATACAATTGTTCAATATGCTCAAAGAGCCCAAGCAAGCATTTTGAGAACTTTTTGAATGTAGGACCCCAGAGACCCTGTGACATGACCTAGGATATTGGGACAAAAGGATTCCCTGGACAAGCTTGATCTGGAATATCCATCGCAAAAGCAACCCTGGATATAAATCCAAGGTATCCAGGCCAAGTGCTGCCACTGGATATGGATGCTCAAATACGGCATCCAAAATCCATCATATCCTACTAGTCATAGTAATAACCAACCCCCAAAAATATTGCTACTAAGACTAGTCAGGTAGGGGGTGACTTAAGTGTGACGGTGGAGATTTCTGCAGAGGTTCTGTGGGAGCTTTGCGAGCACAACTTCCGCTTCGAGCTGATGACATTGGATAAGACGATGGCGCCTGGCCAGTGGATTGGGTCTACTCCAGATGGTAATCCTACTTCAGCTCTTCGCGATGTCCTGGTCTGGAAGGTCTTTCCATCGGATGGTCAGGAATCTGGTGTTGGCAGCTACCTGGTCGAGTCCATGCCGAGGAAGGATGTGGGCTTGGCCGCACGTGATTGGAAGGATCGGGCTCCTCACGTCGTCGCCCTCGCGAAGCTGATGAGGAACTGGAGGGGATGTCCGAATACCCTGAAGTTTGGTGAGCCCGACATGAGAGAAAGTTCGATTCAGATGTGGGAAGGACTGGTCGCGGAGCATTACTGTCAAATGTTCTTTGACAAATTTGGTCGCGCTCCAGTCGTTCCTCATCGTATTCTCCGCCGCCTCCGACATCCTGCAGCGTCCTCGTCGGTGAAATCGTAGTACGGAAGAAGGTTGTTTCTCGTGTGTCGTGTTGTCGCCCCCGCCTGTTTTGGAGTTCACCCGGAGAAGTGTGGTTTCATCGCGGGTTTTTTTTATCGCTTGTTTTTGTATCCGCCGTGCGTCTAGGCCAGTCATCACATGATGACTGGCCAATCAATATCATTTTTTGTCTCCGTCTCTACGTTGACATCATGTGAGCTGACACGTCTGATCAAGATATCTGTGCTGTGTTTCTTGTCTCTGATCATCGCCCTCCTGCCATCCCAAACTTACTGAACCGTTCAACCACATCAGATCTACCTCATCGCAATGTCTATTCGTGCGTCCATGTTGCGAAAGAAGCGCTCCACCACCTCTACGCAGAATTTGGCAGCCCCTGTGTTGATTGGCCCTGCTTCTGAAGCTCGAGCAAGGCAGCCTTATGGATTGAGCGATCTCAAGCTGATTCCTCGCGTGGACCTTCAGGAGCCAGGTGGTGCATTCGTGGAGGCCAAGGAAAATGTTATCTCTCGGACAATTGCCGCCGATGATGACATGCATGAGCCTATGGTCTTCGACATGCCCACCACGGTCTCCGGTGTTTCTACGAGTTACTCGGGTAAAAAGGAGAAGCAGTGGAAGAGATGGGCAGATGAAGTTATTCCGAGCCTACTGGCACCATATCTGACAATCCTCCGGGAGTCGGCATCGTTGCGGGATGTTGAGCAGCAGTTGGATGGATGTCAGTGTGGAGCAAGGAAGATTGATGTCATATGTGTATACTTTGAACGTGAGCCTGATTGCAGTTGTATTGTAACGGCTTAAGTGTTCTGACTGCTTGACAGGTCTGGTTATGCACCGTGTGTGCAGTTGCGCAGCTCCTTTGCATCTGCTGCGACTTGGTGTATTTCCATGCTCACCAGTCTGTCCTACTCTGGCAGTCGACATGAAAATGCTCGAATACGTTGAGGAATTATTTGTGCACTCAGCGCCTAATATTACTGCTTGGTGTGATACATTGGAGGCATTTTTGGGAAATCGGAATTACAAAGTAAAGACAAAGGTACATTGAATTCCTGCTTTGGTGGAGATGGGGATGAATGACATAATTTCTCCTTAGGATGGTCTGCGCAGACGTTTTGGTAATGCTTTACACTGGTACAGTAACCTCGTGAATCAGAAAAATGCATTGGTTCGCACAAAGGTCAATGAGGCTCGAGAGATGCTTAACGATGGTGAATTTGAAGACAACGGTAAAGAGTTTTGACATTGACATGTGTCTGATACTGATTTTTTTGTTATGGCCAAGGTGATTCACTTCCTCCACCATCATCAAGTCCTCCTTCAACAGGCAGTGTGGATCTAGGCTTTGACAGTTCAGAGAGTGATGGTGAGGACATGGCTGATAGATCAGACCATGAGCGATACAAGGCAAGGGTAGAGGATGAGGATGAGGATGGAAATGGCAATGGCAATGGTCAGGATGATGAAGTATATTTTGTGATGCAATTACTGAATATAACCTGACCATAACAAATCTAGAGTAAACAGAACGAATTTCGGAACCGCCCCAGTGAATACTTGCGTCGACGATGTCCCTTGTGTTTTGGGGGACAAAATTGGCATGATCCTGACTCTATGTAAGTATGTGGTGATATACAATTGGCATGGTTAATTGACTTGAATGATTTCAGGGCTGATGTAATTGTTTGTCTGGATGCTTGCTTTACTCAGAAGCGCCGTAACCCTGCTCGTGGAAGTGGACGTGGTCCTGCTAACGTCCACACTGACTCTGTGTTTCTCTCTGATGCTCAGGTAGCTGCCATGAAGAGTGAAGTAGAGGCTTTGAGACCAGCACATGTGCCTAAGAAATCTGCTGAGGAGACTGATGGCTTTGAACCTGCTATGAAGGTTCCTACTTCTGCTCTGGATGGCTGTAATGAGTCGTTTCTGGCTGCTGATGAGAAAAGAATGAAGGCTAGTACACGGTTCTTTTCTGACACAGGACTTATGGCTCTTCTGTGTTGTCATGATCGTGTTTTGTGGCTGTCAAACATGACAACAGCTGGCGAAAGGCAGTATTATGCTTTGGCTCTAATTGAGCGCTTGTTTGAGAATATACCTGAGGCTATGACTGTTGGTTTGCTATATGATATTGGTTGCCAACTGCATCGAAGCTGTGAAAAATGGAACTTCTTGGAAAAATATAGAGACAGAATTTCTTTTGGAATCTCAGTTTTCCATGCTTATGGACACCAGTGGGCATGTCAAGTTATATACCATCCACGCAAATGCAAAGGCTTTGGTTTATCTGATGGCGAAGGCTGTGAGAGATTCTGGAGCTTCATTAAGCCACTCATTCCATCACTGCGTGTATCAGGCTACTACCGCAGACTATACTCTATTGATTCACAGGTTCAATTTCTGGATGCTAAATCTCTGCTCACTTTGGGCAACTGGATTAAGCGTAAATGGATGACATGTCAAAAGCGAAAATCTGATGCTTTGGAAATTTTGAACACAATAGATATAGCACTGGATGTGTTGCGTGCTGAATGGGAAGCACAAGTAGAGGCTCAGACTAGGCCTTTGCCAAAGCAATCTAAAACCTTGGGAAGTAAGGCTGTAAAAGAAGTACTGGCTTTGGTGGCAACTAAAGCATCTTTCACTGTTGAACTTGATAAGCTTTACAAGATGCTGATTGGAGAGATGCCAGCTGAAATGGAAGTTGAAGATATTCTTGCTGCTCGCAAAGCTCTCATTGAGCGTTCTGATGAGATAGCCAAAGTGATTAGTCAAAAGAAAGAGATATTAGGAGTCAATGGACGTGCCAATTTGAAAACTCTAGAAAAAAACAAGTTTTTACAGGCTCGTATGAATGCTCTGGCTTTGAAACAGCATATTCGTGCATGGCTACGAGATCGTAAGTTTGAACTTGAAAGACTGGAACGTGCCTACAGGCATTCACAGTCATCTGCAAATAAACTTCATGATCATGTTACATCTCAAGTAAAACGCCATGAACCTGGAATTATGCAACTATGCAAAAAGTACAATGATTTATGTTCTGAGATGGAGCAAAGAAAACAAAGAAGAGAGGCACCACCTGGTGCTGTTATTCCACCACGGATTGAAAAAGAGGGCCTTTTTAAACTGGATGTTGATGATGATATTTGGCAAGATATTGGTTTATATGACAATGAAGATGGTGATTCAGACCAATCAGTTCCCAATTGGCTTGGTGATGAGAATACCAGATGGGGAATTAGAGCTTTGCTTGAACTGGATCGCTGTAAAGAGGAGGAGACAAGACTGAGACGTGAACGATGTGCAATGCAAGAATGGATTCATGAAGAATGGCATGCCATCTTGAAGGCAATTGTGAATGCGAGAGATGACATTGATTTGATATATGAGTTGGAAATCCAGAAACAACATTTGATTAAACTATGTGCAGTATGGCTGCCCAATGTGCAAAATGTGCCATGTGCATATGAAGTATCTTGTGATTGGGGTCCAACAGAAGAAGCAGTTGAGATGGCTCAAATTCTTGATTCTTTGCCTCAGATGGATACAATGAATACATTTGATGATGATGAGGATGATAATGATGATGATGAGGAGGACTTTGTATATGATGAAGATGAGCATGAGGATCTTTGGAATGCTTTAGAACTTTCAGAGTTGGCTGATTCTTACCGCACAAGCCAAAAAGAGGAAGATAGTTTGTCTGACTTGTACAAGGCTCCAGAAAAATGGACAGCAAAGCAGCCGAGTAGATCCAGATCACCAAAGAAGAAATCACGAACTTTGGATGTAGTATTTGCTGGCAATGAGGATACAACAGAAGGCCGAATTGCATCTTCAAGTAAAGGAAAGGAGCGGTCAAGTTCACCAATTAAAGGTGCAAGAACAGGATATCATGAAAGCATTTCTCCATCAAAGAGATATCGTAGTTTAGACTCAGAGTAATTTAATAGTTTTGATTGTATGTTGTATAAATCAAGTTCTTCTGGTACATACCAAATCAACGGTGGTCCATACCACATAAGTGAATGGATGATCCCACAAAGTGCGCTGAGACAAACCAAGTATGTGCTTGGTATATACCATCATACTTTTGAGTAATGCCACAGGATATGGTATGTACCAAATAATGTTGCAGTACATAGACAGCTATTTTGGACCATACCACATGAGTAGATAGCACTTGCATGGTACATACCAATGCATTTGGACCATACCATATAAATAGATGGCTCATACCAAGCAAGCTGGTGGAACAGACCATATATGCATAATTGATGCTACAAGTGTCAATGGGTCAAACCACTTGTATGCATGGTATATACCAGAGTGTTCTTGGATATCCTGTCTTTTGTCAGCTTTCGATCGCAAGATGCGCCAACACACACATATGCCAATTACCCGCTAAAAGGTCATTTTCTGGAGGACGTTCAAAGTCGCTTTCTGATGCTTCATGTGGCGGGCGCGTCCATCATCTCTGAAAGAGTGGAGTATGTATATAGCACATATGTGGCAAGCTCATGGCTCCCGCTGATCTCATGCTCTAGGAAGGGACGAAATGAATGTGTGAAAAGGCTACTACCCGCAAAAAGGAGGATTTAAGGAAGATGATCCAAAGAAGGTAGTGCTGAATTGTCAAATTGTCCATGAATCTCCCGTAGTGATAGCATAAACTTAGCAATAAGCCATGCTAGTAAAATCCAAAGCAAGTGCGCCCGTTCGTTGGAGTGGACGCCTTCGAACGTCCCTGTTTAGGATCTAACAGAGTCTTATAGAGGGTTAGTGATCAATGAGATGGATGCCATATCGGAGATGATGGATGTTCCTCCGATGAGGAGGACGCATTACGATTGCATCAAGTTGGAGACGATGGACTGCTCTCATCGATGGTGACGGGAGGTCGGTGCTGATCATATAGAGATAGATATTGGATATCGGACGAGGTGGGATCGATGGTGGAGGCGGTGATTCGTGGCGCCAGGAAAATATGCATTGAGTAGATTGTATGAGTGGCACGATGGTAGAGTAGATGTTGACCGATATGGAAGGGCACTCGTTGAGGCCCGAAGAAGACGATACACTCACCAGCTTAGAGCGTGCTGGAGAATATGGACACTCTGCATTCGCGAGGAGATGGGCAGGCGTGATGGGGAGCGAAGAAGGGATCGATTGCTAGAAAGCTGACTCACACTCGAGCAAGACTCTTGTGAGTGGGATTCGTTGAAGGGTGCCGATGAAAAGTCCGATTCAGGGAATGAGAGCGACAAGAAACATGAAGTACGCTTCTCAAGGGAAAGTTCTGAAGATGTGGATAATGGGGTTTTAGGAGAGGATAGTATGGACTCCTCCACCTCCGGTGCGCATGCTCAATTCCTCAAGGTGATTATTCTCTTATGTAACTATCCAATAGTTCGCCCATATCAAACAGAACAAGACCACAATACCACCTCGTCGGAACTTACAGGTATGCTGGAGTCTTCACTGGGGTACCCCATAAATCGGTTCTAAGTTTTTACGTTAGAGATCGTGAGGGCTGTCCGAACGTACTCTACGGGACGGAGAAATCAAGCATCCCAAGTAGTGTTTGACGGTCCGGTTGCGGGGACCGAAAATCCGACCGCAACCCAACCGGACCCAACTGCAGGCAACCGGACTTTCGGTTGCGGTTGGCCCATTTTCAAATGGTCACGGTTGCCGGTTGCCTCAGTTTGAAAGTCTGAAGCAACTGTGCAAGACCGGTCACAACCAGTTACAACTGCACTTGTAGTTAGTGAGAATTATAGACTTCACGAAGTAGAATTTCAATAATCCGGACAAGTTAACTTCAAAATTTAAAGTGTCACTTGAAGGAATTGAACTCACAACCTCATGAGACATAATCAATTCTGACTGGCAGACTTTACCACTCAACCACGGAGCTGTTATTATTTTTGAAACACAAAGCAACTAGTCATCAATTGTAGATAATAACAAAAGAAATTCGGATGCGTGTTCAATTTCGGTCGTTGCCGGGCGCTTTCCCACGCCTCTTCAACGGCCAAAACGGTGCTCTGGGAGCATTTGCTGCACATTTACCTTTGTTTTAAAGCAATTAAATAGTTTATACAGTATAATACATTGTTTTGGTCAGTTTTCATGAGTTTAAGACTGGTTGGTGACCAGTTACAGTCAAAACTGGTCGCAACTGGTCCGGCAACTGCAAAAAGACCGCGGTTGCCGGTTGCTCACGGTCTCAGTCCGGTTTTTCGGGTTTCGGAAATTTCCGCAACCAGTTGCGGTTGCCGGTTGCCTCGATCGGAAGTCAAAAACCGGACCGGACCGGACCTGAAAACACTAATCCCAAGACCTCCTTGCGATGTGTTCAAATCCTGTTGTTCCTGCTTCAAGTTTGGACAAGAGACGCCAACTACGTTCTTCAGCAACAGAAACACGGGAACATGCGCTCCATCGCATTCAGTGGCCGGCAGATGTAATTGCTGATGTCACTCTGCCTATTCCCATTGGAGGTTTGTTTGGCTCATTCTTGTAGACTACCTTAGATTAACATGAACATGGGTTTAGCGATCCCATTTCTCAAAGAACTCGATTTAAAACGTATAGAACAAAGTCGACTCCGTCTACTCTCTTCGGCCGTTGCTCTCCAGTCTTTGCAAGTAATTCCGCCTGACCAAAGCTTACAAGGCTCGGACCAGGTTGAAAATGCCTTTCGCTCTATGATGTGTACTTTACACTCCCCCACAGGTACATGTGGACTCCGGATGGACTCTAGGTAAAGTCCATAGACTCCAGATAGACTCCAGGTAGACTCCATATAGAGTCAGATTTTTGATATTAACTGAGCTAAGCAGTATTTTATAACTCTACAGACACATCACATGGAGTCCAGCTGGACTCCAAGTAGATTAGGTGTGTATATATGAAAATTTTCTAAGTACATGTATATGTTCATATGTATTTTTTGTGTCTGCTTGTACTTTATATGGACTCCAGCTGAGTTTTGCACACAAATCACATCCAATTTGTGATCACATCATAATTTAACATTGGTAGTATTTCTAGAGTCTATATGGACTCCAACTAGACTCTATCTAGATGAGTCCACTTGGACTCCAGTTGGACTCTGCATAGACTTGTGCAATTTAGTGTCAGTACACAAGCAATGAATATTTCTGAAGTCTGATTGGAAGTCCAATTAGACTCCAGTATAACATATTGACTCCATGGTAAGAATATTTCTGGAGTCTAATTGGACTCCAGTCAGACTCCAATGGTGTTTCTTAGTAAAATCACACAAGTCCATCAGAATTTTTGTAGTCCAACTGGAGTCCAATTGGACTCCAAAGTAGTCAATACTTAATATACACAAAACAACATAGAAGAATAAGACTTATATATTAATCACAAGCATACTAATACAGAATTCTAATGTAATGAGAGAACAGGAAGTGAGGGCACGAAGGCCCAGATGGGAGCAGAACAGCACATGCGGGTGACGTGGCATGGTGTAGGGCGGGGCGGGGCACAGGCGGGTGGGGCGGCGAGGCTGGCGGGTGGGGCGGTGAGGCTGGCAGGCGGGGCGGGGCTGGGCAGCGGCGGTCATTTGGTGAGGTGGCAGCCGTGGGGTGACGTGGTGGCAGGGGTTGACGTGGCGGCAGTAGTGGTGGTCGGCGGCGGTCGTGACGTGGTGGAAGTGGCGCTGTGGGCGCTTCTGCCCAGTGCTCGTGGTGGCGTTTAGCGGTGGTGGTGGTGCTGAGGGCGCTTCTGCCCGTGCTCGTGCTCGTGGTGGTGGTGGCCATTGTGACGTGGCGGAGGCGGCGGTCATGCAGCGGTGGTCCTGGTGACATGGCCAGGTGTGCTGGGTGGTGGGTGGGCGCGGCGGTGACGTGGCGGTCGTGGTGTGCTGCACAGGCCATTATTCGGCATCTGGGGGTATGGGGGTGAGTGGTCGTGCTGCGGTGTGCGAATCACGCACCTCGCGGCTCTCCCTCTGCTGGGGTCTGCCCTTTGCGGCGTCCCCGCTGTTCCTTCATCGTCCTTCAGGCGCGTTTGCGGTCGGCGTCGTCTTTTTGCAGCTGGGCAGCGTCGCAGGGCGTGGAGAGCGGCGACGTGCGGCGGCGGCCCTCGTGACGTGGCAGTTGTGCCGGCGACGTCGTGGGGCGTGGCGGTGACGTGGTGGTCACGGGAGCAGATGGTGGGGTCGAGGTGGCCAGTGGGCGGGTCGTGGGGCATCTGTGGGGTGGTGGTGGTCAGTGCACGTCATGGGGGGTGCAGATTGCGCACCTCGTGGCTCTCCCCCTGCTGGGGTCTGCCCTTTGCCCTACCCGGCCCCTCTGCTCCTTCCCTTCCTCCTCTTCCTGGTGCTCCGGCTCGTCGTGGTCATTGCTGATGGGGGCGCTGGCAGGCGGGCGCGGTTGTGGGCGCGGAACGTGGTGGCAGTGCCAGCGATGGTGGTGGTGGTGGAGGAAGGCAGCTGAGTTCGAAATTGATGCTAGCAACGCTGACGTGCGCGTGAGCACATGCCACGTATCAAGACGCTAACATAATTAATTGACTTGCACATTTTGCAACCGCCACTTGGACTAGTGGTTGGAGCGCCGCATTATGGCCAAAGTTCATGAGGTCTGGGGTTCAATTCCTGCTTATGACATTTTTGTCAAATTGCAATATGCCACCACATGTGTTCGGACTAGTATTGGACTATGATTAGAGTGCAACTAGACTCTCATTGGAGTCCATTGGAGTCCAATTGGAGTCCAATAGAGTCCATGTCTTGCAGTCCAGGCCTAGTCCAGTTCTGATCCAAAGACTGTAATGGAGTCCATGGACTCTGATGAGACTCTACATGGACTCTACCTGGACTCTACATAGACTTGTAGACATAAATACTGGTATGACCCTCCACTAGAAGAGTCTGGGTAGAGTCCATGTAGACTCTTATTGGACTCCATGGACTCCGATTGGAGTCCTATCGTAAAGGTGGGGGAGTGTCAAGACCTCTCTATGATGCATTCCCCTTTCGACACTGGAACCCTCCGTCACATACAGGCACTCTGGTCGGGGCTAAAGGCGATGGAGGCAGCTGAAGCAGACATGGCACTTTCAATCGTTCTTTCACAAAAGATGATTATGATCAACAACTACTATGCTTGGTATTGGCTGGACGTCTTTTGCGTCGACGTCGCAAAGAAGGTGCTGGAAGGTCTATACATCCCAGAATCTTGGATAACAAAGCTAGTCCGGCTTATTAATTCGCTGGATTCAGCAGATGTTGAAGCACGAGACATCTATCCTTCTGAAGTCTGTGGCGATCTCTCTGGAGGGAAATTCTCATATAGGAAACCCCGTCACAGAGCAGGCGTGGATGCCCATTCTCGAGTCATTGCCACTGTCATCGGAGCGCTGGAGCTCTGGTTGGGATATCCACCTCCCGATGTCGATCCTTACTCGCGTCAAAAGGCCCAGTTCATCGCGGTTCTGTTGGAGGAGTCTCACATTGATGTGCTCAACCTCGACGGCACGTGGCATGCTCATAATCACCTCCGGTCCGCAATTTTCTCCAATAAAAAAGTAAATAAACATGACATCAGCGTCTTCAATAATCTCCGAGCCTGTTTACGCCAACATCCGGTCCGGAATCCTTCCTCAACGGAGCGTAGTCACCTATCTGACATGGCCAACTTGTTGGAAGACTTCAGATGCCAGGGTATTCAGTGCCATTCCATCCAAGCTCGAATCACTGAACAGAAGGATACGTGCAAGATGCCTTCCTCGGCTTCCTGCTCCAGCTTGAGCCTCTGTTTTCTTCCACCCTCGTTTCACACCCAACGCCCCTTCAAGAATTTGTCATGGGAGATATCGGAAAACGACTTCCCGTCCCTTCATCTCGTGGTGATAAACGAGGAGCATTACTTGGCCTCGTGGATCTTTCCATGATTCCTAAATCGGAAAGTAAACCGAGCGACATCAGCCGAAGTCGCTACGAGGACATGCTTCAAGATCTTCTCATCTTTCTGAATACCAGGCTGGATCAGCCCACTAAGGATCGCTTCAAGTTTGACTTCGGAATGTTGGAGCGTACCTTGAGTCGATTTCATGGAGCCGTGGTGGAGGGAATGGCGTGAAAGGCGTCGGTTTTTTATGCATATTTTACGCATGCAGCCTAAACATGAATATGAAATCCATAGCTTTTCATTGTTCAATCTCAATGGGATTGGTCCGGGGTGCATGTGGATGGGAGATCCAATCTGGTTCCTGGTAAGGGAAGCGTCGCTTGTCACCTCCCCATCCGATCTGCTTGATCTGGAGCACAAGGATGCAGATGGATATGGATATGGGGCGTGTTTGGAACGCTCATTGTGGACTTTTGGAGATGCGGTGGAAGCGCTCTATTGCTAGGGCTCACAGGTGAGCACGTTACAAGCACAAGGACCCGAAAGACGAAACTGATGATTCTTGTCGCGTACGTTGAGATCACTTAGAGTCCTTTCTGCCCCGCCCAGGGCCCCCCAGGACCCGTCCTCTCTGCCAAAGAGAGCGGCGTCCTCAACAGATGTCTCTCAACATGTTCTCTCATCAAAAGAAATGTGTTTGCACGTGCAGGTCCTACTGCACAGCTTTCAACCCTTCCACTGGTTTATTCGAGGGGGCTGGTCGACCACAATCACGAACTACCAGAGATCGTCACAAAAGGGAAGACAAAGTTCGTGAGGCCCGGGAGGAAGGCACATCCCGACTTCCTGGGCATCCTGTCACAGCTGCTGGGATGGGGACCTCCAACGCAGAGAGAATTGCAGATCCCCCCAATTCAGACGCTCATCTAACCTTCATTCAAGTGTTAGATGAAGAGGTGACGTGGTATTCAGAGCTTCCCGTTACAAGCCCCACTGCTCCTCTTATCTTTCTTAACAACCCTGTAACCAGTGGAGAATACATAACACCCTCCCCTGACAATATTATCTGCCCAAATTATGGTACATTTGCCCTCAAATCGGAGTGTCGTGTCAATGTGTCATTCCTCCATACCGAATCTCGGTTTTGCGAACTGGTCACGACACTCTTCACCATGGAGCAAACAGACGAAGTTCAAGCTCTTATGGACCGCTTATACCAAGAACTTAGCCGGTTAAGCCAGCAAAAAGAGGTCCAGTGGGCTCAACAGCGAGCCTCAATTAGGCCTGAAAGGATTATAGTAAATACAGGTATAGATTCAAAGACACTTTCCCTCCATCCCAGAGCCTCACGACAGCTACAGAAAGTCATTTCAATAAGCACGGGCCACGCGCCCTCGTATCAAAAGCAGCGACTGTCGTATCATTGATACTCGAACACCTGTTTTTTTCTTCACGTCGGGCCCGGCGCGCTCAACTAGCAGGGTCTAAAGACATACTTCGAGCAAGTGGCACGTCATCCTCAACCATTAATGCGATTCCCAAAGATCCTCGTCCCCTTTCCTCCCACTATCGCTTGGATCCCGTTATGCGATCGTTTCTATCCTGCCCCACCTGCTACTATCTGTATCCGCTTAATCCAGGTGATAGCCCAGACAATGCGCATGATCCCTGCATGTCCCACTGCTCCTACAAGAAAACACCTCAGAGTTCACCTTGCAACACACCCCTCTGGAAGCAGCGAAAGATCAACCTCAGTCGGAGCGTTTGGGCACCCTGCAGAAAATACCTGCATCAGGACCTGAAGTTCTGGCTGGGACGCCTGTTGTCGCGAAAGGGAATCGAGGATATTTTAGCCCAGTGTCAATGGGTCACCCCCTCTGATCCAAATAGCCCCATACCGGACATCTGGTTCTCCAAGATGTTCGCAGATCTAAAGGATGCAGCGGGCAATTCATTCTTTCCAGGCCCAGAAGGAGAAGGGCGATTGGTGTTCAGCCTTTCTGTGGATAGCTTCAACCCTTTCCATATGAAAACTGCCAAACAATCCGCCTCCTCTATGGGAATATGGCTGGTCCTTCTAAATTTACCACTGCACCTACGCTATCTTCCCGAGAATATGTTCCTTGTGGGAGTTATACCTGGTCCGGGAAAGCCTTCCCTCGATCAGATGAATCACTCACTTCAGTTGGTCGTGAACGACCTCAAGGAGTTCTGGGACCCGGGAGTGTTCTTTTCCCGAACCTACAAGTACCAAGAAGGACGGCTTTTCAAAGCCATGCTGGTACCACTTGTCGTGGATATGTTGGCTGCACGACAGATCCTAGGGCTCCCATCAACTGCTACAGCTCACTCTTTCTGCACATTTTGTGATCTCGACCAGGACGATATCGATATCTTTGATAAATCTCAGTGGCCTGCCAAAGACGTCGAAGATATTCGTAGGATGGGGGAACGGTGGAAAACAGCTGCCTCAGAAGCAATACAGAAGGAAATTTTTGAAGGATTTGGGCGACAGTGGTCACCTCTTCTAGATCTTCCATACTGGAATCCCGTATTATATGCGGTTATCGATTCCATGCACGCGCTGGACCTTGGGCTGTTCCAAAACCACTGCCGTCGTCTCTTCAGAATTGATGCTGAGCACGTTGGAGGAGACGGTTCTGCTGGGCCAATTCCTCCTCCAAACAAGCGAGTTTCGACGGTCCCGGACAAGAAATCCTTGTGCACTTGCCTGGCGTTGATCTGGTCCGGCGATCAGGGTGACCTGTTAGACCAGCTCCTCACTTTCAAAAGGAAAGTGCTCTATACTGTTTGTATCGACAACCACATAATCGCGCCTGGGAAGACCATGGTGGTGGGTACAAAATGGGTCTTGGCTAACAACATCTGCAACTGGGTTTGTCTTTTACATACCCTTGTCTGATTGATCTAACTGCCAATTTTTTCAGCGTCGAAGTGGCGGTCCTGAAGTACAGGCTTTCCTTGACTCTGATCTTACGATCCCAGACCCTTCTGAGCAACAACCCGACGACAACATGGAGGAACCAGCAGCCGAGGCGGCCCTCCCAAATCCGACCGATATCGGTCACCCCAATCTCGACATCAAGCACATAGCCCGCATCATTGGCCATCTGAATGCAGAGGATAAAAAAGCCTATTCACAAGGCACCACCGCCATATTTGCCTACATCTGCGATGTTCTCCTACTGGATCGGTCAGAAATTGTAATGGTGCCTAAAACGGCCAAGAAGAAACTCTACGATCTGATTACAGAGGCTGTAAGTGTCCATTCGCTGAATATGTCCCCTATGGATATACTAACGTGGCCAAGATGACGGATACAGAGAACACAGACATATGGGAACGTCTTTCCTCATTTATACCCGCATCATCACACGCTCGAACTGTCTTGGGCCAGGACGTCATGGAAGCAGTATGGGACGATATGAAGAGATCCCAGCTTCCATCTTGGATGCGTCCAGCCCCACCTGATTGGGGAACAGCTCGAAGAGGGAAACTAAGCGCAGATCAGTGGCGAGTTGGGTGTATTGTGCACCTCACCATTACCTTGATACGTCTTTGGGGGCATGAAACGGGGCGTAAAAAGGAACTACTAAAACATTTCATGGACCTTGTCAGCGCTGTTAGGATCGCTAATATTCGCACCATGTCTCTGAAACTCATCAAAGCTTATGAGGAGCATATCCTGCGTTACGCCATTGGCTGCCTACTCCTCTATCCAGACGAGTCGATCAAACCTACTCTTCATGTAGCGCTGCACATCGGAGATATATTAGGCCTTTTTGGACCCGTCCATGCTTATAGTTCGCCATTCTATGAACGATATATTAATTTCTTTCACAGGATGAACACCAACAAGAAACTAGGTTCGTCCTCAAGTCCTCTTTCCTCCCATGTCTAGATTGAAACAATTTGATCAGGAGAGCTTGAGTCCACATTTATGAATGCCTCTGCTCGAAGCTCAAATCTTTGGGCCCTGCTTGCTGATGACGATGAAGTTCGCCAAACAGTATTGGAAACCATAGCCGTTTGGAAGCTACGGAGCGGGAAGATGCACGGGGCTATCGTCTTGCGAGCCTCTTGGATCCCAGTGCCCCTGCGTTTACCCTGGATTCACATGCCACTCCTGTTCAGCTGGATGAATCAACATACACAGGGATTTCGGCCCTTATCACTGCTACCTCTACTGGACCTTTAATCCTCCCACGGGGAGCAATGTCTGTAAACGAGATCTCAGTTGGTGGGGTTTCCTATGGTACACGTTCCTCCCACAAATTCCGAGATAGCAACATTATCTTTCAGACGGATGGAAGTAGGGCAGCCGATCGACAGAGAGCAGGTTCCGTGGAAGGTCTTTTCCAGTACACTTATCATAGGACGTCAGCGCCGGCTGAAAGGATCATTGACTTCTTTGTGGTGGTTCAAGAGTATCATCGATTCGATGGATCCGATGGTCGCACTGATCCATATCCACAATTTGGCTTTGCTGGAGGATACCTATGTTACCCCCAAACTCAGGGAATGTACGTCATCAGGCTGGCGGATATCGTCTCCCACTTTGTTCTGACGACAATGGTTGGTGAATACGAGGGGTTGATACAAGTCCTGCCTGTGGATTGAGTGGGTACTCTGTTGTATTAGTCCTAGCGACATGGCTGACCTTCCATAACAGCTCATGCTATGGTTTCGGGAAGATGTAACAGAGGATGAGGTAGTAGAGGAAGACACCATGTCTATGTAACATGCTATTCATAGGAATTGGGCATTGCACAACGTGTGAAGGGGTTCTCCAATCCCTTCCAGTGGTGACATCATGTGTCGCGACCCTCATGATCGAGGTATAAATAGATTTTGTCCTCGTATAAGATAATCATGGGCTGCGTGCAATGTCTCAATCGTTCATTCACTCTCAAGCTCCCATTCTTGGCCTCTTAAGCGCTTGTTGAACAGTGAGTAGTAGATTTGATCATCAACCCACATATCTCATGATTTGCTTATTGTAGCTCAAATCCTGATCTCAACTCACCGCCATGGCGCTACCAAGCCATCAGGCAACTTGGGAACCTTCCTCCTGGCTTTCATCCATGGGCGTGATGGGATCACGTCATTTGGATACGCATGCTCATCAGCCCTTCTTCCCTTTTTAACCGTTTGGGCCCTGACCTCTGTCGACACAGCTATTCACTTGAGATCCTTGGAGAGTTACATGGGCACAATGGGATATTCGAATTTGTTCATTATTCTGGAACATAGTCAGCCATCCTCCCTGTCTTGAACCCCCATGTGTGCTCACCTCTCCAATTCAGCTTTTCCCTCCTTGAAAAATTGCATGAGCAAGATGGGGTCTGGCCATCTAGATGTAACTGAAAAATCGGTCAAGGTTCTCTCCTGGTACTCCAAACCCAATTTCTGAAAGGCTCTTCATTCCTGGGATCCAGGTTCGTTATGTAGTTTGGTAGTCTACCAAGAGGCACACAGAAATATACTTTTCCTCTTGGCCTCAGAACCGACACCTTCTGTGGACTCCTGTTTTTGTTATCTCACATCGATGACCATGTCTTGCAACTCGTACGTATCTGTTATTACCAAACTTGATCAAATGACGCAGCTTTCTTAAAAGGGTCAACGATCGGTTCCTAGTGATCGGTCCTCGGTAAAAGCTTAATCTGGTGGCAATGTAGCATGAAGCACGAAGCACGAAGCATCCAAGCGCCTACCACTGACGCCAGATTCTTGCAATCACGAACCGGAGGAAATGGAAAAGTATGGTTTCAGAAAACATGTCATTCCCAAAACATATGGCATTTTGGTTTTGGTCCAACATTCGGATGTTCCGCGGTGATGGAACATGGGTTTTGTTAATTCAATATACTCCTGTTGTGTGGTGGAAAGCTCATGTCTGTCAGATGAAAGTTTGCTCTCGTTTGCTCTTGCGATGACCAGATTGTGAGAAGTTTTCACTGCTTTCCTCACAACAACCGCCTCCCTCTCCCCCATGGCTAGATCTACAAGTCACCAAAACACATACAGATCATACAGGCTTAGATCCAGGCCTTGGATGCCTCCTCTGACATCCCCACAAGACGTCTTAAAAGGGCTTCAAAACAAGGGAGAAGTCGACCATGTCATGGAGTCGTTTTCTGGGGCATTTTGGGAGGAGAAAGGTCAGGCGAGCAGGTTGGACTGGGTTCTCAGGTAACGTCCTATTCGCTCCATGCTCTTCGCTCACCAACGTCAATCAGAGGGACCCTCCACAAGTCAGACAGCGACGTTCATGACCATTGGACACTGCGGGGCATCGATGACTCACGGTTGCCTCTACAAACCGCACATCTGTACCTGAGCGGCCAGTATTGGTGGTTTCCTAATGGAGGGAAAAACCCTAAAAGAATCAATGGGGATATGCACATTGTTAGTTGGAATTAGGTATGTGAATGGTGCCATATCTATTTTATGAGCAGTGCTGATGACTGTCTCAGAGTTTGTTTTCCCTTCTCAGTGTTGTAAATAAAACTGGCATTTGGCCATGGCTTTATACAATTCAACCCTACAGTATATACATACTCTGGTATGTCACATTCTTTGTCAATGTTGAAGCTTCTGACATTCCTCTTCTTAGAGAATATATATTTCTTGAAGTGTCTACCAAATACATAAGAATTTCTACAACATATGGATCATTGACCGTAAGTGCTACTATGGAGGGCTATCCTGCTGTCCATGAGCCCCCCAAAGCATGCCTCGTTGTTGCAGTCGAGGAGGGAGTCGTGGTGGTAAGGATTGTCGAGACGTTCCTCATCGTTCATTGGCGACGTTGAGGAGGTGGGATGCTGAGGCGTGTTGAGGCCGTTGAGGAGGGTCTGCTGACGGTAAGGCATTTGGAACGCTTGAAGGTGTCCTGGTCGTCGTTGGAGACATTGAGGAGGTCATCGTAACGTTGAGGACTGTCGAGGCCGTCCTCGTCACATTATTGGCAATGCCCAGGTGATGGTGGTGGTGGGGACGTCAAGGTGGTCCTTGTCATCGTGGAGGCATTGAGGAGGTGGTATCGGTGGTGAGATACTTTGAGGCCGTCGTCGTCATCCTTGGCAATGTGGAGGGAGCGGTGATGGTGATGAGGCACGTTGAGGCCGTTGTTGTCGTTGTTGGCAACGTCGAGGCTATCCTTCTGGTCATGGGAGACATTGGGGAGGCAGTGGCGGTGGTAGAGTCCGTCGAGGCTGGTGTTGCAGTCGTTGGAGACGTCGAGGATAGTGTGGTGGCGGTGAGAAATGTCGAGGATATTGTGGTGGTGGTGAGAAGCGTCGAGCGAGGCCGTCCTTGTCGTCCTTGGAGCGAGGAGGGTGTCCTCATCATCGTGGAAGCGTTGAGGACAGTTTGGTGGTGGTGGTGGTAGCATCTAGGCCGTCCTCCTGGTCGTTGGAGACATTGAGGAGGAGGAGGAGGTGTTTGTGAGGCGTGTTGTGCATGCGGCCGTCGTCGTCGGAGACATTGAGGAGGATGTGGTGGCAGCGGTGAGGGGCGTCGAGGCCGTTCTCCTCGTTGTTGGAGTGGAGGAGGCGTGGTGGTGAGGACCGTCCAGGCGGTTCTTGTCATCGTGGGTGGCGTGGAGGACGCGGTGATGGTGGTGAGGTGCTTTGAGGCCGTCATTGTCATGGTGGGAGTGGTGATGGTGGTGAGGCGCGTTGAGGCCGTTGTTGTCATCGTTGGCGGCGTCCAGGCTATCCTCTTGGTCGTGGGAGGCATTGAGGAGGGCTTGATGGTGGTGGTGGTGGTTGTGCTGGCGGTGAGTGGCATTCAGGCCATCCTCCTCATCGCTGGAGACAGTGAGAAGGTGATGGTGGTGAGGCGCATTGCCAATGCACGTCGCCCTCGTCATAGACACCGAGGTGAGAGGTGAGTGTTGTGGCGGTATGAGGCATCGAGGCCATGCTCCTCGTCGTTGGAATCAAGGAGTGTGTCGTGGTGGTGGTGAGGACTGCCCAAGTGGTGCTCGTCGTCGTGGAAGGCATTGAGGAGGGTTTCGTGGTGGTGAGCTTGGAGGCGGTTCGTCCTCGTCGGCGGCAGTGGCGACATGGAGGGAGTGGTCATGGTATTGAGGCGCGTTGAGGCCGTCGTCCTCGTCATCGCAGAGTGTAAGGAGGATGTAAGGGTGAAGACCGTCGATGCTGTGGTCGTCATCGTTTGGAACAGTAAGCATGAGAGGCCAATTTCAAGATTAGATTACCTACTTATGTGATCGAGAGCAAATCAAATCGGAAGCCCAGCCTTAGGGGTGGCATCCTGTCACTAGCCATGGCTCACCTGAGATCCCTGAACCGAACCATACAATACCTTCTGCACCAATGCCTGGAGGGTATGGGGATGACATTCGAAACATCAGCTGGATATTCCTTATGAGGCAAGCGACGGTGACATTAAAAATATCTCCGCAGATGCCAACACGATCATCTGGCAGAAGATATTCTAAATATCTTCAATCGATTTCCTCGGCTGATGTCATCGCCGGTATAGTCGATATATGCCGGGGTCATCTTTGTAATACCCTCCTGGATATCCTCTGGGTACCCTTTCAGCATTCGCATGAGAGCATATTACAAATATCTTCCTCAATGTCATGGGAGACTCAAATGAGACGGCATTTCAAGTATATCCTGGAATGAAAATGTGTATATATTGGAGAAGATATTCAAACAATCATGTATATACCAGTTTTAATGACCAACAAAATTTATTTAAAATTTCTCCTCCATACCGTTCCAATACATTCAGTATTTATAGAAGCCAGTGACCGGAGTGTCAAAGCCAGAGCACTAAAGCATCTCACCGATAATGAAAAAATACTCTTTGTTGGTCATGCTGAAAGTCCTGAATCAATTTATGGAAACTCTCAACTTTTTCCTTCTATGCTGCCTTGATTGTTTCCATATGGCTTTGGTGGTATCGGAAATCCTTTGCACCAAGGTCCTTTGTCTTCAATCGCTCATAAAAGACATCTCCTCATGTATCATGACAAACGATTTCAAACTGATCAGAATTTTCCTTTAATTGCAATGAATCATGAACAGATTAAAGCTGCTACTACAAGTGGATATTTGACAGCAGATAAAGCTTATTTTTCAGATGTGACTCAACGCTGCATAACATAGATCTGGATGTGCTTAATGATCTGAACAATCGACTGAAAGAGGGCATTCGAGTACAGCCCGTAACTGATGCTGAAAAGGCTTGCTTTAAACTAATACATGATCTTGATGTTGTGGGTTGCAAGGTACCTGGCTCAGCATCGTTGAAAAAACACATGCGCAATGAAATATGGTCTATGACTTCATTTATGGGTGCACCGTCTTGGTTTATCACGTTGTCACCTGCAGACTCTAAAAGCCCAATCTGCCTGTACTTTGCAGATACAAATCAGGAGTTCAAACTAAAGGTCCGACCAGCAGATGAAGCTTATTTCTTTGATTTGATCTGCAAGTCATTTATAAAAAATATTCTTGGAGTAGGGGCAAAGCATTCTGGTATTTATGGTAATACTGGTGCCTATTATGGAACAGTGGAACAACAAGGAAGACTTACGCTACATCTTCATATGCTAATATGGATCAAGAATTCATTGTCACCTCAAGAAATACGTGAAAAGATTATGGATCAGAATTCAGAATTTCAAAAAGACATGGTAGAATACTTGGAGTCTGTACATCAAGGTCAACTTTTCAATAGTTCACTATCAGAAGTCAGCCAGCATATATCAGATATAAGCTCTGATCCTACCTATATAGATCCTACCAAGACTATGCCCGAAGCCCCTCCTACCAGATGCACAGTTCAAGGATGTAAAGACTGTGAAAAGTGTACCTCTACTAAAAGTTGGTGGAAAAAGTATCGCAATATCGTTGATGACTTGCTCATTAGATCAAATACACACAGTTGTCGTCCTACTCAAGATGATGATGAAGGTAATGCCATAAAGAAGGGTTGTCGGACTAAAAATGGTCGATGCAGAGGACGCTTTCCTCGAGAAGTCGTAGAAGAAACTATGGTTGATCCTGAAACAGGTGCTTTAAAAATAAAGAAAGGAGAGGCATGGATGAATTTTTTTACACCAGTGACTACATATCTTGTTAGGGCCAATATGGATACAACTAGTTTATTATCAGGCACAGCTATCAAAGCTGTCATTGCTTATATTTCTGACTAGTGTTTGACGGTCCGGTTGCGGGGACCAAAAATCTGACCGCAACCCAACCGGACCCAACTGCAGGCAACCGGACTTTCAGTTGCGGTTGCCCCATTTTCAAATGGTCACGGTTGCCGGTTGCCTCAGTTTGAAAGTCTGAAGCAACCGTGCAAGACCGGTCACAACCAGTTACAACTGCACTTGTAGTTAGTGAGAATTATAGACTTCACGAAGTAGAATTTCAATAATCTGGACAAGTTAACTTCAAAATTTAAAGTGTCACTTGAAGGAATTGAACTCACAACCTCATGAGACATAATCAATTCTGACTGGCAGACTTTACCACTCAACCACGGAGCTGTTATTATTTTTGAAACACAAAGCAACTAGTCATACTTTCAATTGTAGATAATAACAAAAGAAATTCGGATGCATGTTCAATTTCGGTCGTTGCCGGGCGCTTTCCCACGCCTCTTCAACGGCCAAAACGGTGCTCTGGGAGCATTTGCTGCACATTTACCTTTGTTTTAAAGCAATTAAATAGTTTATACAGTATAATACATTGTTTTGGTCAGTTTTCATGAGTTTAAGACTGGTTGGTGACCAGTTACAGTCAAAACCAGTCGCAACTGGTCCGGCAACTGCAAAAAGACCGCGGTTGCTGGTTGCTCACGGTCTCGGTCCGGTTTTTCGGGTTTCGGAAATTTCCGCAATCAGTTGCGGTTGCCGGTTGCCTCGATCGGAAGTTAAAAACCGGACCGGACCGGACCTGAAAACACTATATAGAAAGGGTTGTGATGCTGTTTGTCTTCTCAGTCATCGCTTGTCGAATGGCAGTCAATGATGGTAGGAATTTATGTAGTGATGGATCGTGTTTGAGGGGAGATTGTGAGCTATGTCCCCAGTAAAACCACAGTGGAACGTTGGCACGAAGTAGAGCAGGAATAAGATTTGGAAATGAGAACGTGGAAACGTCGATGAACGTTCCTATGCGGCCCACATTTCTGGATAGGTTGCCGGCAGTAGATTGTTTGAAATCTTCCAGCCATGATGGTTCAATGGGACATTCTTCCTCTAGAAACTCTACCCATTTGGGCTTGTAGTCATTCCAGTCATCGCCGCAGAATGCTATGGCCATTGTGCAGAGAGACATCAAAGATATGAATGCGTCGCGAGATTTCATTGCACAGTAACGAGCATGACTGTCTTGAATATGAGCACGGATGTAGCCGTGCGATGAGGGAAATAGTTCGGCCTCAAAGCCCAAAGAGAATAGAACTCCTCGTTTGCCCAACAGAGTCCCCGCTATCCATTGCAGTGCTAGTTCCAAACGTTCCCAACTGGCCCCTATATGGTCTGAAATCTTGGACAAAGCACCGTGTTGCTGAATTTCCACGGCGTTGAATGATGTCGCCAGGCGCTCAAATATGGGATTGTCATAGCTCGTTATCGTTGGAATGAAAGGAAAGTGGGGATATTCCTGTGAGAACCAGCGCAGCTTTCGAGCATCTCAGGGATGGTGATCCCTAGTAAATCGATCCTCTGGCTGTGGTACGTGTGGCAGGTACCACATGTTAGGTGAACTGAAAACTCTGCCATCCTGTACAAAAACGCAAAGATTCCTCAGTGGATTTTCTGTACATACCAAATCAGATCATATTATATGCTCATACGGTTGCTTCTATCTCACCCATCGTGTACTGGATACAATATAGATATCTTGTTCTGGAGGTAGCTGTAGGGAGTTACTAGCAATATATTCACGCTGCTGTTCAACAGATGCGTGATTAACAGTACTAAGTTCAGTGCGATAGTTTGCAGGTCCTCAAGACATTGTTTATCCTTGTCTATTATCAATGCTTTTGCCATCTGAATGGAGCCAAAAGAGATCGAGCATGTTCACGTGTAGCTGTGGACCGGCCTTATCCATTGTTTCTTGCGCTGCCCACCTTTACAGGGTCACCTAATTGTTTGGCCGCCATCAAGCATGGGCTCACGGCGGTGAATAAACTTGTTCTTTGGTCCGCGCTCACGCAAATTGAGCATTTCGAGCACCATGAGCTCGACGTCGAGCATTAATGTGCCATGTAGGAGGGAGTTTGAAGATTTTCAACGCCGAGTTCACCTGACACATGTGTGTGACATATCCGCAGAGTGACCGTGGAGGTACTCGATGCCTCAGACTGTGTTACACCCTTATCTGATCGTTATCTGATCCAATACGGCTTTGTGGAGCTGTAAAGCCCTTTGCCCAAGTGCATGATGCATTTTTCACCAATTATGACCAGCCTATAACGTTGAACCAATCGATTTTTTCCCAACGACGGGAAAAAATCGATTGGTTCAACGTCATAGGTCTTCTGAAGAATGCAGATCTATTTTTACGCGCTATCTGTGCTGTTGATTTGCCTGTCACGCACCGCGCACATTTGTGAGGTGTCCAAGGGGTCATTTGACTGGCAGACTTAATTCATGCCGCCCTGTACGACACGTGGTTATGCCACCGGCATCGAGCGTGGGCTCACGGCCATGAATACATTTGTTTTTTTGTTCAGCGCTCGCATGAATCGAGCATTTCGAGCGCCGTGAGCTCGACGTCGAGCATTAATGTGCCCTGTTGGAGGGAGTTTGAACATGCTTGAGGGTTTGCGCATGCTCCGTATTCTATTTTTGCACATACCTCCCTTTGGGCCTGATCTATTCCTCGGTGCCTGAGGCCCGATCGAATGATGGCAAGCAGTTTCACACGCACAGACCTTTTTCTGAGATTGTGCCCACTCGTTCGAGCATTGTCGAGCTCATTCGAGCACTATCGAGCCCTTATGAGCTCGTTGATCTATTTACTGGACGCTGTGTTGTATTTCGTCCAGTGGTTTATACACGTGTATTGAAGTCGATCTTCCGATCATTTATGATGTCATTGCTCTTTACGGGTTAGGGTTACTTTTGGGGGAGTCTCAGGTAATTTCTGCCTGCCTTTGCTTCCCTTGCTTCCCTGTACCCCACCAACCGCTGTTCTTTGTTGCAAGTCTTGCCTCTGCGCTCTACCTGCTCTGCTGCCTACTTTGTGTACTCTGGTGCTTGTTGTCCTTTTGTCAGCAGTTGAACTGCAGACAATATTCTGGACACAGTCTGCTTTCCTTTACAGCAATCTTGAGCTTCTCTGAACAATCATGTCTGGTGTTGTTACTATGCTGTCTGCGCCGCCTTCCCATTTGCAGGTTCCAGGTGGAAAACTGATGTTTCACGCGAACCGGGATGGCCGCTTTGCGTACTTCTACGAAGTCTTTAACCATCCTCTGACACAAGGTCGCCACCCAGAACTTATGGGGCGGACCTTTGTGTACTTGCAGGATACGTATTTGCCAGCCATGGCTCGAGAACTGGAGTTTGAGAAACTACTCACTGTTAAGCTTGGACCTGATGATATGATGGTTGAAACTGGTGTGTATGTCATACTTCACGGGTATTCATACTTACACCGCACTTTCAGGCTTGTTTGAAATAGTTCCCAATGATTGTATCTATGCCCGTGACTTATACGGCACTAAAAACCTGGAGGATGATGTACTACAAGCATTGTGCGTGGATGGGTGCATCTGTTACTCTATTTTTGCTCAGATTCGAGCTGATCGAGCTCTACAGCTACGTCTTGCTTTCACCAGAGTTGATAGCTGAACTACTGCAAGTCCAGCAAGATATTCTGGGGCCAGAAGACGAGATTACTCCTACCTCCGTTCAATTCAAACGCGATCCCGGCATCGTCAAGGTGAAAAATTTACGGTGCTACACTATGGGTCCATCCCATCAACACTCGAACACAATAGTCTCTCCAACCGCTGCTGCAAAGCTCATGAATGATGAGCTCGAGCTTGAGGAGCATCATATCAGACGCCAACGGTACCTCAAGGTATTTTTGCACTTTGGCTTTGATTTTTCATCATTTGATGCATCTATCATCCTGTGAAGTGGGCCAGTGCTGCGCATGGCAGGTACGAGTCCAGAAATATTGAGTTTGAAGAGAAATACTGCAAATATTGGAGATAGAGGCCATTGTAAATATGTACAAGTATTACCAAATAAATGCAAATGCATGTTGAGTTCAGCTCAGACAATAGCCAATTTTATGATTTTAGCTGTAATAGCTGTATTGATGCAATTACTGCCATATTAGCACAATACAGTTGAATCATGTCTAGCAATGTTGTATAATGTTTTGACACTACTTGCAAAAGCTCCTGATTTTCTGATGATTTGTTTGTGCAAATAAAATAGAATCTGTCTCTTGAAATGCATATTGCAAAAGCAGTTGAGACATTGGCACAATACAAAAATATGTATCTATACTATGCATGGCATGGTAATTAATGGCCAAAGCACTTGCAGATAGCATGTAAAATGGATGAGCAATAATCAGTACGAGCAACTTTGTTTAATTAATCAATCACGTTGGTCCATACAAATCCCATGAAGTGGGCCAGTGCTGCACATGGCAGGTACGAGTCTGAACATTATTAAATTTGAAGATGAAAACTTCAAATTTTGAAGTATAAACAATGATAAATAGCATGTGAGTACCACCAACATGCCTCAAATGACCTCCCCTTTCATTTGCATGCATGACAAATAAGTACAAATATAGTCAAATAATATCAAAATCCAAAGTTGTCCAATTGCAGTGAAATCAACTTTGCAATAAGAATTGCCTTTTATGGTAATATTGACCTGCCCTAAAGTCCCCCTAAGTATATATACCCTGGACTTGCATTTGATACACTTTTTGCATCTTTCACCCCAACCACCACCATCTGAGTGCTATTTGAGGTATTTTGTTGAATCTTTTTATCAATTGTGGAATATTTGGCTTAGTAAGTTGGTTCTTTTTGCACTAGACCACTTTTAGATATTGTCCTCCACATTCTCTGAGTGTCAATAGTGACATACATATACAAACAATTGCTAAAAGTAGAAATTTGATGGAATTTCTTTAATTTCTCATTCATTTCTACAGATATTGATGTGCTTATTTTGGATTCCATTTTTAGGCACTACTCCTCACTATCCACATCTGTCAATAGTAACAAATACCAACAAATAGTAAGTCAATTTCGCTTTTTTAGCATTTAATACAAATTAATTCATAACTTGGCCATTTCTTTAGGTAAATTCTTGATCTTTATTGTCATTTGTTTGCTAATATTTACCCTTTCAGATCATGTTGTCTGTCTACCTTCCTCCCTCTTCTGGTGAGTACAGTTTTCATTTCACTGCTAGCAGTGCTGAAAGCAGTCATGCTTTCTAAACTTTGCATTATGCTATCACTTTTTATAAACCTATTCATTGCTATATGCTCTATGCATTCTGCCATTATGGCTAAAAACTCAGTCTCTATGACTATAAACTTTATGCAAATTATGCAACCCACCCAACCTGCTATGCTTGCTGAATCTATGCCCATTGATGTCCAGTATGTCTATCCCATGTCTTCTACTCTGCCAGTTTATCCTGTGTGCATTTATGACTGTGATTATGCTGTTGAATGTATTTTGTCTCCAAATGAGGCCAATTTCACTTTTTTGAATTCTGAGTTTGCAAATGAGAACTATGACAGTTTCTCACCTATTTTCAAGTTGTATGCATGTATTTTACTTAATCTATTTCGTCTCACCTCCTATTGCTTGGTGTCTGAAGCCAATTTGCAGTGCATATTATCCAAACTCAAGTTGAAGAGAAATTTGATGAGAAAGCATGACTACGCAGCTGCTATATCTCGTCTAAAGTGCCCCAGAACTCTGAGACATTCACTATGTATGGCTATTGTATTTGTTCATCATTTGTTTGCTTTTCTGCTTGTCAAATATTGTGTTACTTACCCAACTGTCTTTCAACCTGAATTACAAGCTTACATTCCAATCAGACTAGTTGGTGGAGGACGTGCAAATAACATGTTTACATATTCTGAATTGATGCCCAATGATCCAGTTGACAATATTGATAATTTGGTTACATGCAAGTTTGTCAACTACATGCGAGTCGAGGAAGCCTGTGCAATGGAGCCATCTGAGAAGGCATATCTTGTAGTAAATCACCCATTGGCTGCCTTGGTTCAAAAATTGACACTGCCTAATTTGAAATTGATTGCTGCTTCTCATGGCATGATTACACATTCAAGAATGAAATCTCATCATATGCAGAATGCAATTGTATCACATATATGCGAGAGCTGTGCAGAGTATGCTTCTGTATTTGAAGTCATTGATCTGAGTGAAAAGGTAGCAAAGCGAAAACTGAATATTCTGAAAGCAGTGACTGCAAATCAAAGGACTGACCCAAACTATAATATCAGAAATTTAACAGCAGTGCAAAGAAGCCATACAAGAAATTATCAAAAGTATAAAAAAAACAATTTGGCTGCTGTCCAACAGTCTAATGCTAAGAATCCTGAAAAATACAAGAAGAAACATATAGAAGCAGTACAGAAATCAAGGGATAATCAAGCATTTCCACCATTACCTCCATCTGTCAAGCTGCAAGAAACAATTATTGATGACTTTTGTAATGACACAGCACCAGAATCATTTTTAGAGAGTGGTTGTGCTTCTTGTGGACGTCTCACACCTCTTTCTGAGCTGCACAAAATTTCTAACTTGAAATTGGATCTGAAACTCCTTGTAAACCCTGAAGTAACTCGCAAACAGCGCTCTAACAATGATGAATCAGTTACAGGAACTGAACAACCAGCCATAGTACCAAATCTTGACAGCATATGCAATAAATGCAAAGATTCATTGCAGAAAGGAAAGCGGCCACTTTTATCACTTGCAAATGGAATATGGCTTGGAGAAGTACCACCTGAACTGCAAGGATTGACATGAGCTGGATGAGGTGCTTGCATTCATATACACTGGTCCAAACAATCCTACACCAGATGACTTTGAAAGAACACCTCTGTTGGTCAGAAGAAACAAAATTGCAATTGCACTCAACTGGCTCAAACTAAATCATGCAGATTATATTGACTTGGAGATCTCAGAGCGAAACTTGCAGCAGTATCCAGAGCATGGCATTCCAGTTGTTGTTGACTACAGAAGGACTGAGACCAACAAAGAGCCTGAATCTACTGCTGTGCATGATATGGAAGAGGAAGAAGGCACTGAGACTGGCAAATGCTCATTTACTGTGCATGGCATCACTGGAGCAGAGTACATCCACAAAACAGCCAAACAGCTCAAAGCAATTGCATTGAAGCATTTGAACAGTGGAGGCAAAGTTCTTGCAATTGGACAGTCCAAAGATCCTCTAACTATCTATGACAATCCCCAGTTGTATCCAATGATGTTGCCTTGGTTGTTCCCATATGGACTTGGTGGTATTGGCAATTCCAACATCAAAGGACGTTTGTCTGACATTGCACACAAGAGACATTTGCTGATGTATTATGACAAGAGATTCCAGAGAGATCCACACTTTCCACTCATTGCATTCAATCATGAGCAAATCAAGGAGTCTACAACTGCAGGCTATCTGCTGGCTGAAAAGTCGAAATTTGATGAGATCTCACAGAGGCTGATGGACATAAACACTGCAGTGCTAAATGAAATGGCCAGAAAAATTGAAAAGGGTGAAACGCTCAAAGCAGAGACAGATGATGAGATTCTGTGCTATCAATTGATCAAAGACTTGGATCATGTTGGCTGCCATGTAAAAGGTTCACTGACACAGAAGAAATACATGAGAAATGAAATCTGGTCACTTATCTCATTTGCTGGTGCTCCATCCTGATTCATTACACTGTCACCTGCAGATCACAAACATCCTATTTCACTGTATTTTGCAGACACTCAGGAGACATTCAAGCCAGAGATCAGAAGCTATGATGAGAGATATAGACTCATTGCAGAGAATCCAGTGGCTGGAGCTCGCTTTTTCCATTTCATGGTTGAAATGTTCATTAAACATGTTCTTGGAGTTGGAACAAAGCACAGAGGATTCTATGGTGATACTGGTGCATACTATGGTACTGTTGAGTAGCAAGGACATCTCACACTGCATTTGCACATGCTCTTGTTTATCAAAGGCAGTCTATCACCCCAAGAAATCAGAGACAGAATTATGGATGCTGATTCTGCATTCCAGCAAAAGATGGTGCAATATCTTGAAAGTGTGCATATGGGTGAATTCATGACTGGTTCAATGGCAGATGTGAAAGCAAAGCAGGAAGCCAATGAGAGCAACCCAGACTATATTGATCCTACCCAGATACTGCCTGAAGCGCCTCCGGAACCCTGCAATGAGCATGATTTATCTGATCAATTCACAGAGTGCACTGAATGCAATGCAACGAAATCATTCTGGGAGCAGTTCAAATGCAGAGTTGATGACTTGCTGTTTCATTCCAATGTCCACAGCTGCACCAAGTATGACAAGAAGAATCCAGATGCACAGAAAGATAAAAGATCATGCAAGAACAAGCATGGCAAATGCAAAGCACGATTTCCTAGGCCTTTGTTTAATGAAACACAAGTTGATCCACATACTGGTGCACTGAACATGAAAAAAGGCGAACCATGGCTGAACTCATTCACACCCCTTGTCACCTACTTATTTGGCTGCAACACAGATGTTACCAGTTTGCTCTCTGGAACTGCAATCAAGGCCATTGTTGCATATGTCTCTGATTACATCTCAAAGCCAAGTTTGAAGACATACAGCATCTTTGACATTATCAGAAGTGTATTTGATCATGCATCTACCATGTTAAATGGCACAATGAAGCGCAGGGAGAAGGCCAGAAAACTGATTACTCAAATCATCAATGCACTCACTGCTAAACTCGAAATTGGTGGTCCAATGGCATCAATGTATCTGCTAGGCAATCCTGATCACTACACAAGTCACAAATTTGTTGTTGTGTACTGGAGAAGCTTTGTGAATCAAGCAATGGATTATTGGAAGCCAAAGGATGCAAATGCAATGGATGTGGACTCTGACAAAATTATGCTCCAAAAGCGAAATGGCAAAGTCATTGGAGTTTCTCCTGTGCAGGACTACATTTACAGGCCCAATATTTATGAGGACATGAATTTATATGAGTGGATTCAGTGTGAAACACGTGTGAAGATCCCAGTCAAGCAGCAAAAGCATGATTCTGTCAACAGTGATGATGAAATCGACTTTTTAGGAGGTGGTAAATCCAATGATATGAAAATTGATTCAGATGAGCTCAATATTGATTCTGACAATGCAATGGTGGTAGATAGTGAAGAAGACGGTGCCAATGACAGCCAGGATGAAGCACAAGATGACTATGCTGAACTCCGATTTTTGGAAGCCCATCCATTGCATTTGACTCATTATGCTCACATTGACCTCAGAAAGAAAAAGAGTGTTGTGCCTAATTTTGTGGGTGGTTCATTGCCTAGACGAGACAGAGGAGACCGTGAATATTACTGTGCCACTATGCTCACACTGTTTGTGCCATGGAGATCAGGCAAAGACCTTAAAACTGCACAGCAATCCTGGGATGATGCCTTTGTTGCAGCAGAGTTCACCAAAAGGCAGTTGCAAATCATGGACAATTTCAATATCAGATATGAATGTTTGGATGCCAGAGATGATTATTCTGCACAGCTCAAATGAGGTGAAGTCCAAGATGGTGTATTCCCTGCATGGATGACAAGCTCTCTGATCTCTGACTTGGATGATGACAATTTCAATGATGGTGCAAATATTGGAGATGAGTTGAATGCACAGGAGCAATCAGATAAAGATGATCAGGGCATTGCAAACAAATATGCTGGACTCAATGAGAGAGGCAAACAAGTACTCAGAGAAATGCAGTTCACTGAAAATGCACTCAATGCTGTAGGATGGACTGAATCAGTGCAAAGTAATGCTGCAGAGCTTTCAGATCATGTTGAGCCTGAAATACAACAAGTTGGAAGCAAGTGGAAAGCAGCTGTTGCAGAAAAGCGCCAGGAAGTACTAGAAAAGCGAAATCAGAGCATTCCAGCAAAGGTTAAACAGTCCAAGCAGTACACTGATCCTAATGAAGACAATGCAATGGTGGTTGACCAGTCATACCTGGAGCAAAATTTTATTGCTCAAAGCGCACCCAGACAGTCTTTGATCAATGCAACAGTGAACAAGTTCAGTCTAAATGCAGAACAGCAAAGGGCATTTAAAATTATTGCCAATCATGCATCCTCTCCTAATCCAGAGCAATTGAAGATGTACATTGGAGGCATGGCTGGCACTGGCAAGTCACAGGTCATCAAAGCACTGGTGCATTTCTTTGAGTCTGCTGGTGAAGGCTATAGATTTGTGATATTGGGTCCAACTGGCACATCTGCTGCGCTTCAGAATGGTTCAACTTACCACTCATACCTGGGAATCAATCAGAACACCAGAAATGAAGCTGCTTCCATTGCACAACTCAAAGAGCGATTGCAGGGAGTTGACTGCATCTTCATTGATGAGGTGTCCATGCTGTCTTGCCATGATCTGTATTTAATCAGCAGAAAACTTGCACAAGCACTCAATGAGCACAGTTATCCATTTGGTGCAATGAACATGATTTTTGCTGGTGACTTTGCACAGCTCCCTCCTGTTGGTGCAGCCTCACTGTACTCTGGCACTGTTGGCACTACCATTGATGCAGCTCTGACCACCTATGCACAAGAGTCTGCAGTTGGAAAAGCACTCTGGCACCAGGTTACCACTGTTGTGATTCTGAGAGAGAATATGAGACAAAGATCACAAACATTGCAAGATGCTCAATTTCGGACTTGTTTGAAAAATATGCGATATGGCAAGTGCACAGCAGAGGACATTGCATTTTTGCGAACCAGAGTAGCAGGAAAGCAGCCTGGGAGACCCAATATTGCATCTGCAGAGTTCAGAAATGTGCCAATTCTGTGTGGAGTGCATTCACAAAAGGATCAGATCAATATGCTTGGTTGTGAGCGCTTTGCAGCAGACACAAATCAGAAGCTGTTTAATTTCTATTCTGTTGACAAATGGGGTGCAGAGCGCAGTTCATCTCGTTCCAAACACAGTCATGCTCACAACACTGAAACAATTGACTTTGATGACCAGAGAGAGATCTGGAAGCTCAGACATGGTGCAACTGACAATTTTGCTGGAAAACTTGCACTTTGCCATGGTATGCCAGTCATGATCAGAAACAATGATGCTACAGAGCTGTGCATTACCAAAGGACAAGAAGCACATGTTGTGGGCTGGCAGTCATATTCAGGCCGCTTTGAGAAGAGAGTGCTTGACACTGTATTCATTAAGCTGGACAACCCTCCAAAAGATGTGGAAATTGCTGGACTCCCTGTAAATGTTGTTCCAGTTGTCAAAGGCTCACAAACTGTCAAATGCATGTTTCTCAATGGTTACCAGGAATCAGTTGACAGACAGCAAGTATTTCTGCTTCCCAACTTTGCAATGACTGTGCATGCTGCTCAAGGCAAGACAAGGCCATTTAATGTTGTGCACCTCAGCAGTTGTTTCTCTCACCAGTCATATTACTCTGCATTGTCAAGGAGTGCAACTGCAGATGGAACAGTCATATTGCAAGGATTTGAGCCCAATGTGATTACCAGAGGATGTCAAGGCTATCTGAGACAAGAATTCCGTGAGCAGGAAATACTTGATGACATTACCAGACTGCGCTTTGAGCAGGATTTGCCTGAACATATCAGTGGAATTATGCGCTCTGACTTGATCAAAGAATACAAATTATGGAAGGGCAATAATTACACTCCACCCAAGATAGATGCAGCACTAGCCTGAACACATTCTGATCCTATGCTCAGCACTGCAGAGAGTGACAACTGGCAGATTGTATCAAAGTCAAAATCAAAGGAAAAGCAAACTGCTGAAAAAGCGGCCAAAACTGCATTTGTTGCTGCAAAGGGCTCTGTTTCTGTCAATCCTGCTGCAAATCAAATTCCATCTCCTGCTGGACTGCTTTGGGATGAACTGAATTGGAGCTGTGCTTATGATTCACTGCTGGTCATTTTATATACAATTTGGAAGCAGAATCCACAAAGATGGTCAACTGTGCTGCAATCAATCAACTCTGACCTTGCAATGTTGTCTCATGGATTTGATGCAATGCACACAAACCAAGTACCATTTGAGCATATCAGAGATCAGCTCAGAACTGTACTGCATCTGAGAAACCCTAGTGAATATCCCAGAGGCCCAGTTGGAATTAGTGTTGGTGATCTTGCAACAGACCTGTTCCAAGTCAATCAATCAATTGCATGTAGGCAAATGACTTGCACTCATTGCAGTTATGCAGAGCAGCCAGTGCCTTCAAACCGGAGTTTTGTTGTCCCTGCAGATGCATCAGCCACAGTGTCAACTGCCAATTGGATGAATTCACTCCAAAATGTCACACAGCACAGATGTACTCAATGCAATCACAGAATGGTCAACAGAGTATTTTACAATGATGTGCCACACTTTTTAATATTGGAGTACCCTCTGCTCAATATTGAGACCAGTCAGAGTGTCAGAGTTGCTACAAGTGCTGGAAATGCGAACTTGCACTTGAGAGGTATTCGCATTTTTACCAGTGGACAAGCATGGTATCATGATGGGATTACAACTGGCCAGTCATGTGCAAATGACGGTTCCCTGTCTAGCCTGTCAGACATTGCTCTGAGACAGTGCAGACAGCGCAATTTGGTGCTGGCTGTTTATTGTGTAGAGTAGATTTCGCACATTTACCATAGTTCATAGTTACTTTACTTACATTCTGCATACTTCTAGCTTGGTTGGAGGATTGGAGATGTAGGATGACTTGCTGGCCTGTTAGCTGCACTGTTGGGGGCCAGTGCAGGTGACAGAGGCACTCAGCAATGCTCATCTGAGCCATTGCTTCATTTCCAATAATTAAGCAGAGTGTGTTGGATGTTTCTTATTTTTCTAGATTTGCCTTTTTGGGTGGGTGGGTGGCCAATTCAATCTAAAATAGAGTACATGACTCATACCAATCTAAAATAGAGTACATGACTCATACCAAGGCTTGGCAGAAGTTATTCATGCTACATACAAATGTCTGTTTCATCTATTCTGTAAGAACAGGTCTGACTACATGAAAACATACTGTACATCAAACAATCTCTGTGACACATGTCATTGGTATGCATCTGTCTCTGTTTACATTGAACAACTAGACAGTGATTCAGAAGCCATTGCAGATATGTACAAGCATCATCAAACAAATGCAAATGCATGCTGAGTTCTGCTCAGACAGTGGCATATTTCATAATTTTACTTGCGATGGCTGTATTGAAACAATTACTGCCATACTAGCAGAATATAGTTCACTCATGTCTAGCAATATTGCATGATTTTTTGAGGCTGCCTGCAAAAGCTCCTGATTTTCTGCTGATTTGTTTGTGTAAATAAGACAGAATTTGTCTCTTGAAATGCCTATTATGAAAGCATTTGAGACATTGGCCCTGCATGAAAATGTATATCTATACTGTGCATGGCAATGTAGTTAATGGCTAAAACACTTGCAGATAGCACCTAAAATGGATGAGCAATAATTAGTACGAGCAACTTTGTTTAATTAATTAATCACGTTGGTCCATACAAACTGGTCTGATAAAGAACGAGTCTTCAATAAATTGAAGGACTCGTAACTGGTCTGATAAAGAACGAGTCTTCAATAAATTGAAGGACTCGTAACTAGGCTACTACAAAGGCCGGCATGGCCGCCATTAATGCATTTCTGCCGCAACGCGAGAGAGCCGCAATGGAGCAACATGCTGAATTAACCAATATGCCTCGCATCGGCCATCAGGAAAACTACGCATTTCCCACCTCCCAAGTCAATCTTGCAAGGCCCGTTACCTGGAATAAAAGAAATAGTACGTCTATCATTTGTTCTTTTAGATATGCTTGTTCACGTTCTTGTCTAGGCGATGGCCTGGTAGATTTGGGCGCCTTCGGAGTAACTGAGGGGCATTGGGACAATTTAGATGATGCAGGTGCTCTGACTTGCATGATTGCCTTATCGCTTCTTCCGAAGGGCTGCCAGCCTGGTAGATTCAACTTATTGGGGCTGGGTTTCTATGCTATAACTTACTTGCTTCGTATCTTTGCTTTCTCTGGACTTCGAAAGCATGGTGGATCTCCTCCTATTTTGCCCGCAGAGATGCAGCTACTGGACTCATATTATTGCCTGATGCTTATTCTGTACCCACCTGCTTCTATGATCTCAAACAGAGGCTGGAAAAAGACTACCTTGGCCAGCATACATTCAAAAGGAGGTGTGTTGGATGCCTTTAACATCACGCCAAAAATGACTTCAGTCGTGTAAGTGTTTTTTCATTCACGTCCAGATGCAAATGGTTTTCTTACGTATTTATTGAAGTGCGTCAGAATGCTACTCACGTATCGGAAGCTGCAATAGAGCAAATTGGGCCACTGATGGCGTGGTGATGATGGATTGGTTCTCTTTGGGCATCAATTTCATTCACTACCTGCTTCTTCTCTGCATGTACTTCATCTGGCAGCTGCCGATCAGCATGAAAATGTGTGTGGATCCCGATGCCTTTTTACAGGCATTTTCCTGGGAAGTAGATGGAAAGCGAGTTCATCCTGGACCTTGGAACATGGCTCCAACAGGCTATACAGAATCTCCTACTGAGGAAGAGCACGACTTGTATATTGTCAAAGATGATCGTGAAGCTATGGATCATTGTGCAGCTGCCTTGAATAATTGGGTCCAGCATGTCCTAAGACATATTAAATTTATCCCGGCGGAGGCGCATAAGACATTTGAAGAGCTGTACAGCAGCCCGAAGAAGTCTCTGCCCCATTCACCTGTAAAGAGTTTGTGTTATTTTTTTTTCTACGGTGAAAAGAACCTATTCTTATATTGTTTTATAATTAGATGGCAAACGACCAGCTGCCAATGTGGAATCTAATGCTGCGCGCAAGAAAAGTACTCGACCTTTTTGAGCTTATATCTGCGTGTATCTCATATTTTTGTTTATAGAAGCTCTGACTGCCCCTCCAGCTGCCGAATTGGCTGTTGTTGGTATGCATGGGATGGATGAACAAATTGCTAATGGCCTGTTGACTAGTACGTCTTGATTGATTTCATTTTTTCAATTGCGCTTTTTAACCTCACAATGTAGTAACTTCGGCAATTGATCTAAATGCAACCCCCTAAATTGACCACGTCCATGGGGGGGAAATTGGACACAACTACACAATCAACCGAATGGGCTCCAAAATTTGAAGACATGATAGTCATGTAGAATGGGTTATAGGCTACTGGTCACGCTCATTTAAGGGCGTGGAGACCTGTTACTCTACTACAGAAAGAGAGGCTCTAGCAGCAAGGGACGCGCTAATCAAATTCTAGCCTTTCATAGAAGGGAAGAAAGTGCGTTAGTCACCAACCACTCAGCGCTCCAATGGGTGAGAACATACGAGAACTCCAACCATCGTTTAGCAGCCTGGGAAACCATTTTCTCCATGTATGCTCTGAACTTAGAAATCGTCCACTGAGCCAGGAGAGTGCACTCAAACATAGACCCATTATCAAGGTTGCCCAGAGAGCCACCGATGCACACTTCTCCATGACCTGAAGATTCTCCAAGCATCGAGACAGACCAGGACTTGATAGAAGCACAAGAGAAAGCTTTCCAGAACTTACCTGCGAAAAGGGCAACAGTCGTCATCTGGGACATAGAGGATTGCTTACAAGACTTTAAATTGGCTTGGGTCACAACGAGAGCGCAGACCAAAACCCAGAAAGAATCCGATGACACAAGGATTCCTACTGCTCCTCCTCCAGAACCAGAAGAAGTCGATAACAGTCTGAAAGAATTGGCCTCAGAATCTTTGAAAACTCAAGAAAATGACAACGAGTTGGACGAATTGTCACCCATGGAAGAATACTGAGAGGTGCACAATCCTCCGCCTCCAAACCTGTACATTGAAATGGAGGAATCCTTCAGAAAAGAATTCGTAAATGGTTACCTCCAAGACAGAAGTTTCAAAGCAGCCTGGCTGGATTGCACGAGCGACGAAGCCGAATGGACCCCAGGTCGAAGATTTTTCACAAATAAAGAAGGTCTTCTTTTCTTTAGAGACGCCGACTATTAGCCAAGACTGTGCATACCAAAAGTCAACAACAGAAAATTCTAAAGGAAGCACATGAATCAGCAATGGAGGGAGCACATGCTGGAGCAGGGAAACTCTGGCAAAATCTGAACACACGATTCTACTGGCCGAGGATAAAAGCTGACATACTTCATTTCTGTAGATCATGCGACATTTGCCAAAAGATAAAATACACCAATTTCAACGGCTACAGTTTTCTCACTCCCAACCCGATCCCGAAAAAACCATACGACTCTGTATCAATGGACTTCATAATCAACCTACCATGGTCCAATAGATATAATGCTATATTCGTCATCATCAACCAATTGACAGAACATGCCTCATTTATTCTAACAACTACTAGAATTACTGCAGAGGAGTTCAGATCATTATTCATACTAAACATCATCTGCAAGCACGATCTACCGTCAAGCATCATTACCAACTGAGATCCACACTGGACGTTCGATTTTTGGAAAGGTGTCACAAAAGCATTAAAGACACGAATGGCCCTTTCCTCAGCACATCATTTCCAACATGATGGTCAGACAGAAGTTACAAATAAGACTCTAGAAACAATGCTTCATGCCTATATAGCAGAAGACAAAGAAAGCTGGGCAGAGTGGTTAGCTCTCCTGGAATTCACGTACAACATGAACCATCACAAATCCATAGGTTGCACTCCCCACTTCTTGCTATGTGGATATAATCCTTGTTCACCACTGGACTTCCTACTTGAATCAGAGGAACAAGCGAATCTCTACAGCTTGAATCCCAAAGGTCAAAATTTTATGCAAACCTTGGAAATGCATAAGGAAAGTGCACGACGAGCAATCACTCAATCACAAGACAATCAGGTGCATTTCTATGACAACGGACAGAAGGCCATGCCAATTTTCAAGAAAGGTGACAAAGTTCTCATTAATCCTCACTTCTTAGAATGGAAAGAATCAAAGGAAGGAGGAGCAAAGCTTGTACAGAGGTGGATCAGACCATTCGAGATAATCCAGAAGATCAATGACAATGTTTTCCGCTTATGCATGGACAATTGATACCCCGGTCTACCCATTTTCAACATTGATCACCTTCGGAAATATATCCCCAGTCCTGAATGATGGCATGATCATGTGCAACTTCCCGATACAAGATCTGACAAGGCAGAAAAACCAGAATACAATGTAGAAAGAATCATTGGACACAAACGATTCAGCAAAGCTAAACAACTGAAGTTTTTGGTATGTTGGGAAACTTACGGTCCACAATTCGATACATGGAAATCAGCCTGACATTTCAAGAATGCGCCGCAACTTTTGACCACTTGTAAACCAATCAAAGGCAAACTTGTATATAAAATTTCTTTTTTTTCTCTCTTCTTTGTCTCTTAATTATACAGCATCCTTCCTCTTTTATTTAGTGGCCAATCCCACTTCTCTTCAGTAGTTTTTCTTTCTTTCCTTTTACCACCTACCATTTCTTTGTTTCCAATTCTGTCTCTTTTATTGTTTTCTTTTTTGGATGCACATGATTCACACTAACGCCATCGATCCAGCCTCCTCCCAGGACGTTGGCATCCATCAACTCTGGATAGATCACCTTCATGATTCGAGATCATCGATGATTCAGATGCCGTTATCTCTCCAGACATGAGGCAATGACACATAAAACTCCTCATACACAAGCATCTTCTCCTCACTCTTTCCTCTGAGTACTCAAACAATGTGGATTTCCCATCGTTCTTTGCGCAATCAAGCTACAGACTAATTGACCAGTGATTTTCCGTGAAATGAGTCTCTTCAACGACATCCCTCTGTACCGTAACATGTTTGGAGCCGTACTTGGCTTTGAAGAACATCGCATCGAACCCTACAAGTACATTGCCATCAACGGCGCAAGCGAATCCATTCTTCCCAAAGCCAATGAGTTCATGGACTTGACCAATTACCACGGAGAAGACACATGCCGCACCGCAACAGGGAAATTTGTCAAGATGGAATGGGCTAACAAAGCCAATTGGTACGATTCTGAGGTACACTGGCGCTACAATATTCCAGTCCCAGAAACTCGCCGAGAACACCTTCCTTGGTACTACAGGTTGGAGCAGCCAATAGATATCAACCATCTCAGCGACGGCACTTGCGCTTTGAAGACTCATGTCACTATCAAGATGGTCAATGACATTTCTGCAGCCAAATAATGGGTCCGAGAAATCATTTTACATGTCAGTTTCGATGAATGCATGCCAAGGCCCGATAAATTCAACGAAACCGTCCTTCACAAAATCTTCCAGTCTGAAGCAGCCATGACCCTCACCACCATCACAGCGAAATGCTGGATGCTTGACAACATCGCCTTCATGGATTGGTTCATCTGCTACATTTCCAGTCACACTCATTGGATCTCAGCATACTCGATGGAGGAGATCCATGCCTTGAAGTTGGATGACATGCCCAGAAGAGGTGTCCTGGTCAAATTGGAAAGAGACTGGAAACAGATCGACTTCGGATCCCTCCTCAAGAAGGGTGTCCCCATCTACTATCCATGGACAATGGATTCTGCTCAAGATAAAAGATTCTCGTGGCTCAACCCTGACATCTTGCATGACTTCCATGAAGGACGACTCACAGCCCATCGAGGCCTGTACCAAAAAGCTAACAAAATCGAATACGCAGATCAAAGGATTACTCTCCTCAACATGTACACACCGTTCCTTGAAAAATGCGAAGTGTACAACAACATACAAAGTTACGGTGACCCTCAACAAAAGGGCACCAAGTTCTACATCTTGGACTTCAAAGGTTGGAAACGTCGTCACCTAGAACAAGCTATTGACATCTGAAATGCTGCCAGTCACTACGCCGCTCATGTCATCGATGGAGCTGATAGCAGAGCAGTCATGTTCATGGTGTGGCAACCACATGAACATCAAACAGGTGAGCCAGAGACTCCAGACGACATTCTGCACCCAGAAATCGAGCTCGAATTGGAGGAAGACCAATGCCCAGAACCACCAATATGAGAAGAAGCCCACGCCGCATTCAAGAGTTTATATGCTCCACACCATGGTGAAACTGTTGACATCTGGGCAGGAATCTCCATTCATTCTTCGACAGGCCAACTGATCGATCAAATCTTCAGGGAAGCCATAGCTGTGGAGCAACGTCTACAAAATGATGCTTTAATAAACTGCCTAGGGAACAATCTCAAAGATACCGCTCCAATGGAAGTCGACCGAGTGCCGGAACCCCAGATCAACAAAGCTAGAACTGTAGAGGTGGTCGACACTACTGCACCTATGTCAGTAGGTACATTGTAATATATACACTAAGTTAATGTGCACCACCTTGCAATTTACCTAGTAGTTACTGGCAAGTAACTAACTGTGCACATTGAAATGTGTACTTGGCAGTAATCTTACTGGAAATCCTATATGTATCCTAAGTCATGTGTATTGTTGCTGGGCACATTGTAATATGCACTGTCAGGAACATATTGCTGCACACATTTGTTACTGGTGCATATTGTAATATGTACTGGCAGGAATGTGTTGCTGCAAATGTTTATTACTGGTGCATATTGCAATGTGTAACTTTGAGAAACATGGTATTATAAATATTCGCTACTGGTGCATATTGCAATGTGCACTTTCTGGAATATGGTATTATAATATTTGTTACTGGTGTATATTGTAATATGCACTTTCAGGAACACAGTGCTATAAATATTTCTTACTGGTGCATATTGCAATGTGCACTTTCTGGAATATGCTATTATAAAATATTTCTTACTGGTGCACATTATAATTTGCACTTTCTGGAACATGCTACTATAAATATTTCTTACTGGTGCACATTCTAATGTGTACTTTCAGGAACACAAACATTTTGCTACAATATATGTAACTGGTGCATATTGTAATACACACTTTCAGAAGTAAGCTGTCTAAATAAATCTTCGCACGTTTGTCTGAGATCCGAGTTCTGAGCCCAGCCGCCCACCACCCATCGCCCACCGTGCATCCTTGCCCTGCTGCTCACTTCCCTGCTGTGCTGTTACTTTCTCTGCTGTACTGCTTACTCCCCTGGCCACTCCCCAGCCACTCCCTGGCCACTCTCTGGCCACTCCCCGGCCACTCCCCTTACTTCTCACCCATTCCGTCTGCTTTCCACACACTTCCTTCACCCATCAGCGATTCACCTGGACGGCATGGCACACCACTCCTGCCCCATCCTCACATTTCTGCACAAGCTCCTGCCCCTGTCTCAGAGGCTTCCTGCAATTGCAGGTGCCTCTCGATGCAGGGGCTAGGGTGAGGGGTGGAAGGTGGATGGTGGGTGGGTGCAGCCATGGAGTCGGCGCTAAGTTGTCAGTCAGCAGTGGCATTGAAGGAGCACGACAGGTGGGGCACCATGGCAAGTGGGCAGGTGAACACAACGGCGGCAATGTGGCGAGTTTGCCATGTTGTTGGGGACACTGCTGGGTGGCGTATTCATGACGAATAGGGAGACTGCAGGGGATTTTCTGCAGCCTCCCCCTCCACTCCTCGTCCCTGGCCCAATAGAACCTTCGAGCACCACCTCATGTTGCTCGTTGAGTGAACGAGGGGGCTCAATGGTCTTGGCATGATGTGGCAACTATGCCACATCATCGGGGAGTCGTGTTCACATGGCGGCAGTGGCAGCAGTGGTTGTCATAGTCATAAGGTGTTAGAGGGTGGGAGGCAGTGGTCCAGAGGCTACGAGACGTCATTGGGGTGTGGGTTGTCGGGTCGGGGCAGGGCCAGGGTCCCAGAGGTGGGCGTCGTGGTGCTGGGCTGTTGGGCAGTGTCAGAAGGGGTGGGCACTGCGACAGATCGCAGGCGACGTACCTGTGGGGGTATCCTGCCAACCGGGTCTCCCCCTCCTTCCCTCGTCCTCGGCCCACCTTCGAATGCCGTCTCACATCCCTCATTGAGGGGAGGAGGGCATGCAGTCATCCTTGTTGGTTGGATGAGGTTAAAACACAAAAAAGACCTAGAAGGAAAGATAAAGCATTGTTAGTGACTCAGAAACAGTGAGAAATGAATGAAAATGTGAGAAAGACTTACATTTCAAAAGGTGGCAGCTGGATGGTGCACCGACGTTGAGTTGTGGTGGGGATGAGGATGAGGGAGATGACCTTTGCAGTCATTGAATCATGGCTCAGGCGATGCTGAGACTATTCCCACGCCTCTTCAGCATGCGGAACGACAACAACGGAGGCTCTCCCTCAAGGATCGATGCACTCTGGCGATAGTATCAGTGCCAAAATACGTTTATGGAGCACCCTATAGTATACTGAATCTTACCTTACATAAAAATACACAAAACTCGGAATGTTATTAACAAAATGAATGTATTTGAAGCAGAACTACTACCTTTTGGACGGTTTTTCGAGAACTGAGACAGATCTACCATGGAAATAAATAATCGCAGACCTACAGTATATAAAGAAGCTATATTAGAGTAGAAATGTGTAAAAATTTTAGGGGGGAGGCTGGCTGTACAATCTGTGAGGGTGAAAGGTATGCTTGAGATGAGCATAAACCCAAAGTAAAGGCCTTCCAAATACTCCAAAAGTGCCAGATTTTGAGTATTTCTGGCCTCCCACTTTTCACAATCCCTCGTACCTCAAAGTAATGGTTCTCTCATGTAAATACTACGTCCTAGAGTCTATTATAGGCCTCCAAATAAATTTTGGTCAAGTCCTGATCTTGAGGAAGGCAAAATGGTGAAAATATAAAATTATCAAATCTTCCAGATTTTACTTTAGAAACTGAATCTAGGTACTAGTAGATTCTCCTGAGTGTATGAACCACTATATTTGGTTTATTGATGCATGTGCAGTAGTCAAGGCAAGGTGCTGACTGTTCTGAACATCCTTGGGGAGTCCTGTGCTCTACAGAATGCAGATATTCTTTCTGGAGCTCGAAGCTAGACCTAAATGAATCATATTTACCATCTCAAATTTTTACTACATGTGAGTATGACTCCACGCAGGGCGAGCGCGTCCAAAGTTTCAAAGTTGGTGAAAATTGCCACATTTGGTAGGTATTGAACTTGGTGGAATATGCTGCATTTGGTAGGTGCTGTCATGTGACCTTGGAAAAAAGCGCAATTGAAGCTGCCAGCTCATCACCTTTCCTCCTCATTTCCCTCACCCAGCCTTTCCTTCACCCTCCCTACCATTATCTCTTCTCTACTGTAGATACATATACCTATTGTTGCTCTTCTGTATATGTTTCTGTATAGTTTTCTACCCTCATTAGTGTACAATTTCTCTGTAAGGCAGATTTCATTCTTCTCTGCCTTTTTGCCTGGTAAACCCAATCCTGGGGGCACTTCGGAATACTGGCTAAGAGAGGGAAATCTGTCTATTCTCTCATGTATTTTTTGTACAGCTGCCCAATGCCAGCTCAGACTGCAGGATAGGTCATGCAAAAATTTTCCATTTCTATTAGACTGTCTACTGGGGGACTCAAAAAAGGATGACATATATATTTTCTCTCCAAAATGCAGTACCTTGAATTGCAGTATGGGGGCTAAGATTCAGCAACAGCAGCCTGCAGATTTCAGAGTTTATTTACATTTGTTGAACTGAGCCATCTGAGAAGCATCATGGAAGGTTGTTTGGTCATGATTATCTGCAACATCATCCAGCAGTGTGCTGCGGCATCCATCTAATACCACCCAGTTATTTAAATTCTAAGTCACATAGTGTATTGATACAAATAGACAGCCTGCCTTAGAACAGAGATATGAGTCAAGAATAGGCTCAGTGTAGTGCTATATATGGATCATCCAACCAGCAAGCCAATTTCGGAGTTATTTGCCTTTGTTTATCAAAGCCATTGATAACTCAAAAAATGACATCCAAAGTCATCTGGATGCATCCATCTAATACTGCGTGATCTTTGATGGGGTCAATCAGCCAATTCCTGAAAGTGCATATTATAATATGCACCAGTAACAAATATTTGTGGCAATATATTCTTGATGGTGCACATTACAATCTGCACATTACAATATGTACAGTAACAATACACATGACTTAGGATACATATAGGATTCAGTAAGATTACTGCCACATACACATTTCAATGTGCACAGTAGTTACTAGACAGTAACTACTGGGTAAATTGCAAGGCAGTGCACACTAAACTACTGGGTATATTACAATACCTCTACTGACACACCTCACTACTGACCACCGTGATCGTGGATGGGGTGGGGGATCTACCAGCGTCAGGTGCAGGAGTGCCTCACCGATCAGACGGGACCACAATAGGGACTTCAACAGCGATCGCCGTTCCAACTCTAATCACAGTAACACCTCTTCCACCAACCAATGTGCCTGACAAAGGCCTTTAGCAGAAGGAACAGTGGATAGGCCTTGCGAAGGATGAGATTCACCTCTGATACTCCTCCAGTGAAAGTCAGCAAGCTGTTCATTGTCACTTCTCGAGGGTTGTCGTCGTCTCAATGACCAAGAATGAGACCGCTACATCGATGGCTTACACTGATGGGCCTTCAAACTCACATTCGAAGGACGGGTAGCCCGCTTCCCCATAGACATTGAATGGAATGCTAACATTCTCGAGTACGGAGTTCTCATTCTCACTAATGTATCTTCTAAAGTCAGAATGCAGTACTGGGTGAATTGTTTTGAGAGCAATTGTAGCATATTCCACATCTTAGAACTCACTGTCGAGCATAGAGTATAATTTGCCATTGGAGTTCAACTGCAGGATGTCTACCGTTTCCGTCTAGGCATCAAAACTGTATCCATGCTGGAATGCAACCTGGCTAAGCAGCCTCATCTACCCAGTTATGCTGAAGAGAAGCTTTCCTACAAAAATGGAGCAACAGCTTGTAGGAACTCGTACCTAGTCTTGCTCGCTGGAGTTCTTTGCCATGTTAACAGTGGCGCTCTCATTGGTGTGGGTGGAGCTGCCAGTTGGATCACACAAATATCGGTGGCACCGAGATTATTGCAAAATTCGCAAAAGGTCCATCTCTTCTCGTATCTTGGCACAATATAGATACAAATGACTCTGAGGATGAACGTCCCCTCTACATCTGTTGGAATTCAATGATGACAGCTGAGCTTGACCTCATCTTTGGATACATCACTTCTGAGGATGATGAATAGGAATGCTGGGCTTTCCCCATTGATGATCTGCTGAGGGAATACTCTCATCATTAGAGTGGCGAATGGAACGACGGCTGTGAGAAGATTTTCACTCACTTGTATCAAGAGTTACGTGGATCCTCTCCAAAAATTTGAACTTGTCCTGAATGCCATGAATACCTGCGCTGGAACAACTGCAGCACCGGTGCACCCCAACACAGATATGTTCAGGATGGATACTTCGATGAAGGGATGAAGAAGATCGAGCTCACCTTTGGCTCCACATGGCACAAGAAAGCATTGAAAGAAGTAATCGTCCCTGAGCGCTTTGAGCTAAAGGACTAACATGCCTTCTTTTGAGCTGCAGATGTAAAGTGTGGGGCTCTGTAAGGCGGCGCTATGCCTAGCAGCTCACTTACTTCCTATACTTCTGTACGTATTATTCACCGCACATTATACTTACGACAATTCATGGTTACTTTACATCTATGACCAACTTACGATTTCCTTGACTCTCTATTTCTGTACTATCATTAGTCATATGTCACACATATATACATGTTATATAGTGACAATAAAATCTATCTTCTTACCATTAACCATTGCCCAATTAAACTTGGAATATCTAAGTTTGTGGGCTCCGGTTCTGGATTTCCAGACTGTGTTTCGGTCTCTCTCTCTTTCTCTGTTCACTCCTTCTCATGGATTTCCAGAGAAGGTGAACAGCCTCATCTCATGGATTTCCAAAGAACACGAGGCTCGTTCAAGTGGACTGATCAATCAGACCTTAACAAGGTCTCTCCACCCTTGCGGACTTGATACTTGCTAGGATACTCGTCGCTCAGATTTTCCAGTCTCGTAGGCTCACGTAAACGAGTCCTACAATCACTCACTCTATCTCTTCCCACTTGGCTGATGCATAGTGTTAAATGGTGTGCCTTCTCTTTTTGCAGCCATCTCCAGTACCTGCCAAATGCCTATAATCACTAAATCCCAGCTGCGTCTGCCAGTGACACAAGCATGCTGTCCCCTGCATATGTATAAAGGTAGAAAGGATTATGATGTGACTGCCTTTGTCACTATGAATGTCTCTTTGCTGCCCCTTTTTCTTGTTATTGAACCTGACAACAATAATGCGACACCACTATGTCGTGCTATATCTTCCCCTACCGCTGCACTAGAACGATGTTCTGCAGTGACATAATATCTTCTGCCCACCTTGAAATGTGGATTTTGCCAAACTCAATCCTGATCATAATATCACTCCCTGCTATCAGCCATAACATGGAATGCTGCAGCCACCACCACCCATGCTATTTATTGATGGTGGTCACAGTCACTGATACCACATGAATGTCCCATCATATCAAGTATCCCAGTTCGACTCTATCTTACTGCACTGTTGTATGTTGTCCTTATGCCCCTTGCAGGTGTTCATGTTATGTACATTGAATATAACATTGTACATGTAATGGAAAACAATGATCGTTCTCATTTGTACCTGGTCAGCATATTAGTCAGAGCAATGGCTTATTCTATTGTGATGAACTATATTGTCAGACTCGCTCAGCAGCAGGAATTGACATTGACTTGATCACCCCTCCCAACTCTGCTTGAACTTCATCAATTCCAATGCAGGCATTGTTGATACTTGTTATAATTTCAGACAACACATTAGCATGCCAAGTAGGTGACAAATACAGCATGTAAATGACATCAAATGGCAATAATCGATCACTTATTTGTTTGATGCTATTTTTTCATTTCTCAGATGTCCTCAAAAGGGTTTTTCTGATAGACAAATCACATTTTGGGGAACTACTCAATCCCCTGGCAACTCAAATCTGCATGGCATTTACAAAACAGTCTATCGAAAACATTGGAAAGATATCACAGAAGATATTTCGAAAGTCTTTTGCATATCTGCAACAGAAAAATAGTATTGTGAATTGCAGAAATATTTTTGAATATTTACTCCAAATCTATTGATAAGCTCATTCTGGAGGAGTTTGAATTTTTATTCCTGCTACTTTCTGACTACTTTTGCCACTGTTGTGAGCCAATGCCCCCTGTGTCTCATACCTGGGTACTATCAAAGAGTACATTTTGTTGTGTGTTTGGAATAACTTATATGAATATCAGAGTAGGAATGCTAGTCTGGCAGCAAAAGTTCATTTTTGAGCAGTTTTGGCCATACTGAGCAAATTGTTAATAATGCCTTTTGGGCTTTAATAAGTGAAGCTATGACTTCTGCTTTAAGCAAAAAAATCATCATTCGCAGTAGTAATGATATTTATATCTTGAAATTAGAGAGGTTGTGAAAGCCACCCATGGCTGCTTAGTCAGCCATAGGCAGCTTTTTCCATGTGTGATCGCCATGCATGGCTTCACACAACTGAACAGATTTTGCTCAGTTTTACAACAATTCTATCACTACATCTACTCCTCCATGCATCTGTTTGATACTGCCTAAGAAGTCTCTTGAGCCAACTGTTCTCACACCCCCATGTCATCATCTCTTGTTCCCTGAGAAGTATCTCCTCCATGAGATTGCCAGGATGGAGCACTCCCACAATCAGATGCAGACACTCTCACAGATGCTCCTGCTCCTCGGCAGTTATGAAACATAAAGTTGCCTCATTGAAAGGCTTGGCAAGACTGATGGCTTGTCACAGAAGTTGACATCATATGCCCATTTGAAGAAACTAATGCTGCCGCTGTTACAGAAGCATGGAACCATGTTGCCAGTCATCAGAAAAAATGCTTTTGCCCCCAGGGTGCTTCAGGTTGCCCTAAAGTACTCTGGGGGCTGGTCAGGGCACGCCAGAGCCAGGGGACCCTAGGGTGTCTCAGGTCACAGTTACCAGGTATTTTTTTTCTGAGATGCCCTAGAGCAACTCAGACTAACACAGAGTTCAGCTCTGAGTACCCTGAATAGCTCTGACCATCTCTGAGAAGCTTTCAAATAGACTTCATTTACTTTCACAATTTCAAAGAGAAGTTTCAAAATCAATGCATTCATTTTTATCTAATACAAGCTACATACTATACATAATAAAATAGAGGAGTGGGAGTATATAATAGAGAGAAAGGAAGGAGAAGCAAAGGGCCAGAGATAGGAGAAAGAGGAGAGGGAGGAGGAGGGGGAGGAGGAGGAGGAGGGAGAGGAGGAGGAGGAGAAGAAGGAGGAAGAGAAGAGGGAGGTGAGGAGAGGTTGGATGATGTGGCAGGAGTGGGTGCTCAGTAGCAAGGACTGTAATGATAAGAAGAGGAAATCCTGCAGAGGAGAATGCTGGTCAATTGAGAGAACATCAGAAAAGAGAAGAAACACTCACCAAAACCACAGAGGTGCTGCAGACCTCCAATCCTCAACATCTACAAGTGATGAGCTGGCAGCCAGCAGACAAACAGACAGCAGTAGAGAACATAAAAGAGAAAAGGAAAGAGGAGAGAGCTATCCAAACAGTATGATGCACAGGTAGAAGGAGTCTGTTAGCAAAGAGGAAGGGAGAGAGGAGAGAAGGAGATAGGAGAAAGTAAGAGGAATGAAGTGAGAAACAAATGAGTGCTCGAAATTGCAAGTTCAACATCATATAACACTTTAGGGGAGGCTAATTTGACTTTGGGCAATGACAGACAAGCTGGCACATCAATCTGCAACAGGTCCATCACATTTTCCCATGCTTTTTGGCAGAGAAAAGTGTCACCTTTGACTTTACACAACAACCACTTCACCAAATGCTATATATTTAATATGTATCTGAATCAGTTTATTGAGCAGATTCTGAATATTAAATTTGTTTAACCATCAGAGGCCTGCTTCAAGAGATATTCACAATTTTGTGCATATTTGCACATTCATTGCTTATTTGCCTGTATTAAAACAACTCATGTAATAAAAATAAGCTGAAAACTAAATAGTCTAACAGTTGTAGGATATGAACATTCTAATTTGTAACCTATACCTTCTCTGAGCAGCTCAGAGTGCTCTGTGCTGCCTTGAGATGCTGTGGGAAGCTTTGAGACAGCCTGAGAAAAGTCAGCTGCTCTAGGGCAAAAGCCTTTTTTCTGATGGCCAGTGAGCTCTTGAGGAAATCAACTAAAGAGGGCCCTCAGTCTGTCACTTGGGGAAATGGGCCATTGCAAGCACAGCAGATACCAGTCCGCAGATGGCTAGTTCCAATGTCATGAAACACTTACTTCTTTCTATAAATTCAAAGACTGTACTGCGGTGCTCACTGCGGGGAAGCCAACCTTTTCTGCAATGAAAAAGTCGTGAGAAAAGATTTCGAAATGGCCCACTTTCCGAAACCTTCCTCGACGTGAAGAAGGAGGGTTAGTTTTAAAAATTCACTGCTCCTTCTGGTGCGTGAAATGGATGAATTTTTTGACCGATGTGATTTTTCGTTTTCTATCACGAAAGTAATCAATTTTATGGGCGAAACTCACAGTACAATCCTCTTCAGGAGAGGCTATCAGATCTTGATCCTTTCCAAAAATATTTTTCAACCTTTCAGATCCTGTGTTTTGGCTTGAGGAGTGATTTGAAAACACCAAGATTTGGATACAGAATTGTTGGAGTGAAAAGTCTCAGAGATCATGCAATCGTAAAGCAGACAAACAACGGTCACGGAAGAGTTTAAACAACACCTCAGGCAAATTCAATCATTTAACCTCCTGTGATGGCATGGGCATAATGACGCCAACCACCAAGATATGAATCTCAATCAATATCTGGATTGCGAAGTTTACGTTCATTCGTCTGCATATCCAAAAGTTTGTGACGCAAGATAAGTTAAAGATTTATTTTGGAGAACATCGGGAACTTCGTTTCACGGTGAAGTCCAACTCATTCAGTGCTGTCAAATGGGGAGTAGAACAGCTGGCCTTTATGAGTTAGACAAAGGCTTACGAAAGGTGAGCCATTTCTCTGCGAGAAAAGGCTAACAAGTTGCCTTGCCGAAAAGGAAGAACATATCTCCGCTACTGAAGGTGCTTCGGGAAAGGGAGAAAAGTTTCCCGGCATCACTTTCCGGTTTGGATCTAAAGTCGGTCGATTTTGGTCAATGTCTGTAGCATTAAAGTGAGGGATAGAGCGCTCCAATAGTCTGGAAGCATTAAGGTCATTACAAGGGTAAAATATTGCACATGGAGAAAGGCCAACCATGCCTAACAGGAAACATCGGACTGGCTTTCTGGCGACACAAAAGGCATGGTGAACCCTGCCAAGGAACGCCCTCTTTCTGTCATCGGAAAAGGCTCCATTTCAATCACCGGAAAAGGCTTAGGAAAGGCTATGTGCTCAACAGAACACCGGAAATTACATATTCTACATCCTAGCCTAGGGTTCTTCCAGACCCGGGACGAGGATCCTCGTCGTCATAATACCAGTCGAAATTGAGCATGGCCCATTAATATTGTACACGGCACGGCGACGGAGTAGAATCACAGCAGCGCAACCCTGCGAAACGCGTACGGCCGTAAAGCCCGCGGGTGAGGCTTTGCGCAGAGTACTAGTGTTGCTGAAGAGTGCTTGTGCTTTGCTGGACTCATTTCATATCCGTTTGCAGGCGAAATGGCCAGCCAACGCGAGCAAAAGAATGTACACGTTGTAAATTCTAGGTCACGTGGAAGCTGTCACGGGTTCGGCGCGTCCTTTAAAATTATCGGAAGGGAGTATCGTACGGGTAATGCACGAATGGGACGACATGTGCAGTAGGAACATGCTCGAGCATTCCCAATCACAAAGAGAAGCGCTCTGGGCGGCTGCCCCACACGGGAGGACCTTTTCAGCCTTCCGAGTCTGCTTATGTGCTCGGAGTGGACCCGCCTCACACGTACATGATCATGGTCAATTTTCGATTCCCGTACCGGCTCTTCACGCTTCCAGTACTTTATAAACATATATCACGATCCACGATCCACGGTGCTAGTCCACATCCCGAACATTGGTAGTTGACATGGCGTTATCCCTTGCGTTATCCACTGCCTCCTCATCTTCTGCTCGCTCTTGTGCAGTCCATCATGCTAGCCTCGTAGATCCTGCCACACATTCGCCTGAGCTCATGGAGCTCATAGACATCGTGATATCTCGTCCAGTCATCGGTAAGTGTTTTATGCCAAGCCCATTGTATTTCGCTCAGTTATATTTGCGCATAGGCTTCATTGTAGACACTGTAATATCTACCATCGACTACGCCATGGGTCGTCCCTCTTCCAGTCGGCACCACACAGAATACTCCAATTTCACAGATTTCGTGACCAATACTATTGCCCACGCCGAAGTCACTACTCCAACAATCCTGGTCTCCCTCGTCTACCTCGATCGAGCAAAGCCGCACCTGTATATCACTTTTGAGGAGTGGGTTCTTGAACGAGCTTTCCTTGGTGCACTTGTTGTTGCATCTAAGGTATTCCGACATTCATACCTTCTCCGGTTTCATGAACATTCAATCAAGTCTTACAGTACGTCAATGACTCAACTCTGAAGAATATCGACTGGGCCATTTGCACTGGCATCTTCGGCGGCCGAGACATTGGGCGCATTGAGCGCGAGTTTCTTCACGTCCTAGACTTTGACCTCGGAATCGCGGAGCACGACCTCCTGATCCACCACCGTGGACTGTTGTTGGCTGTAGGTCCAAAACATTGTTCCCGTCGCATGTCCCCCGCACTCAGGCACCCGGACACCTTCCATCACCACAGTCCAAAGCCTTGTTCGCGTCGCGTGTCCCCCGCACTCAGGCACCCGGACACCTTCCATCACCACAGTCCAAAGCCTTGTTCCGGCCGCGTGTCCCCCGCACTCAGGCATCCGGACGCCTTCCATCACCATAGTCCAAAGCCTTGTTCGCGTCGCGTGTCCCCCGCACTCAGGCACCCGGACACCTTCCATCACCACAGTGCGCGTGCGCGCAATGCATGGTGTAGGGGCCTGCCGGCCCGAACATGTTATCTTCGTCGCCAAACGTTGCATGGCCGTAAACGCCCTTCATCCGGACCATCGATATCGGAATTCTCCCATCGTGTCATGCTCAGCGATCGCTCCGCCCCACACAGTCCGGTGGCTAGACCCCGGCTACGGCATAAACACATGTACAAATCATTGGCAGGTGCAAGCCATGGCCAGTGCTTGCAACAGCACCCCAACCATGGTAGGACGCTGAATTCCTCTGGCCAATAACACAATAGCTTTCCACGTCCCAAACGGCGGCATCTTTTGCCACTGATGCCACTTCTAGATCTCCAATCTGAGCACTTCTCGGCAACCAACCTTTTTTTACGGTTCGCCCCCTCATTGCCAGTAGTCGTTTGTTTAAGAATTACATCTTCTCTCGTTGTCTGACGGCAATTTAGTCACTCGCTGCTTTTCTTTTATTCGTATCATCCCAGCCGTCTCCGTTGCATCTATTTCATTGGGTTCCTTGGCATCTTCTCGCAATCCACATTTCATGTACACTAGCGAGCGTAATTTTATTTTCCTTCTAAATCCTCCATTCAACACTGGCAAAAGAGTATGAGCCCCATGATAACAGCGAAACAAAGAGATCTTGCCTTTCACTAATATCCAGTTTCAAGCCTTCTTCTAGACAATCGTGCACTCGAGACTGTAATCTACCCGCTGCCACAGTACCCACTAGGTCCAAAGAAATATACTTCAATTGATTGGTAGTAGCATTCCAGCGTGACTTGATAAAAGCGATGAGATAGGTTTCAGAGCAGGCATGCGACTCGAGACGGAGGCACTCCAAGTCTTTCAGCATCTTCAGATCGCCCGAGGTCGACTTTTGGCTGAGTTCGTGCAAAAAATGATCGCCCACGCAATGAAACGGGCGCCAGCTGATGACCGTAAGATGTGTCAGCTGAGGCATCGAGTTAAGCACCTCAATAAGACAAGATTCGTCCATGGGAGGGCTCCAGAGCTCGAATTTCGTGACTTGGCAAGACATGTCAGTAAGAGTCATGATTGCATCTCGAGTCCAATAGGACGTATTCCTATGAAATCCAAGGAAATCGCGTAAAACGTAGCGAATCGTGAGTTCGCTAAGTTCCATGCAGATCATATACCGGTAAACCTCCCCGCTGCCGCCGTCTGGAGGGCTGTGTTCCGTAATCTCCAAAGACTCCAATGAATGGAGCATGATGGGTCTGACAATCTGCTCAAAGGCACGCTCCACGCGTGTTGTGAAGGAAGTGGAAAGGCGGCATCGTTTTAATGCGATACACTGGTGGAGGACAGTAGCACAGTCCTCGAATGATAGATCGTGATATACTCCGGACAGAGCTAGCTCCTCGATGCCTTGCCAAGGAAGAGCACTACTATGGGCAGCGAGTAACCCTATTTCGGATAGCACCACCCTGCGTAAGGACGGTGCAGCTGAGAACTTGATGATGGGAGGTGATGGAATCTCCAAAGTATCATCAAAGTCCTCTGTACCAGATACCTCTCCCTCGATTTCAAGCGACGTAAGGCGTGGTGCAGACAACATCGATAACGGGGCGTTCTCTTCTATCAAACCCCTCAGCGCGAGGAATGTCATATCAATGTGGATATCTTGCCATCGATGAGAGTTGACAAGGAGCGGCGCAAAAACCATTTGAACATCAGCGCTACACGAATGGATAGGATTGTCGATACCGACAGAGAAGGCGGGGTAGATTATGATGTGAATTGTCAGGTCGTGCACCCCCGATCGCTCCATCCACAAGGTGACAAGGGAGGTGAGCCGGACCACCTCGACCTCGTCGAGGTCTTGTGGAAATTCTATCCGAAGAGATGACCATAGGTCAGGTGCAGATAACACAAATTCTCTCCATGCTTTGCAGATCTGCCCAAGCACCAGCACCGTTGGGTATCCCTGTTTCAAAGGAAAGTCGGTCAGCGTGTCTGAGGGTAGGTAAAACTGAGATATGTTGCGAAGTAACTTCGGAGCAAACTGGAAGAGCGACATGACGGTATTGTTCGCATACATGTTCTGGCGAATGAGAATTCTACTGTAAATAAGCTACCTTCCGCTTAGCAAGCAGACCGACCCGCATCAATTACAATTTTTTGGAAGGTGGTATATGAGCGGACCAGCTTACTTCGGGGCGACCCAGACCCTTACCGGTCGAAGACCCTACAGGTACAGGTTTCTCGCAGGCGCGGGTAGTGGCTGGAACCTTTGGGGATCGGAAGACCCGCAAAGGCATGACCAGAGAGTTTGACAGGGACTTTCTGGCACCGTGATCACTGATATCCCCTGCATTGAATTTTGCCTGCAATGACAGCCATGATGCAAGCAGGGGATAAGATAATAGTGAAGCGGCGGCGTTCCGAGACCAACGTATGTGTCGTCGGTGCCAATTAATATGTCGGTGATAGTTCCACATATAATCATTGACAGCAATGCGTCGATTCTCCAGTACAGGCCCAGGGATCGTACCTGAGTAGGATTCGGTGTGAAACCAAATGTTCGTCGCCTAGTAAGAAGTGGCTTACCAGTGACAAAAAATTAGCGACACTGGGATTTCGAAGGAAAGCAACATGATCACGCACCAGAAGACCTCAAAACAGCGGATTCCGCCCACAGTTCCTGACCTACATCCCCCGGGAAAGCGAGGAGGACGCCAGCAACGATGGTCCGCAAACGGTGCCTTGAGACTATACACATCAGATATTACAAGCACACAGGAAAGATAGGAGGACTCACCAGCAGCACAGATGGGCTCAGGATAGGGATGCATCATGCGCTGAACGAAAAACGTGTTTGGGTGTTCGTCGGATGTTGCCGTTGCCTATCTGAAAGCGGATGGACACGAGCCTACCGTTGCCTTACCACGGATGCGGCCCCGAGCCTATATATAGGCCCAGGTACAAAAACTATTACTATTAGTACCGGTACTCACATCACAAACCCGCGCAAGGAGTCGAGCCCAAACCCTTGACATTCCGTAGAATAACGTTGGGGGGAGGGGGGTGAAGTGAAACGGTATCTACCGTCTCAATATGCATCTGTGCAAGTGCGTTGCGTGGTAATGAAGGCCGTGGATGTAGTTTTGGACGTAACTCAGATTTTCTCGCTTTTGGGATGGAACGGCCAAGGAACCCGGGGCGGAAGACGTCGACCTCATGTTGCGTGCATAGAACGAGGCTAAGGCGATGAGTTCCTTATGTTTTATCGCGGGCGCTTCCTTAGCGCCATCATGACCACGATACTACGCCCCTTGTCCTGCAATCTGAGTAGTCATTGAACCTTGTGCGGAGCCTGCAAACACTGTCATTATAACCTGAAGCACCAGCGAGCATTCAAACACGATGTACAACAAAGGCTCGTGCGTAGTAATAGTCGGGGCAAGTTAAAACCGTGACCTATATACGAGTACGCTCACAAACTCGTCGTGACAACGCGTCGAGCTGGCACTGAATGCGTAGTCCCCTGCGAAGATGGCTGTGCTTCGATAGGTAATTGACCGCCCTGTTGAGACTTTCAGATAGCATTTTAACAGTCAAACACCATTGCTTACTTGAGAACAGCGACCCTCGCAAGTGCGCGATCCCCTGATCGAAGGTTGATCACAGACGTCTCCTCCCGTTTTCCGATTTTCATGACGAGGATTTGCCCATGCCAGTTCCCATCTGGGAAAATTCGAGCGACGGATGGGTTTTTAGGCTGATATGCATGTCTTGTGAAAAATACTCGGAAGGCGTGACTGTCCCCGGACGTTACGAGCTCGACCAAGCAGTCGTGGATGAAGAGGCGGGTTCCTAGTGCGACTTCCACCAGAGGCAATTGGATGTGTCGTGCCCCAAACCCGATCTTTCGATAAGAGGCTGTTGGGATGCCCACGTAAAACGGCGCAGTGCTTGTAAAACTGTAAAAAAGTGCAGCAATATTGCGCTGCGTCTGCGTACATACTCGCTGAGTTAGCTCGATCATGATCAAAGGTTGAATGTTATCGAACACATTACAAAAGCTTGTCCCCCAATCAGATCTCTCCTTGTTGAGGGCATTTTCAAGTTAGCGAGCACCAATGGCATAAAATAGGTCTTATATGTAGGGGTAATTAACTTGTTAACAAACAGACCTGACCTTGAAATTGGACGCACACTAAATATGCCTAAGATCTAGATATCGAGCGAGCCACAACGAGGCAAGAGAACCCATGCCATATTATAAAATGTTGAATTCACAAATTGCAACCAAATGCCAGTGACTACGTACGTATACAAGTGTTCGAAAATTGAAATAGTCACGGTTGGAACGTTAACGGAATTCGAATTCGGACTTACGGAACGGAACCTCGTCGATCATCCGGGATTCCTTAAACATACTACTGATGGCCGCTTGCGGATCTGCGGGGAGGTCATGATCAGGGACGGACTCGACTCCTACCAATGCCATGGCATCACCTAGCTAGGATGTTTCCACTTGATTGATCATGCCTTGCATTACTGTGCCATGTCCACTTTCTATAAGTACTTCCAATTCGATCGACATATCGCCGGGTACTGGGAAAATTCACGTGCCTCTAACTGCCCCTTCGTGAAGACCTTACCAGCTAGGAAAGTCGGAGCGGGGTAATCGCAGCTCTCCTCGATGATGGATGACAACACGGATGGCGCTTGGCTGTTGATGTCTATGGATCAAGTAAGTCACAGTCTCCGGTGCAACGAAGATGGATTACACAGTTACGCAATGACAGGCGGATAATATAATAGAGAACCGTTCTGGCTTTGAGGAAGGACCTATAGATCCTACTAGCCTACCGATGGAACGTGCGACACCGCCGTGTGATGCATATGAAGCATCAGTAATTATCTTCACCGTTCACGTCAGGATCAGCTCCCTGAGACCAACTTAGTTAGGCACAGATTGGCTTTTACAGGAGGAAGGGGATGAAGAGATATTTGTGAGTTGTTAAGTCTGACAAGCTGCTAACATTGGATGACACATGCTTAGGAATACTTGGAAAGTTATTTGCTGATTGATGAGTGCCGCACCGATCATTTTCGAGAGCATCACAGAGTGGCTGCTAGCGAACGCAGCACAGAACGAACTTCACACAGTGATCAGCTTCCCATAGACTATGACGAGATTCGCGTGGAATCTGACCAAAGGCGGGAGAGAACAAGATCCTCGCACCCCACTCATTCCCAGCCAGCTGTCCCTGAAGAAGGATATATCGAAGAGTATGAGTCTCTATCCCAACCTCAAAATGCGACGGCATTTGCAGCTCACCAGAGACCTTCAAATATTCCCACTTTCATCGAGGAAGATCTTCGAACCATCTGCTCAGATTTCACGGTCAGTTACCTTTGATTCTACTAGAAAACTACTCTTTCTCATTTCTAGGCAACGTAGGCTTTTCCGGGGAATTTCCCTGAGCATCCTTCCTGGGCTGAAAATGTGAGCAGTTCTTCTTTAACTAACCGTAATGTCCCCCTTACACGTTCTCACAGCGGATGGATACCGACGATGAGGGATGGCGATCCCCAAGGCCCAATCCGGACCCTAACGAAGAACAGGTCGGCCATCCTCATACTTTCCTCTCTGAGACCTCCTTGGTAAAGTTTACGCCTCGGCTGCCTCTAGATGCGATTCGAAACCTTTAGCGCACATGGCGGGATGGAAGTTGATGGGTATGAAAACTCGAGAAATTCACCATTGAATCGTGGCCATCCTGACGTAGAAGACGCCATCGCCCGTTTCCCTCCTTACCAACTGACTTGCTTTCTAGGCCCCGAGTGCAGGTTCAGATTTGTTTCACCGGACCGATTCCGAAGGAATGGATGTTGATGGGTATCAAGACCCAGATATATCGCCCCAGCACTCTCACAGACAATATGTACGAGACCCAGGCACCCATACCGTGCACTTCTCCACACCAGGGACGGACGTGCCAGGCCACGATGCATTCTCAGACTTACATCGACATTTGAATGAGCAGAAGGCATCCCTCCTTAGGCTACAGTCGTCCATTGATCAGCGACTCTCAGAGCTAATGGAGCGCATTGAGCGCCTGGCGGAAGATCACACTCGACATCCTGCACGTCGAACCACATCCGATCGAAAGCGCCAAGAAAAAGACTCCTCAGCCAATTATTTTCGAGTATGTCGAACCAGTTATGGCGCCCTTATCCTAAGATGCTGCAGCTGACCTCACCTTACGAGGCTTGTATTCGAGCGCACGTAAAGCTTCGTCTTGGTATGTGTGCTACCCAACAACTACCAGACAGGCCTCCACAGAACGTCATCGCGCGAGAGTTATCACGGATTAATAACGGCGAAGACCCTCAATTCCCCTTCCTTGCAGACCTTGGAGACTCCCTTTCCTGTGACTGGAACCTTTGTGTCCAGAAATACTTCTACCTCGATTTCTGGGCATCTGTTCGCGCTCATATATACCAAGAGAGCTTGATTCCAGCTCGCTGTAAAGATCGAGAGATCTTTGCTATGGCCTACACGACCCACATGCAGCATTTGAAGAAGACATGGCAGGATCAGCAACAGCCCCCGGACCGCGCGAAGGCAGAGAGTAAACGCATGCACAGTACCCGGAATAGCCGAATCGGCACGGTAAGTGTATATCAATCTTCACGGCTGATATAGACACTGAAACAATCATCTCAGACATATAGAAACCGCCGAGATGCTGCGGCACTCCTCCCTCCAGTCATTGCTCGTCCGCTTGTAGACCTGGTTCAGCGCATCGGCACCGCTGGAATTAGTTCTGATGAGGAGATACCCGGAGCTCGTCCACGACAGTACACCATCTTTGAGAAGCCATGGAGGGCGGATGCGCTGTGTCATTTGTATCGCCATCTGGACCTTATACATGCGGCGAACCGAAACCCCAATGGCAACCCAATTCGAACGCGTCACCGAAGTCTGCGAACAAGGGGATCCCAGAAACCGCCCAAAGGCTTGCCGGCGGATTGCTTCAACAGCAGATATCTGGGGCAGATAACACGCTTGGATAAGGAGTTTCTGTGTATGACTGGTACTTTCGGTGTGGAGCGTTTACTAACAGAAGTTCAGCGTTTAGCGAATTAGATTCACTTGTGTTATTGATACATTGATATTGATTTACTAGAAAAATCATCAATATTTATGTTCCAAGGACTGTCGAATTGTGTCAATACGGCATCGAAACTATTCACATACAAGTGATACTAGAACATGTGCGCATGTGCGTATCTGCGGGATACTGGAAGATGACACAGACCTTGCCAGGCTGACCAGAAAATTCAGGCATGGTGGTGATCAGCCCCACTCGGAACGCGGGTTTCCATACCTCTGAGTCTCGCTCGTTGCCCTCGAGCACTAATACTGACGGTGGAACCGCCACCTTCACATGATCTTTTGTTCGCACTCTTGTGAGCAAGAAATGGAGAGCGAACGGAATTGTAATTCACCACTGACTATTATGCTACTGACTATAGGTACACTTGAGCAGCTGCCAGCGGATAGATAAAACCACAAATATTACGCTCAACGTGCTTCTGCCATGTATCAACAGCGTTCCTGTCGGGCTCGACAAAAGGTTCCATGTCATCACCATGCTTGGCGACATCATCAGCCAGAATGTTGTTGAAAGCTCGGACACTACAAACACATCAGTAATGACGGAGGAGGGGAAGATAAACAGCGACAATCACCCAGACATCGCCGTCAAACCGCAGGACAAAGAAAGAAGTTTTTGATCCAGTGCAATCCAGAAGTCCTTGACAGCGATGTCATCCATCACGGAACGCTGGATGAAGACGTATTGAGTCATAAGACATAGTTTAACCATGACGCTCTCACCATGAGCGCTACTCGAGCACATGTTTCGACCGTGAGTCGCATGCCAGCTGGAGCAACGAGATTCCGTGACAGCTGGTTGATATGCATATGATCACACAAACTCGGCGAAGAGATGCTGGACCTAATCTAGGGGGACATGGAATGAATATAAAAGCAGCCTTGTCAAGGATTTCATACCTCTCGCTCAAACCGGGTTCGGGTTCTTAAGACTTCTGATTCCACATACACTCTTGACTCTTTACTGCTCGCATCCCAATCGAAAGGGCGCCAGAGCTTGGGCAAGTCCATGAGCGAGTTCTATAGGGACTAGTCAATTCGTTTTGTGGACAAGGGTAAAAGCTAGAACATGCCATAACGTGGTATACCAGTGCATGGGGGGTGTAGGACTCAGTTCGACCAGATACAAAGACAGCGATCACGATCTTCTCAACAATAGCATGTATGGCTGGATCCTAAGCAGATAAGACGTCACCGATATTTATCGGGGATGACTGTTTTACACATACGACATTCTCTTGACCCTGAGCAAGGGCAGAGACTTTATTGTGAAGAATGAGAATTTCGGCGAAGAGCCATGCTTCACGGTCCGCTGGCTCCTCCTGGCAAAAAAATCAGGATCGTTACACAAATAAAACCAGCAAGACATTACCTGCATGAAATCGTACAGCTGAGTTCTCTGCGATTCTGATAATAACTTCGCTGCGGAGACGTAACCGGGAATCTTCGCATACGACGTGTTCAACGGAGTCTAATCGGTGGAAACATTAGGTGTATATACCATACGAGCACAGGATCCGGAGAACTCACGTCAACTTTGCGCCGTTTGGTTCCACTTTCACGGTCAGATTCATTCGCCTCGTCATGTTTGTCGGCATCGTTCTTTCGCTTGTTGGGCCGGGGAAGCGACTCTTCAGGTGTGCAAAAAGGATCTGCGTCGCCACTGGCGCTGCTGTCGCTTGCAAATGCTTCCATGATAAGACAAGCCGGCACCTTTGATACGAATTATTGTCGACATCCAATCGAACCCTTTTATAGGGAAAACGACCGTCTAATCAATTGCAAGTTCAAGTTCTCTCGTCGGACAGGCTTCAAGGAAAAGGTCTGATCACGAGGAATCGGATCATCAGCTTTGTCAGCGGAACATTTGAATCCTTCACGTGGCGCCGGGAAAGGTTAGTCAGCGGGAACATCCCGGCCGCATGAGAGTGGCCGTTCCTTCAAGCTATCCATATTATAATATAAAATCACGAATCCCGTTGTGAAAATGGATTCTGATGCTCTGAGAACATGGCTCCTGTCCGCTTCGAATCCCCACCCGATGTTCCGGCTTTAAACCTCCATCACACTCGTACTGGCCGAAAGACGATCATTCAAGGCCCGTATGGGCCTGAGCTCGCCACTCCAGGAAGAACAAATCCATCGGAAAGTCCGCCGAGCTCCCCAAAACTGAGACGCAGCCCGCGTCGCAAGAATATGAGGCGCATTCCGACGGTTTCCAGGGACCCCAAGATCGTGAAGTCCCAGAGAGGCGCCTGTGCCGTCGCAGGAATTTCAGGTTAGTTTATTGCTCCGACTCGTGGCATTACATCCTTCGGTAATGGCCCCCCCAATTTTTCGGGATTCTATTCATCGGCCAAACCTGGTACATTTACATAGAAGTAGTTCTCTATGAAGTCAAGTTCAGAAACTCATGCATTTGTTCCACACAGCGGCCACCAGTGATGACGAAGCCGGTGACGTGGTCTCGCATGACCATACCGTGCATATTGGCATTCATTCGGCGGTCCCCACAGTCCCGAAGATTGTGAAGTCCCAGAGAGGCGCCTGTGCCGTCGCAGGAATTTCAGGTTAGTTTAATTTTCCGACTCGTGGCATTACATCCTTCGGTAATGGCCCTCGCCATTAATCGAGATCTCAATTCATCGGCCAAAGCTGGTGCATTTACATAGACGCATCACTCTTTGAAGTCCAATTCAGAAACTCATGCGTTTGTTTCGTACAGCGGCCACCAATGACGAAGCTGATGACGTCGACTTGGGAGATCATAATGTGCGTATTGATGTTCGTTCATGCCTTCTGACACCCTCCGTAAATGTGAAATACTCGACAGCAATGCTTCTTCTGCTGTCAAGGTGGATATATAGTAACCTGTACCTCCTGCCGCGGATTCGCAGCATGTTTCTCTATGGAGGGCATGCCTGGCTGCATCCCCGCAAAATTTCTTACCAGTTGGGTATGCCCCCCTTGTCACCGGCTTTCTCGCTCCACAATTCCGGTATGCTCTCCCTTGTTCTTTTGGTTTGACAACGCCTTTTTTTATCGTCGATTCAATTCAACAGTATCCGTGTCCTTCGAGGTCTATCGGTGGCAGTCAGTCGGGAATGGATAACCGTCCCCTGATTTTATACAACGTCTATTTTGACGACGGTGTATCGTTTAGCGGCCTAGAGGCTTCAACAATGATATTGGAATATCTGGCATACAGCCGCTTCATAGGAGCGGTCAGTTGCATACCATCTCATCTCGTAGCATCACTTACCCTATTTCAGGAAGACAACCTTCTGCTACTTAGGCTGAAGTTTTCCGACTTGGCTTCGCGCCAAACACGGACTTTGATGTCGAAGAATAGGGCCGCAATGTCCGCCTTTGCTCAGAAGTGTGTCTTTTTGGCCGATATTATGTACACATGGCGCCTATTAACCATTTGCTAGGAGGAAGAATGCAAGGCTGATTATCACCATCAGCACACACGCCGACCCCCAAGATGGTGGCCTGCTCTACGGTGATCGGAAATTTGGTTGTCTTTCAATGGTACTGGTTTGCCAAGGTGGTTAATATGACTGATAATTAATGATTGAACATTGTCGTACAGATTCTTGACCACATCCTCGGGCCCTGTGAAAAGCGGAATATTCCGTTGGCGCACTCCCTTCTCTTCATTATCTCGTGCGGCGGATTTGTTCATCATGCCATGCAGGATATCCGGGAGGCAAGGTTCGTAATTATCATCCAGATTATAAGTTGTAAGAAATTCACCACCCGTATCCGGCGCAAGTTCTTGTTTCGATTCGACTTTCGCCTTCGGAGCAGATAATGTCGATCCACTAACGGTTGCAAGTCACTTCATTCACACCGTGGTAGATTATCACATCTTCGGTTGTGAGTCTCTCGAACCGGTCCTCGTGAGGGCATTTAAACCCGAAGTCGCTTCGCATACTCCGGTTTATGTCTTTGTCGGCCCATCCACAATACGCCTGGTCAATGCGACATGGAGAAGGAGGCCGAACGGTGAGGACATCCGGTGTTGCAGTCAAATCCCCAAGTACATCGTAACGCAACGTCGGCAGCATAACGTTGTCATTCTTATGCGTTGTTTTGAATCTGGCCACCAAGGATCAAGAAACCTTCGGATTTTTCCGTTACCGCAGGAGTCTGGGGTTCGAAAATTCATTCAATCGGGAAAGAATCGTATCATGCTGGAGTTTCTATAATCGATATTACAGTATTACACGCTCTGCTCTACATATGACTAGTTATCTTTTATGATCTCCCCCCCCTTTGCGAAAGCCCAAATCTAGAGTGTACTGATTGGTCTCAATCCCTTGCATATCATCAAATGGAACCCAAGACGGAAGATCTTGGCTCTGTGGTCTTCGACCTGAAACATTAGGCTCGTGACCAGCCGCGTTGGTACGCATATAAGGACATCGTGCACGGATTCAAGCCTTCGACTCATTGATCCTCGCTGTTTCCTCCCAGGCGACACTCCAGTTGGCCAGAAGGCATTGTTTGGCCCTGATTGGCAAGGGCTTCGGACGCTTAGTCAGTAGGTGCAGATGTTTAGTTCGAGTGGAGTCGCTCAGCGAGGGAATCAATCCGCTTGCTTAGTGCTTGCTTGCGGCACGCATGCGCATTCTCAAGCAATGAGCCTGTCCACGTCCGGCGGCACGTACCACCTTCTTTCGCCTATCCTCGTTGCTTTCTTATGTGATTCGACACCACCGCTTTTACTCAGCATACTTTGACTGCCGCAGGTCTATGCAAGCTACATCCAACTCAGCTCTCGGTGGCACGCCTGTGTGCAGGGCCTTAGAGGGAAAGCGATCTGCGCTTATTCGCCAGGCCAGTTGTACGGCGTGTCCTTATCACATTCGATTGCTAGCTAAGACGGTGATGGGGAATACAAAACTTGCACTATGATTATGATCCGTTGGTTTGACGAAAATTTCCAGTCCCAGATCCATGTGACATTTCCTGTATCAAGTGATTGTACCACCATGTCCGCGTGTCCGAATGCGAGGCGCGTGTCCGGCGCGTGTCCAAGCGCCTTACATAAAATGGAATTGGGCGTGCGACGCCAAACCTCCGCCATTTTTTCCAGCACTCATTTCTTAAATACGACTGATATCCAGAAAGGAAACATACATGTCCGCTAAAACGTCGTCGAAAAGGATACAAGATGCATGTCACCGATGCAGAGCGAAGAAGATCAAAGTATGTTATCCCACTGTGTGCATCTTTGTCTTTGTCTATCGCCAAACAGCTTCCTGCAGTGCGACGCATTTACTCCTCGATGCATGCCCTGTGCTGACACAAACAGCGGGTGTATCCGAACCAAGGGGGACGTTGGAGAGCTTCAAGCGCTCCGACTGGCCGTTGTGGATCTTCAAGGAAAGGTGGAACAATACGAGCGACTACTTCGAATCCTCCTTCCTAATTCAGATTTGAGAGGTTTTAGTCATGGTAAGCTCTCCCCATTCACCTGGATATAGTTATCAGTCACATATTCGATTCCCGTATTCATAGGATCATCATCTTCCCGGACGACGAGCTCGCCTGACCTGCCCTTTCTCCCTCTGATCAAGGTACGATATACCGCTGTCCCGCACTTCTCATCTCATCCTCTATTCCAGTCCGGTGAAAAAGCCCATAATGACAATGATCTTTCCCACTTCAAGGTGCAGTTATTCATTCGTATTACTACCCAAGAATGCATTCGATCTTACTCTAGACTTTGGCCGAAAACATGGGTATCGTCGAATCCGCACTGGTGCACTTGATGCCAACCCCGATCATCCAAAATCAAGAGGACTTGACGATCGGATTCATGGTTCAGCGCATTCCAGGCGGAATACTCTCACAAGGTTGCGATTCCTACGAACATGAATGGGAGGCTTTAGTTTCCACTGATGGAGTCCCGTACTCCTTGCCTCGCAACAAGGACGCAATGACGCAGGTATTGGACTGCTATTTTATGCGATGTCATCCCTCGTTTCCGGTTGTAGGGAAGGATCAATTTCATTCCCTCTTCGAAGCCTTACACAACCAGAGAGAATCTTATGATCCTAGTAGATTATGTGTCATCCAGATGGTCTTCGCTATTGGAACATTGGTTTTGACGCAAGACTGCTCTGTTCCAGAACCGCCCACCACGGTCTCCTGGCCTCACCACACTGAACTCTTTGTCCGAGCGTCATATCTCAATGTCCACATGCACCCTGCAGTTTCGAGCCTCCAAGCCCTTCTGTTGATCCATCAATATCTATCACTCGAGGTCAGTACATGCACTAGTCCTATTTCGCTCTTAGACTCACTGGTGTGCTGGTTTCAGAGCCCAGAGCGGAATCTTTGGCGCTTTGTCGGAAATATAACGCACTTGGCGCTAGAGCTTAATCTCCACCGCGATCCTTCAACGCTTCCGAAGTTCTCCGATCAGGCATTCAGCCCTGAAGAATGCCGCCTGCGCATCCGGCTATGGAGTATCGTCCTCGTGTTGGATCGCGGTACATCTCTCTTGCTTGGTCGCCCGTGCACGATCTCGAGCGGTTTTGACACTCCACCGCCCAGCACCATCGTATCGAAGACATTCACTCCCTCGCCTCATTTTCTTGCCTCCCACGTCGCCGCCGACATCCATGCTCATGTCATCTCTATGTATGCTTTTGATCTCAAGGATTGGAAGACTATCGCGGAGTGGTCAGCTTTAGTCTTGCAGGAGATCGATGATTTCCATCAAAGTTTGCCCAGGACGTATAGTGACTATTTCTCCAGCGTGTTCCAAGACTTCTCTGCTACTATAACTGAAGCAGAAATCCTGACGCTTTTGAAGATAAGTTTTTCCAGAATGCTGCTGGCGCGCGTGGTATTCCTATCAGAATGGATTCCTTATGAAATTCGGCAGTCTGCCCTCGAAGACGGTGAGCGCTATGTACCCAATGATATTTTCCTCGTTCCTCATCAATTCGGCACCAATAGCTATGATGACGGCTCACAACTCGATCGTACTGGAAGCTATGCGCCTCTCCCTCCCCCGAAGAGAGGTTCATAACTTTCACATCCAACTTTACAGCGCCATCCTTATTTTGCTATATGGATTCCAGTCACTCGGCCTTGAAGCTGATTGTCAGGTTGATTGCGAAACCCTCCTTCCAGTTATCCGCCTTGCATATGAGATATTACCGCGTACTTCTCTTAGGGAGGATGCCACCACCGGCCAACCCTTTTTTGCGCAGATGGTAGAGACCTTCGGTGGTATCCAAGTCGACTCACTTGAAGCACTGCATGGATGGACTTTGTTCCCTCAACCGGGTTGGCGAGTTGAAGGTTTAGCTGAAGCAGATATGTGAAAATAGTCTTTTTACTTGATACCAATACACGCCCCAGTACGGGCCTGCATATACAATTTTGGAGTAAGGAAATTAAAAGATATGAATCGCCACGCTCCCACTATCAGGTACACATGCCGAACACACCCAGTACAGTCCCGGCAGCAACATCTGTCAAAGCAGGGTTGTCGCCGGACGCATGTTGTTGTTCTGACATCGGCTGAGGACTCGGTATCATGTGATCCAACGCGAGGCATTCCCCGTGCCGGGATGAGTCACTGACCCAGTTCGAACGATCCTGGTTTCGAATGCTTCTAACGATTTCATGGTCATCATTCTAACTGAAAGAAGGTACGGTATTTACCTAGCAGTAGCCACGCAGTCATATGTGTCATATATCAGTCGGTCGCACAGAACATTGAGCAAGTGCGTTCGCTCCATGCCCTTCTCGGGATGCTTCTCTTGCGTTATTGATATTTTCCTTTATCAGTTACAGTCTAGTTAGGGTTAGAACCATGCATCCAATCAAGAAACATAAGTCGTGGAAGCCTCGAGGACGGTCTGGTGCGCTTGTAATTTCCTGGCCATTTGTGTGGTACAACATACACATTTACGTCGAATTCACACTCCGCGCATAACTGCCATGACCTTCTAATCTTGTGTGTGCTTTCTTGCACTTGTGTTCCTTGAGCAGGGTCGGGTAGATGATGACTTTTAAGGTGCGTCGCCGCTTTTATAGATTGCAGATAGCCCATCATCTATCTCCCCGTGAGCGACAATCATACGGTGTGAGCCCCAGATTGTCAATGGCTCCCGACCGACCCATGTTCGCAACGGCTATGCTGTACCGGCATATGTCTGGCGTGCCGCTCCACCCGCGACGCTGTAAGCTACCGCTCCCCATCGCACTGTCTAATCATGTCAACGTCCGTCCACATAGATAATACTTTCCTTTCATCTCCTGACGTTGCCTCGCATAATTGGCGTGCACGAGTACACCCATACTATCATCAAAAATTGAGGCTGGATTCTGTGGTAAGTCGCGACAAGCCCCGGCATGCGAACAGTCTATAAATCGATAGTGGCAGGCTAATGACCCGGGATCGCCGCAACAATCGGGTGACCACTCAAGGCCTTCCTCTCCATGTCGACCCCGCGTTTCAGAGCGGGCGGGGAGCTCCACGGGAAACCGTCGGGACTCTAGTAGTCGCTCTTCTACTAGTCTCGCTCCCCATTCTCCAACTTTAAATCAGACGGACCAACCCTCACAGGCTCACAGCCAGCCTTCCAGCGATCTCTCAAATAATTCTAGGACTACGAGTCAAGTACCTCAGTCCTCGCCCGAGTCGCCAAGGCAACCGGAGGTGCTTTTCGAACATGGTGTTCTCCCGCCAGCAACGGTAACATCTGACGAACAGCCATCTTTACCTTCAAATGTGAATGCTTCATTATCATCGCCAAGCTCACCTTATAACACTTGCCATGAAGGACTGGCCGACCGGCGACATTGAGGCTCTCGCAGGAATGATAATACCTCTCATTGGTAATGGTAGCACAACCTCTAACCCCCCAGGTACCGCCATCAATAACGCACCTTCCGATTGGGATGGTGCACGATCCCAGACCCTGGGCCAAGTCCAGGTGCGTAGCGGGTTCGTCTAACGGCCTATCCTGACCTGCATTCACTAGAACTTGCTGCCTGGAGGCTCCGGCGGTGCAACCTGTGCTCCTACCGATACCGTCATCAACAGAGCACCTCCAGAATGGGACGACGTACTGTCCCAAACGCTTAGTCAAGTCCAGGTGCGTTCAGAGTTCGTCTAAAGACCTATCCTTACCCGCATTCGTTAGGGTCTGCTGCCTGGTGGCGCAGGCAGCTCCCTTGCAACGTTGCCTTTCGAGGGCCAAAGAACGGATGTGAGTACCATCGGCGCAACCGCCACCAATCCTGTTAACTATCTATGTCAGGGATTATTCTCGGACGAGTCCACAGCTCATACTGACCCCTCCGTTGTAACGTCAGCTCCTGTATCTTTTTCTTTGACCTTCCAAAATTCAGTACGTCATTACATAGTGGCCTTTGTGATTGCTCATCACCTAAGCCTGAAGCATCAGGAGTATTTCACAGGATCGGCGGCTCCAGTAGTCCTCTCTGGTATAAGTCAAACTCCTATACCGCATGCGGCGCCATCTTTCCAACAATCCAGCGTACGTGCTTAGCGGCTCTGTAAGTGTCATGCGGTACTCAATTTCTTAAGTCTGAACAGGGTTGGGATACCTTTGAATTACCAACAGGTCTGTCAGGACCTTTGGGCGAGGTGATCTCAATTTGGTGTCCTCCGATTCTTGCGCTTATCAACCCTCAAAGAACTACGATCACTTTGAGTCCAGATGGAATACATCCTGGATGGCTCCACATCCTGGAATACATTCCAATAACTTTCCTCCCACTGGTTGCGACAGTAGCTTACCTACTCAGGTAATGTGTTCCTCCTTCGCTTTACTGAAGTGCTTAAAATTTTAAAGGCGTATACCCCTCCCTCTGCATACCCGCGCCACCATCCTGTGCTCCCACACCAACGAACAGCGGTGTCTCAGTACAGCATTTCCACCGCTCTTTCATCTGCGTACCCGTCTCAACCTTCCAGGGGTTCTCAACAGCCAGAGTCCAATGATTCAGCTGGTCCGTCACTCCCTCCTACAGGATTACCGCCATCTCCCCGCGCAGAATTTAGACAGGTAAATATCATAATTCGTGCACAGGCATGAGTGGGAACTCATTTATCCGTCTTAGCCAGAAGAGTCCTTTGGGATTGGAAATCCCGCCGCAGTACAAAGCTCATCAAACCCGCACCAGCGCATCTCCTCTGCTGAGTCGGGAGCCGGGGAATCAGCGCCAACGGGGGTAGGACGCTCGTCCGCGGTACAAAGCTCATCAGGGCCGCATCAGCGCGTCTTCAGTAAACTCCTGAAACGACCATTGCGCGCTACCCCTAGAAGAAACGTCCAAGCAGAAGCTGCAGAAGAGTAATAGTATTAATCCACAATCGCAAACGTTCATGTATTCTGTCTATGCAAATCATATTTTCACTTTAAGGTGCGAATTGGGCATGAACGGCGACTCTAGCAGCTACAGAGCCGCGCTCGAAAGTGCGACGAGAAAGTAAGGCCGCCAGGACACAGCCCATAGTCTTGAAGCAAAATAAATGCACATGTGACATACACCAAATGAAAGCCTGCAATACTGCGGCGAAAATGAAAGCTAAGCAGCGCCAAACATGGCCACAGCCCCACCATCCAAGATCTGACATTGCCAAGACGTGAATGGGGAGCGCAGAAGGTGTCCCCACCAGAGAGCACGCACTGGCAAGGACAAGGCAAGGACAAGGCAAGGACTGATTCCGACAAGACCAAATCGGACCGATTTCAGGTGATGTAAACCACGCGAGCGCCAACGTAATCACGGAACGTCAGCGGATCTGCCAGACTGAGTCCGAACATCGAACATCGTTCCACGTTCAACGTCCTCAACTTCAAGTGTCTATACGACATTGGGTGGCCGGACCACTCCAAAATTTCAACGGTGAGTCATTCTATGTTTTTTAATGTTTTCTCATGTACACGTTGAGGCAGAGCTAACGGCTCATTTTTAAATAATCAGCAGCTTTTTCACCCCAATTTCAGACAACCACGACGATCCTATCCTCCTCCCCTCAAGGGAAGGGAGAGGGTGAGGAATGACAAAAACCTTATCCATAACACACCACTCCAGGTACGTGGTGGTAATTTCTTGCCACCTCGGGCACCACTGACCACTTTATACTTTTTATGCTTTTTACCACAACAGCGCCCTAAAACAACCGCAATGACGACACATGCCGCTCCATTCGACGACCACAGGAATTTGTATAGGTTACGCGCGGCGCCTATATAAGACCCTCATGCTTCCCTCCCCGCTCTATTGCATCGCACCACACGGACGGACACTCACACGCTCCTCCCACCTCATCATCTTTCCCTCACTCCCAATGTGAGGCCCTCCCATACCAAACGATGTCTCCATGCCCAATAAAGCCCATCCAGCTCGCTTCATCCTGTTCCCTATTCTGTTCCCACCCCAGTCTTCGCTCCTGGTTCCGGAGGCGCCTGCAATTGCAGGTATCCTTCTCAACAGGAGCTATTTCTGAGGGGCTGCAGACAGGTGATGGAAGGCTGAGAGTAGGATGGAAAGCTCGTGAGCTTTGAGTGAAGGCCTGAGGGGGACGGATGGGCAGAGGGGCTGGCGGATGGGCTGGTGCACGGAACAATGAGGTCGTGAACCAACGGCCAGGCAGGGGGACGAGCGAGCAGAAGGACGACCAGAAGGGCAGAAAGATAACTCGGGCGGCGGATGGGCGAGCGAACTAGCAGGGAGGGCGGGCGAACGAACAGCGGGTTCCCTTCTCTCTTCATCTAACACAGCTGATAATGCATCAGCTGGTCTTCTTTCAATATTGCCATACCATTGAAGCGCCCTACCCAGACAGCGAGATGGGCGCTCTGAATCGTTCCCCTCTCTGATCGATCTCTCACTTCCGTCTCTCACTCAGCATTTGGCCTACGCTAGCTGTGACAATTAATCAACTTGGCCAGTGATTGACACCATCTTTCCCTTTCAAGTGCACAAAGCTGCATGCTCCGATGCAGGATGGACGGCTAGGACCCTTCAACCCCTCCATGCTCCAGCTTCAGGGACAACCTTTTCGAAAGCTTCTCCATGGTAGATATCACTCCTACAAGCGTTTGGCAAACCCTTGGTCTCTAGACGTGCTCTCAGCTCTTGCCAACCAAGTTTCTATTAACGAGCGATGATACGGACACTATATGCTTACGGTGGACCTGAGCATTGACGGAGTCACAACTAATCCAATTCTCGATTACGTTGCCTCGATCCCGATTTTAGTGGTATACTGGTCTACATCAGCCTTTTTATGATGTTCTCGAACGCCTTCAAACTGGCGTACTACTGGCTCAAAGTATTACGCAGTGTTCCCCAACTCGTGATCAAGTTCCCTTGCCGTCGATCTAAAAATTGCCTTCTCCTCTGGCGAGTTCTTCTTTCCTGAAGCACGTTCGTACCAAGTCTACAATGCTACCCGCATCCGCGGAGTGTCACTCAGGCGTTGTATGTGGACTGGTCTTCTTGGCTTCTCTGGGGACGCTTCGGATCCTATAGTATCAAACTCTGTAAGGGATTTGGAGTCAATGAGAGTTAAAACGATAATAAAGGGACAAGGGACATACAGAAATCAATTGTCAATGATTGTCAGCTTTAGGCCTTCGTCTCGGAACTTGCGCAAGCGACAATGCATACGGTTTGCCGAGAGATTGCCAAGAAGATCCAGGCGGATTTCTTTCAACCTCTGGACACGCGTCGAGGGACGCCACCGAGACTGGATAAAGTTGAAGAGAAAGTGTTCTGAATGGCCACGGGATGCAATATGGACATATTCAAGCCTCCTCAACAGCACGCGGGAATCAGAAGGGGATCGAACAGTCATTTCGTACAGGAGTTGGTTGCCAATGCCGCCAAGCACACCCCAAGTCGCGAGAGTTAGATGGGTGGTGAGGGGTACACGGCTGAGCATTTCCAAAAGGCCGCGTTCGCTCACAGGAATATTCCACAAGTGAAGAGCGGTGATCAGAGGACTACCCTCGAGGAATTCTGTGATGGAGCCAGCAATCCGCGATAAATCCTGAGAGTCGAGCTCTTCGGAATCCAAAATAAGAAATTGGAACGTCAGCTGTTGAAGATTCGGGCAGGCGACAAATCTATAAAGGTCACCTACGCCATCCGGCACAGTGTGCTCCGTGATGTGAAGGGACTGCAGTGTGTCCATTACGATCATTGGAGCATTCAACGTTGTGGCGGCGTGGGCTTTCTCCGTGATTGAGATTCTGCAATGCTTCAACCCGGTACATTGCCGGAGGATACCAAGACAGTCCTGAAACGAGAGCGCAGGATCCCATTGCGCGCCCACCAATGACAGATCCTCAAGCAATCTCCAAGGAAAGGAAGCGCTATGTGCTGTATAGAGCCCGTTATCTCGCAACGAGACTTTTCGCAAAGACGTAGCGGAAGAGAGGTTGAGGGAAGGTCGAGGGAAATGGTCTCTACCGTGAAAATCGTCTGGAAAGGTCCCCCCTTTGAGGTCAAAAACCTCGAGCAAAGGTGTCGGCAGCATTGTGGATATTGGGCTTCCTCGGAAAATCGTTCTAAGCACCGGGAAACTGGTATCTATGTGCAGCTCCCGCCATCTGTGTGAGTGCCGAAGCAGTGCGAAGAAGATAGTTCGCACTCCCATTGGACAGATGTCCTCTTGCAACTCGCACCGTGGCCACGCGGTGAGCATTGGAAAGACGATGAATTGGATGTCGAGGGAGCGGATTCCCGATCTCTGCGTGCAAAGGTCAATGAGCCCAGCGATTCGACGGTCATATCCTCCTTTAAAACGCTGGGGTATCTCTATCCGCAGAGATGCCCAGACCTTTGGAGTTGTCAATGCAACTCTCCTCCATCGCTGACAAATATGGGTGAAAACGAAAGGATTGGGATGTTGTTCGAGTACTGGGAGGTGAACTATCTGTTCAGATGATAAATAGTGGTGAAGAATTTCACCGATTAGTTCGTATGGGAGCCAACGCGCAGGAGAGATGATGGATTCGATGTCGTGAATGCACTTCTCCACCTTGATTTTCTGATTTAATAAGATGTTGTAATGGTGGACAGACTGTTCGGCGATCGCAAGGTTCTCCAGTTTTGACTGCAAGGTTCGGAGGGAGACGAGGACGGATTTAGCGTGATGAACGTCAGCCGAATCGCATGTCGTGGTGGATATGGAAGAGCAGATAGACGACAGTGAGGAGACGCTCCTATCAAATGATTCCGAACACGCAATGGGTATGGCCATTGCCATGAGGAGCAACAATGACCGAGGAATTCAATCATACCGGAAGCCATTTATATTGTTTTGACGTTGGCCTGTTCAAGCAGGTAGTAAAGGCGGTTGGCCATCAGTATGACGTCCCATTGATCAAGATCACGTGGAACTGAGTTATGTCAGCTACTGATGGTCCAACCGGATTCGAGATCACCGTCTGCAACGACTGGCACGGACATTATTGCATCCCAAGAGCTCTTTTCAAGTTGGATCTATTGAGGATCCTCGCAACTAATTCATAACTATAAGATGGGTGTTCCTTATCTGGCTATCGGCAGACGCGCTTCTAAAGTAATCGATGTCCACATCAAAGGCAGAAGCCTGGCTCAACGCAGATCAAGAGCATGAAATCTATCTACTCATGGGATCCAAGGCAAGTGCGACTGTCGTTCAAATTGACTCGTTTACTGCTTTAACTCCGGATCCGTCATCGAAAAACGGGGGGCGCGGGTGCAACCAGGGTGCAACTCAAACTGGGGTTCCTCGTCGTCACCTGATAAGAAAACATGAGGCCTCTCTGGGAAAGTCCGGCGGTGCTTATAATTATCACTTCACCACTGATCAGCGCGAGGCTCACATACCTCGGCCATATATAACTACTCGTTGATCTCCCATCGTCAATGGAACCAAACCCTAGTCAACCCGTGGTATGTTCTTCCTATAACCCTGCCGTAGCTGAAGATCAGTCTTAAGTGTCCAAGAACCTTCCACAGTTCATACAGCCTCCATTTCCGCCATACTACCTCCATGAGGGCCCGATCGGAGCACCTCCAGATGCAAATGAGCATCGCACGATTCCTCAATTTGTGAGTTTTAGTCTTGTTCTCACTTGACCAAAATCTCACCATAGTCAAGCCAATCCCCGTCAATGGACCCGTCTTCCATAATAATCCTATTGTCATTCCCAGTCACGTTTCGTCCTCGTATATCTTAGTCCCACACCCCATTATCTCACCTTATCCAGTCTTCGCATGCTACCCTGACTTGAAGCCAAAGCCAGACGTTATGCCCCGGAGACGTGTTATCCACATGAATCTCCCCTGTGACGACGCTGTGAGTTGCTCTCTTTTTCCAGTCATTATAGACATTCATGTTTGCTTCACAGGACGGAAAGGCCAGCAACCCAGGTGATTATCTAATTTAAACTACGGTCACGGTCAATATAACGTACCTTCGTCCTTAATCGAAGCCCCGCAAGGCCAGCGGCTCATTTCTCATCTGATCAGTGAGTATCAGAGGACTTGGCAAGCCTGTCATAAAGTCGCTTTCGATACACAAGAACACGAATCTTTATATGTGGGCCCTTCTTCCCCTTGGTCACGGAAATAGGATCTTCAACTGATCTCTATTTGTCTCTAGGGCGACAATCCCACTGACGAGGAATTGCTGAAAGCCCGTCTTGCCTTGTATACGCAACATACACTTGCCGCGCAGGACCTCCTCGCTTTGACCAATGAGCTACTGGCAAACTCTGACTTTACGGTCAGCCAATCCTTTTTTGTCGTTCTTCGAGTTTCTCATGCTAAATTGAGCACAGGGCGAAGTCTCCGTTCCTTTCCCTCCCAATGCGGATCTGAACTGCCATCTCCGGGCATTTCGAATCACTCAGCAGTTTTTTCAAACTCATGTCGATGCTGCAACTGCCGCTCTCAGGACAATCGAGGCTGACGTGGCGCATCTGGAAGCACACAGGGTATCCCTCAAACCAGATGGGGATTCGCCGCCTCCGGATGCTTAGTTTCTTGTGTGATTAGTTGTATTTGCTTGCTTATCGAACTCACTAGGGCACTGAGAGAATATGTATCTGTTTCGCGCACTCTGCATGAATTTCATCGACATCGGTAGTAGCTCGCCGTCCCAGAACATCCGAGTAAGATCTAAAGAGCACTGTGACCCTTTTTCAATCCGCAGAACTAGTGCTCGCGGTCAGAATGCGCGCCAGTTGTAACATCCTCTTATTAGAGCCTTGCATCATAGTAATACTGTCCAGAATACTTGTGAATCGCCACGTGAGCCTTCCTCGGAGGAAGCCTGCCCACATGCCGCGATCAAAAAAAAAGGAAAAAAAAAAAACTTAAATACCGCAAACTCTGCACGGCGCAGTTTTACAACCCGTATGCGTGTCATCCAGACAATGGATCCCCACTCCCTCCAGAGCTCGATGCTCCCTCAACCGGAGTTGTCTGATCAAGTCATCTGTGACTTATCTAACATATACACTTTATTCTCCACCCTTGGGCATATTACATCACGAGTCGCCACCGATGATGGGAATGTTATCCTAGAAGAGCTTTTGTCGCTAGACGCAAGTATCATCAAATCCATCGAACGCACCCAATGTGCCCAGCGAGTACTCCTCAGTGCGCAGGAAAACGTACAAGACTTGATTCACACGATCCAGACAATGATGGCACCTGTGCGGAAGCTTCCTCCTGAACTTCTGTGTGAGATCAAGCGGCATTACCTGTCTTTAGATGAGTTCATCCAACTTCCCCCACCCGATATATGTGGACAACCCAGCCTCCTTGTTTTCGGACAGGTCTGCCGGCAGTGGAGACGGGTTGCGTTGATGACACCGGAATCATGGTCGTCACTTCACATCACAATCCCTCAAACCCTCGACAATTGCAAGGCAAACAGACTCAAAAGTCTCATCCATCTATTGTTAGAACGCTCCGAAAACTGTTCACTGCGGATTCGTTTCACTGTCTTTCCTGTCAGCATCACAGGCGAAGGTTGGCCCGCGCACACTACAAATGGTTTAGCCCTTCGCGCTGTATTCGAGCCATTTCTCCTTCATGCTCATAGATGGTGGGAGGTTGACTTTGATATTACCTATGCAGCTCTGGAAGCTTTGCTCAAAGATGACGCCTTAGTTTCATTGCCAGTTCCATGCCTCGAAGCGTTCCACATCAGAGGAGATTTTGGAGCGAACGACACGAGGCGCCTCTTTAATAATCCATTCAGGCCTCTCATCAAACTTTCCCTAGCCCCCGCTTTGCGTAGAGTGTCTCTTTTCCACGTTGGCCTTCTCGCAGCGTCGGGGTCCAGCTTTTCGTGGAGTCAGCTCGACGAGCTATCAGCCGTCGGGTTCTTCCCAGGGCAGATTTTTTTCGATTGCGTCACCGCCCTCCAAGGTTGTCAAAGATTGACCAGATGCCGCATTTCCACATCAGAATATACGCGAGCATTTTTGAATGGCGCACCCATCGTACTCCCGTCCCTGGAATACCTCCATATCGACGAGCATGGTGTACCAGATGGGAATGGCGATCTATACCTCCACATGATATGTTCCAACCTCAGGGAGTTATTGATCCACTTTGTGGCTCCCGCACGGCATAACATCCAGAACCATCATCTATTCTGGACTTGCGAAAGAATCAGTACATTTCTCAGCCGCGCGCCCAGAGTCCGTCAACTGCAGCTTTGGGATCTGCCGCTAGATGCAGGTGGCTTGGTGGAGGTTCTTTCCTTCGTCCCATCGCTTACACACCTCACCATCGGCGATCTGGGCTCGGTCTGCTCCATCACTAATCAACTCCTCCATGAACTGACGCTCCCGCTCACGCGATCTGAAAAACGCATCCCACTGAAGTGCTTGGAAAGTATCCACATCGAGTCGCGGTCATGTTCAGAACATTATATTTTAGGGCTTGTGAAGTCCCGATGCCCAAGTGCCCATAGCGCTTCCAGACTGAAACGTCTTCGGTTGTATTTGCCAGGAACGGGGCAAACTGCTACATTGCGTGGCAGTTTAGAAAAGTTCAGGCACAACGGTTTAAATCTTGACATCAGAGGGTCTTGGTGAGTTCGTTTGACGTTTGTTCGCGATGAATTCGAGCACCTCTATTCTAACGAAGCTCATTCTGAGCAGAGCAGAAACCCAGCTCAACAGTTTGACAGTTGGATGTTTCTAGAACGATGCTGTGTTTCTCCAAAGCTTAGGACCTGATATTGCCTAAACCGTCCGCGCATCGCGCTCTACTACCTGGGCAACCCGATCGGACATTCTGTACAATTTCTCTTAGCATGTTGCCCCTGATGCTCCAAATTTCCAAGGGTGCCTGAATATGATACGATAGAGTTCGATTTAACTCATTCCCTTAAGTTTTTTAACGGGCCTGCAGTAAATTGACTTGAACCAAACCTACCTTTAGCGGCCCGCACACCCGAGTGAGTTGAGGCTATAAGCACACACAAGGGCTTGCAATTGGCGAAATGCACGAATATGATCGTGTCCAGACCCCACCCGGAGGCCAATAATGGGCTTGCCTTATAAAATATTCGCCGAATCCCGAATCCTGAATAAGATATAAAAGACGGCTCAAAATTGTCCACCCATAAATTTAAACTAGATAGACATGTCCATGCGCATGCGATGCTCAATCTGTTTGGACGGCCTTGTGAAGCCGACAGCGACAACCTGCGGTGAGTGATATTTTCTTCCAACACTTTCTGCGGTTGAAAGGGGTACAGGCCATATATTCTGCGCCCCGTGTATCTACAGACATCGGCGCGTACAACAGAAATGTCCAAAATGCCGCCAGGAAGGCCTCAAGCCATTGATACGCTTGTATTTTGATGACGATCTAGTCCCGACCTCGAGGTGCGAAAGGGGATTTACCAATATTTACGTATTGCAATCTACTAACCTCAGGCAAGGCCTTCGCTCTCTCGAAGGAATCATCGTAGGGCGCCAGAGATTTGGGTTGACTTAACTTGTGGCCGGGATGAGGTCTGGATCGATCTCACGAAAGAAGACATAGTTCGGGAGATCGTAATTATTGACCTTACCGGAGAGGACTAACAGATTAGACGAGGCAAATGTCTGTCTACATATATGAGAGTTTCTATCCCTCCGAGTCTTCTGTAGTACCTGGCCGTGGAGAACAAGTACTAGGGATTGATGCTTTCAATGGAGTCATCCACATGTTTTCAACCTCGTCGCAGTGAGTCGTGTGATCTGTTGAAGGCCTAGCGATGTACATGCAGCCCTTCAGCCACCAGCTTCATATGCTAGCTCGGAAAGATCAAGAAGTTGATCGAGCAGTCTCTCGATCGCAGAGTACTAGTTATGATTGGCGCAAGTCCGGATCAGACAGAGCCCCATATATCCTGACCTATTATTATCTCTGGGAATATTGGCGTGATCCGCTGACAAAGATATGTGCCTGCTCTATCCCACAAATATTTGGATCCAAAACAGCGTGCGACTTGAACATGCGCATGCATGCATGTCGAGTGTGATCCGTACAACCGGTACCGTGAAACACTTCCATCGAACCGTCAATCCGCTCATGGACAATTTAGGCACGCATTGAGACTGAATGGAGGTAGCTTGTACACGCGTCGACGATGTCACATTTGAACGTTGGATCTCCACTGTAAACTGGCCATTATCGATCACAAGCAACATGCCCACAGACATCGAAAGTGTGCTGCAATTTTTCTTCGACCAGGTGAAGAAAGATATCGAGAACGACTTGACAATGATGAACTCTTGCCCTCACCACAGAATCTTTCATGCGCAACGTATCTCGGAATCTTTGGAATCAAAAGTGGATCAGCTCGAAACATTCAAAGAACAGGTTGGAGATGTCCACGATTGGCTTCTTAGCCAGCAGATAGACTCCGAGGAGCGTCTGTTTGCCCTTGACACGCATATCACGTCCCCCTTCCGCCGATTATCTCGAGAGTTGATTGCGAGGATATTGTCCCATTTCCTCAACGCTGATGGCATATCTCTCATTTCCGTCCGCCAAAACATCACACAAACGCCTTTGGTATTGGGACAGATTTGCCATCTGTGGCGGGAAGTTGCTTTGTCCATTCCTACCCTTTGGTCTGCGCTTCATGTAGAATTTCCACAGAACATCGCAGAGGATGAGGAGCTGAAGATGATCGGTTTGGTCAAACTGTGGATGGAGCGTTCGCGAGACGCCCCGCTCACAGTGCGCGTGACCATATTTCTACCTGCCCGACATTATTTGGGTTTACGCGGATCATCTGTTCGAGCTGTCTTTGAACCCCTTCTTCAGCACTCGGATCGGTGGAAAGACGTCCATCTCGATCTTTCATTCGAAGCACTGAAGGCCCTTGTAAAAGACAGACCATTCACCTCGACTCTGAGATTGCCACATCTCGAAACTTTCAAGCTTACGGGCGGACGAGAGTCATCAGACGTGGAACGACTCACGAGGTTCCCGTTTCATCCTCATTTCAACCTCTCATCTGCTCCACGACTCATGAAAGTCTCGCTTCTCCATATCGGATTATTCGCCGCATCCGAACCTGCTTTCCCTTGGCAGAGTCTCAACGAGCTTTACCTTGTTGGAATGCACCATGAGGTTTCATCTGACGATTGTCACGCAATTCTTCGACAGTGTGGCGCATTGCGGCGGTGCCGTCTGTCAATTACCAATAGCAGTCGCTCACCCGGACAGGTTGAAGGACAACTGATCAGACTTGATGCACTGGAATGGCTTCACATCACAGAACACAGCCTTTCTGGTGGTGGGGGTGGTGATATCTACCATCGTCTCATTTGTCCGAACCTCTGGGAATTAATTCTGGAGTACCTCCCAAAAGAAAGTGAAATTTTCCACCAGCACCACTCGATCTGGACTCGGGATGCCATTATATCGTTCCTCTCCCACAGTCCCAGTCTCATGGCGCTCCAGCTTTGGAACATGCCAATGAGCGAGAGGTGTCTGATAAAGGTACTCAGTCGGGTCCCGTCTATCACCCATCTTACCCTCGCTGGCTGGCGGCCAATTCATTGCGTTGGGAACTCCTTGCTGCACCGTCTGACCTTTGCAGAGGTTGACGAGATGCTGCTGCAGGATTTGGAATACATTGATATGGAGTCGCAGGCTTTCACGTGGTTTTATATCATAGACTTCCTGGAGTCGCGAATACGATTTGCGGATACGTTGAGGTTTGTTAGACTGTGTTCACCGGAGATGGAACCGCTTAATGCTGGCCAACTCCTCCAACTTGCGACGTACGAAAAGGAGGGGCTAGTGGTGGAAATGGTGAAAACCAGGGTGGGTGAATGGGACTCGTAGTGCCCATGGTGCGTATTCATGCTCCTGTACATGCCTATCTATGCTTACCAGTCGGATCTCCGTTTCGCGTGGTCTTAGAAGCAATTTAGGTTTCATAGTCATCGGTGGCCTCCACAACGTTTCTGAGCATCTCCCTTCTACTTCCACCGTAAACAATTCATGTAGTTGTAATATACCTGATTGAAGCACCTTAGCATAGCGTAAATGGATTTAAGAAGGCCTGACATCACTCAGCGTCTGCTCTGTTCTTCGGAAGAGGGATAATGAAAAGTTTACTAACGTCGACCAATCAATTGCCTGCGGCAAGTCAATGGCCTCTTTAGACTCTGATAGGCGCGTAGCGAAAGATAGGACGCACGATGTATCTAAACCACTCAGAATCGAGCAACGATGTTGACTTTTGCAGAACGTAGTAATGGGCCGCTTGAACAGGAGTTATCACGAAAGGTCGGACCAATATTTGACGATAGAGAAACAACGATCGACAAATGGGATCCTGAAGCTGAGTGTCGTGGGGGCACTTCCAAACTACGTAGAGTGTGATGCAGCAGATAAGAATGCACAGTAGCGGGAGCAAGAGAGGTCTCATCTTCACGGGCATAAAACTTTCGGAACATGAACCATGATACTGTAATATATACAGTGCCAATTTCGGAAAACCGTTAGCCGGAATCGTGCAGCCAGCACCGCCCATCACGACCTTTATGGACATCCCAATTGTTGATACGCGTCTGATTCGAGAATGCTGTCCCACTGGCAGTGAGGTCGCTTTTTGAGCAGGGCGATATCGACGCTGCTGAACGCCAAAGTGCGATTTGGACGATGGCCCGCCCAACCACGCTGGCAGTGCACGTCGTGATCACGTGAAGCCTCTTAGGGAGGTTTTTTGTGCGAGAGATAAATGGCCTACGAGGCCTTTAGGAACCTCCCCGTCCCCCGCAAAATCCAAATTCGGTGCACCTATTCTGAGTATAGTTACTGTAGGCTCGAATTTTTTGCTTCCATTCGAGAGCGTAGAGGGTGTAATATATTCAGATATGGTAGGTAAGAGGGTCAGTAAATAGAACGTGGGCTAAGGTACAAGGGAACGTTCCCGTCCCATTTCCAAGCCTGCCCGCCCGTCCGTTTCCTGCTCCCTGCTCCCCGCCCCTCCGCACCGTCCCTATCTGCTTGACTATTGGCCTCCTGCACAACTGGTGGTTGACCGCACTCCAACGTTCCTCCACCCGGCCCATTTGCAGCTCCTCCGCTCCACCCGTGCAATTCGCGGCTCCCCAGTCGTGCAACCGTGTGTTTGCCCTCGCCCTTCCTCCCACGTTGTCCCGCCCACCTACGTGTCCACCTGAGTTGTTCCCACCAGCGCACCAGCAGGCATTCAGGCCGTCATCTCTCTGCATCCACCGGCACCCCAACGACCGGCCCGCCGCTCCCATCCACATGCGTACCTCTACTCGTTCAGCTGTCCCCTGGTTGCTCATGATCACGCGTTCGCATTCCCACTGAGAAGGCTAGTTTCAGTGTCTGAACCTATGTGCAACTAAACTGCTGCACTTACTGGGATCTCCACCGCTCATTTGCACTGCTTGCCTTTCCCCGTCTACCTGTCCCTGTAGACCACCACCACGCTGGTTCGTACCCCCAGGCTCACAATAGCTCCTGGCGTTGGGAGCTCCTGCAATGGCCGGAATTACCACATCCAGGAGCTAATAGAAGGCAACTGGAGGCGCGAAGGAGGTGGGGTGTGTGGCTGGTCAGTATCTGTGACATGCCTTTATGGGCGACAGAAAGCGGGATGGGAAATAGGGTCGCTTGTATGGGGGTTATCATTCCTGGATAGTGGGCGTTAGTGGCGGCAGCGGGACAGTAGATCTGATCAGGTAATACCTGATCACTAGCACTCCCTGGTGTACCCGTTCCAGCATTCCTCGACGTGACGGGAGGTCTACAGGTGGATAAATGAGATAAAGCACTGCAACATGCCGTCTCACATCCCTGTAGAAGGGGAGGAGCGCAGTGCGACATCGATTGGGCGCGGTCCAGGGTACGAGAGTGAGGACAAAACTGAAAATGTATGATTAGGATAGTTCCATTTGATAAGTATGGAAATAGATTCACTTTTGAAAGGAGCGGGGCGAGAACGCTCTCCAGCGCGAGGAACCATTATTCGCGGCAAGAAAAATCAGCAGATACGGCGCGCAATGAGCTCGTGAGGAGGAGGAGGCACAAGTGGGACGTTGAAGTTGCAAAAACGCAACTCAGTTGTTCCCATCTATGTTCCCACGCACCTCTTATGGACTCTGACCAAAACATTCGGTTTCCGTGCGCATGTTGAATTCCTTCTGAATTTGATCTCCGCAAGCTTTTCTTAGTACACCTGATCGATGATCGATGATCGGTCAACAGCATCAGTCCGGATCCTCGGCAAGCCTGACGGGACCGATGTTACCTTCAAGGTATGGGCACTGAGGTGGGAGTAATCGTATAAAGACGGGGGCGATTCTTCGCTACTTCCCAGCTCCAGACTACACCTCTCTTTCCAACTCATGGAGACTACCGAGTCCCCATTGACTGACATATCTTCCTCCGTTTCCGATGGAGGTTTTCCTCCTTCCAACGTGGACGTATCTAGCTTCGTCTTGTCCTCCCCGTTCCTCGCGACACCTAGTAACGATCAAGAACATCGAGACGATGAGGCTGTGTCACCCTACACTCCGCCTATGCAAGGTGTAGAAGTTCACGGAGCCTTTGTCCGTAATGAATTCGAAAGACAGGTGGTGAGTCTCCAGTTCCCTTGTAGATTTTGTTTTCCTCACACCAACATCTGCAGCCCGCCGCGACAATGACACATCCAAGATTCACGATGCAATCACTCCAGTATCAGTTTTTCGATGCAATCCACTGCCTTCAACTCGCTACTTTGGAGCTTCAAGACTTTTCGGACCTACACGTGCGTTCATGCGTGGACCTATTGCTTACACTCTCCCTTACCCGTCTGTAATAAAGGGAGAGCCGGGGGATGACACTTTCCAGCCTCTGCAATTCCGGTCCCAAAATTATGAAGACCGCCTTGAGCACCTACGCGCTCAACGTCAGTTGAGAGAGGCGGATGTTTATACGGCCGCTTTACGTTTGATGCACCATAGCGACTTCCCTGTGAGCGTCTCCTAATTATAGTCACATCCACCCAAACATCTTAAGACGAGCGCAGGCTGGTGAGGATGCACCAGTTGCATCTCGCGACGCTTTCCCATGGAGGCGACACATTCCTTGGCATAGTAGCATGCGAGCATTGAGATACACTCAGCGAATGCTTCTGGAACACGCTCAAGCCACGCTTCTTGTCCTTCGACATGTTGGGGCAGAGATTCATGCATGCCGGGATAACGTGGATAAGATGTAGTTAACTACTACATGCGCCCTTGTTGAAATTACGACTGAATTCTGAATAATCATTTCTTCCCTATCAGAACCATGATCGAAACAAGGGCGATGACAGGAAGAAAAATATACAGAGCATGATAAGCGTTCTCGGGGAGTTTAAATTTCGTATTTGTGCTCTTGTGAATAGTCCGCCTCATTTCTATGTCTAGTGTGGCTTGCGCTGGGAGCGTTTCGTCGCCTAGCAGGCATAAGGCAGTGTTCGTGGCTTGAAGGGTTATTCGAAGCAGCTTCTGAAGTGCGATGACGTGTTCAATGATAGCTTCCAATTCGGAGACGTCCCAACCCGCAAGAATTGCAGGATTGTGTTTTGCGATGTGGATCGCATCACTGATCATGCGTTCCTCAGTTCCGGGATCTTGTAGATCATGCATTGGCACATCTCCTACTCGATGCCAGACACCGTGAATTACTGTTCGTGTGACTTTCCAAAGATGGGCTCACCGCCACTGAGGCTATCCAAAGCACACAGAAGATTGGCACATGTAGTGCTGGCATTGCTTGCTACATTTTCCAAATTGGTGCGTAACAACCTTGGGTCTAAATCGACATTCTAGGGCCTGTGTTAAATGCTGAGTTTAGTCTTCGTGCGCGCTTTTCCCTACCGGATTTCCTTGTTCCGTCCTCTCCAATAAAAAGTCACGCAACTGAGCGATGTGGGAAATGGCGATTTCGCAGAGACTTTCGCGTCCGGCGGTTTGATTCGCCAGATCGCTGCATATCCTTCCCCACTGGCTTAAATCCTGAGGAAGGGCAAGTGAGACTTTCCCAGCGTCCGTGGCTCTCCTTTGTGGTAGCTGGTCCAGAAATACTAAATGAGATATTGGCCGGCCAAAACTTGTTTGGATATCGTTCACTGCAAGTTGTAGTTCAGAAAATATGACTTCCAGTCGATGACTCTGGGATCGTCGATCATTCATCGTTGTGGTGTCAATGTCAGTGAGGCGTTCGATTATATATATCCTCTATATGATATAAGTCACGCGGCCGTCAAATTGGAGTTCGTTCAAGGAGTTTGCTGGTAAATTTTGTGACCTACTCGGTACCCCTCAAACATAACCGTGAAGGCGCTCAGAACTCTCGTCTATGTCCCATCGATCTCTGTCGTCCCGTCTACTGTATAGGTTGTCACTTCATCGACCACTCTCAGGATCGTGCTTGACTATCCCGTGATCAAGTACTGGCATCACAACCAAACTACTGGATCAGAAGCCACCAGCATGGTTTGGATTTCATGCAATTGTACATGTCCACAAGCTTATTCCTCGAGCACGTTCAGATCTACGACCCGGAAGCCGACCCTACGACTATCTTTATTTCCTCGTTATTGGTGTGGAGAGATTATCAACTACCTTGGTCGCTCGCACCTATCCCACTGCGGTATCTGGCCGTTGCGATTTCTCCGCTTGGTCCCTTATAACCCAGAAGCGCGAACTAGCGACAGCTCGTGTCTCCAAGGCACGTGGACAGAACCGCGATTCCCAGGACATTTGTGCCCAGTGGATGCTTGAATTCATCTATATAACAATGAACTGTCGATACAGGCCATCCCGTCCTGCTCTTGCTCATCTTGACCTCACGCCACTGAAGACCGATATAACACCCGCACCACGATCTTAGACTACGTCTTCCTGACGCAGTTTCGCACCATTGCGGTTCATTTCTTTGGCGCCTCAGACCCCGTTTTTTGACATCATGGGCATCTTTCTGTTCTACGCTTATGACTTTCCCTTCCCCACTTTCACCGCTTATGCTCTTAGTAAGTACCAGTGTCGTGGTTTTTTGCCTTTTTGTTCATCGAATAATAAAGGAACGGCTTATGTAGGCATAATCTTCTTCCTCGACTCCATCGTCTTTGCACTGTTGACTGCATCTCTCGCGATTGGATCGGGGCCTTACAGCAGTGTGTATTGTGGGCGTCAACCACCCAATGAAACGTTCACGCCTCCAACAGGTTTCCAAGCTGCGCCAATGGCCGTTGCCTTGATAGCCCTCGTTATAATAGCATTTTATACTCTCCATCGGGTACGGCTGCCATACCAGGAGGCCAACAGACCCCGAAGTATAATGACCTTCAGCGCTCTGTGCCCGGTCAGCCTAAGTGAGCTTTCTTCGCATTCACTTTCCACACCAGCTAACAATCGTCAAATAGTCAACTCACTGATGTTTATAATCCGTCTTCCATCGTCGGGAGAGGGAAACCTGCAATCGGATTTCTCTGGCCTCCCAAACCCAGGCATCGCTGCGTATATCGCAATGGTTATCTCATGCTTGGCCACCTTTGTCGGTGCGCCACATGTCCTTCCATTTTTCTCCCCATACCTGATTCACGTTCTCCTAGCATTTCTTGGATTCTATGTCGTCTATCAGGAACTGCCCCCCATCAAGCTGAGGAAGGACACGCCGCCGGCCCCTCGATGAGCACAAATTCATACTATAAACCTTCCTTTAAGAATCCTGGTCTATCTGGGACTGCCGAGAAGCAGCGGCCATTACAGACCACCTATGATCACTGGACGGAAATCCCCGTATAGTCTCACCTCCCCCTCCTTTTCTTATTCCTTTTGACCATCGAGCAATCTGCATCTGTATTTTGTTGTGTTATCCTGGCACCAATTAGAGTTTCATTAATCCGTCTGTTACCTCAGAACGAGCATCCTTATATCCCAGCCTCTGTCATACAATCTAGAGAGACTGGACTGGACACTGACTATGACTATGACTGAGCCGAAGACGACACAGCCGTCGATCCAGGAAGTGGATGAGGTTCCGTCTTGTGTCGCTTGGTAGGGTACTCTGTATCGTCCAAATATGTATCCACAAATATTACAGAATCCGTCTACATGTACATACATCCTCAGAGTCCCAAGAAGTTGAATTACGAACGCGAACGCGGGTAGGGTGAGTCGGACTTCCTCCTCAAGAACCCGCAACGACATTCGAAACCGCCTCCGTAATTTGTCGCGGTTGATTGGGAATATGCTTGATACAGAAGAGGAGCACATTTGTTGCGTTCTAGATGCCCAAAGGTGTCCTTCCACGAACATGTATCTCGCCCCAAATCAATGATGTTAACCAAAAGACAGATGTGTCCGACCACTAGTCCCTGTATCAGCGTCGAACATCGCGAATGTCTCACCATGAAGCGCCGTGGTGTTGGGATCGGTCTTTCTGGCAGATTCTTAGTTTTGCTGCTAAGCCGGTAAGGCTACCGAAAAAATTTGAGCGACTTACCCATACAGTACATAAAGAACAGCAGCCTGGGGTGACCTTCGAAGGAAGAGTGGGTTGGAGAAAGACGTGAACAACTGAATGAGACGCGTTGGAGCGGTGACGGTGAGGTCCTTGAAATGGGGCGCCGAGTTTGCCAAAGCGATTGTAAGGGCAGGCTACAACGAGTTCAGATCCTCAGACGTCATCGCCACGATGGCGTATATGGCCTACAAGATTTGGTCAAGACCGGGCATTGAGCTCACCATGGTACCAGTCACGCACATTGACCATGAAATCCGCATCTATGCCAGCAGCATTCCACTTTGTCGGAAGCTGCGATTCAATGGGCCTGTGTCAATTGAGAAACAAAGGCAGGTTCCGCTGACAAGGTCTGGATTGCGTACGAACGTACGAGGTTTATCTGTAATCTCCAACTGCAATGCATAGCAGAGGAGATATGCGACAATAATGTGGGCGGAATTTCTGACCACTATCCGAGTTATCTCTGCTCAAAATGAGGAGGCAGACACCAACCTTGTTTAGTTCAATCATCTTCTAGAAAAAGATCACTTTGTGCCATGTAATTAGTCTAATTCACATCGTACTGATAAAATATGCCCGGCGCTGACCGGTTTCATTGACATACGGAATCGAAGTCTTGAGGCCGATGCTGAAATGACCAAGTCAAATATCAAACTCGTTACAAGGACCCTGTAACGCACCAGTTTCACCAAGAAGTATCGGAAGGCATTTGTGAGGGCAGTCGGTATATGGTTCGTCTTTCCCCTATACCGGTGACCACATCTCTCGTACTCCCACTCTGGAAATCCAATAGAACACAAGGGACTTGAAAGCAGGTCGTAACAAAAGTGGAACTTGGTCTTCGCCTTGAAAAACATGATGATTGTACGGAAGCGTTCCTGCCATATTTCCTGCGATGCTGTTATCGCGAGAAGAGAACGAATTCACTGCTGTATTTAAAAACGAACACAGCAGCGTAAGAACATCCCGTCGAGGCGTCCTCTGGATGAGATGAAGACTGTAGAGTGATGGTTTAGAGAATAGCGAGCCGGTGGTACGTATATTTGCTATGACGGAAGTACGAGAAGTAGGTGGAGCACCTCGGTTTTATTTGCTATTATAGGCACGACTAGGGCCTACATCAGCTGTCGAGCCGACATCTTCCTCCCTTGGCTATATTTAGCTTTTCCCGGGATATCCCTCTAATGATCGACGACGTACCAGATGACATAGTTAATCTTAGGATGGTCGACTTGAATCGATTTTGGGAGCGTGAAGCCCAGCAGAACAATAGATCCATGATGGTGCTAAACAGCTTTTCGTCCAGCGAAGGTAGTTGCTTCTTCTTCTTCGCCTTTGCGCTTGCCGGGGGTGTCAGCGCAGGCGTACGTTCCGTTCTCTCGTCCTCGCTATCATCATCATCATCCTCAATCACAACTGCGGCGACTCTGTATACACTGGACTGCCTTGACTCTCTTCTTCCTCTTCAACTTCTTCCTTCTTCCATAGAACCTCCAACTCAAAGGCGTTCGATTCTCCATCGACCTTGAATACTACAGGGCGCGTTGAAGGATTCGTATACAGTCGAGGACTTCTTTCCTAGTGTTTCTGTCTGCGTCTGCGCCAGTCTTTATAAACGAAGAGGCGAAAACCGCTACGAAAGCGTTGCTCGACGACGGCAACGTGTGATCGGATAAAAGGTTGAAGAGGCGCGCGATCAGTGTCGCGATATTTCAGGTGCATCGAGCAAGGCACGTCGAACTGGAAGGTGAATCAGCTCTGGAATACTCAGGTATATTTACAACATACTATGGTTCGCGGTTATAAGCGTAAATTAGTCGGATGCTGAGTCGAAAAGAACAAAATATTGCGAAGTTGCATCTTTAGGGTCACCGATGTTGAACGGAACAGGGCATGAACTTGATTCCAGTGGCTATCTGTTTCTGGAAGGTTCTGCAGAATAGTACTGTCAGCGGAAATTGGAGGAGGGGTGAGTTGAACGCACTCTTGTCGTTGCTAGTTTCGCGATGCCGCCTGGTTGACTAGGAAATGCAAATTTGGCTTCGTCTCCAAGCTAAATGGCGCAGTAAACCTCGGGAACTTTAGCAAACATTCGCCCTCAAACAAGCTGTAGCGGAATGAAGCCTTTTCGAGAACCGACAAAGACGAAACGAAGGTAGATCCGTCACGGAGACACGCTGTGTCGCTGCGGTCAAGGCACCGACGTAGCCATAAAATGCTCATGGCGATCACCTTCAAGCTTTCCATCTTAGGAACAGGAATAACAGGTTGCGAAATGAGTCGAGGAAGGCAGGAAGTCCCTGTTAGGACACCTGAGAATCTGGTTGATGTCGTCGTTGAGGGTCTTGGGGCAGTGAGTATCAGTTCCGTAAAGAGTGAGTATCGGGGTCGAAGCCAAGTTTCTGCGCTGCGTATTGGCGACCTGGCGATCGGAGTACTAACACATGCAACCTCAAAAGCATTGTTATTAGTAGAGTTCCATAACAGCAAGCAGAAGCTGACTTTATGAGAGATAAGTAAGGCCTGGGATCGCTCCAGCTTCATCGTGGTGAGTTGCGTGCGACTCGGTGTTGATGTGCTTTGACTCAGACGCGTGGCGCGCGCGTTCCCACGCCTGTCTGAACGTGATCATGATTGTTGACAATGTTTAACGCGACTCATCATCGAGACGATATCGCAGCTGTCTGTCGAGCTAGCGCTATGGTCATGGGCTCCAACTCGCCACAGATACATACGGTAAGGGCAATGACAGGGCTCCGAACTATGATGATCGCGACTATGGGGACAAGTGCCTTTGTTTGATGGAACAAATTTCTTTCTACATGTAAATTTATTTACACAATTCGACCATTGACCCAATGATGCCTCATAATGGTGGTTGTCACCGCTCAAAGTGTGCGTCTTTCACCAACTCCTCTTGATCACTGACGCTCCCTCCCCTCAGACATTTCAAGCATGTTCGATGTCGGTTAGTTACCCTATGCATCTGTTGTCGCAGTCCAGTGAAATACGAGTTTCAGGCTTGCAAGAAGTCCGCCCACAACTTCAGTACTTTCGACCAAGTTCCCATTGAGCTCCTTTCAATATCTGTCCATTGGACAGGAACGAGAATGCAAAAAAATACTTCTTCGACCTGCAACAAGACACGAACTGATCCTACGGTTGTCCTGGCCGCGTTAAGATGGATGGTCTTGGTGGGAGGCATGGTGGGTTCCATTTCGGTAGGACCACGAGCCCGAAGGGATATTGGCTCAAAAGATATTCTCGGCTGCGTGCGTCGCATGGCTAACGAAATCCACATATCTCCCTTGTAATAGCGGCCGTGAAACAGTCCTCTGATGAGTATGGGAAAAACAAGGATGGCGAGTATCTTCCTGGATCGCTGGCTCCACTTTCGCAGCGATGAGAACACCATATCGGTCTCAGGGTTCACTGCGCGCGAACACGCCAGCAGCATGCGTTGTAGTTGACAAGAACTTTTATGCGATGGCCACGAAGACCGCTGGCAAGTTCTATCCTGGATGGCGTCGTTTTGCATGAGGTGAGATCGATAACTTTGAGGATGTGTGATAGAGGGATACTGACACAATATTCAGAGACGAGACAACTCGTGCAGCGGCGTAGCGCATCTGGGTACGTCCGCTGTTTATGACAGGCATCACAAATAGAGACCATGAGGAGAGGCCCCAGGCTTGCAATCGGTTCTCAGATCATAACGGTTTTGAGTCCCTTTTATGTGTTTCAGGAGGCACAGCCCGGATGCCAGCGGTTCCTCCTTCTGGAAAAAGCATTTCATCACAAATATACCGTCATACATTCGCTTATATATACGATCTCAGATTAAACCTTCGAGGATCAGAGGATGTCGTACTTCATAAAGCACAGGATGTACGGTCATGCCGCCGCCATATCATGGATCACTTTTAGTCCGACAGGTGGATTCATTGTTTCTTGTGGTGAGAGGGATATCCATCTAGTCGTAAACACCCTTCTCATCGCTACTCATTTGTTTATAGGACAGGACGGAGATATCTTCGTCTGGGATACGGCTACTGGCTCAGAGATCAACCATATATCATCTCTTCCTGCCGCTGTGCAGGCAACTTGGGTCGATGGTGATCCGGACGAAAATGATACTCTATTGGCGTGCGCTTGCGATGATGGCTCCATTGCACTCTGGCCGATTGAGATGGTGCAGACTCCCTCAAAAGGAACACCACTGGCACCTAAGGCTCGATTCGTACCGCATCAGGGCAGAACACTCTCAACCATAGCATCGCACAAAAATCTTTTGGCAACTGCAGCGGGTGGGGAGGTTCATATGTACAAATCAGTCTCTGTTGGTATGGCTCGTCTCGCTTCTCATGTACGCGGCTGACATTCCTGGGCTTGTAGACTCTTTCACGACGTTTCAATGGTCTCTGCGTTCCCAGTTTTCTGGAACGAGCGTTTCACATCTGTCCTTCTCCACTAACGGAGCCACTGTCAACATCTCCTATATGTATGAAAAGACACTGTGTGTTTGACCCCTTAAGGTTCTTCATCTCAACGGCTAACACACGTTGCACAGCTTGGAGGTAGAAGCTCTTTCCGGAAAGGAACGTCGCCGGCTCTTGTTACGTGACACGATGTAACTTGTCATTTTTTTTCGACGGAACTAGATTTCTGTTAATGTTCTCTTCATTCTCTGTATATTCCAGAGGTCTTGCCATGCTATCAAACTCTGGAGAAAAACTCGTTATTTACAACACAAAGACCGGGCTGGATGTGGTTGATCTTCCTCGATTTGAGCTGACGGAGCTCTCTCTCCAGATGCCTGTGTCTACACGGCCAACCATTTGTGGCGCTTTTTGCGATACACACACTCTCGTAATCCACGACGAAGATCAGATTATGTACCTGTGGGATTCCTCTACCGGTATACTTGGACAGATAATACGCTCAATACACGGTACGTTGGTCTATGGGTAATGATTGTTATTTACATTCTGGCTTCAGGCACTATAAAATCAATAGCGGCAAGTATCTGAAATGCTCATCCATGTCTCGAATGCTCAAATGCGCAAATTCAAGGGCAAGCCGCCACAATCAGGTCAGAGAGGATGTTTTGTTGTGGGTGTGGAGGCGCCAGTTGGAGCGCGTGCGCGTCCCTTCAAGAAGTCTCCCTACTGCCTATATCTCTGGACACAGGGAGGTAGGCCAGACGTGGCAGAATTTTATATCTCATCTCATCCTCATGACAGACCAGGTCAGAAGTGAAACCTTGAGTGCTACGTGTGACGCGGTTACGCCATCGCCAGGTTACGCAGTTTTGGCTTCGACAGTCTCACCATTAATTTTGTAACCATTTAGACCTATGCATGTCGACGTCGCCTATTTTCGACCAAGCCACAGTCCATTTACCTTCGGGTTCCCGCGAGGTGGCAGAAAGGGAAGGTAAGCCCCCGAGAACAAAGTTTCTACCCCATGTTTGACTGGCGCCACCCAGATGTGGGCATCTTGAAAGACAATGTCGTCCTGGACGAATACTTCCCTCACACCATTGCACGTATTATTGATCAGGTTTCGAACGGTGGAGAGTCAGGTGACGCATCGACGTCTACGTTCGAGACCTCTCAGAAATATGCTGTGGTAATCATTACCGCGATTCGCAGTGCGGCCGGAGGTTCTGAGAGGCAATTGGATATCGGACGGCAGTCGCCCGTACTCGGGGGCGGGAAAGATTGCAATGAGACACCACACAGTACGCGCGAGTTGCCCCTCCTTTTTTTGCGAGTCTTTCTTAACAGGACAGCCATCGAGATACCTGGTAGTGACGGAACAGCAGAAGGTTCTTTTCTCCTCTCCTTTCTTTGTGTCTCCATCTTCACCGCAGTACCAGATGTCAAAAAAGAAATGCTCGACGGAGAAATTATCAGAGATCTTGACCCAGGTTAGTGACTAGTGCTTTCAATCTTCATTCTGTTAACTGTAACTGCATCGCACAGCAGTGAGTATTGGGGGAGAAGTCAGTGGTGACCTGAATACGCATTCCGCACATCGATGCCCGAAGCTGGACGTCAATACGTCGACATGTGTTAACCCGATCAACCGCTACTCTAAACGTGCAGTCAAGGTCAAAGAAGATTCAGTTATGCCGTCTCTAAACCTGTCAGAGCATTCCGGTGAATTTCTAGCTTTACTGCCTCTACTTGTAATGATGGTTCTGATATACTCGACATGCTCATCTGCAGATAGCAAGAATGACGTACAAAAAAATGCTGAAGTTACGAGGACTTGTGCCATGCTCGTGTTATGGATAGTTGTTTCTATGGTCCTCACAACTTTTGTTGTCGACGCTTAGAAATGATATACATACACATAGAACACCTGTTACTCCGGATCTGGATCCGCAGCCAAGATATTTTCCATCAACTCCGGAGCACGTGCATTGGTATTTTGTTGGTTGGCGCACGAAATGGTATTTTTTTTTCCTTCCAACATTCACCTTCCTGGCGCTTCACATCGGTCCTAACTGATGTGTAGAGCTTGAGGTTGTGTGAGGACCTATCATCCACTTCTCACGACAGGGCAACTTACATCGGTCCTAACTGATGCATGGTGCTTTGGAGTGGTGTGAAGACCGGCTCATCGATGAGAACCCTTCAGGCTATTCACATCGGTCCTCACTGATGTGAAGAGCTTTTGAATTGTATGAGGACTGCATGTCTGTCATCAACTTCGAGCGATACTCTGGGCAACTTGCATCGGTCCTAACTGATGCATGGTGCTTTGGAGTGGTGTGAAGACCGGCTCATCGATGAGAACCCTCCAGGCGATTCACATCGGTCCTCACTGACGTGGAGAGCTTTGGAGTCGTAGTAGAACTAGCATGAGGGGTTGAGTCTGACCGCTGACTGGTTGTTCCGACGACCCATGGTCCCATCCATGGCCGTTTGAACTTCGAACGACAGATTAATCGCCACATGAACGACTCACAATAGGCATTGGTCCTAGCCGGTGCCCGCCTCTTGACGAATTCCATGTCTGACGTCTGATGTGAGGACGCTCTGGGCAATTTATTGAGGACAGGTGCATCTGTCATTGAGAATAGCAAACAGTCCGATCTATAGCCATCACGGTTCGCTGTGACATCGGACATGAGTACGGGCATTGAACTCAAAACCTGGTCTCTCACGCTAAATGTTGAATTATGGCTCACAAACGTAGATGTGATTTGCACGGACATCATCCACCATGGTGTTTGAGGACAGGACCATGTACGCATAAGCATGCGCAAAGCGAAGTCTGACTTCAACGGCTCGACGGTTCTATTGCTCAGACAGTGGACACTTGAACTTGTAACAGTTTGAAGGTTCTATTATTGCTCAGACACGTCACTCAAACATCATCGTCATCCGAGATATCCTCAAGCCTCGTCTTCTTCACCCCATCGTTCTCTTCTTCGCCTTCACGCGCCCGCTTACGAGTGTTCGATGTACCCATCTCATTAGGATTCAGATCTCTATTGCGCCCCATGAGTTGATAAGAGTATTGCTTGTCATCAAGATGCTTACCTTGGTACCACAAGATCTCGCCTGCGAAAGGAAAGAAGCATTCGGGGGTTTCAAAATGAAGAATTAAAATAGCAAATACCTTGACTCTGTGTCACACGATCCATCATTGGGATGAGACTGCGTGGATACCAAGTTTTCAGATTGCAAAGGAGCAGATGTTATGTTCGAAGGATGCTGAGAGCCAATGCCGTTGGGTGCAGATTCCCTGCGAAAAGAAAATACTAAGCTTGTGTCGAACGAAACATATATATGTCACTTGTACCTGGTGTCATGGGACCTGTCGACGGGATAGAAGCTGACGGCCTGGGGAGGCAATGACGATGGTTGATTAAAAGGGGTGGCACTCCGCCGATCCATCGGAAGTTCGCCTGATCCATGCTCGGGGATGCGTGTCAACCTAGTATCACGAGATCCATCCACCGGATAGTAGCTTTCCACTGGTGGGAGCGAACTTGGAGCGAAAGGGTCTGTCATGTCCGACGGATGGGAGAAGTGCCTCCCATGGCCAATGCTTTGAGTAGAATCTCTACTTATCGAGGAGGAATTGAAATTAGATCTCGGTAATTTCTGAGCAATAACATCGGCTGCGTACGGAATATCACGAGATCTTTCAACTGGAAGGAAATTATGCGGAGCCAAGGTAGATATCCCTTGTCCGGGTAAGGTGGAGCCCTCATTAGCAATGTGTACCGTAGACTCCCTGTCAAGATGAACGTTCAAGACAGCGCTGAGTAAGAAATCATAAATTATTTACCTAAACCTCATATCATGGGCTATCTCTGGGTAGAAGGCAGCACGCGAATCCAGCGAATGAGTCGGGGGACCCGGCATCGTGGTTGACTGATGCCAGGAGAAAGCTTCTACGGCACCATGAGCCGTAGATTGCCTATGGAGAGAGGGATGTGAGCTGCTGCCGAACATGGCCCACAAAACTTGTACCTAGCATCGCGAGATCTGTCGGTTGGGTAGAAATTTTCAGTTGCAGGGGCGGGTAGCTGAGGAGCAGAAGGCCGTATATTGAACGCCATATGTTCTGCTCTGATGAAAATAGACATTTAAAGAACCATCGAATGACCAAACTACGAGTCGTACCTGGAGTCCTGGGGTCCAAATGAGGGATGCAAATCTGCCCGCGGAACCGGTGCCTGTGCGAAGGGCGCAGAGTAACTACTCGAGCGGCGGCTTGAGAGCGCCTGCTCAACGCTCTCGTTGGGATGCAACTTCAGTCTGGAATAAGATAAGAACACTTCCATGTGCGAGGAAGGTCGTGAAGTCGTCTTACATTTGAAGCATGCAAGAAAAAGCCCAATGTAAATCCTTCACCCATAATGACCACTCCGACGCAGACATTGTCAATGTGGAATGGGTATTCCGCCGATAGTAACAGTCATGAAGGCCGTGAAGTAAACGAAAAATAGATTTAGCGCCAGCACGCGAGAAATGACTCCAATCTTGCGCCTCTAGCTGGGCGAGCTGCTGGGGAGGACCAAAATGTTGTACCGTGATTTCTCGAGGATGTTCAGTATTGGCACGTATGGAAAGCCACTCGGAAATCCATTCTGTAGCAGTCCTAAGGCTACGATCATTCACAGGTCCGGCTACGACTGTATCCTGCGGAAACCATCAATGGGAATTACACTACAGCGAAAAGAGGGCTTACTGGTGACAGGTTTGCTGCGAGTACCAGGCCAGCACGCACCATAATTTGCCAGCCTGAGTCGACTATCACCCATCGAGCAACTGCTGCACGAAATCCAGGAATTTCCAGACATGGTTTCACCTGGTCGACAGAGACGTGTAATAGCGTGGGGGGTTGGGCTTGTGAGGCTGATACCACCTTGCTCGTAGCCACATCCGGATAGGTTTCAGATGGTTTAGAACTCGAAGTAGGCTTTCGATTCGGCTGCTGGGTATACGCGTGAGGCGGCGGAGGGTTGGAGCGTTGTTCAGGAATCTGGTTGTCACGTGTGTGATCTTGAGAATAATGTGATCGTGATTGAACATGGATCTCCTGTGGTCCCACCCTCTCCTGTGCCACGGAGTGCAGCTGTTTGTTATGATCCTCTCGAGAGTATGTCTTCGTATGGAATTGTCGAGGATCGGCTGGATTCAATGGATGATCTTGCCGCCTTGGCGCTTGCGATGCTTCACCTCCAAAACTACGCGTCTGAGGTTGAAAAACGAAGTTAGATTGGCGACCTGAAACTAGTTGTTCATTATCCAACATCCGTGGGTTGGACCCAGCGACACTGAGGTCCTCCCGCCTCGCGAAATTATGCATGCCGTTGTCGTTATGGTGAGATTCCCTTGTACCGGTGAAATTATTCAGAGCCTCGTCCTGGCGACCTTTGCTCTTGCCTCCACGGTGCAGATCGGCCCGACCATCATGTGTGCGCCTTTCATCATTCTGCGACGCTGTCCACAAATCCTGTGGCTTTGATTCAGGTACGTCTTCTACCGTCATCCGACGATTGATTGTGTTCACTCACTGTTGCATGTCCAGAGTGAGTCTAAAAGTAAGCAGTGAGTTTGAATTCCCTGCCTATTATTCGAGTTTATCTGTACCTGGTATTGCTTCGAGTCACTGTATTGTTGTGGCTGCCCTGGACCATGGTTCTCCATTCGACTCTGGTGTGGGAAGACCCTTTGATTGGCTTGCTTTGAATTTGAAGGCTTCGGATGCATGGAAAAGAGAGGTACTGTACCCTTTGAAACGATGCTAAGTACCTTCTTTTAAATTGAACGCGGGTACTAAAACTTTCCCCATTTATCCGTAGAAGTCTCGGAACGATCGCGATCAGGATTTAACGTGTGGACGTACGGTTGGTGCTCCTTAAAGTCCGGATCCGATATTGGTCCAGGTGCTGCATATGTATCCAGAACCTCACTCATCCGAACTTGGTTCAATGGCGGAGCTTTGGGGTTACCTTGTGCCACGTAGGAATGACTGCCAGAGGATCGACTTGATATCGGGCCGTCTCCAATTTGGTCGCAGCTTATGGAATGACATCGTTCTCCCTTATTGCGAACTTGGTGAGCGGTAACTCCTCAGAAACAAATAGCATCTAATATTGGTTCCGAAGACGATATACACTTCTCGATACTCAAGATGGACCGGTCTGTTTACTTGGTGGCCCTCCAAAGAAGCAACTACCTGACAACGGTTCTTACCTCTGAACTCCCTCTATTCCAAAATGAATACTTACGCAGTCATAGATATGTGGTGTCCGAATTACTACCGGACATGCCCATGTCTTGACTGATGGGAGCTGTTTCAGTGTCGGGAGTATTATTGAGGGAACAATGGGTGAGCATATCTATATCTTTGGATGGTTGGGTCCAACACCGAACACGGGCTCGCAGATTTTACGTACAGAAGCTACGACAAGAAAAAGGTTCGGATTTCCCTTGTCTGTGCCTACTGGTGATATACCTGTCATGGACCAAGATTAACCTCGATTACTCTTATAATTTGGGTGAGATGTAAGTTCCTTATATTTCCCTTTCGTCGCGCCTATCTCATTTCCCCTGAGCCTTGGATCTGGCGCGTTTGGGACCGTCAGACACGCGATCCATCGATCTCTCGGCACTGAGCACGCGGTCAAGACAATTATGCGATCGAGCTTTCCTTCAATTCAGTACAACAGGGAAATCATGATCATGAAGGCAATTGACCACGTTAAGTCCTTTCATTCTGTCTCGTAGAAGCCTGGTGTTGAACATCTTCTAGCCAAATATTATACAGGTTCAGGAAGTGTACGAAGAGGGTAGAAAAATCCGTAGGAAGAGCTTCTACCTTCTAAAGCTCTACTAATGGGGCCGCAAAGACCTTGTAATGGAGCTCGTGGTCAATGGAAATCTCTTGGGCTACATTACCGCTACAGACGGCATACGTGAGAACTAGTACTCCTAACTGCAGCTTGCGTGTTTGACATTCATATCCATTACAGCTGAATACAAGGCGAAGCAGATTAGTTGGGATCTATGTAATGGGATGCAGGTGTGGATGGCTCCATTTCTATCATGACCGAACCTCATAAAAATCAATTGCACTTAGTATCTTCATTCTCGTGGGATAGTGCACCGTGATCTTAAGCCTGAGGTGAATGCTACTTCGTTAACGTCCACTCAATAAAAGTCCACAGCGCATCATCTAGAATGTCCTTGTAGTTTCTTTTGTCCCAATCATTGTCAAGATAGCAGATTTCGGTTTGGCGAAGATTTTTCACGAGGGCACCATGCTTCGTGTATTTTCTTACTTGTAACCATAATTTGTTGACCAACGTTAGCTTTTCAGAGCGTATGCGGCACTCCCAATCACATGGCCCCAGAAGTATGGCTCACCTCAGATGTTTCGGAGTACGGACTCGTGGTGGATAGCTGGAGTATGGGTGTGATGACATTCATCATGTAGGAATATTCACATTTTTCTGCCAGACACTGCTGAACTCAATGATGATACATGAAGGCTGTCGTGCTTCTTTCCATTCCTTTATGATGATGACGAAATTTTGTGTCCCGATGACTTCTATCGGAGGCGACAGATTCAGTGGGACTGTTTGCCTGATGAAACAAGTTGGCGTGGTGAGCCCCCAATCATATCCTGTTTTTCATGTTCTGTTTTGAAAAGGGGTTCGCCCTTACTTGTCAAACAGCTCGAGATTTCATCCAAAGACTTCTCGTCCATAATGCAATGGGAAGGCTCTCCTTCCAGCATGCCCTGCAGCATGTTTGGTTCTTGGATGTCGCTCCCAGAAGGATTTCTGCCCAGACCTGCACCTCTACATCCACTCAAGAAGTAGAGGAGGTCAGACAAATTCTCGTTGATATCTAGGCTTCAGAATATTATTTTATTTTGTCGCGTGTACGGTGGCACTTTTCCTGTGAAGGAAGCGACCCGACTTGAAGGTTCGCGACCATGTCTTTCCCAGATGCTGAGTTTCTGTTCCCCGTCTTCGATATCGTTCGGTTAACCCAAACCTTGTGTCTACGAGAGCCCGGCTGGGAATAATTAGTCTGCCAACACCGGTATCGTCGACTCTGAAGCCTGTACAAATGTCCAGGGGGTGCATGCTTCAGATGTACGCGTCTACAATTTGGCTTGCTCATCGCGACACCGTCACAAATAAAACCACACAGTAGCAATAGTCTACTAATATCATGCAATACTTTGTCCACAGCTCCTATGTGGATGCGCAATCAATCATGAAAGTCGTATCGATTTTCTATGCAACTCTTTATCAAGTCTTCGAAGAGTTTTGTCTCACTGTATTAGCACCCATTGAGTTCGCGTGGTGGCTCTATCGCATCATCGTTCGTGGATTCTCCGGCAACGGACTCTTCAGCTTCTCAGTTGCGATCTGGTCTACGGCGTGGATAATTATCATCTATCTAGGACGGTTTCATCGCGCACCGGTAAATACTTCCATAAATCCTATCCATACAAAACCTTTCAAATCGACTCAGGTTGGGTTAACGTTGCCCAAAGCACACTTCGACGTTAATAATGTCACATCTTCCGACATCCCAGAGAACCCGAAGCGCAACTTCCAATCGACTTTTTATACGGAGGTCGGTGTTTGTGTCAGACCCTGCAGAATTGTAATCTATAACTAAGTTCCTTCGCTGGTTCACCTTTTGCAAGGCTACAGAATGCTGGACTCCAAATTTCGATGTCGATGCTTTTGCCAGAAGACTCACACAAATTGAGCGACGCATGCACTCCTCAATTTCTTTCGATCCTGTCGAAGTACCGGACTTCGCGCAGTGGAGTGCTGGGGGAAGGATTCTAGCCGAATATACGACAATGGCAAGCCAGCTACTTATACCGCCCGACGGGAAGCGTTCGCGACGCTTCTCCTTTGGACTGTGGTCTACCCTATCTTCCCATGGCCAGGATAGAATCAGAAGCCCAGAAGTGGCCATATCTGCGGTGATGGGTCTAGGAGATTGCTGGCCAATCGAAGGTACATTCGGCACACTGGGAATATTTCTTGCGCGGACCATTCAAATCACATCGATCACCGTGGAACACGCCCCTAGGCAGATTTCCTTCGATCATTCGAGTGCTCCCAAAGATATGGAAATCTGGGGCTTGCCTGTTGATGCTCCACGGCATACAAGTCGTCGAGGTGGCGCAGACGAGTTGCTTGATGGGATGGTTTTTGTGTCGAAGTTCTCGTACGACGCCACTTCGAAGGATCACATTCAGACTTTCCAAGTCTTTCCCTACACAGCAGAGAAGACAATTTTCCGCGTGGTCGTTGTAGTGGTGCGTACTAATTGGGGAAATGCAGACCACACATGTCTGTATAGGGTTCGGGTACATGGTCACATTATTGATCAATAAATCTGCTAACGTAGAATATGCCGCATCATACCGCCCAATCCAATGATTTAACTGCTAACTTCTCAGTCGAGGGCACCGCGTAAATTATAAATAGAGATATCATCCCGGCTGCTGCAACGGAAGTCGCGGCGATGGAGGTGAAACTGTAAACATGCCTCGGCTGGCTGACTTGGAGACAAAGTTAGGCCCATGGGAACCACAGCCTGACGAGGAATAGCCCACCTTGCTTCTGTCGTCTACGTCGGGTCAGCGACATATGGACACGCACAAGGTGGACAGAGCGCTGGAGAGACAAAACACTTTCGATAGTATTTGATACTTCCTGTCGAAAGTCATGGAGAGAATGGGCAGAAGCAGACGTGTCATGGATAGTAGCGCTATCGTGTTCGAAGCCAAATTCAATGTTGAGAAGCGTTTCGACAGCCTTTGTGAGCTGAACAGCCCATAGGAGCCGGTATGCCTTATGTGCAGCAATCTCTCGGCTTAACATCACATTCTGTAGGGTCCTGTGAGTTAATTTAGATGATAAGCCGTCTGAGTACCCATACCTCTCGCCGAATATCAAGGTCGGATTTCATTACTGTACGGGAGAAGGCCTTAGTCGAATATCTTGCGTTCCGATGCTGACGTCTGGGTAGGTAGTTCTTGAGTGGGAGATAATGAGCCTTGAAACCGTCGGTGGCTAGGCAATCTCACCTCTCACTGGGGATTGAGGGAGGACTCCATATACCCTTGCGATCTGATGCTGACGTCCGGCTGGGCCGGCTTGCAATTGCAAGTGATAGCTATAGATGGTCATGGCCATGGATTCATGATCAGAAATCCCGATCCCCGTGACGTTCCGAAAATTTGACCTACCTTTGCGTATAAATACGGGACTGGATTCCTGGACACAATCATCCCATTATAACCCATGAAGAGGTATCCCAGAGACAACTGTCTGTGCACAGTGTGTATACAGAATGGCGAAAACCCCATGGGTTCCCCGCAGTCTAGAACAATGCGCGCGCAGCATGCCAAAGCTCAAATAGTTCGCAATCTCTCTACTCCCGCAAAGACCGTTGAGGAAGAGACCTTGCTTGCGACATTATCTACTCAAGAGGATAGTCGTGGTGAGGACCCTCTCTGGCATGGCTGGCAAGCACCGTTGGATGTCGCAGAGGACGAAATTTGCTGTGTTGGTTCCGTCGACGACGGTGAGTCCTGATTAATCAGCAGCATCCGGCTTGACTGAAAGCACAGCAGGGACCTTGGGGACGCTGTTAGACGGGTCTTCGATGTCTCCTGGAGACCGAGTTCCAGGTGACTCACCAACGTACTTGAGGTTTGTATTGATGGCTGATTTGCACATGCTATAGAACCCTGTGCTCTGCGAGATATCATCCAAAGTCTTAATACACAGATTGCGGGTTTCTCGTGTCCTCGTGAACTGACTTTCTCATTTCCTCCGACTGCTCCGAACGGCATGTATCCTGGTCGAGGTTCATGGGACGATGGGCCAACTTCAATCCTGCGGACTGTGAAAACGAACGCTCAACTTTTGCTCTTCCTGGAGTCCTTGATAGAGACAGAAAAGGTATTGATAGCTATGAATGTTGAGAGTTCCGAGGACCGCGACAACTCAAGGAAGGCGATTGCGCTGATTGAAAACGAAGTGCTGAAACTTGAAAAGTTTCGTGAGGCAGAATGGGAAAGATGCTGTCGTCGTCTCCCTGACCCAGGCAACGTTCGCCAGGTTTCCAGTGACGTCAATGTGGGCGACGCTATTTGGTACAACACAGGTCAGTCAATCATCACCACACAATGGGCAACAACTCACGGCTCTCGGTCGGCACTGAGAAGATGTGCATTTCCAACCGCTTAAGGTTGAGCGACCACTCATTGTTTTGGGCTTGTTCATCGTGATGGTTCTTAATCTTTTCCATCATCTTGTCCGATCCGGGTGTAATCTCGCGCTGCATCTTCTGAAAGTCTTCATGCAACTGTCTTTCCAGGAATCTACGGGACCCGAACTCCCAGGTCATCTGAAGGAGCTTGTTGACAGGTTCCCGGTGGACCTAAAGACTGCCCGAAAACTCTTCGAGCTTGAACCGACAGTTACGAACTACGTTTGCTGCCCTCAGTGTTTTGCTCTGTATCCTATGATGCATGACAAAAAGTTGATGGTTAACAGTGAAGGAGAGCCGACGACCGCCCCTCCTCCAAAAGATGACCCGTGGAACCAGGACCTCCCATTTTGGAACGATGAACCTCCTGCCTCAAGTGACTTACCATATCCATTGGAGTGTAATCATCGACAAACTCGCGACAGCCCTCGTTGTGGCGCGCGGCTTGTCCGTGCATCAAAACAGCCTGAAGATTTGATCGGGACAAACTCTCAGGACAATAAGGGAGCAGATACCGCGTCATTTAAACCGTTGAGAACATACTCTCACCAAAGTATGAAGGCCTGGTTGTCCCGATTGATGTCTCGCCCAGGAATGGAAAGCTTGATGGATGAAATCTGGGATCGCGTTAGGAGCCATACAGAAGCATCCCCGATGTCTGACATTTGGGACGCTAAAGAGCTCCGAGAATTTCGTGGTCCAGACAATAAGCTCTTCTCTGACAACCCAAACAAGGAAGGCCGCTATGTTTTTAGCCTATTTGTCGACTGGTTCAATCCTTTTGGCAATAAGCAAGCCGGAAAGGCTGTTTCCTCCGGGGTAATATTCATGGTCTGCTTGAACCTTCCGTTACGCCTTCGTTATAAGCGAGAAAATGTTTATCTCGTGGGGCTCATGCCGGGGCCGAAAGCTCCGCGCTTGCAACAGGTTAATCATTTCCTCCAGGTTCTCGTCGACGAACTATTGCAATTCTGGCAACCAGGAGTTTTCTTTTCGAGGACGACCTCGTCACCAAACGGGCGCTTGATCAGATGCGCGGTCGTGCCCCTCATTTGTGACCTTGGAGCGGTTCGAAAGATTTCAGGACAAGCCGCTCACAGCGCCACTTATTTTTGCTCATTCTGTAAACTCAAGTTACATGATATCAACACCCTGGACACAGCACAATGGGAGTCACGATTCAACACGGAGCATCGGGTTCAAGCACACGAATGGAAGGACGCGCGCACCCTGAAGGCCCAAGAAAAAGCATTCAAGAGGGCTGGCGTCAGATATACGCCTCTCCTCGAGTTGCCATACTGGGACCCAACGCGCCACGTGGTTATAGAAGCAATGCACAATCTTTTTCTTGGGCTCTTCGCTCGCCATTGCCGCCATGTCTTCGGGATCGATATCAAGGGCGTCGCCGAAGACGGAATTGATGACGCAGATGTCATTGTCATAACGGCAAGTGAAGAAGACATAAAGAAAGGGAAATTGATGTTATCTTCGGGGAAATCGGCAAGCCAATTGAAGAACGGCCTCAACAAACTGACATTACAGACCTTGTACGAGGAACTCCTCTCGAAGCCCTGCGAGGCTCGAACGAAAGCACAGCTCATCCAGGCATTGCTGGAAAAGGTGAGTTTGGATGTTTTTCCCTCTTCCCCACTCGTAACGTCACCCTCGATGTCAGGTTTCCGGTGCTGAGCTATCTCAAGACGATTATACACCCAAAGAAAGCAAGCCGAGCGCAATTCTTGACAAAATTGTACTCGCCGAGGTGCAAGCAGACATGGCAAAGACGACGCTACCCTCCTGGATTGGGAGGGCTCCCCCAAACATTGGCAGCCCTGGCCACGGAAAACTCAGTGCAGATCAGTGGCGTACGCTCTGTACCATAAATCTCCCGATCACTTTAACCAGGTTTTGGTCTCGACCGGAGGCCTCTGAAAGTAGACACCGCATGCTGGCGAACTTCCTCGACCTTGTCACCGCAGTCATATACGGCACGCCTCGCCAGATCACCAAGAAATGTATCGAACTCTATGAGGGCTACATTTTTCGATATGCTCAAGGTCTGTTCGACGTATACCCTGGAATTACCCTCATTCCGAATCAACATTATGCGCTTCATTTACCAACTATACTCCGTCGATTTGGACCCACCCATTCCTACTGGGCCTTTCCTTTCGAAAGATATATTGGCCTTCTGTCTGATATCAACACAAATCGGAAACCCAGTATGTCTTCTCATTCGTTGTGCGCTCTGTCAGTGCTTACCATGCATTTTTCCCTGGCAGGCGAAATGGAAAAGACGTTTATGGAAACGTACTGCATGGGAAGCAATCTTCGCGGCCTCCTGTCAACAAACCTTCTGCCGTCGATAATCCAGTCACTTCGACCAGTTGTAGACACCGCTATAGGAACGGACTCTCGGGGCTCACTTATGAGCGACTTAATGGTTTTTGGAGCGGAGTCGGAGCCATCGATAGGGTACGATGAACGAAAGAAGATGACATTGCCTGCTGGCTTCTATGACGCTCTGGTTCATCGCGTTTCCGCTGATCCTAGCCTCCACGAGGGTGTATCGTTCGTCGCGATCGATCAGCGCATCACCGGGGAACAGGTCTATCTGAATTCAAACTATCAAGTTCTGAAGCAAGTCACCCACCGTGGGCTCCGCTTTTCATCTCACGGGACCCGGACTTCCGTAGGTGATGCGTATGTTCTTTACAAGACTTTTCCCTCCGCAGAGACAGGCCTTGCGATGGGACGGATCGAAAGTGTTTTTGTACACCGGCGCACTTCCATAACCACAGCCGAATCTTTCAGAGATCAAGTTTTCGTGGCAATTCGAAGATTCTCCGTTCTGGATCCGATCGACCTAAGCTACGACCCATATCGGAAATTCAAGCATCTCCGGATGTCGCTCGTTTACTCGACACCTCGTGAACAGATTGAAGTTCTGCCTATCGTGGACGTCATTGCCCACTTCGCTAGCTGCCCATTTGAGCATGCCTCGTTATCTCGCCCTTGCATGGTCGTTGTACCCTTACAGCGGGTGAGCATGGCCCTCCAGTGCATGCGCCGCAGCTAATACTAATGGTCTTCCTCACTCTTCACTAGTGACGTTGTACATGCAGATACCTGCATGTTATGTGGCAGTTAGAGAAGCGTAGCGGTCACATTCATATTATTTTACCCCTGTTCTGTACCATTTCGTCTATGAAATGTGAAATATGACACCTATGATTCCGAATTCAAAGGTCGAAAGTATCGGTGCTCTTTCTCCAGTTCCCCCGGCCTGGAGAACAAGTTCACCCACCTTTCCTATCGCTCATCGCTCACCACCATCTAAATCAAACGCCTCCCACACCCACTTCTCGTTCTTCGACGTTATGGACTTGACTGATGAAAACCATACCCAACTCACTGGAATTTGCCGTAGTACATACGTTGCGCAGTGGGGCCGGGATCCATCAAGGGTTACGAGGGCGTTTGCGAATTTGCGGTTGGACGATTGGGTATGCCTTCCATCTCGCCAGCGGTTTGAGTCAGCGTGATCATGATCTTCTCATTGATCAATGTTGATCAGCATCCTCAAGCATCCTCCCGGTTCATATTGACAGAACGAAACACCCTTAGTACGGAGGGGTGTTATCCACCAATCCACGTCGGATTGGAACTATGGATTAGCCTTCAGCTCCGATTAGGTGTGTGCAAAGTCTATGAAGTTCGTCATCACCAGCTGTTTGTAAAAGCTCAAGGCCACCATGGTAGGTCCAATATATACGTGCTTGTACTCAAATCACTAACGCGGGGACGACATGTACAGTAGGAACATGCTCGAGCATTCCCAATCACAAAGAGAAGCGCTCTTGGCGGCTGCCCCACGCGGGAGGACCTTTTCAGCCTTCCGAGTCTGCTTATGTGCTCGGAGTGGACCCGCCTCACACGTACATGATCATGGTCAATTCTCGATTCCCGTACCGGCTCTTCACGCTTCCAGTACTTTATAAACATATATCACGATCCACGATCCACGGTGCTAGTCCACATCCCGAACATTGGTAGTTGACATGGCGTTATCCCTTGCGTTATCCACTGCCTCCTCATCTTCTGCTCGCTCTTGTGCAGTCCATCATGCTAGCCTCGTAGATCCTGCCACACATTCGCCTGAGCTCATGGAGCTCATAGACATCGTGATATCTCGTCCAGTCATCGGTAAGTGTTTTATGCCAAGCCCATTGTATTTCGCTCAGTTATATTTGCGCATAGGCTTCATTGTAGACACTGTAATATCTACCATCGACTACGCCATGGGTCGTCCCTCTTCCAGTCGGCACCACACAGAATACTCCAATTTCACAGATTTCGTGACCAATACTATTGCCCACGCCGAAGTCACTACTCCAACAATCCTGGTCTCCCTCGTCTACCTCGATCGAGCAAAGCCGCACCTGTATATCACTTTTGAGGAGTGGGTTCTTGAACGAGCTTTCCTTGGTGCACTTGTTGTTGCATCTAAGGTATTCCGACATTCATACCTTCTCCGGTTTCATGAACATTCAATCAAGTCTTACAGTACGTCAATGACTCAACTCTGAAGAATATCGACTGGGCCATTTGCACTGGCATCTTCGGCGGCCGAGACATTGGGCGCATTGAGCGCGAGTTTCTTCACGTCCTAGACTTTGACCTCGGAATCGCGGAGCACGACCTCCTGATCCACCACCGTGGACTGTTGTTGGCTGTAGGTCCAAAACATTGTTCCCGTCGCATGTCCCCCGCACTCAGGCACCCGGACACCTTCCATCACCACAGTCCAAAGCCTTGTTCCGGCCGCGTGTCCCCCGCACTCAGGCATCCGGACGCCTTCCATCATTGCATGCGCAGTGCATGGTCATTGTAGGCCTAGGGCTGCTAGCGCTCCCAAATCATCACCAGACGTCGTGTGGTCTCGACTCTCAAATACCCTCACCGTAGCATCCACTACCCATGTATATCGCACTGCTCCAGTTCGAATCGCAAAGTTCTACGTCACATGTACTGAGAAATACTTAGTACAAGGAACGGGATGGGGTCTCGTCCTGGTACGGTGAATTCGATCCGAATGAAGGGGAGAAAAGTTCTTGGTGCATTTACAAGATCTCTATGGTTATGACTATGTTAGGCAGGTAGCCTTTCCTAAGCCTTTTCCGGTGATCGAAATGGAGCCTTTTCCGATGACAGAAAGAGGGCGTTCCTTGGCAGGGTTCACCATGCCTTTTGTGTCGCCAGAAAGCCAGTCCGATGTTTCCTGTTAGGCATGGTTGGCCTTTCTCCATGTGCAATATTTTACCCTTGTAATGACCTTAATGCTTCCAGAATATTGGAGCGCTCTATCCCTCGCTTTAATGCTACAGATATTGACCAAAATCGACCGACTTTAGATCCAAACCGGAAAGTGATGCCGGGAAACTTTTCTCCCTTTCCCGAAGCACCTTCAGTAGCGGAGATATGTTCTTCCTTTTCGGCAAGGCAACTTGTTAGCCTTTTCTCGCAGAGAAATGGCTCACCTTTCGTAAGCCTTTGTCTAACTCATAAAGGCCAGCTGTTCTACTCCCCATTTGACAGCACTGAATGTGTTGGACTTCACCGTGAAAAGAAGTTCCCGATGTTCTCCAAAATAAATCTTTAACTTATCTTGCGTCACAAACTTTTGGATATGCAGACGAATGAACGTAAACTTCGCAATCCAGATATTGATTGAGATTCATATCTTGGTGGTTGGCGTCATTATGCCCATGCCATCACAGGAGGTTAAATGATTGAATTTGCCTGAGGTGTTGTTTAAACTCTTCCGTGACCGTTGTTTGTCTGCTTTACGATTGCATGATCTCTGAGACTTTTCACTCCAACAATTCTGTATCCAAATCTTGGTGTTTTCAAATCACTCCTCAAGCCAAAACACAGGATCTGAAAGGTTGAAAAATATTTTTGGAAAGGATCAAGATCTGATAGCCTCTCCTGAAGAGGATTGTACTGTGAGTTTCGCCCATAAAATTGATTACTTTCGTGATAGAAAACGAAAAATCACATCGGTCAAAAAATTCATCCATTTCACGCACCAGAAGGAGCAGTGAATTTTTAAAACTAACCCTCCTTCTTCACGTCGAGGAAGGTTTCGGAAAGTGGGCCATTTCGAAATCTTTTCTCACGACTTTTTCATTGCAGAAAAGGTTGGCTTCCCCGCAGTGGCTCCTCTCTCTTGCACCTCATGCAGCGCTTGTGAACTTAAGATAAAGGACAACTTGGTTAGTACACAAATCACAAATGACAGACAAGGACATACTGTGTACAGCCCAAGCTCCCAACTGCCAGCTGACCTCACCTTCTCCATCATGTTGCTCTTCTTATTACATTGGAAGAGGCTTTTATCAACCATCTGTATGAGAGCATGCCACATCAGGTGGATGGAATTCTGAACATAGTGCAAGGCTCTAGAATCGGTTTGGAAATGTGAACTTGAAAAGCATCTGTTGAGAAATGCTCGAGTTGTGCATAAAATATAAATTCGAGTAAAATTAGTCTAGCGAATCATGAGATTTCAAGGGAACCGTTTGAAGGTAGTAGAAAGCATGGGAAACGATGTAGGCCAACCACAGAGAAGGAAAGGCAAAGGCAATCAGTGAAGAATTGAGCAAGATACAGGTGAAACAAGATGTGCGGGCAAAAATTTGATCAGGAAATTGCAGAGGAACTGCAGAGACATTTGGAATGTAGGAAATTGGGCTGAAAAAATAGCCAAGGATGTAGGTGAATGGTAAGATGTATGTGAGTGCCGATGTATGTGCTGTAGCCATTCATCCTTTGTATTTCATGCAGTAGATAGTAATCTGGCATGCTTCCACTAGCAAAATTTGTTCCTGCAGCTCGTCAGCATGATTTTGGATATAAGAACAACTGCAGAAGTTGGTTAAGGATGCCAGCATGCTGAAACTCAATGATTTCTGTTGCTAACCTCACTCTGCCCAACTTGGTAGAACTGCAGGATAGAAATTCTGAGATGATCGGAGCACCAACAAAGGACTGAGATGGGCAGGAAGGTTGAAAACTGATCTTAGTGTGTCTGCCGTATTTGTTTCTTCTTTGTTCATATACTGATGAGTCACATTTCATGCAGTAGATAGTGTTTGACGGTCCGGTTGCGGGGACCGAAAATCTGACTGCAACCCAACCGGACCCAACTGCAGGCAACCGGACTTTCGGTTGCGGTTGCCCCATTTTCAAATGGTCACGGTTGCCGGTTGCCTCAGTTTGAAAGTCTGAAGCAACCGTGCAAGACCGGTCACAACCAGTTACAACTGCACTTGTAGTTAGTGAGAATTATAGACTTCACGAAGTAGAATTTCAATAATCCGGACAAGTTAACTTCAAAATTTAAAGTGTCACTTGAAGGAATTGAACTCACAACCTCATGAGACATAATCAATTCTGACTGGCAGACTTTACCACTCAACCACGGAGCTGTTATTATTTTTGAAACACAAAGCAACTAGTCATACTTTCAATTGTAGATAATAACAAAAGAAATTTGGATGCATGTTCAATTTCGGTCGTTGCCGGGCGCTTTCCCACGCCTCTTCAACGGCCAAAACGGTGCTCTGGGAGCATTTGCTGCACATTTACCTTTGTTTTAAAGCAATTAAATAGTTTATACAGTATAATACATTGTTTTGGTCAGTTTTCATGAGTTTAAGACTGGTTGGTGACCAGTTACAGTCAAAACCGGTCGCAACTGGTCCGGCAACTGCAAAAAGACCGCGGTTGCCGGTTGCTCACGGTCTCGGTCCGGTTTTTCGGGTTTCGGAAATTTCCGCAACCAGTTGCGGTTGCCGGTTGCCTCGATCGGAAGTCAAAAACCGGACCGGACCGGACCTGAAAACACTAGCAGTAGATAGTATTCTGGCATGCTTTTATCAGCAAGATTTGTTTTCGAGGCTTGGCAGCATGATTTCAGATACAAGAACTGCAAGCACTTCATTCCTGAGGCTCACAAGTTTAATGTAAAAGGGGCATGTGAGGAAATGGAAATGGGACTTTGTGTGGCCTAGGGAGATGCACAGAGCTGGGATTTGAATGGGCAGTGATGAAAATTTGGAGATCAGGTGCATATTTGTTTTGTTTTTATTTTCCTGTATGCTCATGAAAGCAGTTGGGAAACTCAAAACTGGAGTTTGGATATATATTGCAGGAGGCTCGAGAATTCACTCCTGTGCAGCTGGCATGCACAAACCTGATTTGACTTGTGGAATTCGACATCGACTCCTCAACTTGTCTGCTGCATATCTCTGCTGATAGAAAACAGTACGGGTGGGATGTGATGATGGGTAACTGATTTCTTGGCTCGAGTACAGGATTGGAACATGACAATGGGATCGACTGGACAGTGAAGTAGGCTTGAGATGAATGGGGAACTTAGAAACTGGGTTTTCAGGATCAGGATGTGACAATGGGGTGAACTTGAATAGTGAAGCATGTTCAGGATGGTGGAGAGCATGATATTTCAGATTGGCATTATGAGGTAAAGTTGATAGATAATGAAAGCTAATTTGCTGAATGAAGTCTGCAACTGGAAATCCGAAGGATTTTCAGCATGTCCTAGAGAAATTGGGATCCAAACTAGGTTCAGACCTGAAGCTTGGTTTAAGGATTCAGATGCCCATAACTCCTCGCAGTGGGCTCTACTTATGATTGTTTGTATGAGGCTGAGTTGAGAAACCCATATAGAGGGCTACTGGCAACTGCCGAAAAGGTCTGGAGGTAGGAATAAGTGTTTTGGAGTGTAAGGAGAGTATGAAGGTTATCCTGAGATGTCGCTTTGGGATATTTTGGCATATGTGAAGATGCTTTGAAATGTTGCAAAAAGTGACTGGGATACATTGGGATAGATCAGGTCATGTTAGAATTTCATAGAGGCCATCTCAAGGTGTATCAGACTTGTTGTGGAGTGAAAGGAATGTATTTAGAAAGTCTGAAGAGATGTTTGCCTCTGAAGAGAAAGTGGAGGAAACTGAGTATCTAGTTCTAACAACTCTACATATTTATAGTAATTCAAAACCATGGGAATCAGGTTATCGGAACATTAGATTGAGTCATTTCTGAGAATGTAGTCACCAGAACTCAGAAAACAAGCCATCAGAGTCTCAGAAATAAGTCATCAGGATAATCTGTGACTCATGGGAAATTAAGTCATCATGTTATCGGACATGTAGAAACTGTGAAATTGGACCTGAGAATGGAGAGGAATAGAAAACCAAGATAGGAAATGGGTGGGGATATATAGAAACAATGCCAAGTAGTCGGAAGATGTGCAGAGGGACATGGAAGGTGCATATTGATATGAGTTTTCACTGTAGTCAGAGGAGGGAACCTCATGCCGGGGGGTAAATGAGAAGTCACTGAGAGGAGAGGTCTGATGTTGTCATGTAGTGTGAAACTTTTGCCACCTCACTGTATAGCCAAATATTTTTGCATCTGTATCCAAGTCATTTTGCCAAATTTGAAGCAAAACTGGCAAAACAGTAGATATTTTTATATTATGCATTATTTGTATATATTTGTTTAATGTAAGCTTTACAATATAATAGCCACACTTTTTTGCTTTTAAGTGCAAGTTCTTTTATTCAATTTAGAGGAGAACTCATGTAGTTATGGAAAGATCACAAGTTTTAGCATTATTTGGTTGTATTTGCTTAACACTAACATCACCATTAGATAGTTATATATTTTTGCTTTCAATTGCAAGTTCTACGAGCTTATTTGAAGCAAAACTGAGGAAGTTGATGAAAATGAACTTTATTTGCTTGTATTTGTCTCATACAAATATCACCATGTGATAGCCATGAATTTTTCCTCTCAGATGCAAGTTCTTGTGCTGAATTTGAAGCAAAACTGACAAAGTTGGTCAAAGATTACTCATTTTGGCATTATTTGTTTGTATTTGTATAAGGCAACCACCTCCAGGTAGTAGCGAAACATACTTACTCCTATCTGCAAGTTTTCTCATCTAGTTTGGAGCAGAACTAGTGCAGTTATGCAAAGACCATTGATTTAGGCTTTATTTGGTTGTATTTGTCAGACACAAATACTCCCAGGCCACAGCCAAATATACCCCGCTCCCAGGCTCCTAGAACCAGCATGCTCGAACCGCTCGCAAGGGGGCTTCATCCTACAAGCCAGGACGATGTTTTATATGTAAAATTTTATCTAATCTTATCATACCAAACATCAGACCAAACATCATCCAAATATACAAAACTAACCCCCAAACTCGCGGTTGAGCAGCTGGCATAAGTGGGATTCCCGACATCAACGGGATATCAGTAAACCCTACGGTAGGTGCTAGGAAACTCGTCGCTCGATGCCATCAATCTCGAATAAACGTCCAGGCAATCAAGCAAAAACTCTCTTGTCATGACTATCTATGATCACCTGGCTCTCCCTCTGAGTTCGACATCTCCCTTCGTTGACATTGTTTCACGATGCTTGCCTGTCGATTCGAACTCGCTCACATGTCAGGAAGTCACCACAGACCAGGCTTACACAGCTATCGATGTTCACTGCACGAGGACTTTCTACGGGATCGTCAACTGATGCTTGCTAGAAATATGCACCCCAGCAGTGTCGGTGATCTGTGGAGCAGTGCTTGGAATAATGACACTCACAACTATTGCCAGGAAGTTCTTCCACCTTTCATCCTGATGGAGGATATCCTTAGGCTCGTCTGCTTTCTCTTCAGTGGTTGATCACTCACATCAAAGGATTCCCAGCTACATCTGAGGCTCATGTCATCGAATCCATCCGATCGCTCATTCCCGATGTTCCGCTCGTCGACATTGCCATTGATCTCACCACAATTCCGACGTTTACGCCCCATATCTTCCGCCTTCTCCTCCGCTCATTTTCGTTTCTGGCTCTGACCATGCATGTCCTGTCAAGTTGATTAGTAGAGGGGCACTCATTAAGTCGTGCCCACACGTGTCTGTTGACCAGAACCGCCAATCGTTTTGGTCATAACGCTGCAGGCGGTGAAGTCAATACTGGTATCATGTGTCGCAGCTTGTATTGCAGAGAGCAGAGTTATTTCAGTCATTTCACAGTTGGGTATTTTGTACAATAGGAACTTCCTTTTTCCCTTGTTAAATACTCTCTATTCTATGTACATTGTGATCACTATGCAATGGTCTTCCAGAGATCCCTCTCGTTATGATCACAGGATGCCACAACGAGAGAGTTTTTGCTTGATTGCCTGGACGTTTATTCGAGATTGATGGCATCGAGCGACGAGTTTCCTAGCACCTACCATAGAGTTTACTGATATCCCGTTGATGTCGGGAATCCCACTTATGCCAGCCGCTCAACCGCGAGTTTGGGGGTTAGTTTTGTTTATTTGGATGATGTTTGGTCTGATGTTTGGTATGATAAGATTAGATAAAATTTTACATATAAAACATCGTCCTGGCTTGTAGGATGAAGCCCCCTTGCGAGCGGTTCGAGTGTGCTGGTTCTAGGAGCCTGCCTCGCTCCCAGCTGCAAGTTGTCTCATGTGGTTTGGAGCAGAAGCCGGCAAGTTCTAGGCTAATCAGCTCCAGATCTAGATCCATATCTTATCTGTGACGAGTTTTTGGTGATCTATGACCAGTGTATGACATTGATCAAGTTGATTTTTTCCCAACGACGGGAAAAAATTGATTGGTTCAATGTCATTGACCTGTCACGGGTCCAGATCAGTCAGATAAGGCAGATTGCACACAATCTAATCTAATCTAAGCTCGATCGAGCAAAGATCGAGCTGTATCTCAGCCAATACTTGACTGATCTCAACTGTTGTTTTTGCTAGTCTAATGCGACATATCTTGCACATGTTTTAGCATCATGATCGATATTCCCACAGTCCCATTTAGGCTCTATAGAGTGCAATCAGTGTTTTTAGAGTGCTTGTGGCCTCTGTATCTCTGCCAATAGTTGACCGATTGGGCTCATTTTGGTGTAGAGATATTAATAGGCATCATTTTGATGCCAAAAACACTACCTTTACCATATGGTTGCCATCTTCTGCAACCTAATCAGCATTTAGATCAACTCTGATTCACTGATTTGAGCTACATTGCAAGACCGATCATTTTCTCAGTTTAGAAGAGGGATGAAATAATGTCAATGATGCAACTAAAAGGCATACTACATCAAGATCGAGCTTGATCAGTGCCAGTAGCCTTATCAGCAAATCAGTGATTGATATCAGTAGCTAGTGATCTGTGGCAAACAATTATCAGATATGAGTGGTTGAGTTGCCAGAGTCACCGGCCATGAGGCATGGGAAAAATTTCCCAATGCACTCAAAATCTGCATGTTGGCTATTTTTGTTCCCACAGTTACAAAATGTTAGTGACTCAACTTCAAATTTACTGACTGTGGGAAAAAGTTACTGACCATGGGAGAAAGTGCAATGGAAAAGTTATCAACGCACTGAATTTTTTGGCGGAATCGGGGAACAAGAACGAGTCTTTCCTTAATTAATATTAAGGGACTTGTAATTGATCAGACCAGCAGTGCTTGTTGTTCACGCTTTGACAAACTTGTGAAGTCACACAAGGTTTGTCTTAGCCATACCTTCTACACACATTCACAGCTAACACCTTTGCAAAAAAATGAAATACAATCACTTCAGGCAACCGGTACTACTGAAAAAATTAACGACTTTGTTGAGGTAAGTACTATGGTTCTTCTTATAGCAGCCGATCACTTATGACGAGACCAGAAATTAACAAAGCTTGTCAGTTTGATTGATGACATACATGCAGAATAGGAAAGGAAATCCTAGGCAAAGCAAACTTGTGTATCACTTGAAGACAAAGCTTCTTGGCAACTATGTGAGGCTTCAATAAATGGACTGGTTCAGGACGAGACTTTGATTGATGTCTCTGCAGTTTCAGAAGCCAGCATATGAGAAAAGCAGGGTTAGCGAGGCACAGAGTACGTGATATATGTACTTGTATATCTATTTCTCTAACTCTTAACAGGCATCACACTTCATCGCTCAGTGAGACGGATAAGAAAAACTTGTCATTCCAAAGTCCGCAGCATAAGCGCCAACACACTCATGTTGTCAGAATGAGCAGAGGCAAACAAAAAGGTATTGGAGGAAATCCGAGTGCAGGATCAGTGTCAACATGAGGAGACGATATCATTACACAAGCAAACTCTGGACACTCTCAACAACATTAGGTCCTTGCTTCAGGCTCAGCACCAGTATGATATTGAGCAGTGCAATGAGAAACTGGAACATTATATGCAAGACTAGAAGCAACAGGCACAGCTAGCTGCTGCAATTCTTGTGCTTTTAGTCAATCTTAGAAAACTATTATAGAAACTGTTACATGTTTATATATCTAATAACTACATATTATTATCCTCATTATCTACCTCATCAGCAGGCACATCAACCTCTTACCAAGGTGATGACATGCACCAACTATCAAGCTCATCATCAGCAATTGAACTACCATAAAAATACTCCTCTAGAGAAGGTGGAGCACAGTTGAAGTACTGTAGTATCTGAGAGTAATGTAAGATCATATGTGCATTGCACAATAGTATAGCGATGAGATAGTAGAGCCTACAAGACTGCAGCAAAACCTTGGCATTTTGACTGTAATTCAAGAAAGCAAATTGTTGCGTAACTTCACTAAACACCCACTTGACTGGCTCACGAACCTTGCTTATCTGAGCATTCCATGAGTGTTGGGCTTCCATTTGAGGATCTTTGAAGGTCTTGACACTCCCCCACCTTTACGATAGGACTCCAATCGGAGTCCATAGAGTCCAACAAGAGTCTACATGAACTCTACCCAGACTCTTCTAGTGGAGGGTCATACCAGTATTTATGTCTACAAGTCTATGTAGAGTCCAAGTAGAGTCCATATAGAGTCCTGTTGGACTCCATAGACTCCATTACAGTCTTTGGATTGAAATTAGACTCAACCTGGACTGCAAGACATGGACTCCAATGGACTCCAATTGGACTCCAGTAACACTTCATAGAGAGTCCAATTTGATTCCAATGAGAGTCCGATGCCGGTCCAAGCACCAGGAGTGTTGGATTGTCATTTGACAAAAATTGACTCCGGTGAGAATTGAACCCTCGACTGCCCCATTTGATCCCATAATGCAGTGCTTTAACCACTAGTCCAAATGGTCAATGGAAGTTAAAAAAGGTATCTTACTATTATAGTATTCTATGACATCAGGAAAAACCATTTGGCTTTAAAGATTCCCAGGAATAATCAATTTTCCCAGGCTATCAGAATGCTTCCCAGGACATCACAAGGCATCTCAGAGCATCTCAGAGGGCTCTTAGAGTATTGTACAATCTTTATAGCCTTTTTGTAACGACTTTTTGCATATTAACATTGTATCCTATACATAATCTATATGATAGGCTACAATGTACAGCTTTTATAGTCATACTTTGTCTGAACACCTTCAGACGATATCTGATGATGTGGCAAAAATAGAGTGTGGGAAATGATTCCATCACTGAGACTAATTCCCACAGTCTCAAGACCAGTGAGCGTCTCAAAGATTTCTTCAAAGTTTAGATGGCCTGCCCTAAATTCATCATGTGATGTGCCACCTCAGAGCTCTGAGTCATCTTTGAATCATCTTTGCTCTCTTCTTTCACTTTGTCTCAAACTCACTCAATAGTGTCTGGTGCTATAGTATGTCTCTTTTGTTCTTCTTTTGACTCTATCTTTTGCTAACCAATTTACTAGTTATCAGGTGTCTCAAGGCTTGATTTGATGCTTTGAGACTGCCAGCTCATCAGTTTTTGTAGATGATAGAGGGGAGAAGATAGTTCAAAGTGGTTATTAGGACCAAAGTGAGTAGTCCAAATTGCTCTACTATTTACTGGCCTCATGTCTTTTACTTTTCTATTCTAGTATTTCACTATTTAACTGCCATATTATGACTTTCAGGTCATTGTCGCGTACTTACTTTGCCACATCGCTGGTTTTTGGTAAGCATATTAATCTATCTATTGTTTCTTTGCCTAATTCTCTTTTATGCTAGATTAGCTGTCTCTCTATTTTAATATTGTTGGCTATCATCAGTTTCTCTTAGGTGAGTCATGTAATTTTTTTTTCACATCCACTGATAAATAATAATAATATACAATTTATATAGTCTATTAGATATAAATATTGATATATAGATTGTGTAGCTTGTTGATAGAAACATGTATTTATATACTTCTAATAAAATCTTGCATTATATCCTTCTTTTGTGAACTTGAACTTGTTTTCTAAGGCTATTACGACAAATTTGAAAGATTTTCTAAGGCTTCACAAAAGTCTCTAAGAAGCTCTGAGAAGCTTTGGGAGAAGTTGTAGCGCCGCACTTGTACTTTGGAGATTCTCAGGGCCACATTTGTTTTTTGCATCTCTGAGATCTCCCAGAGATCCACAGGATGTTCCAAGATGTTCTAAAGTATCTTGGGGCACAAGTAGTTTTTCCTGATGGACATGGCATGTGCGCATGGCCACGTCAGTATTGCTGGCATCAAATTCAAACCCAGCTGATCTTCAATTCCTTTGCTCACCACCACCACTGCCGCCGCCCTCTACGCACTACTCGCCCTACGACTGCGCCCAGCCCCGAACGCCACATCAACGACCACGACGACTTCGACAGAGACAGAAGGACAGGAAGCGCGACAAAGGAAGGAAAGAATGGCAGGGTGGAGAACAAAGGGCAGACCCCAGCAGAGGGAGAGCCACGAGGTGCGTAATCTGCACCCCCCCAGCTCACGCACTGACTACCACGAACCCCACAGATGCCAATAGCAATACACACAGACTGCCATGACCATGCCACTGTGTTCTGCCACTGCCACGTCACCACCCAGGGAAGCTGCCATATCACGAGGCCACCGCTCTCCACGCCCTGTGACCCTGCCCAACTGCAAACGCCCCATCAAAAAGACAAGAACGACTGAGGCCAACAGGCAAGAAACACAATGAGGGGCGACAAAAGAAGCAGCAGCCAGGATGGGGCAAAGGGCAGACCCCAGCAGAGGGAGAGCTGCAAGGTGCGTGATCCATGCCCCCAACATGACCACTGACCACCACACCCCCTGCAGATACACATCGGCCACCCCAACAGCCCACCATGGCAACTCTGCACTCAACCAGAAAAACCACAACTGCCACGTTACCGCTGCACGCCGCTGCCCTCACTTAACATGTGCTGCCATCCCCACGTCACAATGGCCGCCACCACTATGAGCACAAGCATGGGCAGAAGCACCCTCAGCACCACCACCACCGCTAAGCGCCACCACGAGCACTGGGCAGAAGCACCCACAGTGCCACTTCCACTACATTACGACTACTGCTGACCACCACCACTACTGCCATGTCAACCTGACAGCCACCGGCCACACGTTGCCTACTGCCATGTCAACCCCTGCCACTACGTCACCCCACAGCCACCATCTCACCAAATGACCACCGCCGCCCAGCCCCACCCTGCTCGCCAGCCTCGCCGTCTCACCCGCCTATGCCCTGCCCCATTCTACACCATGCCACGTCACCCGCATGTGCTGTGCTGCTCCCATCTAGGCCTTCGTGCCCTCACTTTCTGTTCTCTCATTACATTAGAATTCTGTATTAGTATACTTGTGATCAATATATAAGTCTTATTCTTCTATGTTATTTTGTGTATATTTAGTACTGACTACTTTGGAGTCCAATTGGACTCCAGTTGGACTACAAAAATTCTGATGGACTTGTGTGATTTTATTAAGAAACACCATTAGAGTCTGACTGGAATCCAATTAGACTCCAGAAATATTCTTACCATGGAGTCAATATGTTATACTGGAGTCTGAATGGACTTCCAATCAGACTTCAGAAATATTCATTGCTTGTGTACTGACACTAAATTGCACAAGTCTGTGTAGAGTCCAACTGGAGTCCAAGTGGACTCATCTAGATAGAGTCTAGTTGGAGTCCATGTAGACTCTAGAAATACTACCAATGTTAAATTATGATGTGATCACAAATTGTGTGCAAAACTCAGCTGGAGTCCAGATAAAGTACAAGCAGACACCAAAAATACATATGAACATATACATGAACATATACATGTACTTATGCTGACATAAAGTATGGAAACAAGAGTCAACAATGCAAATGCACCGCGTGTTTGTTTTGTCTCCTGTTTCTGACCGTACAACATGATCTTGAAATATTCTGCATATCTCTCTTGCTATTGATGAATACCATGTCATTGCGCTATCAAAACTTAGTCTGCTTTCCCCTTGCCTTCTTAACTGCCTCAACTTGCTCAACCATCCACCCTGTATGCTTCCGAATATCCTCGACCGTTATCTCATCCCAAGCCATCTGAACAGCTGACCACAATGCATCAAGAGAATGAGTGGAACCTGGGGTGTCTGCTACTCGATTCTTGAGTTGAAGCCATAGTGGCTCGAGAGGGTTGAGGTCGGGAGAAGATGGTGGGTGTTTGAGGGTCTTGATGCCAAGTTCGGTGCGTGCTGCCCTTGCTACGGCACTTCGATGGCAGGGAGCACCATCCTCCATCACCAATATTTCACTGCCCCTCTCACTCTCCACACACTGCTGGAAAGCATTCAAAGGCCCACGAAGTACCTGTTCAACATACCTCACACCATTGAGTCCCCCACCTTTCTTCCTCCCCTTCTCATTCATCACCTCTTTCTCCGTGTTCAGTCAAATGATGGGTCCCTTCTCATTGTGGGTGATACAGGCCCATACCATGATGGACTGACAACCACTTTTGAAGGTGGGCACGATGGTCTCCGGGAGATATTCCTCACCACGTCGCCGTGTTACCTTCGGACGGCCAGGCCTCTCCCCCATCTCAATGCTAGCCTCATCTGTCCACATCACCATGTTCCAGTCCCTCTTTCCATTGTCATATGCCCATTTCCGTCGCTCTCTCACTGCTTTATTGCTAAGAAATGGCTTGCGACATGCAACACAACAATGGTAGCCAGCCTTGTTGGCAATGTCCCGGACTTGATGGTTTGTTACATCACCAAGCTGAGCTGCGATCACAGGGTAAGGCTGGAATCGGTGAGTACGGAGGTTACGGAGAACTTTGCATTGGGTGTGGTCATCGGTGGCGCGTGGCCGGCCTGAGCGAGGAAGTGAGTTTCGAGTATGATAGTTTTCGTCTCGTTTGACGGTCTTCTGTGCCTCTGAAGGGGAGCAGCTCGGAATGATCTCTGCTATTTGTTGATATGTGTAGTGTTGATCATGTAGTGCAAGAATATGACCACGTTTTGATGGTGTCCATTCATGCGGGAGCCATTTGTTGTGGTCGAGGAGAAGTTCAACCATCACACGTGATCGTGTTTCCATATTTTACATCAGCATGAGTACTTGAAAAATTTTCATATATACACACCTAATCTACTTGGAGTCCAGCTGGACTCCATGTGATGTGCCTGTGGAGTTATAAAATACTGCTTAGCTCAGCTGATATCAAAAATCTCACTCTATATGGAGTCTATCTGAAGTCTATCTAGAGTCTATGGACTCTATCCGGAGTCTACTCAAAGTCAATCTAGAGTCTATAGACTTTACTGGGAGTCCATCTGGAGTCCACATGTACCTGTGGAGGAATGTAAAGTACACGATCTTTGTATGGTGTAAGTATTCAGCCATGACAGCTGTATCCACTGTCCCCAAAAATAAAAAGCTCAGCTTCCTCCAGGGTACGAAAATGGGCTTTAAGAATGTCTTCAAGGCCGCTCTCCTTATCAATGGTCTCATTATATCACTGGCCTTTGACAGGTCCATATACATAGATTATGATGCTATCAGATGTGAGAAGAAGATAGTACTTAAGACAGTAGATCTGCTTTCAGCTATCGAAAAGCATGTGTTGGTTGTATATGAGGCAGGCATTCTTGTGCAAATATTAATGAATGCAACAACAGTCACTGTTGGAGCACCTTTAGAGTGCACATATATTGCAAATGATTGGAGTTTGGTCAGTGACAGATAGACAGAGTCAAATCGAAGCAGATGCTTCCATTGTTGCCATAGGAAGAAGGTGGTATAGCGAAAAATGCAGAAGAAGCAGATGCATTCCCAACTAAACACGAGCTCAATATCATCAAGCCAAATTGGATAGGCAAGGCAGCATAAAAGCATGCAGATAGCTGTGATGCAGTCCTCTACGATTCTGCTCACATGACATCTCACAGTTTCAGATAGATTGAGGGCAATGACTAAATGGTTTATCTCTCTATGCGTGAAGCTGAATTAGTATGGCATAAAAATTGAATAATACAGCCAAAAGACAGACCCAATGTACCAAAATTGTTTCAACCATACATCATTCCTGAGACTCTCTAACCGCACCCGTCCCCCTTTTCGCATTTTCTCTGCTAACCTATCCTCTTTCTCAATGTCTGCATCCTCCAATATTGCAAGAAATTTATGATTGAGAATGATATTGCTGGTGAGAAAGGTGGCAGCCATACGTGCTTTGATAAAAAGAAGTGTCTAGTGACTTGAAAGGAGAAGTTTACATGCTTGTGTAGTGAGAGAACATTAAAGAATATGAAGGGGTAGGTTAGAAGATGTGCTGAGTCATGGCTTTTACATACCCAGTTTCAGCCATGGGTGGCTTTTACAACCTCTCTATTTGCAGTTGTCTCTTCAAACTCAATATTGCCTGGACTCATACTTGCTATGTGCAGCACTGGCCCACTTCACAGGATGGCCTTGTATCAGAGGATGGGTGGAGACTTCATAGAAGTATGTGAAGCAGCCATCCCAGTTCACATGAAATATCAGTTTTCCATCTGGAACCTGCAAATGGGGAGGTGGTGCAGACAGCATAGTGACAATACCAGACATGATTGTTCAGAGAAGCGCAAGATTACTGTAAAGAAAAGCAGACCATGTTCAGAATATTATCTGCAGTTCAACTGCTGACAAAAGGACAACAAGCACCAGAGTACAGAAAATAGGCAGCAGAGCAGGTAGAGTGCAGAGGCAAGACTTGCAACAAAGAACAGTGGCTGATAGAGTACAGGAAAGCAAGGGTAGGCAGAAACTATCTGAGACTCCCTCAGAAGTAACTCTAATCCTTAAAGAGCAATAATATCATAAGTAATCAAGATGCTGGCAGCATAACCACATGTCATATAAGGCAGGGTGAATTAAGTTTGCCAGTCAAATGACCTTGTGGACACCTCAAAAATGTGCACGGTACATGACAGGCAGACCAAAAGCACAGATAGCACATAAAAATAGATCTGCATTCTTAAGAAGACCTATGACATTGAACCAATCAATTTTTTCCTCATTGTTGGGAAAAATTTGATTGGTTCAATATCATAGGCTAGTCAGAATTGGTGAAAATGTGTCATGCAATTGGGCAAAGGGCTTTACAGCTTCACAAAGCTGTATTGGATCAGATAATGATCAGATAAGGATGTAACACAGTGTGAGGCATTGAGTACTTCTATAATTAGTCCACAGATATAGCACATATATGTGTCAAGCAAATTCAGCATTGAAAATCTTCAAACTCGCTCCTACATGGCACATTAATGCTCGATGTTGAGCTTATAGTGCTCAAAATGCTAGATTTACATCAGCACAGACTAAAAAACAAATTTATTCACCACTGTGAGCCCATGCTTGATAGTGGCCAAATAACCAGATGACCTTTGAAAAGTGGGCAGCATAAGAAACAATGGATAAGGCCAGTCTGCACCTACATATGAACATGCTTGATCTCTTTTGGCTCTATTCAGATAGCAAAAGCATTGATAATAGATAAGGATAAGCAATGTCTTGAGGACCTGCAAAGTATCGTACTGAACTTAGTACTGTTAATCACATATCTATTGAACAACAGCATAAATATATTGCTAGTAACTCCTTACAGCTACACTTAGAATGAGATATCTATATTGTATCCAATACACAATGGGCAAGATAGAAGCAACCATATGACAGAAAATCCACCAAGGAATCTTTGCATATTTTTACAGAATGGCAGAGTTTTCAGTTCACCTAATATGAGGTACCTGCTGCATGTACCACAGTCAGAGGATCCATTTATTAGAGATCATCATTCCTGAGATGCTCAAAAACTGTGCTGGTTCTCACAGGAATATTCCTACTTTCCTTTTATTCTAATGATAATAAGCTATGACAATCCCATATTTGAGCATCTAGTGATTAGTGTTTGCAAGTCTGGTCCAGTCCAGATTTTTGCTTTCAAAGGCAACCATAGACCAGACTGGTCTTCTAAAATTTGCAAAATGCTAGGATTATATACCGGACCATGTAGGACTGGTCTATATAATTTTCAGGCATGAATCAGACCAGTTTTAACCAGTTTAGACTGGTCTCTTAATAAAAAGTGTCTGCTCAAAGCAGACTATCCACTTTAATTGATGCTTCTAAACAATAACACAGAGGGGTCTAGGCCATGTGCCCAAAAGTAACATGCTGAACACATACTAATAAAATATAGTATTTATCTGCCAAATTACATGCTCAGCACATTGGAAAGACAAATACAATATGCCACTCATGGATACATGCTGGGCACATTGTAAACACATATATAGATGACAAATACATATTGGCCATATGTGAGACAAAGACAAAATATGAGTGGCTCAATAATTCTTTATATGATTAGAATGTGCCTAGTGGGCAAGTTGAAAATTACATGCATTATTTGACCTCTATGATCTCATTGGCTATATGATAGGCATATAAAAAGGCACATTGTATAATTGATCTCCAATGTAATCTTAATATGCCCACTGGGCACATTCAAAATAAATTGTAAATATATTTAAAAGTTAATAGCAATATAGCCACTGAACATATCTTGAATAAATACTGAGCACATTAATAATGGATTCAGTGTATACAATGCAGCTCTAAAGCCGGGGTTATGTATACATTGAACATATTTAAAATGTGCCCATAATGTGCATAGTGAGTATATTGTAGTTACATTGAAAACATATAAATTATTTGACTACAATGGATTCAGTAAATACATGTAGAATACATGGTAATACAAATGGTCATGTGCATTTTCATGAGCCTGTCATGTAGCCAATAAGGTCATAAAGGTCAAATAATGCATGTAATTTTCAATTTGCCCACTGGATACATTCTAATCATATAAAGAATTATTGAGCCACTCATATTTTGTCTTTGTCTCACATATGGCCAATATGTATTTGTCATCCATATATGTGTTTACAATGTGCCCAGCATGTTGTATTTGTCTTTCTAATGTGCCGAGCATGTAATTTGGCAGATAAATACTATATTTTATTAGCATGTGTTCAGCATGTTACTCTTGGTCACATGGCCCAGCCCTCTCTGTGCCAAAGAGAGTAAACTATTCAATGTATGCAAGTAGATGGTGATACGACCCAAATTGAAGAGAGAGCATGAAAATGGCATGAATCTGCGCTGCACAAAGGCCTGATGAGACACATTAGCTGAATGATGCAGATAGAGGAATTAGAAAACATATCTAAGATGCCACCCAGCCTTTGGTGCTCTACTACATTCTCAATAATGAATGCCACATTAAAGTGTGGTGGAGATCCTCATTTTTGTCTACTAGCCTTGATTTTGTTCTGATGCACTGTGTTTGCACTTATTTACTGAGATGCAGAAATTGGTAACATATCCACTGGTGTGCTTTGTAGCAACAAATTGCTGCTGGCCTTGGAATGAGCTTACCAAATCAAACAAGACTGCATTCTCTCTCTCATGCCATAACTGACCTTATTCAGCCCTTTATTGAGCTCTACATGAAGGAGTTACATAAACTTTGATCAGTACTTCACTAACATATCCATCTATCTGCCACTTGTACCTACTCGCAATGACCTTGTCGCAATGTCCTTGCATCTGGTCAGCACTCTAAGATATGTGAATTACAAACTCAAACTGCAGATGACTTTTGGATTCAGGACAATGACCATTCTTCAGGACAAAATGATATCACAGCCAACAGCTCTCCATGCTTTAGTATGCAATGCTCAGAGAATAATTTGAGTTAGCAATGCAAATGCATGGTCAGTTGATTTAGTTCTGGAAGTTGTCTTGAATAAGTTGCATCAGCTGTTCAATAAGCACTTTGGGTGCTTGTCTGCCATGCTTTTTTCTCAGATGTCAAGTGAGGGAGGTGCTGGCTGAGACTTAATTTATTTAGCTCTTCTTATGCTCAACACTGAACTCACACTGCACCTACCAAACAACAGTGACTTGCACCGCTGTCACTGCACTCCTATACCACACTGCAGCTACAGATCTTTTTTGATCTATCATCAATTATGTCACCTCTTCTCTCTAGAGTTTATTCTTCAATCTTCCTACAACAGCAAAAACAATTTTTTCTGCGATCACAAACATATCACTCTTTGGGCTCTTCTATGACCCTCCTACTCTTACTATGAGGGTGATTGCAGTGAAGGTGAAGGGAGTTGTTGGTTCACCTTTGGTTTTTGCAGCACTTTTCTGAGTCGATCTTCTTGAGAAAGCTTGGATGGCTGATGGGAGAGCCACTGCAGTTACAATTACCAGTGAATAGGCAAAGCAGTGTACTTGTATTCTGATTGCAGCTTTCATCTGTGGCATAGTGTCAGTGGTGTTGAGATGAAATAGTTATCATGTTTTCTCAGAATATGATCATCCGCTGTGGGAACAGATGCATCAAATGTCATGAAATGGCAGATAGTATAAACTAAATATAGTAAAACCATTGAATCAGTTCATTTATCATATTACATGTTCCTATATACTGGTCAAAGATATGAATCAGTACTACCAATCATCCTACAGAATTTTAGATTATTGAAAGTGATGAAAAGTGACCCAATGTGAATGAGAATGACATACAAGCTTTCAGCAAAGACAACCCTTTTCAGCCCTACGAGACCTGGAACTTGTACCAAACATTCCACAAAATGCCTCCAGAAGATCATTGATATTGATGACAGTTCTTCATCACAAAAAAGCCAGGTGTCTAGTTGCAGCTGCAGAAATGAGTTTGAGACTTGCTCATAAGGCAAAAGATTCTTCAAAAGGTAAATTGCGAAGTAGAAACCAGATTCTGCCTCTGTTGATGGACTCTATCAAGAAGGTGAGTAGCAGGGTAGCAGCTGCATACACAAGTTGGCTATTATTTGCAATTGGCAAGACTGATATATAAGTCGATGCTGCATACCAAAAGTTGTTCTGCTTTAATATGAGCTATTCTTTCTACCAACATTCAACAATGACTATGGCAACTGCATTATCTAATCAAAAATGATGATAGCCTCTTGTGTGCTTTAGCACATATTGAAAGAGCCACTTTCAAGTTTCCAGTGCTTAAGGTTTTTATTTAGTTTTGGGGCTCACCAAATAGAATTCAGCATTGTTATTGGCTGCTTAAAAATGCCATCACTGTGGCATCTCAGTTTCTCAGCTGCCAACACATGTTAGATATTTTTTGATGGTTTGCCATTAGCTGCACCTAAGCACTGCAATACTGAACTTGGTCTTTCAATGTTTTTGCTCCAGAAGTGAGTTTTAGTGACTCAGATACTGAAAAGCTCCACATTCAAAAACTGTCAACACAGAGATAGGTAATCTAGGAAATACATCATGGAATCTGACATGCATAATTATTTCATAGAGTGAAGATAATTATGTAAAGAAAGACAGTCATATAGAATGAAGAGATGGTCATGTAAAAAGGTATGAGTGAAGGAATATTCCAAGTTGGTAAGATCATAGGAGCAGTCATATTTTGGCCATTCAAATTGACTTCGCCTTCCTGGTAATTTTGCTTTTCTGAGTAGAAGGACGATAGGCATATGTAGGGTATGCTCATCTGTGAGCCTCTCTCTCTGCACCTGTGAGCTCTATAAAGTGGTCCCTCACTGCCTGCAGTACTGAGTATCATTCTGCCTCTGCACACTTGCTTATATCAGCTTAGTGCATAGAGTTTTCATGGCTATGGGCCTGAATAAAATGTGACTGATAAAGAATAAAGGCATTTTTTAGCTGCAGGATGTATCTGTCTCTGCATTTCTTAGGTGACTTTTGTATTTTGAAGGCAGCAATCAGAATGTGCAGACTGGAAAAAATATGCAGCAGAGGCTAGTGTTTTAAGGTTCGGTTGGGTCTGGTTTTTGAGCTCCGATTGAGGCAACCGGCAACCGCAACTGGTTGCGGAATTTTCTGAAATCCGAAAAACCGGACCGAGACTGTGGGCAACCGGCAACCACGGTCTTTTTGCAGTTGCCGGACCAGTTGAGACCAGTTTTGACCAGGACTGGTTGCCAACCAGTCCTGGACTGGTCACAACTGACTAAAACCAATACATTTTACTATATAAACTAATTAATACCTCTTAAACCAAGGTAAACGGTCAGCAAATGCTCCCAGAGCACCGTTTTGGCCGTTGAAGAGGCATGGGAAAGTGTCCGGCAATGACCGAAATGGAACATGCGTCTGAAATTGTTTTGTTTTTATCTACTATTGAGAGTATGACTAGTTACTTTAAGTTGGTCAGCTAATAATGACTCCGTGGTCAAGTGGCAAAGTGCAACAATGTAATTTGATTGTCATTTGTGAGGTTGAGAGTTCAATTCCTTCAAGTAACACTTTAAATTTTAAAGTCTAACTTGTCCGGACTACTGAAATTCTACCTTGTGAAATGTATAATACTTACTGACTATGAGTGCAGTTGTAACCGATTGTGACCGGTCTTTTCACGGTTGCTTCAGACTTTCAAACTGAGGCAACCGGCAACCGTGACCGTTTGAAAATGAGGCAACCGCAACCGAAGGTCCGGTTGCCTGCAGTTGGGTCCGGTTGGGTTGCGGTCAGATTTTCGGTCCCCGCAACCAGACCTTCAAACACTAGCAGAGGCAGTGAAGATGCTAGAGAGGATGGCAGTGATGATAATGGGCTCAAAAATGGACTCGGTGACTCCAACAAAGACAGAATAAGAAAAGATGTTGGAAGGGCAGAGTATCTGAAGAGAAGAAGTGTGATGATGGGAATTGATGAGAAGATGCAAGCTCAGACAAAGGCAGCATGGATGATGATAGAGTGGAAATGAGGGCTGAGGAGCCTACTAATGTGGCATAGGGAAGGGGGTCAGTGATAGTTGAGATGGAGGTACCAAGTTTGGAGAATGTGAAACTGAGGGCAGAAGAGCCAGCCAGCAGGAGAGAGTCAGAGACAGTTGAGGTTGCAGATATCAAGAATCCCATATTAGGTGATGTTTTGAGAAGGAACAAAGGCCATGTGAGTTCCGAGATTGTGATAGGAGACATCGGAACAGAAAGTTTAACTGTGACCTCAGCATCTGATTCTAGCAGGCTGCATGAGTTGATACAAATAATCTTGTGATTGTAGAACTCACCTTGAAGTGAATGCCCAAAGAGCGGTCTTCTCAAGGTCTGAAGGATGGCCTCGAATAATGGGACAAAGTGAATAGCAGGCATAGAGGGCTCTTGAGATGTAGAAAGCAAGTAGTATGAGAAGAGTAGTAGTGATTCTCAGCAGACTTGCCTGTTTATATAGATGTTCATATCCTATCATTGTTTCTTTGAGACAGTGCTGTGAGAATACTTACACTCTTTATTATTATGGTGCAGTAGCCAGAATTGGAATCACATATGTGACAGATTGAAGGTCGACACATTTTCACTATAATCATAGTCAGCTGCAATGTCTAGATCTACTCAAAATTCAGCCAAAGAGAAATCTATGAAATGGCCCTCCAATGATCTGGTGTGGTCACCCATTATGTAAGGGCATAGTCCAAATCAAGTCTTTCTATGCTTAAATCAGACTAGGTGAATCTCAATGAATTCAACAGACATGCATATGCTTACCTTCAATATATCACATCTCAAGCATCACAAAGTCTGCATGCTGAGCAAGATGAAAATTTGAATTCATGATTAGAATGACCACAAAAATGACCATGTGCTGGGCATTGAGATGTAAATGTGATAACTATGAAATCTGAAGTTTGAATGATGAATCTCAATTACTCTCAATCAATTCATTGATGCATGTATAGCTTAGTCAGTAATAACTTGTGATTTTTTCAGATTCAGCTGATGCCAAATGCACCCTGCAGTTTTTATTCATATGGTTTCAATCACACAATGCCCTCAATCTTGCCATTTGCTGTCTCCTTTGAATTTTATTGAGATCATCTTTTCGACACAATTTATGCAAATACATTTTGCTTTTGCTAAGCCTTTTGAATCTGATAGAATTGATTCAATAGTACTGGTCTAAATCTTCAAGTGATATACTCAAAGTCAAGATATGCTAAAGCTCAACATATTGCCAAGCTTAATAACTTATACATATAAGATAAAGAGATGGAGCAGCTACTATTCAGACTCATCTTTATCTCAGAATGGAGTTTGGAAGGTGAGCTTGGATTTGCAATAAGGGATATTTTCCAGCTGATCTCACAAAGGTTCCAAATACTGTTTTTATCTACCTCAGTGACTATTTGCATTTCAGTTTACTGTGCCTGGTCAACTCACAACCTCCACATACCCACTGAGAGAAAAAGTTATCATTAGTCAGGTGGTCTCCAACTATTGTAAGCATTGTTTGAATGTCTTGTGTACTGTGCTTCAGCTAATAACCCTCACCGATATCAGTCATGCTTCCAGTTGGTGGAAATGGGAATCAGTCACTTATCTCAATTCTGTGGATAAAGTGCAATGGCCCATCTGTTAAAGTAGAAAAGGCAAGTCCCCGCTACATAAATACATGCTGTAAAAATTTGCTTAATATTTTTATATTTACTTGGGTAGTCTGCCAATCATTGGTCTATAAACTTCATATCCAAGGACATTCTATATCTTTCTTCATTCACTGGCCTCCCCACATTTGCCAGTGTCAACTTGCAGTTAATGTTCACCAGTGATATCTTTTGGGTTTTTCTATATTGCTCTACTCTTCTGCTCATCCTTGGCTTCTCATTCTGTCAGCAACTTTTGCTGAAAAATGTTGAATCTGCTTGAGAGGTGCTTTTAAGGGCCTTTTATATGTGCCAGGAGTTTCCCATTGCAAAATTGGAGGATGAGGTGGCAGAATCAGCAGATTACATGAATGTGACATCTTGAATATGCCCTCAGTGCATGATCACAAATATTTACTTGTACTGATCTATATCTATGGATTCCAGTTTACATGTATACTACTTATAAGTCTGTCCTTCACTTGAATAGCAAGTAGATATGAGCTTTCACCCAAATATCTTCTTGCATGTCCACCTTGTTTGGAAGGTGTCAATCTTATCATATCTACCTCACTGATTAATGTTTGAAGGTCTGATTGGAGGGACCAAAAATCTGATCGCAACTCAACTGGATCTAACTGCAGGCAACCAGACCTTCGGTTGAGGTTGCCTCATTTTCAGATGGTCATGGTTGCAGGTTGCATCACTTTGAAAGTCTGAGGCAACTGTGAAAAGATTGGTCACAATCAGTTGCAACTGCACTTGCAGTTAATAAAGAATGTAGACTTCACGAAGCAGAATTTCAATAGCTTGGACAAGTTAACTTCAAAATTTACAGTGTCACTTGGAGGAATTGAATTCTCAACCTCATAAAACATGATCAATTCTGACTGGCAGGCTTTACCACTCAATTACAGAGCTGTTATTATTTTTGCAATACAACAAAACTAGTCATGCTTTCAATCATAGACAATAACAAAACAAATTCAGATGCATGTTCAACTTTGGTCATTGCCAGACACTTTCCCATGCCTCTTTAAAGGCCAAAATAGTGCTCTGTATAGAACTGTTTTGGTGGCTAGTCGATCTCTAGTGGGATAAAGCTGCAATGAATGATCTCTGGTGAATCCGTAGGAGTTCTATATTGGTGTATCAAACCCGTGAGAGACAACTAGCAGAGTTGGAGTTAGATCAAAGGTAGTTGACCACTCTCTTCCTTAGCTCTGTCACTAGTGGTTGGCCTCTGAGAGATGCTAGCACTGTAATATGGATTCGTTAGTGATGAGAGAAGAAGCGATTACTTACTATCAAATCCTTCTTGTGCCTGCCACCCTAAGGGCAGCGAGATAGATAGATGGATAGAAGCTAATCTATTCAGAGTAATTTAGCCAACTACATAGTGTGACTATTTGTGACATGATAGTTATGTAAGTAGACAAGTCAGTAATTGTAACAGAGACAGAGTGAAGAGTTATCATAACAGAAAATACATTGTAATACAGAGAGGTACTTGAGTTACATGATGTAACTCTGAAAATGAATCCCTGAGTTGAATCAGAGGAGGATGAGCTCGAGTTACATTGAGAACTAGAGAATGATTCTGAGTTGAATCAGTAAATGAGCTGAGATTCAAGCCTTATTATATAGCCCCCCTATTTTCTGTATGCAACAGGATCATATTTCTCTGAAATTGCTAATTCGTTCAAATTGGCCTTGTGTCAATCTCCTGTGAATGCATTGCTGAGGTGACAGTGGACTTCTTTGAAATATTCTTGTCATACACCTTCTTTAGCATCTGGGTGTTTTGCCATTTTGGCTAAGAAGTAATGCCATTCTCGACATGTACATGCTTTAGAATTTAGGCCATATAAGGAGGAATGGATTTTTTTTAAATATAATATTGCATGTCTCATTCCATTCTCCACTCTAATTGTGATTGTAAAAATCATTGAGAATGTTATTGGTAGGGTACATCCAGCATTCTGTATTGGCATTCTCAGTGACAACATGCCCAAATACTAGACTGAGCTTAGCTGATGCCATTTGGTTCTATTGTGGAAGCTTTGAATTGGGATTATGACTATCTGACTGTCTCTTATTGTGCCAGGCAGTGATTATAGATGGACCAAAAGCAAATTTCTGAATGATCTGAGCTTTAGCATATTGCTGTGCAATCCAGCTCATGGAACTGCCTAGACTGATTAAAGCTCTACTGTGTGCTCACCCCAAGATATCCTATAGGTGTCCAAGCCATCTGTCTCATAAGGATGTTCCACCACTGCCATACAGAAGGGGCTGTTCAATGTAACCTAGTTGATGATGCATTTTCCTGAGTTCGCAGTCAAAGTCATGAATAGTATGTGGTTTGAAGTAATGGAGGTTGTCGAGTAGAATTCCGATTGTGAATTGCACTCCATGAAGAATTGTGAACTCAAGAAGTTCCCTTCAGTTTCTGGATTTGAGACATAGTCAGTAGTTCAGTAGCTGTGACCACTAGGTGGTATGAATCCAAATATGATTCGTGAGTAAACATGAAGATTCAAGGCACTAGTATTGGAAAGGTTCAAAGTTGAAATGGAAATGGATTTGAAGTGTTCGAATATATTACCATGTGTTATTTTGAAGTTAAGTCTTGATGAGGCTTCAAAGCATAGTTCGATGTTCATAGAGTTTGCAGCGAGTTCGAATGTTGATCGAGCAGAGGCAAGTTCAAGAAATGAAGACGAGAATGAGATTTGAAGCGATATGAGAATAGTGAGTCTTTAAGAATATCAAAGATACTGTTCTATAAGTAGTTACAGAGTTTATATAGATATGGTAGAGGTGGGCTCAGATGGAGTCAGGAGCGGTTTGAGTTGTAGTGCTATGTGGTGGATATAATATTTGTAATGAAGTAGAGATATGGTTGTCATGGAGAGCAATGGCAAACAGATTCGATTGTGAAGTTGAGGACTTTTGAAGGGTTGGGCTGTGTAGATCAGTCTGGGTCCTGAGCACGTGATGTGATAAGATAAGATTGAGAATATAGAGGGTTCAAAGGCATGTTAGTATTCGAAGTGTTGAATATGATAGGTTTGAGGAGAGGAATTTGAGGGGTTCGTGACATCTATGTCATACTAACAACATCAGAAACCTCCACATTCAGACTAGCTAAACTATATTGAGACAATGTATGGAAACTACATGGACTACCAGACTCTATGTTATCAGACCGAGGACCCCAGTTCACATCTCAGATGATGAAAGAACTGAATAAACTATTGGACATACAAACTAAATTATCTACAGCTTTTTATCTGCAAACTGACAGACAAATATAAATGCATCAACCAGAAGGTGGAACAGTATCTTAGATTATTCATAGATCACTGCCAACAGAATTGGCATGAATGAATCACACTAGCTGAATTTGCTCACAATAATGCTATTCAGTCAGCAACACAGGTATCACCATTTTATGCTATGTATGGACTCCATCTCCAAATAGTGTTTGAAGGTCCAGTTGCTGGGACTAAAAATCCGACCGAAACTGGACCAGACCCAACTGCAGGCAACCGGACCTTCGGTTGCGGTTGCCTCATTTTCGAACGGTCATGGTTGCCAGTTGCCTCACTTTGAGAATACGAAGCAACCGTGAAAAGACCAGTCACAACCAGTTGCAACTGGACTTGTAGTCAGTAAGAATTATTGACTTCACGAGACAGAATTTCAATAGTCCGAGCAAGTTTGACTTCAAAATTTCAAGTGTCACTTGCAGGAATTGAACTCTCAACCTCACAAGACATAATCAATTCTGACTGTCAGACTTTACCACTCAACCACGGGGCCATTATTATTTCTGAAACACAAAGGAACTAGTCATGCTTCCAATTGTAGATAATAACAAAAGAAATTCGGACGCGTGTTCAATTTCGGTCGTTGCCGGGCACTTTCCCATGCCTCTGCAACGGCCAAAACGGTGCTCTGGGGGCATTTGGTGACCATTTACCATGGTTTAATAGGTATTAATTAGTTTACATAGTAAAATATATTGCTTTAAGCCAGTTGTGACCAGTCCAGCCTGGTTGGTGACCAGTTACAGTCAAAACCGGTCCCAACTGGTCCGGCAACTGCAAAAAGACTGCAGTTGCCGGTTGCTCACGGTCTCGGTCCGGTTTTTCGGGTTTCGGAAAATTCCGCAACTGGTTGCGGTTGCCAGTTGCCTCAATCAGAGCTCAAAAACGGGACCCAACCGGACCTTTAAACACTATCTCCAAATGGGCACGGAACCAAATCAGAGATCAAAGAACAAATCCACTGATGATTTTACTAGCCAAATGAAGCAAATCCATCAGGAAGTGCAAGCTGCTTTAGTCAAGGCCAGAGATGAGATGAAACGATTTGCAGATCTTAACCGAGGTGAGGCATCCAAGCACAAAGTTGGTCAGAAGGTCTTGTTGGAAACACAAGACTTGGACATCAAACGACCATCAAAGAAGCTAGCTGAAAAGAGAATAAGACCATATGAAATCACCAAAATTATCTCATCTAATGCGGTTAAATTAAAATTGCTGAAATTGATCTGAATCTATCCTGTCATCAACATGTCATGAGTACATCTCTATAACCCATTCTAAATTCTGAAACAACAGGCACCAAATCTACCACCAGTTGAGATTGAAGGAGGATTTGTATACAAAGTTGAAAAAATCCTGGATTTTAGGCTTAGCTGAGGAAATCTCCAGTATCTTGTCAAATAAAAGGATTACAGGGATTTACCGGTCAATGGCACAAACATTTTAAATCTTCACACCAAGTTCCTTAGATGAGCCATTCAAATAAACTAATGTTACTGAGTGCTTAGTATATACCTAGAGATGCTTTCTGTGTGTTCCAACTATTTTATTTGTTATATTTTTGCTCTCGCAGCCACACTCACCAGTTTTGATGCCTTTCGAGTCAATGAAACAGTCACAATCTGGATCAGTTTTGGTGCTTTGTCAGCAGTGCGACCGAATTTGGACAGCCCATGCATTCCGCCATCCCACTGCGCATCTTCCACCTGAGCTCACGGTTTGTCCGAACAGGTGGAATTGAGATCAACACATCATGTATTTCACTACAACAATCAACTACTCATCATCCGAATCAGAGTCACTGCTTGAATCAGAGTTGCGCGAGCCATCAGGTGCTTCCATGTCAATATTATCCCCATCCCCATCTGCATCAGCCTCAGCTGCACGAGCGGGTTTAGGGATAGCCGGAATCAGCAAGCCTTTCAGTGTTGGCTTCGTCCAATGAGCCTTTTGTCTCTCACGCTTTGCCCTGTCCCTCTCCACCTCCCACAACTTCACGTCTTCTTGCCACTGTGACCGGATTCTTTTGTTCTCCTCCTTCCGCTCGTCTTCCAACCTCTTCCACTCCTTCATGGCTGTGGCTTTCTCCTCCCGGCATGCCCGTTTTTGTGTTTTGTCAGCAGCGCTGCTGATTGCCACGTCATTGAAATCGGAAACACGCTGGACAAATGTGTTTGCAGTCAAGAGCCTCGGAAGTCCATCACCAACCAATTGGCCCTTCATCTTCTTCTTCCGACTCTCTTCCTGCACTGCAAGCTGGCCCCGCACCTCATCACAGTACACATTTGCCAAGACCAAACTCGATTGCATTGCGGCCATCTGCTCCTTCTGAGCATCATTCCATTTGATCATCTCCTGCAAGGCCGTTTGTAACTCAGCCTCACGCGAATCGGCTGGCGGGGTACTCAGAAGATCTTCATATCGACGTTTCCATGGTGAGATGGTGGATGTTGGAATAGCAGGGAGCATGGACGAGGATCTGAGTGGTGATGCAGAGACAAGGAATGCTGCGGTCGTGTAAGAAAGGCTTCGGATCGTATTGTGCAGAGGTGTTGCGAACGGATCCTGCTGGGCGTATTGCTGGTGTGGAGTGCTCGGTGCAGAGGTGTGTGCTTGACTCGGGGTGCTCGGTGCTGTCGCTGACCCATTGATCACAGCAGCTGCTCGCCAGGCACGTTGCGTCGCATGCGAGAACATGTCTGTGATGACACAGACAGGTGTTGGTGGGGGAAGGGGGAGATGGCCACGACAAGAGGTTTCATGGCTGGGCGCCATCATTTCGGGGGTCACGACAGATCGGTTGAATGGCCAGACACCTGTCTTTTCGAATGCACTTTTGATATTTGAAGGTGTTAATGCCCGGGTATGTGCTGCACCATAAATCTCGAGAAAGTTAGTCTTGTCTACTTTCTGCCACTTCTCTTTATGCCACTTATCCTTTTCCTGGGTCCAAAAGGTCTTCAATGGAGAGAAGATGACGACATCGAGGCCCTGATAGACATGGGTCCCATGAGCAGGATAGCAGAGGACGTGGATACGGTGCTTGCGTGCACATCGGAGGAACTCGAGTGTGTAATGTGAGTTGTGACCATCAACGAGAAGTAGCCGGACTTGACGTTTAGCTTTTCCCTTCATTTGGCTATGGAAATCCTTCATCCACTCGACTCCAATTTCGCCGTCAGTCCAACCTTTCTTTGAATATCCCAGTCTATGATATGAGTGAGTAACAAGAGATAATTCATTGACAGTGTCGAAAACTCACAAAGCTTTCACAGGGTTCAGTTGGTTCCATTTGACATGATATGCCTGCCCTTTGTATATTACAGCTAGTTTAAGTGCCGTACCATCTGCACATATCGTCACAATTACTGTTGTGTTCTCGCACCCTCCGTCTGACTGCAGGTGCTGTGCTTTTGTTTTTGTCCCTCTGATTACCCGAACCCGTACCCCGCCTTCTAGAAAGAACCCGGATTCATCAGCACCATAGATATTCTCAGGGAGTAACGGGATTGAATCAGCTTCGGCGTGGTCATTTTCTGTCTCGCCTGAATCCTCGTCACCGTCTTCCCAGCCTGGTTCATCAAACTCGTGGTCCATTTTACCCTGAAGTACGTCCTCCAGAAGCTGAAAATACTGCTCGTTTGTGTAAGGATTAACAGCTCGGCCCCGTTTATTGTCCAGATTGTGGGTCCAATGCATTTTGAGCTGATCCAAGTGCTTCTCGACGAATCGGATAGTCCAGTTCTTCCCAACACCTTCATCAGGGAACCGTGGTCCGAGGCGTGCACAGCAAATTTCATCAATGATCTCTTTGAGTCTCCTGTGAGACAACGGGAAGCCTCGGGAAGCAACTTCGAGTGCATAATTGATAACAAGCTGCTCCTCCGTCTCCATAAGCCACTCCTTTTCTGCATTTGAGAGACTCTTCCTTTTACCACCCTTTGCTAACCTAAGAAGGGTTGATGCACTGATAGAAACAGTCTTCCTGGTCTCTGTGTAGTGCTTCTTCTCTATTGTTTTGCAGATCTGTCAAAGCGAGAGTGGCCGTTGTCCTGATTCCTGGGTACAGAACTGTTCGTATTGATACAGGGCAACAGCACGGGTCATGAGAGTGTCTTTGCATTGCCGATCCTGTTGGAATTTTTTTATCTGAGAGAGTGCACGTCCGACCATTTTGTGTGAATGAGATGTTTGCAAGCGCCGAAAAATGCTTTCCGTGATGCGCCCTGACACATTCCTTTTTGGGCATGTGACACTGGTGTCACTTGTAGATAATGCTGCCCTAAGATGTTGTTCTTGCCCTCCCGCATTTCCTTCACTGATGACCCAAATAAAAGTCCTGTTGCACTTTACCTTGTAGTCCTATTCATATTTGCAGAAAAGGAACTATGTTATTGCATCTAGAACTGGTATTGTCAAGTAATTTCTACTTTGGCACAGGCCTTTTGGTACGTAGAATGGCGAAGGGCCATAGAACATTCTACAAAAAGCTGGGATGAAGAAGCTAGGGTCTGGTAGTATCATATTCTAGCCTAACTTTGCAGTTTGAAGGCACAGAAGTATGGAAAACTTCATTTGTGTCATTGACCCATCTGTGCCATTGACTGGTAAATCCCTGTACACCAAAGAATGGAACACATGGGAACCACCTTTTAACCTCAAACCACATGCTCAGAAGGCAATTTACAAGTTTTATCATGATTATCCCTAGGCACCACAGAAACTGAGAGGCATTTCTATCAAAGATTTTTATACAATGTTCTGACCATACACCAATGACACAGAAACTCTGACAAATGTATATTCTCACCTGGAAGTCAAGACCTAAATAGAGGGTGATATTACAAAAGGACTTTTTTGATCTTATCTCAGTAGTATCTTATCTTATCAGACTGATAGCAGATAGCATTTATATAACACATGGCTATAAGACTGTTCAGGCATAGTACCAAAGCACAGTAGTATAGCGCATTGCAAATACATGTAGCTGAGTAACTGCAGTAGTTAAGTAACAATTTCATGGAATGCCTCAATATAGACACATGTATTGTAACAGTATATAAACCCGAATATTATATCAAGAGTCCTCATTCGAGTTTTCTTCAGATTTCCACTATAACTGGATTGTGCAGGCCATTCAATGGCAGGTCCAAGTTCAGACAAAATGCACTAGATATGTTTCCTTGGGCAGAGTATCATTGCTAGCTAAATATAACATATGTGGCATGACAGGACTGGATTTCTGAACTGTCTTCTATCATAGGTACATATTACTTGTGTGTATTATGCAGTGATAGCCTCCTAGCAGAGTAATATGATTCACATCAAATGAGATCCATGAGCAACTTTCATTATGATGATGAGTGCCCAGTGAAGCATATCATGCATGAGGATGCTTGGCTAGTGTTTATTGCCAGCAACAAGCAAGACACTGCAATCCGCACCATACCCAGTTAAATGACATCTCCACTAAATTTGACATCCTTCTGCCATCCATCGAATACAAGGCCGTATAAGATACTGGTACTGATGCCTCAGACAAATGGAAGCTCTATGAGGATGTTAAGACCGAGGTGCACTAGAGCAGCACAGAAGATAAAAGGCATACCAAAGAGGTGGTGAGGTGAGTGAGAAAGTAGGCTGAAGTGACAGCATTGGAGAGTATGGGGCAGTTTGTTAGAGAGCAAGTTGTTCTCGTTGGTGGATGGATGAGAGAGGATATGAAGAGTGAAGGGTGCAAGACATCCTTGAAGTCAATTTGAGGTCACTGCAGGCCTGGTGACTGACAGTTCAAATGCATCGAAGTTAAGGATGTGGATGCGACAACACAGTACCATGATCATCACAAGTTCACTGTTAGTAGACATTAAGCAGTTGTTATTGTGGGTAGCTGAGTGAGATAGATGACTGTCTATGAGCAGCAGCGAGATTGTCTGCATGAAATAATATGGTCATTCTGTCAGGGTGATAAAAGATGGGTGCACACCTGGTATTCCAGTTCTTCGGATCTCCTAACATCTCTGGACATTATCTGCCTCTCATTTACATCCTCTGCATTGAAAACAGCTGACCTACTTCACTACCGAGAAGACAGGGCTGTATTGTTGATGCCAGAATCATGGTAAAGAATAGACAGAACTATGGACCAAAAAGTTATAGTTAAGTTGAGACAAAAATATTGGAAAAATGCTGAGAAATATAGATGAGCTTACCTTGAACAGCCTACAGCAGTACAGACAGCCAACAATATCTGGTGAATGTAAGCAAACCTCAGCCCTAGCAGGAAACAGGCTTGAATGAGCTTGAATGATGTCCTGTTCAACTTCAGACCTTGGTTTTAGATGGCGGTGGTGCAGCAGCCTCAGAATTGATTGTCTGGCCTGGCCCGAACTTAGATGGTTTAATCCAATTGATTTCATTCGCACTTCTTTTTGGTTGACTGTCCAGTTGGACAAATCTTGTTCTATAAATAGAACTTAGAACCAAGTGTGAACACCTTAGACCAGTGTTGGACGTGCCACTGAATCTCAAGCCACACCATGTTTCAGAATCATGGATATCCACATGGACATCCATATGGCATGGATGTAGACATGGATGGTGTCTGGTGATAGCGGCATGTGTCCTTCTCAGAAAATGCCAGGAGCTATGCTGACAGAGTTTTTTTGCTACCATTTTAAGACTGATTCACCACATCTAACCGATGAGAGTTTTCCAGTGTCGACATCCAAAGCTCATTGCTCATGCCTCGACAACTGTTGTGTTCTCTGATGTTTCATTTTCATGAGGCAGATTCTATTGCTGTGTATATCCAATAAAAGTAATGTAATCAAAGTTTGCGATCTTTCATTTTCATGCATTCTGTGTGCACCACATTTTTTAAACCACACCTATTGTGTGCTTTTCATTTGTTTCATATCCATGAGGTTTACTTGTGTGTTCAGTATCAGCTGCTGCCTGTACTGTCGAAGGTATATATTCTACTGACATTCTCCAGAATAAATCATCACATCTCTCAAGCAGAGACCGTCCTCTCTCATGTCATCTGATCAGTGGGTTTGCCCTTTGCTCAAGGATCATCCTGGGTTCAAGGCCAAAGCTGCTGATTCAGGTGCTGGGTCCTGCCCTAAGGTTTTCTGCAAGAAATGCTGGCCACATGCTTGGGCTACAGAGGTCAAATGTGATGCCCATGACATAGAATCCAACCAGTGGCAGCAACTGCATTCTGATGAGGAAATAAGGGCATTCCATAAGTATTGTTTGCGCTGAACTGGTGTTCAGATTTAATAATTTTATATTTAGTTTGGAGCAGTGATATGACAGACTTGACTAAAAAATAGACCTAAGGCTGCCGCAAAACTCTCCTATGCCACCTGAAGAACTGTGAATGCCAATCAGATAGCATCAGAGATCATGCTGAAGATGAATTGATCAAGAAGGGATTGCAGGCAAGTCCGGGCCATCGCAGTCATCACCAAAATCAGATCGCAGTACTACATTCAGCCCTTTCTGCTACAACACTTTTACCTCTCATACTTCTCCTCCCTTCTTTTACACCATCTTCATACCCATCTCCTGCCACCACCTCCCCCACCTTCACTTTTTACAGTGGATCTCCAGTGGTTGCAGGACCCAGCCAAATTCTGAGTGGTTCAAGTCTTCTTCTTCACACAATGCCAGCTGGCTCACCATCAATTCCATCTCCCTCACTGGTTGACAGGTCTTCAAGAACTCCTGCCTGAGATAGATCGGCATGGTGAAATTTGAAGTGCCAACGGTTATCATTGCAGCTTAGCAGCTCTCAGGAGTTTCTGATCTGGTCAGATGCTCCACAGGACTGGTTTGCATGAAGCATGGTGCGGTTAACTGCCTCTTGTGAATTTCTGTATATGTGGGTCAAAAATCTACAGTGGCTTACATTCTGCCATGAGTTTGTCCTAGGAGCCCTTCCTGTACATTGGAAGGTGCTCGCAAATCATTGGATCCCATCTGAGGTCGAGTCATTTCATGACAGCACCAAGAAGACTCTCATGGGTGCCTCGTAATAATGCAATGTGATGGCTGGACAGGCATTAATTACCACCACTATATTGTGTTTATGACCACCACACATAAACGAAAGGTATATATCTTTTATATGTCTTCAGGGATGGTAAATTGACATCTGGGTTTGTTTTGTCCATTTGTAGATTTATACCATCCATGTTTTTGATGAATCGCAAGAGCATAAAATGGCAGAAAAGTTACTTGCATGAATCAAGGAAGTTCGAACATTACTCAAGACAGAGTGGGGGTCACTGTTATAGCTTTGACTGCTAATGCATTAGGAGAGTCGAAGAAGACTCGCTGTCTTCTTGTTGAAGAGTCACCAGAGCTTCTCGCACCTGACTGCTATGCACATCAGGTAACTATCTTGTTCTATATTTTGTTCACTGTTTAATATTCTTTTTTAGGTGGCTTTGGTTGCTGGTGATTATTTTCATGCTGCGAAGCTTACAATGCTTTTCAAATTCACAGAGATGGTGAGCGAGCTGATCACCTGGATTCATTCCAAAATGCAAGTTCAAGCACTCATGCAGGATATCCAGGAGGCAATGTGTGCCACTAACTCATGTGCACAAGTTCTTAGTATCATTCATGCAGTTCTTATGAGATGGACTGCTCACTATTGTGCTTACAACTGTCTTTTAGTGCAAAAGTGGGTTTTTGATGAGCTTGTCTGATGCGATGAAGCAGAACCCGATCCAAACCAGCACCGTCTTACGTCTGGTGACAGAGCCGCATGTGAAAAAGGGAAGGCAATGATTGTAATCATCAAGAACAATTTATTTTGGCATATGCTTGTGCAGTATGTATTTTTTTAACTTGTCACATCTTATTGCATCTCGCTCATACCATCCTATGTTCTCAACTAGGATGAAGAAGCATCTCGAGCCTCTAGCATGTGCTTCATATATTATGCAAGCTGCTCATGTGTGACTTGATCAAGTCCCTCTCATCTTTGGAAGTCTTATTAATGAGTATCAGGTGCTAGCGGCAGAGACTGGGAATGACCATGCTCAGATTCAGTCTATTATAGACAGCATCAAGAAACACTGAAAAGCAAGTGACCAGGAGGTTTTTATTCTTTCAGTCATCTTAAATTTGCTCTACAAGACAAAACCCTTTGCCGCTATCCCCAGCTTTCTCAGCTGAGTATCTGGGCAATGCTGAGATGTGTCTGGAAGCGATTCTTCAAGACAGACATGAAGTTTGAGCTCTTTCAAGATGGACAAGAAGTTTGAGCTCTTTCAAGGGCTTCAGCAATATCTGAACAACACAGATGCATACATAAGATTCAGAAGTTTCACCAAAGGAATTTCAGAAGAGGCAGAAAACTTGGTACGGCCAGTGTTCCACTAACAAGATGTATTATTACTAACTTGCATGCTTATCAAGGGAAGGTAGCTGACCCTCTTGACATGTGGGTTATCATAATTGTGGATGACCAGCCAACCCCACTACAGAAACTTGCCAGGCACCTCCTTTCTGTATGTGAAAACTCTGCTTCTTGTGAATGGCTGTTTAGTATTTTCAGCATCACTCTGACCCATTTATAGTTCTGCTTATGATCTCAGGCTATGACAGACCTTACAGAGCTACAGATGCACCTTTGCAATGAGCATGTCAAGTGCGGACTTATCAAATAACATCTCAAGTGCAAAATTACATCACACACCACGCAGGATGAGCCAACATCTGCAGCTATGCTGACTGAAACTCCCGCTCTATAGTGTGAACATGATTCTGATGTCTGTTACGATTTCTCTTAATCCTTACGATTTCTCTTGATCCCTTAGTCTTGTAATCAGGCCTCGCTCTTTCCCTTTACTGATTATCTATGACACAAACACTTTCCTTTCCTAGTACTAATTTCCCTTCATACTATCTAATAGCATCGGACTCTTACTCAGTGTATGCGCACGGACCGTTACCATTTACTATTTATACTTACAAGTAATTAGCTGTATGTTCCTCAGCTTGACCTTAGCTACCAACACAGATGCTTGCTCAACTCAAACTGCACAAACTAAGGTCTTAGTCAAAGCCTGACTAGACTCTTCTGAACCCCGAACAAATAGTCTTTGTCATTGGACAGACTATCTATATCTCGTGAAGCCCAGAGATATATAGCGAACAAAGAACTATCTTTCTTATTAAAGAGATAGTAATGACAGATTCATCACAAGTTAAGCAACAGCTTAACAAAAGGTCAAGCTGATACAACAGAAGCCTACCTCATCTGGTAAAGGCAACCACTATTGAAGGACCGACCCCATACCGAGGTCTCTGACGAACCGCTAAACAGAGGTATTCATACTGACCACCTTCCACACCTTCACAGTCATCCTCTTCGATCCCACACTCACCTAGCTCAGAAGGAAAAACCTTTCACTCTGCAGAAGATTTCCCAGTCGCTGAATCAATCATCGACCCCCTCTCAGAATCAATTACAGAACCACTATTCCTTTCACTAGCAGCTCTCACAGAAACCTCTGAACAACCTCCATCCAAAGAACCGAAAAGACCCCCGACACCAGACGAATCAATAACCATGGATGACAACACAGGAACTGCTGCTGTACCCACAAATGGATCGCGAGCACACAAACTTAGGGCACATGTTTCTAACGACTTTGATGGAAATCGTTCTGAGACCAGATGATTCCTGACGGAGGTTGCATTATACCTCGCACTGAATAATAAAGTTTATAATACAGATAAGAAGAAGGTTTCCTTCATCCTTTCCTATATGAATGGAGGAACCGCGGGACCATGCAAGGAGATAAAACTCCTAGACTTTAACAAGGAAGGAGGAAGCTGGCCCACCTTCAAAGACTTCGAGACAGAGCTTAGAACAGCATTCTTCACAGCTGATGCAGCAGGAGATGCACGAAGCAAGCTCAGGGCTCTGGAGCAAACAGGGACAGCTGACAAATACATCTCCCAATTCAAAACACTCATCTCCCAAAGTGACTTACAGGGGAATACAGCACAAATTGAATATTTCATGGAAGGGCTTGCCCCAAAACTGGTTGAAAAGGTCTATTCGATGGAGAAGGTACCAACTACGATCGATGAATGGTACACCTTCTCCTCTCGATTTGACAACCAGTGGAGGCGAGGCAAAGCCATCGTCAACCGATACAGAGAAGGGAAACCGAAGGATCACACCCAACAGAATTATGCCCCTCCCCGATATATTCCATCCTGTGACCCCAATGCAATGGACATAGATCGTCTCACCTAAGAAGAGAGAGATGAACATATCAAGAAGGGCTTATGTTTCGAATGCCACAAGGCTGGACATTTGGCCAGCGACCACTGAAGAAGTGGGTTCCAAGACAGGAATCATTACCAGTCCCAGCCAGGAAAGAAAACCGGAAGGGACACATACTTGAAGATAAAGGCCATGGTGGCTGAATTAGGACATGAAGAAAAAGAAGAAGTGATGAAGAGTCTCGAAGACGAGGGTTTTTAAAGCGGTGGACTATCTCGACGTTAGGACCGGCCCCCATTTTTATCTCACCTGTACTTGTAGCTGAAACGACTTGACAATCCATGTACATACCCATTTCAGTTGCAGACAGTGAGAGAACTGTCAACACCCAAGCTCTAATTGACTCTGGAGCAGGAGGAGTTTTTCTTGACACCAAGTTTGTCAGAAAACACAACCTACCCATGAAACCCCTCGAAGAACCGATCTCGGTCTACAATGTAGACAACTCTTTGAATCAGAAAGGGAGCATTATTCATGCTGCCTAGACCAACCTTCTCATCTCAAGACACCGAGTGAGAACCCAATTCCTTGTCGCAGGACTAGAGAAAGAAGACATAATCATGGGACTTCCGTGGTTGAATGTAACGCCCTGCCAGAGAATTGAACCCTCACACAGGAAAACCTGGAACTAGCGGGGATTGAACCCGCATTGGCCATGCTAACCACTACACCATAGTCCCACATTACCACTCATGTATTGTCAGCCTGCTTGGCTCAAGTAGACAGGTCACATGAAACTCTGGGATTTAACTAGAGGCGGTCTACTGCCCTTTACATTGAAGCAATACAACCTGGAAATCAATTGGAAAACTGGAGCTGTCAAGATAGACCCCTCAAAATTCAGAAGAACCTTTGGCTCTGTGATCAGAACGATCTGAGACCGAGAACGAATCAAGGTGAAAGCTCAAGAAATTATTCGATGAGCGAAAACAACAAAAGAAGAGGCTCCAGAAAAGCCTCAACCACGACGAAAGGCAACGATAGAGGAAATTTCTGATGAAGAACCCCAAGTAGTAGGACTGACTCTTGAATTAAACAAACCTGTCATCATGGACACCTCCTCTAAACCTGAAACTCTGGCAGAACCCATGAAACAGGATGAATCTCCTCTCGAAGAAATTTTGGATGATGAATCATCAGAATATTTGAACTCATCGTGGCACCCCTTACTGAGGAACATCGTGAACTAACCTATAAACCAGGACCATCCATGGGACGATTCACTAAGTCCATTAGGTTGATGCGATACTCTTATGGTCAAAACATCTGGATCAGGGCAAAAACCTCGATTTTACAGGAGCTAGCACATCATGCTCCCGAAGCAAAATCCAACAAGCCTAAAAACATCAAAGATTTACTCCCAGAGCACTATAAGGAGTACAAATCTGTCTTTGAGAAGAAGGCTTCTGATTGAATGCCTGGATGACGAGTTTATGACCATGTGATTGACCTCAAACCCAACTTCGTACCCCGAGACTGTAAAGTTTACCCTCTCACCCCAGCAGAACAGGAAAAGATGGACAAATTCCTCAATGAAAACTTGAGGAAGGGCTACATCCGACCTTTGAAATCCCCAATGGCATCCTCTTTCTTCTTTGTCAGTAAGAAAGAAGAAGGACAGCTCAGACCATGCCAGGATTATCGATATCTTAATGAAGGAACAGTCAAAAATACCTATCCCCTTCCATTAGTGGGAGACCTGATGGATAAACTCAAAGGCACAAAGGTGTTTACAAAACTGGACCTACGATGGGGGTATAACAATGTCCGGATTAAAGAAGGCGATGTATGGAAAGCTGCATTCAAGACAAACAGAGGTTTATTCGAACCAACGGTCATGTTTTTCGGACTATGCAATTCACCAGCAACCTTCCAGACGATGATGAACAAGTTAGAAGAAGGACAAGACTTGGAAATGGGACGAAGACTGCTAGAAAGCTTTCGTGATGCTCAAAGCAAAATTCCTCGAAGCACCAGTACTCATCATGCCCAACAAAGTGAAACCATTTATCATCAAATTGGATGCCTCAAAACATGCGACAGGGGCTGTCCTACAACAACAAGATGTGAATGGTGACTGGCACCCATGTGGATATATTTCACACTCCTTCGATGCGACACAACAGAACTACCAAATCTATGACCGAGAACTCTTGGGCATAGTATGGTCTCTGGAAACCTGGCGGCATTATCTTCAAGGATCACCACATCTGGTAACCATCCTTTCTGACCACAAGAATCTCACATACTTCTGCACTGCACAGAAGTTGAACAGATGACAGGCAAGATGGAGCCTCTTCCTGTCAGAATTTGACATCTGACTCGTACATGTGCCAGGAAGTCAAATGGTTCAATCGGACACGTTATCAAGAAGATCGGACCTTTGTCCACCAGAAGACCATGACAACGAAGATATGGTACTACTCCCTGACAAACTATTTGTTTGCATGATTGACACCGAACTCAAGGATGCCTTTGCTGCAGCATTAATGAAAGATGAAGTAATGATGGATGCAATTGAGACCCTGAAAACCAGGGAAATACCGCCGATGAAGTCCGACCTCCAGGACTGGAAGATCGAAGATGGCATGTTGTTCTATAAAGACAAATGCTATGTACCCAATGACCAGGAATTATGACGATGAGTTGTTGAACAATATCACAACTCCACCTCGACTGGACACCCAGGACAGTTCAAAACTCTTGAACTGGTTGAACGCAACTACTGGTGGCCAGGAATGTACATATTCATCAAGAAATATGTCAAAGGATGCGCAACGTGTCAGCAAATGAAGCCAAATGCCCACCTATCAGCGGCACCACTGATGCCAATTAAATCCTCTTCCACGCGACCGTTTGCACAAATCACGATAGATTTTATCACGGACCTACCCGAGAATTCAGGAAGTGACTCAATCATGGTCATGGTAAACCATGGCCTTATGAAGAAGGTAATTTTCATCCCTTGCACAAAAACGATTGATGCCTTAGGAACCATGTTTACAAGTGATTTGGGCTCCCGGACATAATTATCTCTGACAGGGGACCCCAATTCTCAGCAAAAGTCTTTAGGGAACTAGGAAGACTCTTAGAAATCCAGCTCAAGATGAGCACAGCTTACCACCCTCAAACAGATGGACAAACGGAACATGTAAACCAGGAACTCAAAGTCTACCTTCGCATCTTCTGCGCAAATAACCCAGAACAGTGGAAAGACTTCTTATCTCTGGCTGAGTTCACACATAACAACTGCACACATTCCGCATGCAATGCATCTCCATTCTATCTCATGATGGGATATGATCTGAAGACCTTCTCAATACCTTATCTGAAGACAGATGTTCCAGCCATGGAGAAAAGAATCGTGGATCTCTAACATGCCCAAGATGAGGCCTTGGCAACTCATGAACTAGCACGGCAGAAGATGATGAAACACATCATGAGGCAGTTCAAGCCATTCGAAAAAGGAGAAAGGATCTGGTTAGAAGCCACGAACCTCAGAATAAAGTATCCAACTAGGAAGCTGGCACCCAAGAGAGAAGGACCGTTCATGATAATGGAAGTCATAGGACCACTGACTTATCGACTAAAACTCCCCCATCAGTGAAAGATCCACCCCGTGTTCCATGCGAGCCTTCTCACCAGATACCAAGAAAACGAGGTTCATGGATCAAACTTTACAAATCCCCCACCAGACTTGGAAGATGAAGAAGAGTGGTATGAAGTGGAAGCAATCCTTGCTCACAAAAAAGTCCGAGGACACTACCAATTCCTTATCAAATGGAAGGGATATTCATCAGCTGAAAACTCGTGGGAACCTCCCAGCCACATGAAGCGATCTCGTGATATATTGAATGTGTATGTCAAAAAGCATCGGCTAACCCTCTAAAGGCAAAAGACATCTGATATGACCGATGAAACACGAAAACACGATACCATTTACCTCCTCTTCATCCTACCCCTTCTTCCCCTAATCTACTATGCATACCGCTGCCACTTTCACAAGACCCCCATCTGGGAACTCTCAATCATTGAATTTCCAACGACAGAACAAGAAACCCCAATTGCTCTCCTTGAAACACCCGCCGCTCCTGAATCCATCCACCTACCACCTGGAAGGCCACGCTTTTCCCAAGAAGCATTCAATAGGGTTTGATACCAAGGACGATGCCTCGTACATATACCCTCTCTCCTAACGACATGAACCCCAACACCCCATTCTCTCTTACTATGTCATCTTCCTCTGAATCTTCTACCAGTCCCAACTCGACCGACTATGCCGTCTTTGCCCATATTCGAACCTGGTTCAACGATGCTGACCATCGAGAAACCGCCTACCTCAACCATCGAAACCCCATCATTCGAAATGGCCTGCTCATTATGGGACAGGTCATACAGATCATAAATACGTTAAGAACGATCATCGATGACCTTGGACTTTTGCTCAATTCCATTCTTTTTATTCTCGTTCAGAATGGATTGATAGACAGGAGTTATCCAGACTACGACGAGGTCCAGGAATATTTGCAAAGGAACCCAACAGAACTACCTCACCCACCAATGGCACTGTCCGCTGTCCCTGTCTCCACTCCTACAACCTATGCATCAGTCGTATCAGAATCGTCAAGATCTGAACGAATCGTCGTTCCAAGGACTCCTCCTAGATGCCGCCCAGCAGCAGGTTCACGTCTTAATCCCATTGTCATCGACGACTCTCCTATTCCTCCCACCAGTCCCCACTGAACTGCACGACATTAGGCCACTCCTCACCCTTCTCGACCTACTAGACCACCACTCCTCCCACCATACTGAGCACAATGCTACACTTGCTGCGAAGTCGAACACTGGGCGAAGGACTGCGTCCACTTCCGATGCCATTTCTGTAGAAAGTGGAAACCGGGTCACTATTCTATGCACTGCCCTAACCACCATTCATTTGGCAATGCTGCACGAGATGATCCTCCCCCGCACTACATCGACGATGATCCAAACTATGAGGACTTAGGTGATGAAGCATGAAACAATATCGACAGAGAACCAGGGTATGGATATTGAAGTCGGCGACTTCAAACATTAAATGGGGGGTAATGTTACGATTTCTCTTGATCCTTACGATTTCTCTTGATCCCTTAGTCTTGTGACCAGGCCCTGCTCTTTCCCTTTACTGATTATCTATGACATGAATGCTTTCCTTTCCTAGTACTAATTTCCCTTCATACTATCCAATAGCATCGGACTCTTACTCAGTGTATGCACACAGACCGTTACCATTTACTATTTATACTTACAAGTAATTAGCTGTATGTTCCTCAGCTTGACCTTAGCTACCAACACAGATGCTTGCTCAACTCAAACTGCACAAACTAAGGTCTTAGTCAAAGCCTGACTAGACTCTTCTGAACCCCGAACAAATAGTCTTTGTCATTGGACAGACTATCTATATCTCGTGAAGCCCAGAGATATATAGCGAACAAAGAACTATCTTTCTTATTAAAGAGATAGTAACGACAGATTGATCACGAGTTAAGCAACAGCTTAACAATGTCGAAATGACCGACGACACATGGCCATGCTCAGATTCATCCTTTTTCTCAATTGTGAATGGGCTTGCCGACAATGTTGCCTCAAATAACTGGGAGGAGGAGTTGGAGCTGCCCCTTTCAGTGCATTCAGCGTTGCTCAAGATTCCTATTGCAATACTGTTTGACTTCAGTAATGCATATTGGGACCGGTTGAAGCATGCTTTGATGCAAAGTTTGACAGCAGAGATAGAGCTCCATGAGCTCATTGATTTGGATGCTGAGGGTGAAGTTGATAATTTGAACGATTCAGATATAGTACAAGCTTCTATTTAGTATATATACTTCTGATTAGCTCTCTACGACATGTTTGCATGTCGTTCATATTGGCTCATGTCGTATAGCTGATCAAATCCATGGACAGTTTCCAGAAACGGCAAATCCATGTCCATGTCATGGCATGCAAATCCATGTCATTGTGGATATGTGGACATCCACAGGATAGCCCGTGGTGCATCCAACACTGCCTTAGACTATAAGATTCCATTTTAAACCCATAATGTCTCATTCCTATCTTACTTAGAGGTATTCTTGTAGGAGCCCACGATAGTCATCACAATTACAGTCATTCCCCAGTCCTTGCATTTCCCACGGTCCTTGCATGACGCGCCTCTTCACGTCTTGTAACACAATTCTAGCCTATCTTGTTTTAACATAAAATGATCACAATATGCCCACCTACCTACCCTTGAAACCATAGAACAATCCACCTCACGCATCTGCCCCAAGTCATGAATTGACTCCATTTCAAACTTTTTTTTGTCTACACCAGATAGGACTTCCATTATTGGTGACAGCACTGTCATCATAGATACTCTCAGTGGGCATCTGTATGGCAAAAAAAATTCCAAGAGATCGGTACAAAAGTTTCGGTAGAGAGAGCCGTCCAAGTGGTCACGACCACGTGTTGAAAATCCCAAACCCCAAACTCACAGTATATAGTCGCATCACCAAATCCATGCCCAGAAAGACACCATCTCAACTTCTCCAAGCTTCCAAGATTGGAAAGGCAAAAGATGCAGCAAAGAAAGAAGCTCTCCGACTCTACCGACTTGAACAATGCAAGCCCCGCACTGAGCGACGCAGTGCAGTGGATATTGGATGACAATTTGGCATTTATGGAACCACCATCACGCGTCTTGCTAAACCAGGTGCCCGGACTATTGCTGACTTCAATGAAGGAAAAAACATTTTGGGCAGGGCATCTCGTGAGGTCCTTGTGACATGGATATTGGAGATGGCTGATCGTGCTCTTCCCTTGACACGCAAACTTCTAAAGGAGAAGGTCTTGGCTCTTGTTCATGCGACAAATCCGGACTCCCAGCTTCGTGAGGTCAGCGACAACTGGGTGGATCGGTTCTTGGCATCCCCAGTCTGCCATGAAGTCTCTACACATTGGAGTTCTCCCTTGGCAAAAGATCGTGCACAGGCTGTCAATCCGACAACACTCACATATTGGTTTGATGCAGTGCAAAAGAATGTTGTTGATGAACATGTTCCTGTTGAAAACCAGTATAGTATGGACGAGACGAACCTTATGGAAGGAATGTCACGCAAGGTTTGCATGTTGGGGCGTCATGGCCACCATGTTGCATACAAGCGCCAGGGATGGAGCCGTAGGACAATCACAGTGACCGAGGTGATTTGCGCAGATGGGACAGTCCTGCCGCCGACAATCATTTTTCGAGGTGTAAAGTTGCTGAAGAGCTGGGGATTGGTTAATCCACTTGACGCAAAGTGAGCTTTCCAAATATGAATTCATTAATCAAACCTGATATAACCACTATGTAGCATTGCTCGCGCCAAGAAGGGCTATACAAACAAGGCCCTCAATGCATCCTGGCTCCGTATTTTTGATAACCTTACAAAAGATAAGAATAATGAGCAGCGCGTCCTCTATCTTGATCCCCACAAGAGCCACTATTCGCTCGACTTCCTGGAGTATGCCGTCAGCCAGAACATTACGGTCCTAGGATATTATCCGAAAACTACTCACATATGTCAAGGACTTGATGTGGCATGTTTCGCCACTCTGAAAAGGAACTACAAGACGGAGAAAAGTAACTTCGAGAGGCACGGGGGGCATGTTGATGGGGCAACGTTCTTGCAGGTCTTCGTGCCGGTGCATCGGAAGACGTTCACACCCATGACTGTAAAGGCCACCTTCCGTCGAACAGGGTTGGTGCCGTTTGACCCAAGCGTTGTCGTTACACCTCAGGTGCTTGCCCCGAGCAAGGAGCTTTCCACCTCAGGACACTTTCCTATTCCCCAGCCATCACCAGTTCGTGCTGTAGCCGAGGCATTCAAAACTGTTCGGTCGTGTGTAAAACATCCAGGCACAATGTCCAGAACTATAAGACATACCGTTTCTGCCCCGACGACACCTCACATTAACCATCCCACCGCTGGCCTCACAATGACAGATCGGGCAGCACAAATGGCTGACAAGCTATCCACCACTTCCGCATCATTCCTCGTCTCTGAAGACAACCCATTCACGGCTGCATTGTGTCTCCCACCACCCATACTACCTCGGCTGCCATTACTGCCTGAAACGACGTGGGACAAGGTCTTGGCAAGTCCTACCCATAAACGTTCAAGGAATGAGCTTGAGGAAGAAAATCGGGTCCTCCGATGGACACTCCGAGTGTTGCGAGGGAAGCTGGCTGACGGAGAGAGAATGCTGGAAGGCCAGAACTGTCAGCTTGTCCTTCAGAATCTCTATGTGGAGGACTTACGAGAACAGCTCAATCACCGAGAGAAGCGACGAAAGAAGGGACATGCTGATGCCCTTCTCCATACCAACATGGGGCAGGTTTTCACATCGAAGGAATTTCTGGAAGCTGTGAAGAAGGATGAGGAGAGTAAAGCTGTTAAAGAAAAGACAGCAGACCTCGAAGCAGAACGGATGAGATGGAAAGCACAAGAAAAAGAAGAGATTGAGGCAAGGCATGCTGCGATGCGTGCAGAGTAGGAGAAGAAATGCGCGGAAATGCAGAAAGCAGGAAAGCGTGGAGGATGGGGAAGGCCACCTGCGAGACCAAAACGAGGGCCAACGCCAGAGGAATTTCGCACTCTTGAGATGCCTTGTAGGGATGGAGAGGAGGGAGATTCTGCAAGTGAGGAGGATAGATGTTGATGTCCTGAATTTGTGGGAAGATGCTGTCAGATTCCTAAACTGTTTGATGGAGGTGGTGGATGGGTATGTCTAGGACATATGGCCCCCATATTCGAGTTCATCCTGATGGTGTCGCTCGCCATACGTTTAGTGTTTAAAAGTCCGGTCCAGTCCGGTTTTTTGGCTCAAAATGGAAAGACCGAGACCGGGACCGGTCTCAGGTACACCCAGGATGTCAAAAAACCGGACCGGACTGATTGGGACCGGTCACAATCAGTTACGATCGGTCTTTTAACTGGTTTAGACCGGTTTAGACCGATTTCCCGGTTCCGACCGGTTTTGTTCGGTCCGCGACCGGTAGCAACCTTGTAGAGGAATACTTACGCTATCATCTGAGCCCTGGATCGTGAGAAACGGACAAGAATTGACTGCGTTATGGTCAAAATACGGTTGAAACACTAATTTGTTTGTATCTCAATCAAATCTTAACCGTTTTGGGTGACCCAGGTGTCATTTCGAAGCCCTTTTGATGGCGCATCTGGGGTATGTACCGATTTAGCCGAAGACCGGTCTACGACCGGTTACGACCGGTTTTTGTCCGGTCTCAGTAATTTCAGAATTCTGAAAGACTGAGACTGATGACTGGTCACTCCGAGTGAGACTGAGACTGAAAGTCCGGTCTCGATCGGTCCCAGTCCGGTCCGGTTTCGGTCTTTTTCCAGTCTACGTGACTGGACCTTTAAACACTACATACGTTGTCCGATGTTGAGTTGATGTCGAGGATGCGATAAGATGTTGTGATTAAAGCGGAGCTTGAATTGAAATGCAAGGAATAGGGATGTCCCAAAACGGACACTCACACAAAATGCCTCGCGTTTGAGGAAGTCAGGACCGGGGTTGATTTGTTTATGGAACTAGAGAATACACTGTAGCTACCATATGAAACAAGAAAAAGTTTAAAGGTTTTCCCTCTCAGTTGGCTGCAAAATGTGTCGGAAGCAAAGTCGCTGCAAGGACCGGGGAATGACTGTATAGTGTTGCCCTAACATACAACCAACATGTTCACATACTGGGAGTAGTGGGGTTCTAGCATTTCTGTTGAGTGTTGCTTGCTGGCTGTCTTCAATGCACTGACCAGAAACAAGGCCAATTCAGCTGCTACTACATCCAACAACCCTGGCACCTATGCCTCCAGATTTCAGTACATGGGAGGAACATTCTGATGAGTTGTAAACTGTTCAGCATGGCTGATGGGAGTGAAGAAGGACTGGAGAATTGGTTAATCCATTATCCCGTGAGTGCACCAGTGCTAGCTGCATTCAATTATCTGACTATCTTCAAGACTATGACACAATGAAGTGGTATGTAGGTTTCTGACTGGGGTTGAGCCGCGCCAACTTGTTCGAAACGGCAATAATTGACTTTTTACTTACTGGACATGAAATTTGGACCTGCGGGTGAACAGCCTGCACAACAAAGTCCTGCGCCATCAGGACAAGGACAGTTGTATAAGGCCGCATAGAACAATGCCTTTACGAGGAGGCGCCACCCACAAGAAGAAGAAATCCAAGTCGGAAATATGGGCTCTGGGAAGAGGTCTAATGCAATATATATTAAAGGCAGACAGCGACAGAGAACTAGTGCAAGTCATAGCCAACAAGGCTGCGCCGGCCAACGATCTCTCCAACCTGTGCAGAGAAGGAAATTAGCACTAGTCGAACCCCAAAATCAAACAAAGATTCAAGACGGAGCTACGCATATGAGAATATCGCGTCGCGCGAAGACGAGGGAATGTAGACCTGCTTACCTTGAAGATAGTATACGCCTCGACACCATATATCCCAACCTTCACAAGTTCCCCACTCTGTGCGATTCCGCGCCAGTAAGCGGGGCTGATGGCGCGTGTCCAGATGGTAGCGTAGGCCTCACGCACGGCAGCAAGTGTGGGCGGCTGCAGACCCTCGGCAACGTAGATCTGCTTTAGAACTTCACGTGTCACGGCGAGGTTGTATTGCAGAGGTTGTTTGTACGCTGAGCAAGTCAGAAAATCATCCGTCAGCGCCACGGATGGAGAATTGACACCAATGCACACGAAGGCGAGGGAACAGAATGCGAAAAATCAGATGTCTGACGACACCCCGACCAACTCCGAAAAAAGCCACAAATGAGAACTGGTACGTACATCCAAGCAACTGGCCAAATTTCTGCCCCGCGGGCTCCCAAAGCTTTTTCGTACTCTCCCAAACCCTTCCGGCGGTCTGTTGCGCACTGGCAAGCGCCTCCTGGGCCTTCTTTTGTGTGGCCTCGACGGAGGCGTTGGTGTTGGAGGATGCGAAGCGGGTAGCAGTGAAGGGCGACTGGCGCTGGCGGAGGACAGTGCGGCGGAGGACGGTGGCAGGGAGGACGGGGCGCATTGTGAAAGAAAGAGCGCGGGGCGACAGAGAGGATGAGCACTGAGAACGTTTGCGTCGACGATCGGAAAAGTTTGGGTGCGCACGTGAGCGAAACGCCAATGACCATGAATCCAAGCTAGGACAAACAACCACTTTTAGAGCACATCGTGCCTTTCCAAAATTTCAAAAAAATCTCGTTTCGTAACTAGTGAACGAGTGCCAGTATGCAGAGCGACGATGTGATTTGGTCGGTCATAAATCAGCAATTCTGCTCCTACAAAGTCAAGTAAGTGGTCTTTGCAACCTTTCCACTAACTGGAGGGTTTTAATGTCAACGATGTCCTCAGAACCACTACGCAGAATTTTTGTAGGAACGAGTACAACGTGACAGGGTTTTGTAATCGCCAGTCATGTCCATTAGCGAATTCACGATATGCGACCGTGCGGGAGCAGGAAGGTATGTCGTCTTTTTGTCCATTTCATTGCAGGATAATCACACATACTCGTCAGGCGCGCTGTACCTCTTCGTAAAGACGATCGAACGTGCACATAGTCCTGCGCGAATGTGGGAACGTATAAAGCTTTCAAACAACTATACAAAAGCGCTGGAGCAGGTATGTTCTTTGCCGTCTCAATAGTTATGTAGCTCACCAGAACTCTAGATCGACAACGAACTGATCCACTGGCCAAACTTCACGATACACAAATGCAAGCAGCGCGTTACGAAAATCACACAATACCTCATCAAGATGCGGCGGTTGAAACTACGGCAGCAGTGCGTTCTCTCCTCCGCTGCCAACCGTCTTTGGCCTTTAAATACTCACTCACCCACCACACAGACCCAAACTCATCGGCATCAAAAAGAAGCTCGATAGGCGTGAAACAACGCGCGAGCGAAAGGCACTTGCAGCTGCCCATCTGGAGCGGTCCATCGAAAAAGAGCTCATCGAGCGCCTCAAAAGCAAAGCATACGGTGACGCACCACTCAATGTTAACGAGAGTGTGTGGCAGGCTATTCTGGATCGGGAAAAGAAAGGGAAAGTGGGGGTGGAGATGGAGATGGAGGAAGAAAGGGAACTAGGCTTGATGGATGATGAAACAGACGAGGAGGATGAGGACGAGTATGAAGAAGAGGAAGAAGAAGGCGAATGGGGGGAGAGGGAGTTCGTCAGTGATGTCAGCGGTGATGAAGATGATGGGTTGAGTGATTTAGAGGATATAGCGGTGCGTTTCTTCCCTTTCTTTGGGTTTAGCAAATGGCTAACCTATAAATGACCTATGCAGGACGGTGCCTCAGAGGAAGATGAGGAGTCGGGCGAGGGAGAATCAGATGAAGAAGAGAATACGCAACCCAAGTCAGCACTGGGCAAACGGAAAGCTCCTGCGCCTGCACCGAAACCGACACGGAAGCGACCAGACAAAAAGGCCAAACGTATGTTCATATTTCCGCACCTCAATATACTCTTTTCTGATCGCTTACCTTTTCTCTTCTCAACCCATACACAGGCGGGCCCAGAGTCGAGGTGGAGTACGAGCAAGAGATGGAGAGCGTGCCACTATCCAAATCCGCATTGGCAAATTGGTAGTCCTCACTCTATCGCGTTTATATGCTTCACATACATCCGCACCTGCACTCCATGTACCGTATACGATGCACGATCCATATCCGCAGCATGGTATATACTATATTATAAGGGACATCGAGGCATATTACAAGTGTGTATCTATAAGTACGTGGTGTGATAGCAAAAGCACAGTGAGCGGTGGGATAGCATTACACCGATGTGCGGTGAGAGGGAAGTAGGCTGTAGATAGATAGAGAAATATGGATACCTCATTCCGTCTTGTCCCCAACGAGTCCCTGCCCCTGCTTTTGTTTCCGGAGCTCAATATCGCCCCGGGTCATACGTGTGCCGAGGATCGAATCCCAGTGGATGAAGAAAGGTTGAGAGAAGTTGGACTTGATACCAATGACCTACAGGAATGATAAACATGAGGCGGGATATAATGTGGGCAAGAGAACATACCTGATGATGAATATCGTGGTAGTCCGCATTATTCCCAGTGAGCAGTTGCAGAGGGTCCCATGGTAGGCTATATCCACAATGATCATCGACTGTCTTGAACGTGGAGAAGCTGAATAGGAGCATCGCCTGACGGGTATTCATGCCTGTCAGCAGCTCGGCCATGGCAGCGCCCAGAGAGTCCAGAACGAAGCCTTCGATGGGGTGGTTGTAGAGCGACCCAAAGGCATACGGCACGTATAACCTGTGATGCACCGAGTGAAACTGCTTGTATAGGAACTTGTTGACGTGCATGAGGCGATGAAGGAAGTATTGCCATGTATCAATAATAAACCTGCTAATTGATGAGCACAAGGATAAGACGGGATACAGCGACACGCACATCGCAGTCAGGAATTGTATCGATGGGATACCCCACCAGTAGACAAAATACGACAGATCTCGCAGGACGTAATGGACATTATATTCGCCTAAGGCCCCGCATACAAGTGGTTGCAATCTGACGGCAATTGCTTGCATTTCCTGCAAGTGATTCACTCCCGCCTTCGCCTCGTCGGAAAGCCACACGAGCCCTAGCAGTGTCTGTATGATCTGCTGAAGAATTACAGCCCACACGACTTGTGTGCGCGTGGCGAGATTACGCTTTTGGACCTCGGCAGACTCGTGAATGCGGTACTTGTCGAGCCATTTCCAATCCGACATGTCGAGATAGTGGAAGAAAAGGGAGAGAGACCAGTACGCGAGAACGGGCGCAGCGAGAGCGAGGTAGTGGTCGGGGACGCCGTCGATGAGAGTGGGGGCATTGGAGTGGTAGAAGGGAACGTAAGTGTGAAACTGGAGATCATCGAGGGGCACAGCGCACGACGAGGCGTTCATGCCGGGCGTGGCGGGGAAGACGAAGCAGTGAAATTCAAATTGTGAGTCGATGTGTTTTTGAAGGATTTCTCACGAACTCGATCGCTCCAGAGCCTAGCACTACAAAGATCGTTATTCAACAGGACTCGGTCTGGTTTGTACATCTTTTTGCTGTGTCTTCTACCTTTCAATATAATAAGTGAAGAGGAAAGCACAAAGGGGAAATATAAAAATGTGTAAAATGTCAGCAGATATAGGTAATGGTATGTATGCAGTCAACAAAGTCCAATGCGGGGTTCCAGCAGCTTAGTCGTACACTACGATTCATTCAGATTGTGCAAAAGGGTCGTAAGGCATCGTTTTGTGACCATGTCGCCCTTTATGTGGCATTAGATGCAGCTGGAACAGATCCAACAGGCTAGGCTCACCTTCAAGAGGACGCTAAAGGTCTGGTCGCGCAAGGGTTCAGGCAGACATGCCCGCAACGCTTCCCGTGCTCTGCGATATCATCTTTATCAGTACTAGAAATAACTTGAAAACATGCAGGAACAAACCTCAAGTTGTCACTGAGCCGCAGGTAGCACCGTACAACATGTTTCAGCAGCCGCACAGCTTGTGTCTCAACAAGCTGGTTCACCATGTTACTGAGCACAGTACCAACGGCGTAGAACCGTTCGTATGTGTGGCAGATGTAGGTCAGCCCTGTCTCATCCAGGAGGATCTTTTGGACGATGAAAATGGCGACCGTTTTTGAGAGTTCCGAGCCGGTCTCCATGATGCGCAAGCATAGGGGAATTATTTCCGTCGAGAGCAGGAAGTGGATTACTGTATTGTTGTCGTTTTGCTACCGAAGGCAAAGATTAGATGGGCCTTATTTCGGAAAAGGATTTTGACCCATACCTTTACAAGGGCACCGATTACGCCGAGAGAGGTGAGCCGCAGGTATTCAAATGGGCGCGTTTTGGAGGTAGTGTTGAGAAATGGATACAAAAAGAGCGGTATGTGAGCTGCAAGAAAGTCATAAGCGGCCAGTTATTATCAGAGTCCGCGTGTACTCACCATTGAGGAATAATTGACGAGTCTCAGAGTGTGAGGCTACACATTGCAGAAGGGCGAGGGCGTTACAAACACGATTCGAGACATGCGCAGTAAGGTTTGGCGGCGAGAGTAGCGGGTACACAGACACAATCTCCTGGAGCAACGCCGGCATAATACCTATCGCATTCAAGAGTTCATAAACCACACTCCAAGAACCGATGCATCTGAGACTCACCAAACGAATGCCACAGTACCAGAGCCAGGTCGTCGTACTGCTCCCGCTTCTTACTCAGCTCAAGAAGAGCTCCCTCCCTCGTATTTGGGTCCATGAGGTCTATCACCAACCCATAGATCTTTCCATCCTCCTGTGGGCCGCCGAGATTTGCAGCGGCACCTACACCGGTCATAAACTGACCAATGGCCTGGTGCGGCACCGGGTGAGCGAGCTGCGTCGAAGAGGAGAGCGGCGGGGTAACCGAGTAGGACGAATGGCCCGTGCGAGCATATGGATTGTAGGGTACGTTGTGCTGGAGATACGAGACCGGTTTTGGGGAGACGAGGCCTGCCATTGCAGACGAGGACACGGTTTACGCCTCCCAAGCAGGACAAGAAGGTCAGTCACGCAGTCACACACAATGGTAACAGGGTATATATTTCAAGGTATGGCAAGAACAATAGAATGTACATGTTATAACAACAACAACCAACTCACAGTCCCGCTGCGTGGTGCAGGAGCCCAAGAAGTTTGTACTGAACCAGCGTTAGATGATCCGAAACGGAAAAAATAAGAGAATGCACACCTTTTCCTCCTCCGTATCCGCAAACATTGACCATGACCGACGGTCGTCCTTGAACTCGACCGCAAACGAGTGGGCGATAGCCTCCAGGTCCTCGTAGCCCTCATTCCACTCCCTCAGCCCACGGACCCGTCCTCGGAGTTCTGCCTTGTCCAGGAATGTCTGGGTATCCTGTCCTTATCCATCAGCAACCATGCCAGTACCCATTAGAATAGACGCACCTTTGGACTCCTGTAGAAATATACAGTGCTCCCAATAAACTTATAAAACCGTCTCTTCCAAAATAGTGAATCGCTCGTCTGCATCGTCACCCAGCCCGACACCAGCCCATCCACGCTATGATTCTTCTTCACCTTCGCCTCTGCCAATTGTATCTTCTTCGTCCTTTCCACTTCCTCTCTTCTTCTCGCCTCCTCTGCCTTCCTTTCCGCCTCCTTCTTCGTTCTTTCCTGCTCTCTCCTCCACGCCTCCAACCTCCGATGCTCCTCCATCCGTCTCTCTCGATCTATTCTCCTCCTCTCCTCAATCTCTAAACGCTTCCTTTCCTCCTCCTCCTTCTCAAGTCTCTCTAGCCGCCTCTTCTCTATAGCCACGCGCCGCATCTCCTCCTCCCGCTCCCTCCTCTTCCTCGCCTCCTCCTCAGCATCCTCCCTCGCCAACGCGGCCTTACGTGCTCGCATCTCCGCCTTCCTTGCCTTCTCCTCCTCAATTGCAGCGGCTTCCTCTTCAGCTTGCCGCTTCAGCGCTTCATGCCTTCTCCTCAGTCGTTCTGCCATATCCACCACCTCCGGTGCCCACTTGCCCTTCAGCGGCAACGACATCGATAATGTTTGCACCGGTGCGGGTTGGGTACGTCCACGTCCCCGTCCAAGATCAACATACTCCTCGTCATCATGTGCGTGGTCATGCGAGATAACAGCGAATTCGGAGAACGAGCCCGTGCGTGACCTCTGGAAGTGCGGATGGGGTGCAGACGGAGAGAGGGCGTAAGAGGACTGATAATACTGCACTGGCTGCTGGACGGTGAACTTGCCCTTATCCTTGGGCGGCGTCGGGGGACCACCACCGCCCTGTCCCAGCCCACCAGACTCGGCAGAATCAAACGAATCAGAATGCTTCTTCTTCCGCCGCATGAATGCGGTGAACATGCTCGAGGATTTGGCTATTAGCGGGGCTTCGATAGGGAAAGAAGTTGACGTGGGTGCGTTCTGGGTCTCGGAGAATGCTCTCCGGACAGGTTCGAAGGCGAAGGGTTGGGAGTGTGTAGATTTATTGGTGATAGTATTGTTGTGAGGTGGTAGGGCGTACGCAGAGTCAGGTTGAGGCCGTCGGAGGGGTTGGATGGGCGGGAGTGTCTTGTTGTTACGCGGATTAAGAGGCTGAGAGGACGTGCGGCCCATAGTACTAGTGGATGTCGGCGTATCAGGTTCGTCGAGGTCTTCAAATGCGAGGGCACGGTGGATGTAGTCCGGCGTGAGTTTCGCTAGGTCGTCAACGGTCAACGTTGTTTGATGCTTCTATATTGCAGGATCGCGAGATATGGCGCAGAGAACGTCGTGTATAGGGTATAATATACAGTGCAGGCAAAGAACGGCAAGGGAGGAAGAACAATGAGGCGAGTCAGTCACAGAGTCATTGTTTATATAGGACGGGAAGAACAATGGAGAAACCACAATACCGACTTTAAGCACCGTCCCCACGCGCCGCGAGTGGACCAGTGCCCGCGCTGTTGTTATAACGACCTTCAGACTTCTCGATCGGTACAATATGTGGATGCAAGTACGCACCTCTCTTGACCGCCGGGAGCGATGCAGGTATGTAGTTTATGAGTAGAAATCCAGGCTCGACATCCACCTCTTCACGATAGAAGGCTATGTAGACTTGCTCGAGGTCCTGGATACTCCGTTTCAACTCGGCCAAGCCACCAGTGCCGCGATTATATAGGGCGATCTCATCGAACTGGCCAAGAAGCGTCGGCACCTTTCATCCTCCCAAGGCAATCGGTAGACTCACTTTCGAATAACTCAGCAGAAGCCTGCATATAAATGATTAGAAGATAGCTACGAATGGTAGTCAAGCGCTCCCTCACCAGTTGTAGCTGTTGGCAACTTGGATGATGGATTCATATGCTGACACGATGGCGCCTGGGTCGGACAGGTTGAGAGCCATTGCTATAAGTTACGCGCGTTCAAGGCCAAGCTGCCTGTCTTGCCGGGATAGAACGGTGGAGAATAAGTACAACAGACGAATAGGAATAAGTACGAAGGTGAAGAAAAGTTTATTGCAAACGGACTCTGCGGCGTTGGGCCTTCTATGCCTCCGTGCGGTCGCCGGTGTCGCATGTTCACGTGGACATCCGCAATCTGCATCAACACCATCATGTCCGACGACGTGTGAAGGAGTGATCTATCGTTTCGGTGATTCATGGTGCATGATCATTGAAAACAGGTCTTGGACTCTGCTACGGAGTGGTGATGGAGTGCTATGATACAAAATGTCCGGGATCTACATATCCATAAGGAAAGAGAAACACACATTACAGTTGCTCAAAGAACGCCAAGATTTGGGATGCAGCGTCTTCCCACTGCAGGTCGTTCTGAATGTGGTGTCCAGCGCCTTCGATGACAGTGAACCCGACAGCAGCCGCTGACCCGTCCTTGTCATCGACATCCGCAATCGACAATCCCACCTGCAGCACCTTGCGTCGGATCAGCGCCACAAACGCCTGCCTATACTGCTCAGTCATTCGACGCATCAGCACCACGCCCATCAACGTATCCTTGCTTCCCGAAACAACGAACAGCCGTGTCTTCAGCGGAGCAGCCCATCCCACGATATTACGAAGTACGTTGCGCACATTCACGAAAGGGAACATCATACCAAGAGGCCAAAGGAGACTCTCGTATTCTGGCATATTGGGCTCGAACTCCTGCACACCCGAAGTGGGGAACTCGAAGCAGAAGAAGGCACGGTGGACGAGCGTGGTCGAGGAGAGCGGCGAACGGGTATGGCCAAAGTCACGGAAGTACATGTGCAGACTGAGCAGAGGGTTCAGTAACGCCCAATTCCAGTAGACACCCAACCTACAGCCCCAGACTCAAGTCGCTGATATGGCAGAAGCGGGAAGAAGACACTCACCCTCCAAAGCTTGGGAATGGTGCCATGAGAACTAGGCCACCAACTTGGTTCAGACTTTGACTAAGAAAATACTGCGACAACCCCCCTCCGGCTGAATGTCAAATGAGAACAATTTCCTCGAGGTCAAGGTCGCCCCCGCGCTTCCCCGCCTCGAAGCCTTGCACCCAACTAAGAGCATGCTCAAGATCCTGTGCCATCGAGGCCCGCCCCGTCGCGAACACCATTGTAAGATACCCAGGATACCACGATGCGCCATGGCCTCGCAGTGACACGGCGTAGCATGGGTGCCCATGTGCCTGAGAGAAATATATCATGAAGGGAATCCAGACAGGCGCGGAGCCAAACCCGCCATGCTGGAAGAGAAGGGCCTTCTTCCGTGGCTGAGAAGCGAATGATTCAGGTGGTTGAGCAATGAGAAGCTCAAGAGGTCCGTTCGGTGTGCGGACATAGGTACGCTTAATTTGCGCAGGGAGAGGAGCCTCGCGTCGGACAGCGGTCCAAGATAGACGGTGGCGATCAGACATTTAACGTTCGGGCTCACCGACGATGTTGCCCGTATTTGAACGCTGAGATGGTCTGCGGTGGCTCTCTTGTCTCGATTCTTCCGATTTCATCCGTCCTGTCAAGGTTTTCTCGTTAACCAGACACTCACGCTGGCCAATCTTCTCAGTGAATATCCCTGTCTGGTTTAACAGACCAAAGAATCCGAAGGGGTGTTGTTAGACAAGCGCATGGCAGTTGGTGGTCAAATTCATGATCTTGTTCTATATTTACATCTCATCATCTCTGACCACATACATATTTCAAACTGATCCATACCTACCCTTCTATTTGCTCGCCTGTTCAACGGCCTTCGCCCCGTCCTTCTCTTCATCAAAGCGATACATCGGGAAATCTAGTAATACAGTCCTCTTCACAAGTTCCGGCAATCTCACGTACAAAGCAGGCGGCAATGGAATGAGAATGGAGGTTTTCTTCAAATAGGCCTGATACTGACGCCAGGCATTTGAACGTTCCTCTGGTGCATCAGGTCCGTGAGCCATGAGATAGAACTTCTTCGCTTGGGGCTTCTCGGCTGATGGGACACCCGATGCAAACATGAGAAGTCTGCGGTGTATACGCGTCACAGATCTACAACCGCAGAAAAGCAAGCGCAACTCACAAAACTGTGAAAATTGGTGACATGATTGCCCCATATTGTGCTGCCTTTGCGGAGGACGATAGCGATCCATTGGTAGTCGGCGAAAGGCACAAGATCCATATACCCCACCAACACATCATCCTTTATAGCCATATGATGAATTTCAAGTGAACGGGATAACGGGGGAAAAAAAGACTGACTCTCCAAAGTAGGGTGGGTGGCGAGACCACGCCCATAGACCTTTCTAAAAGAACGGGTCAGGAAGGGTTCCTCAACATGTTAGATCGACTGACATTCATGGGCATATCCTTCGGACTTGACTTGGAAGCCTTGTAACGATACTACTCAAAATCAGAGCGGCGTTCTCTTGAAAGGGGGACAGAAACTTCACCTTCTCTATGTCAGCAGTCGCCTCGATAATAAATCCCAATGCCCAAAGTACAATTCCAACAATGTCCCGCGATGTCCCAAAAGCAGGATTAGAGCCTTGGTTGTTCACATCGGAAATCGCTGGAGAGTTTAGAATGGTGAGAGGTAGGGACACCGTCCACACCTTTGTGTTATTGGTATCATGGAATTTCACATGTATTTCGTCCAACGCTTACCCAGATAATTTGACCTGCCATTCAGAACATAATCAGTATATACGATTTATTAATAATGGCGAGAAACAAGAAATATACATACCGATCCAGAATGCTAGATGAACAGGAAATGTGTGTGAGGGGGGTGTCCCCGACATCGACAACCTAGTGCTTACCAAGGAATTTGAGAAAGTGGGACCGTATCTCATCGAACCGCGTATCACTGCCAGTCTTAAGAACACGGAACAACAGGAAGCCTGCGTGAGATGTAAAAAAGGGATCGTAAAGAGTGAGCTTGGGTTGACGCACCTGCGATACGGACAGCCCAAACCATGACGAGCACACTCGCAACTGAGGACGAGTTAGACATTGGCTTCTCCGTAGTTCCGTGGAAATGACACACCGATGTTGCGAGCATGGAACGTATTTCCGATTAAGAGTGTGAGAAGAGCTGCAGCAATCCCATGCCGTCAACGACTGTGTCATGAGCGATCCCTCACGCCCTTGAACTCACCAAGAAGAAAGAAATTGGATCCTTCAACGTCAAATATTAATCATTTCCAAAAAATGGAAGAACGCTCGACATACCCCCTGTAAAGTCCGTGATCTTGTCAAACTGGAATATCCATGCTATAGCGAAACCTAGGAGCTGGTACGCCACTGTAACCAACAGCGTTAGAGACAGGTAAAAGCGATCCAGAGCATAGACCGGTGCCATTCTGAATAGAGGTATCGCAAGGTTGTGTTTGTAGGTGGTAGGAAGCCAGGACTTGAAAATGCCATGATCGTTGTGTGTTTGTCAATAGTTGCAGACGCGATCGAAGGATGGCATCGACGCTCGCTAGGTGGCCCCGCCACGGTATCACGTGGTAAAAACACGTCCTGATTTCATCGAAGGCGCGTCTAACATAGCATCGATAGCATTGTCCAAAACGATCTAACTTCTAGGTGGGGAAAGGGTATTAACTGGAAAGTGAAGTATACGTTAACAGAAATTACAAGTCTCAGCCACCGTCCTAGTCTTAGATATGAAACCAGCAAAACATCTATGTTCATAATCATCACATAATTCGTGATCAACTGCAAAATATATCTATTAGCCTAACGAAGTAGGTAAACTTCGGATCGTACGCACCACGCAGGAACGGTCAAGGGTATCTTCACGCTCGTCTACAGTCACCAGTCAGTAAATAAATCACGCGGGTCCAATATTAAAGAAATGCCCGAGCTCACCGCAAGACCCTGCAAAGAATATGCCCATGTTCAACAAGACATACAAAGGGTAATATAGGGTGCGCACCGAAAGGCTGGTCTCCTTGAATTTGACACTCATGTCCGCAGCCGTCAACCGCATCGCTTCAATCGCTTCGTCGAGTGTGACACTGTAAACGCCGTGGCTAGCCATCGAAAGCTGCGCTGCTGTCACTGCCTTCACGGCTTGGAAAGGATGGTGAGCGAAACGGTAGAAAGGAGAAATCAGAACAGGTTCTACCTCCCAAGCTGTTTCTTTCCTGCGGAGAAGAGTGGTCGGTTAGGAGCTTTGGTGGAAACAAGGTGGAGATAAGGAGACGTACAATGCACGGGACCTGGACGAGCCCGTCGATCGGGTCGCAAGTTAAACCTAGATTATGTTCTGGAGACAGCAGCAGTGAGGTTTGGGTCTGAAAGCATCATTAAATCATTGTCACCTATCCCAATTTCTGCAGCCTGCTCAACAAAAAATGATTAAAGATCTCGTTCAGCCCAGTTTAACATCACTTACTTGAAGAATAGTTTCTGGGGACGCTATAAATTTGAATACGAGTTAGAATACAAATAGTTGCTGAACGGAGATCATTCCCACCTCCCATACATGCTGCAAATCCAGCGCTAGCCATCGAACATGCGACTTTTCCAGAATATTAACCCCAAATGATGATCGAGCAGACATGCAGAATGTACCTCCAACTTCAGCTTGACAGCCCCCTTCAGCCGCGGAAATCGTACTACCCCTCTTGAAGAGCATGCCAATTGCCTGTATCGAAAATCTCGCACTTCAGAATTTCGGTAAGGAAAGACGCAAATTCTGAACTTACGGATGCAGTCAATAAGAAAGTTTCAATGCTCTTCTCCGGATCGTCGCTCACGAACTATACAAATCACAACATGAGGAAGGACAGGGATACCAAGGAGAAATGCAGACCTCAATAATGTACTTCAACACCGCGGGAATGACGCCCGCCGCGCCATTCGTAGGAGAAGTGACAATCCTCCCGCCCGATGCATTTACTTCATTAACTGCGATTGCATAGCAAGATAGGAAGTCCATGGCTGGGATGTCCGTCTTCCTCTATCAGACAAGTTATTGACAAGCCGTGGTCACATCCTCAATCAAAGGTACAGAGAAGGGCTTACTGGAGGCATTGGCAGAACCGCATGATCGAAAGATCCGACAACTCTGGCTGCACGCTCGGACGGTGTACGAATCTTGCGACTCTGTCGACCGTAGTATGGATCTGCTGTATCACGCTCAGATTCAACGTCTTCGGTAGATTCAGGCGAAGCGATAGAGGCTGTCGATTTAGATCCTGCCTCTATGGCCGGAAATTGCTGGCTTGCTACGCCGGGATAAAGGCTTCGCGCGAAGTTGTCAAATAATAAATGGGGATGAATTAGAAATGAGCCCACCCTCGCATTAACCGCCTATAGAGCATGGGTGCGCGCCTTCTGAGCCCGAGACGTCCTGGAAGTGTTGTTTCGGTCGTCGACACTCCGGTGTGGATGCATTCATCCATAACGCTCCAGATCTTCATTATCTACGATCGGGCCAGGAAGCATGATCAAAACAGGCGACAAACCCATATACAGCGAACTTGCCTTCGCATAAATCTCGTCGTCCGTATATCCAAAGTATTTCTGTTACGAACGATCGTGAATCCTCGGAGAATGAGATTGCGAGAGAAGCACCGACCTCGTTGTCATGCACGATCTGAGCTATTGTCATCTAATGTCAACGAGAATGCTTCTCATGAGATCCATTTCAGGTTGAAAAGTGTACACATACGTTGTGCTTCTTCGTGAGTGCCAGAAGGGTATCTCCTGATGTAAAAGGGTATGGTGGGTGACCAGAATCCTCTGGGATGGCATTGACATCTGGTGTTGGCTCGCGATCAGGGGCAGAGAGCGTTGTATTATCGGTTGGGTCTGAGAGTGAATGGGTTTGGTGGAGTCTAGCTTCATGAACAGTGCGCTTGTCGACGCCCTTGTAGAACATATTTTCGTCCACTGAACCATATTATCTAAGTTGGTTGTGATAGGGTTACCAGCAACTTTTACTTACCTTTCGTTTTCTCATTAACCACGAACCCACCGCCGACACTAAAATATTCGTTCGTAGCGAGAAGTTCACCTTCCTCCCCAAAACAGCTGAAACGCATCCCATTCGGATGAGTTTTCAGTACGCGATCCCAGTGCCAGAGCATATCGCGGTCCATATTATATGAGATTCGATGTTCACCGCCAAGGAGAAGGGTCTTATTGGACAAAACGGATTCATAACGAGTCGGGATTGTACCTGTGTCGATGGTTTCTGGGTCGGAACCTGAGTCGCGTGAGTTCGATCGCGAGTAGCTTCACTGTATTTGATCTGTACCTTCTAGCCCAAGAAGGATTGCTTGTGGGGTATGATGTCTGGAGAGAACATTGTCACATCGTCAATTCAGTGAACAGCGTGCGAAGGAAGATCTTTGACGCGTACCCTTTCCCTACAAAACGCGATTCCAGATGTAAACGGTGTCCATATGAACAAGGAACGCGTCATACCTGTTGCCGCAAGAGAGCCGTATCTGGAAGCACGAGTTCAAGCGTATCGGTTAAACTGTGGAGCGAGAGAATGGGGATAGTCACGCACAGAGATATTTTCAGGGTCCTAACCTGCCACGCGAACAACTGTCAGACCAAAAAAATACTCTTGACATCATTATACACACCTCCTCCAATAAACCCAGCTCTTTCAAGTCCGCAATGAAGATTTTGCCAGCGCGCATGGGTCCGACTGTATGAGAGGACGATGGTCCAACTGCCAGCTTTCTGTCATCGAGCTGGCCAGTGGTAGACCATTGGACGCACCACCAATACTGAAAAGATCGAACGTGGAAATGACAGCATGCTCAGGTAGCTGTTGTGCTGGGGCATGGGGCTGGCTGTGCTGGTGCGGATTGTCGTCCCGTTTCAAAGCAAGTTTGCTCGCGTTTCTAGAAAGGACAGTAGTAGGCAGTCGGCCTCGAGTGTTCCAGAGACTGAGGCGATATCTAACGGGCGCTCTTGCAAGCGTTAGCATTCCACGGGGACGTGAAAGACTTGGGAAGAAGAGAGAGGAGATGGTCGTTGGAAGTGAGATGCGTGGATGTGGGGGGTTCAAGTATTCGGAAACATGACGGTTTTCAACTAACTTCGGTCGGACCTCCGTCCCTCAAATAGAAAGCCGATCAATAACTGTAATGAAGACCAGCTCTTCCTGCGAGGGTCCCCGGAAAAGTGCGACAGTTACCTCTAATCTCTTTCCAAAGTACGAACAAAGTAGTGGTACAAGTTGCCAACATCCACGAGACTCAAAACATTAGTGGTCCGCAACCTCACCCCTCTCCACAATTGCTGCATGAAGTTCGATAAGAAATTCGAAGACGTCGGTGTACATGTATTACTACTCTGTACGACGTCGCCCGATTCCGTATCCTTGAAACGTTGATCGATAATATATAAATGTTGAGCCTGATAACGATAAGGACTGCCACTGCTACTTAGCAGTGCTTCTTCGGTGGGCGTAAATCAAATCGTGAAAGGCGACTACCGTGATTCTTCCAGCCTGTAATATTCCGCAATTATACAGTACCAACGTGGCTGCTACGTCTGAGAACTCTTGAAGGATTCCATATCTCTTGAATCATGCACAATAATTATAAGAGGGATATAGTTAGACTCGGTGGAACTTGAGATTGCACCTCATATGGTGTAATCCTATTTGTGGGTATGTGAACGGGAGCCCGAGAAGTCAGTGTATGGAAACGGTGGAGATAAGGCAAGAAGGACTCATCAATTATCCCATAGACGTTTCACTCGAGTAGTCACAACATATCTCAAAAAGCACCCAGCTGGAATCAGGCTCTCAACCATTGTTATGCCATCCTGAGGACGGTGTCGTAAATGGCCGAGTTTCCTGGTAATGCGTGTTTCGTCCGAGATGGAATTTGAAACCACTTCGTATTCATATTCGTCAATGTGCTTCACGGAGAATATCGGGGGGAAGACGGTGTAGTCGATCAGAACGACCATTTTTGTAAGGGCGACGCCTGGGTATTTCTGTGCAGCCAATGTGCGCAGAAAATCTCGTTTGCAAACCGCATCTTTCGTAGTCAGGACATACTGGAAAGCCCGGTCACGTCGTCGTAAAGTTTGCATCGCCAGAATACCACCTGCACCAAACGTCAGCCTGTTGACCGAAGATGATTGTGTCTCTACAGTCTACAGTAACACTCACGACTTCGTTCTTCTGCTGCCGCTTTGCATAATGACTTGTGACCGTTCTTCCAATCGAAGACCTGGCATTGTTTCGAGCAATAACGTACACTCCGGCATCCTGTGCAGTTCATAAGTTTTGCATCATACTTAACATCCTCAGGGCACAGCTAATGGAAAACAATCAGCTCATGCAACACTGAAATCGAATAATGGCGGCCTTACGTCATTGTCGCATCCAATCGCAGTTAAAGGGATCCCTTGCATCTGGTTATAACGCACCGTGACAAGATCCAGGAAGCATTCCCAGGAATCTTTGACAACTGATCCCTCAATCTTGCCAACATCGTATGGCCGTTGGATGGTGGAATCGTACACGGCTTGTACCGCAGAACGGTACGTCATGTAGATGGGCAAGATTCTTGAAAGGATGCCCTTGACTGAGAGCGCAGACACTCCCTTAGGCATGGGCCCATCTAAGTAGGGACTGCATTCAACAAACCCCCACAATAAGCCAGATTCGATTGCCTCGGAGGGGGGTGTGATATCAAATCCAAGTTCCAAGTTCTTCGACAGGTAACCCAAGCAGAGTAGGGCGGGTTGTACCATATCCCTTTGTCCCTGTCGAAGCCTGTTGCAGAGCGCTGAGAGAATGTTTGAAATGATCTCTATTGAATTGTTCCTTATAAACCACTCCGAGAATGGTGAGTTGGATGAGAGCTGCTGAATAGTATTCAACAGAGCAGCTGTCATGTCCGCGCTGAACTCGCGAACTGCACAGGTTATGGACAATCGGGCCAACGCAAGGGCAGTGACTTTCGCAGGATCACATCCTTCTATCTTCGAAATCTTTTCAGCCGTGACACGCGTATTGTCTGAATACTGGAGGTACGTGGCGAGAGCAGCTGTTGTGCCAATGTATTGGGTTAGCGTGAGATCACATCGATCATCGAACCTCTCAAGCAGCCAAAGCTTCATGGCGAGATCGAGAAGTCCTTTCGTAGAAACAACCTTTCGATACAGGAGTGGGTGGGTACACAAGCAATGTAGGAGGGCTGTTAAGATCAAGAGGTTGGAGTATGGTCCCTGCACATCGTCTCCTTTGCTGGCCTGAGATGACTGGGCCTTCGGGAGGAAACTCGTGGCCTCGAAAAAGTGTAGCCAATTGAGAATAAGAGGCCAGGCTTCCAGTATCTGCGCTACGAAGTCATTGTGAGTCCTGAGATGGCCGCCAGCAACTGATATCCCGCGCAAAGAAAATAGGGCACGAAAACGCGCGACCCCCGATGCGTCGGCTTCTCCAGGGCTCACAGCGAGGTGGGGAATAAAGGCGCGAAGTGGAGACATGGTTAAGACTTCTGGAATTGCGCCCCAGCAGGCTGCGAATTGACTCAGCTCTGATTGAGATCCGCGACAAGCAGCTTCAAAGAACTGGAATACTGCCTCAGTAACTTCAAGGACATAGATTAGAACTGGCGACGTACCCGATTTGGCTCTGCTTTCACCTCCTCAACACGAGCCTCAAAACTCTCTAAGCTTTCCTCCATGTCCGATAAGGCGTCTTATTCAACCGTAGATGTCGAATCCAGTGAATTGTCGTGGATTGGGTGGTCCACCAATATGTTACCACCGACGTACTAGGTGGTTGGAGATATGAGGATGTTGAACATCTTATCGCGTTCTGACTTTGAGGTGGCAGTGATCGATAGCCAATCAACTATACACATCAGCCATGTGACTGTCCACCTTTGAACGCGTTCATTGTCAAGGTTGTCACGATTGAGATCTGAGAGGCCGCTTGACAATTGGCATCAAGTTGGCAACGCGCTGGCATGCGCCATCCGCGCATCGCACGGGTTGCATGTCTGCAAGTGTCTGCGACGGCGTCGTGGATACGTAGTGGAGCACACGTAGCTGGTTATAAGTAGATTCGAACATTCCATAATCACGATACTTTATAACCCCACCAGGAAATGCACTCTCAACCAGCATGATATTACGTTCCTCCGGAATTCGTCTATATATTGTGAGCGATATTGTTTCCACTCGTCCTAGTCGCAGCAGACTTCTGCTTGTACTCGTACTCGTCGATGTGGTTCATCGAGAACGGAGGAGGAGTAACAAAAGTAGTTGATGACAATAACGAGATCAGCCAACGGGCTCTCGGGATATTTTTGTTAAGCTTGGTCACGAAGGAAGTCGCGTTGGCGCGTCGCGTCGTATTTGCTCAAGGCCAGATGAAATACCCGATCTCGTCGTTGAGCTGCGTGTCCGTAAACAATTTTCACTACGACCTTTTATGTCAGATACCTTTTCCTTTGATCATATCAAGAAAGCTCACCGCTACGTTCTTCTGCCATGATTTTACACATAGCTTTGTGCATGTTTTTCCAGTTGACAACTTGGCAGTCCTTTGAGAAATACGACACACAAGAGCATCGTGCACATTTCATGAACTGGACTGCCGGAGTCGACACAGCAGTACTCAACTAATAAGTGCATAGAGAACGGAGAGCGAGCGTGAGGCTGAGAACTGATTGGGCATTGAGGAATGCCGCCCACATCTCGGGAATAGACGTCAATTGGTTGATGACATCCAATAGATATTCAGTGGCTTCGCAACCAGTTTCATCATCATACCAGACAGTAGCGGCACTGGAAACACGATTCAATGCAAGAGTCACAAGCTTGACATGGTCAACATCCTTCATTTTGGTGATTCTCTGTGCCAGAGCTCGAGGGGATTTTGCAACTTCGAAGCATGCAACAAGAGCTGCAGTCCCCCCAATATACTCCGGTATGGGTGCGGTATGAGGAGTATCAAACTTATCCCAGAGCCAAAGTCGAGCAGCGAGCTCGACACTCCCTGAAGCAGAAAAATAGTGCACAGATGCTCAAGACAACCATGGTACTGAAAGTCTCGTGGTAGTCCTCACATTCGGCACACCCGGGGCACTCGATGCCGCTCGCAGAAGGGAAACCTTCGTCGTTAAGTAAGACGAGCCACTTGAATATTGCAGGCCATACATTCGCCAGCGACTGAACCAGGTCTTGGTGCGTTTCAAGGAAGTCTGCGGAATATGATAGTCCAACCAGAGACACCACAGCATTCACCATGGATTCTTCTTCGGTTGATGGGACTTTCTTGAGGTGAGGTGTAAAGGCATCAAGAGGCGCCATCGTGAATATATCTGGGACCAAACACCAGCAGCATGCAAAGAGCTTCAGGTCCTCCTGTGAGCCACAAGCAGCCACCTTAATAAACTGTGTAATCGCGGCTGTATATACACATAAGCTCAGAAATTGTCCAGAAGCAAGCTGTACCACTTACTCGTTTGGGATCTACTTTCACCTTCTGGAGACACTCTACAATCTACAATCTACTCGTCCTCCGAGGGTTGACACTTGACTCTGGCAGTTCAGATGTTGAATGACGGTTCAGTTTGGGCCTGGTGACTGGTCAAACGTCCCTTGGGTATTAGTTAAACGTGCAATTTGACAAGTTAAAACGACTCGGCTAACCTGCTCGTAAACAACCCCACACATAATGGTGCTGACTTCGTCCACAAGAATTACATACAGCTGGGAGTTTGAGGAGTATTGAAAAGGGACCGAAGCGATGAGTCAACAGATGCACCGAACGGAATCATAGGCTCGATCAAGTTTCGCCGCCATTGTGATTTACAAACTCGCTGGATCATGGATGAGGAGAAGTCCAACCGTCGAAATAATTCCGATATCATGATCCCTTCCAAGTTCAACCTATGCTTGATGCGAAGGACAAGTCTGATCGGCGGCAACTTGGCCTTTTGAGATGGCGCCTAAGCACCGTAGTCTGTAATCGGGAACGTGTCTTTTAGTTGTTGGGAGCGAGCCTCGAATGGAAATTGAATCGGTTAGGACACATCACATCAAGACCGCATAGGACTTGATTAGATGGAGCATTGAAGTTAATCTCCATCCGACAAGCATAATACATAGGGTCCAGGACATACAAGTGCCCATAGACCCTGTAAAGACCCTGTGAACGGCAGTAAGCTCCATCGTCGATGATTTAGCGAAAAAAGAGGGGTCGAATTGTTTTAAAAAGCAAGGAGGCTTACCCGCGATGGGCGGAACCCTATCTGCAAAAGCGCATCTCGTCAACGATGCTGGAGATCATGATAGGGAAGGTTGAATATTGCCTGCCATCTTTCCCTGAGATCTCGTAAGTGCATGGCGCTCGGTATCAAAGAGACAGGTTTACTGAATAAGGTGTTTCGGATTGTGGCTGCAACGGATCCGGGATGTGGGAAGTTCCGTTGTGTCGTAAGAGAACTGTACAATTGTCCAGAAAGCCCGAGATCGTGTTGACGGTCATAGAGAAATCTCCTACGCAGTAAAAATTTCCGGGGAGTGGGAGTTTGACGGTCTGAGCGTTGTTGACATGTCTGCGACGTCGTTTTTTAAAAGAGTCAAATTGAATCCAGCTACGGAGAGTATCATCTGAGTGTGAAAGGCCTCAAGTCAGCCTGGAATTGCTCCGGCGCAACATAAGGCTTAGAGGTCGGCCAGCGGTTGCGAGGTTTGCGCCACACTATCCATTTGTTCCAAGGCGATCCACAGTAAATAGATAGGTTATCCAACACGAAGTTTTCAGAAATAGAGGTCTAACCTCCATTGTCCAAGATGGCCCGATGATGATCGTCGGATGCCCCAATGAGGCTTGGTAACCGCAATCAAATTCGACCTTGGCACGCCGCACAGAGATTAATCAATGGAGTCGGTAAAAGGACCATGTTCTACTTACCTACGAGGTTTCGCATGCACAAGACTGGGGTTGATCTGAACCATAGGTTCTGAATTCCCTTCCGTGGGGTCGGCTCTCTCAGTTCAACATCCGGAAAGGAACTTCGGATAGGCTGATTCGACAGATAACGCCATGGGGGTGGCGGGATTTGGAAATCCTGACCGAGCAGACCGACGCAACGAGAGTGACACTGTTGGCAGGCTTGTTGGCATTGGTGGTCGTTCAACATTCAAGCTCAAGTCCGACCTAACAGCAAAAGACCACGAACATGCTAATCGACAGCTACAGCCCACCAATCTACACAAAATCACCATCAAGAAATGTCATGTCCGTGATGCGAAGGCCCCATGATCAGGCTTTGATTGGCTCCAGCTAAGTATCCAATCGTGCAGGTTGTGGGGTATATCACTATGCAAATGCAGCCGCCAGAGTTCCTACAGTGCTGTCCTGCTGGCCCCAGAGGGATTTTATTCGTCGTTAGAGCAGAGGTTCTATGGTTCATATCTGATGTCTTTCTTTCGTAGTCACATGGGGGCTTCGAAGTGGTTTGACATATGAATCGAATGATGAAGAAGAAGTAAAAAATTTGCCACGCACGAGAGCCAACAGTTCTTCTTCTCGTACCAGTCCCGTCTTGTTCATCGTTTCCTACAACGAGCTCACAGTCTTTTGTTTCTATTTTCCTTGCTCTTTTGTTGAAGATCAAACTTCGGCTATCCCAACATTTCTCAGGTGCTCACCGTGACCTTCGTCTTTTGCCATCATGTCGCTCAGCGCGGCCAATGGGTCCAGCAGCATTTACGGCACTCCATCGAGGAGCGAGCGTCTGCCATTTCCTCAGTCCTCCAACCCATCTCCTTCTCCAGCCTACACTCCCCAGCGGCCACTGGCGACTTCTTCCACATCGACCTCATTTTCAACGTCTTCTGTTCCAACCTCGTCGAGCTCAGCATCAACTGTGAACAAAGATCGTCCATTGACCTCTTCTGCGCTGCTCAGAACCCATGCTGCAGCCCAAGATCCGAAATTAGCGGCTCTCGAGCAGGCCGTCAACGACCGCAACGTTCTGTCTGCCCAGAACGCCCAACTCTGGAAACTCATCGAGAAGCAACGTGCTGGATATAATCAGATTCTAAAGGAACTCGAACGGGTCCGAGGAGAGCGTGATGCGTTCAAAGCAAAGCTCGGTGGTACGAGCGGCGCTGGGCCCAGCGACAGGCGGCGGAACGAGGGTGAGAAGACTCCCAAGCGTACTTTCAGTGAGAATCAATCCAGCGGAAACGGGGAGAGTACATCGTCAAACGGCGATCCAAGACATGCCATGACGCGACATAACTCAGATGATCAACGTAAGTGCCGCTGTAGACTGGATATGAGTGGCAGAGAGAGTAACTAGTCTACAGCAACACCACGATCTCTACAACATCCCCCACTCCATTCTTCCCGCTCGCATGAGCCTCTCTCACCCCGTGAACGCGATAATGCTATTCATTTAAATTCGATTCACTCTGGGGCCACCAATGCGCCACGTTCGCAGATGCTTCCGCCTCCACCTTCGTCTGCCCCATCAGCCCTCAATATTCACTCCGCCAATTCTGCTAACTCTCGGTCACACAAACCATCCCCGTCGCCCTTGATCGTGCCACCCCGCGCTGAAAACCTGCCGGTCCCTGCATCAGCAATTTCCGCCACTCAGGAAAGAAATCCTTTCGGTTCTTATGCCCATGGAGCCACCAGTCAAGATTACTCCTCGTCAGATGCTTCGGACACCGTGCAGCAGACGTCCGCATACCCTCTGGCCGCAAACTACCCTCGCAAATCAAGTCTCGTTGACAGCATTGGCAGTGGCATCAACTCTAATACGGGTTCCAGCAGTCATACATCCTCCATGCCATCTATAAACGATGGTGCATACGGCTCCTCAGCCCCATATACCCCGCCATCCCAACAGTACCACTATAGCGGAGGCTCGACACCTCAAACCGCGCCACCCGGATTTGGCGGCCCGGCCCTTGACCCACCCCAGTCCCTGCCACGGACTTCCACAACTCCTGTGGTGCAGTCTCAACCCCAAATATTGACAACACCTGCCCCCCAAACGCCTCCACCAATCATCGCAACCTCCACGTCCTCGACTTCGAACGGCATGCTTTCCACCCTCATTGAACCCCGTCCGCAGGCGCTCTCCCGCGAATCCAGAATCTCCCTCCCAGATGAGGCGAGGCAATATATTGCAAACATGACAGACTCTCCCGTTCCCAGTCCAAGAGTCGACGCTTTTGCTGCGAAATTTGGCCCCACATCGCGTGCTGTTCAACCCATTCAAATTCCAGAAAGTAGTCCTGGTGGTTTAACGGCTCCCAGCAGGACTGATGATGCAGAGAGCCCAGGGGAGTCTAGCGAGTTTTTGGACTTGAACGAAGATGATGACGATGATGACGAGGCCGACGATGAACAATCTGCATACACCGGGCCGGAGGCTGACGACGATACTACTGACAATGCGTCGCTCCAGGATACACCACGGCAGCCTTCCGTATCGGTACCACAAGGTGAGGCACCGCAGCTTCAGGCTCAAGGGAGAAAGCCTAAACCCCGTGCGGCAGCGGAGGACTTCCCGCTTCCACCACCCAACACACACCTACAAGCGCAACAAGCTATGAGCCAGACCCAGCTATATCAAACTCAGGCGCAAGTCCACGCGCAGGCTATGGCCGCGGCAGAAGCAGCGCACCACCAGGGTTCAACCTACCCCGCGTATGTTGGCAGCGAACAACCGTCTCCTCTGGAGAATCCGTACTCGCCTCCAGGTCAACAACAGCAAGCGCAACAATCCATGCGTCTCGAACAAAAGCAGGCACAGCAGCAACAACAACAACCACAGCAACCCGTGGTACACAGCGTTCCGGCGAACTTCCGGGCTCTACCCTTGTTATCGACTGATCTTCCCCACACAACTATCACAGTCTCTCACTCTTTTGTCCGTCCTAACGACAGAGGAAAAGAAGTCTTGTCATTTGTGGTTTATGTGAACCCAGGACAGGGGAAGGACGGGTGGAAGGTGGAGAAGATGTATTCGGACGTTCTGGGATTAGACCAGCGAGTGCGCAGCAGTGTGGGCAAGGGCGTCGGCAAGAAGATTGCTAGCCTGCCTGAGGGGAAGCTATGGAGGGATCACGCACCTGCGAAGGTTGACCAGAGAAAGGTACGCGGCACGATTCATCCTTCTCGAGTATAACCCTGACGACATCATTAATTTTATTTGCTCCATTGACAACGTGACTTATGTTTTGTCACCGATTTACAACAGGCTGTGCTCGAGAACTATTTACAGACGCTCATCAACCTACCTGTGAAGCACAACGATGAGGTGATCGCCTTTTTCACATCCGATATCGTGCGGGAAACAAAACAGCCAGTAATGCAACTGGGACATAAGGAGGGTTACTTGACCAAGAGGGGAAAGAACTTTGGTGGTTGGAAGACCCGATACTTTGTGCTGCAAGGGCCTGTTCTTGAGTACTATGATTGCGTACGTCTCTTTAGCCTTTGCGTGTATCCCCAATCCTCAGACAGGGCATTCCCTATCCACAGCGTGGAGGGGCACATCTCGGCTCTATAACTGTCACTGGTGCTCAGATCGGACGCCAGCAGCGAAGCGAGCGGGCTCCCAGCACGGACGAAGAGAAGGAATACAGGCACGCTTTCCTCATTGTCGAAGCAAAGAAGGGACCAGGAGGGAACCACCCTCGGCACGTTCTGTGTGCGGAAAGCGACGAGGACAGGGACAGCTGGGTTGAGATGCTCGTTCGATACTTTTCAGGCAACTACAGCGAGGAACCTGTCAAATACGGTCCTGGGCCAATTGCGGTCAATGCGGCTGCCTATCAAAATGGCACAGCGGGCCAACCCCGTACGAGCACGAGCTCAGCCGACAGTCCTTCATCTCGTCGACCAACGCGGGCATTCCCAAAAGATGATATCTCCATTTCGAAGGGTGCAGCGGTGCCAATCTCACAGCTACCCCCAGATCATCCAAGCAATGCAAAGTTATTCCAGCCACCAGCGCCACTGGCAGCGGATGACTATGCCAGGTCATCCAGCCCCGCAAAGTCGATCGAGCCATCACCTACGGACCGGCAAGGTGCAGGATCTATGTTTGACGGTCAAAATTACAACGCGCGCAGGATTATGGAGCGTGGGCAAGGCCAGCCGTCCAGCTTACCCGATTCGTCCCCCTTGTCATCAGTTCCCAACTTTCACGCCGAACCCATAGGAGGTCTTGGTCAGCGAGCAAACTCGGAACTCGGGCACTACACTGACATGCAAGGTCACGGTCGTCCCCACCGGCAGATTTCGCCCGAACGCCATCGCACTCGGGATCCCCATGAAGGACGTAAATCGTTCTACCCAACCCTCAATGCTGTTGCTTCTTCACCTACGGCGGCTTCGCCCATTGATCGAATACCATCACCTGACAAGCTTGATGCAAACGGCAAGGTCAAGATATCTGGACCTCTGAACGGTGCCCCTATACCCTCTGGATTCAAGTTCGGTGGAAAAGATGCTCCTTCTGCCTCAGAGTCAAGTGCTGCGGAAAGGCGAGAAAAGGCCAAGTCTAGATCTTTCTGGGGCTTCGGAAAGATGAATGGTATGTGGAGTTCTTCGAACGATTGGTATACCTCTGACTATCTACCATTGGTGATAAAGCTACACAGCCTACCGTAACTTTCATTCCTAGAGCTGTATTTGGTGTAGCCCTGGAAGAGTCGCTGGATGTCGCGCAGATTGCGAACCTTCCGGCGATTGTTTTCCGTTCCATCCAATATTTGGAAGCCAAAAAGGCTGAGCAGGAAGAGGGTATTTACAGGCTGAGCGGCTCCTCTGCTGTCATCAAGAGCCTCAAGGATCGGTTTAATCAAGGTACGTTAGATCCTACGATCGCCCCCAATAGACTGTTAACTTTATTATTGCAGAGGGCGATGTCGACCTTCTTGCCTCAGACGAGTACTGGGATCCGCATGCTATCGCAGGGCTTTTGAAAAGTTTCTTGCGAGAGCTGCCTGCCAGTATCCTCACCCGCGACCTTCACCTCAGGTTCCTCGCTGTAATTGGTACGTCAAACCATTGTATTTCCGTGAGCGAGCATGACCAACACGGAAAACTGTCCAGACTTTGTGGATGCCCAAGAAAGAATCAAGGAGCTTTCTCAGCTGATCGCCGCACTGCCAATTACCAACTACAGTCTGCTTCGAGCCCTAACCGCCCACCTGATACTGATTGTGCAAAACTCGAGCATAAACAAGATGACTATGCGGAATGTTGGCATTGTCTTCAGTCCCACGCTGGGCATTCCTGCTGGAGTCTTCAGCCTGATGCTTGGAGAATTCAATCGCGTGTTCAATGTGGATGCTGATACGGAAGAGGGTGAGAGGGAAACTGGCGAGGATGGAGATGAAGCATCGGATATGCATCGGCGGAATAGCCGACAGTACTCAGATGCGGCTGCAGATCAGCTCCTCGGGTTGACGGGGCGTACCCTCAAAAGTGCGTATCGCCTTCTTTTTCTCTTGATATCTGAGCATTTGTTCTGATATTTTTATCATCAGCATCCGCGGAGGAAGCACCATCAGACGGAGACGATATATCTGTCTTGGAAGAAAGTGGGACGGAAACGAATGACGACTTCACCATGGAGTCTTCCTCAGACTCCAGCCCGGGGCCTGGCTCGCAACAGAACGACCATGCGATTCGGGTGACACCTCCAGATACGCCTATCGCTTCGAAGACGTCCAGAGCGTCGAATGTCGCTGCAACGAGAGGCCTCAATGTGTCCGTCACACAGTCCGAGCGGGGAAATCGACACTCGAAGATGTTGGGTTTGCCATCATCTCCTCGGCCACCACCGTCCCCATCACGGCCAGAGGTTCCTCCATCGCCTTCACTCACCAGGAATGATTGATCGTCAGTCGCCTGTGTGTTGTACTTCTGTTTATATCTTATATTGACGAGTTGTCTTGGACATTTTGCATCGAGGCTACCATATACCACCATTGATACCACCAGTTTTCCATGCCTTGGATGTCTATGTTTTTATGCTGCTTTATTATTGTCATCGTACATTGTACATCATGATACAACTAGCAAAGCTGTTCGCACTGATTCCCTAGGTTTGAATTTTCCTTCAGTCTCGAAGATTGGATGCCAGGTACAATCATGACGTGTGCACACTGGCACGATCAAATTTTTCTGGGCGATTGGAGGTGGGGAACCGCGTGTTTGATATCAACCACCACCAACGAAGCCATGGGCTTCAAACATGCTGCAGTCCTTGCTCCCGTTTCCTTCTTCCTGGGTCAGTCATAGCAAAAGTAACTCAAGATGGCTCTGTTTGACACACTAAGGATCCGCCAGGTGTCTTCTTTATCTGTTTCAACGTGGACCACCGGATACTATGGGCTCCATTGACTGAAGACGTGGTTGCTGACGGATTCCAATTCTATACCACCTTCTTCAATGCGCCTCCCGCTATCAAGGTAATACTTCCCGGGGTTCATGTACCCGGAGAGCTGCACTGATATACCACGCGCTTCCTCACCCAGGCGCTGCTTCACGGCATGGTCGGAGTCGGACTTGTAGGCCTATTATCGAAGCTGCACAAATGGGATGAAAGCGCCATGTTTTTCGATGGCTCGTGTCTAGGTATCGTCTTCTCCGATCCCCGCTGTCCAACTGCTGTAGCGATGTCTGATGCACGGTGTTTTGGTACACACAGGAGCTTATGTACTTGGCATCGCTGTCTACATCACGGTGACTATTCCCGCGTTGCAGACGATCGTAACCCCACTGGAGGGCGTCGACGCCTACGAAGATAGGGTGGAGGCAATGCGTGTGCTTTCTGCTGGGAACGTGATCATCATGGTATGCTTGGGTGCGATCTTGGCTCTGCAGGTTCGTCGCTGTTACGTCGCGATATGGTGTTCTAGATATTTTTTCTTACCGGCTTCTGCTTACGTGGTACAGGCGGGTCAAGAATATGCGAGACGGGCGGAGGTGAAGGCTTTGGCCATAATCGAAGAGGAAGAAAGAAGAAAGGCCACGCCGATTGAGAAAAAAGATCAATGAGATCTGTTGACGACCTGACCCCCGTCGAAGTACTTATATGTAAGGTAATATAATGACCATAAGTGACTGGCATTCGACTGGATGTCTTCTGGAGCACTGTTGCCAAGATTTCACGATGCTGCGGAGCCCGAGTCTTCCCCCGACCTGCATGTCGACCGTATTGCAGGTTGAGCATTCGGTGATCCATAAGAAGACCGGGCTAAGCGTACGGCGATAGCAGACCTGACCCGATGGTTTGTGGTTGACTTTCTGATGGAATTTCAGGGAGGGAGTACTAGTCGCCTATACAAATTATATTGACCTGAAATCCAGCGATTGCCTGCGATTGCGTGTGCCTAATAATTACAAGGTACGCGCTTCTCCCGCGACGACCTCCTCGATGCCAAACTGAAGCAACCATTCAATTATGCAACCCCCGTGTAGATGTAACCTTTGCCCCCCTCTTCATCCGCCCAACCAACAGTGAGCGCGGCTGGGCGCCTGGGCATACTCTGTGTGGCATATCCTGGCATCTGTCGCTACCACCCTCTCCGGCAATCCATACGCCTCGACTCTCGAAGCACACTGAAGTGCATCAATCATGCTTTCCCTCCCACGTTGTTTTTCCGTCACTCGAGTCTTGCACAGACCGCAATTAGGGTACGCTCGCATTTGTCAGTAGTAGGCCTAGACGCCGAACATCGACTGCGAAATTCTCTCACCTCAGTTCTGCCAAAGAAAGAATTCGAGAAGAAACCAGTGTCGTGTGAGTGTGCCTAATCGCCTCTTTCTCAACCAAGCATCCGGATCCTCACAACAAGCACCCCCAGAAAAATCTTTGTCTGCAGTCTGATTTGATGCTGACGGGCCACATCATGCGCGTGCCATCTATTTCTGTATTCTATGTCTTCTTGGAACCATCCCGGCTCACGCTACACCTGGTGTGGGTCCTAGAAAACCCAATAGAAGGGTGAAACAGGCAGAATGCCACCAGATGGACAGCGTTCTCCGCCGCCGCCGCCGACTTATGCGAATCCGGGTCATCAACTACATCTGTATACTCCGCCTGTGTGGCATAGAAGCCACATCGTGGGCGAATGCCACAAGAATAGTGTGTGCGATCAATGACCAGAGTCAGTCATCTCATCATCTGTGTTCTCCATCCGCACGGCTTATGATGTCTTGGTACTGTACTGGAGTCTGTGTTGCGCCATGGTTATGGCGAGCTGCACTGTAGGCTTAGACAATGGACACTCAGGGGATGCTGCGTTGAATTCCTGGGTCAACAATCCCTTTCATAGCTACCTCCTGACCGGTACTTTCATGGACTGGAGTCTGGAGTTAAATTCCTACCGTGAGTAGACTTTCAACCTAGGCGAGGAACGGACTCGCCTTCGACTTCGCGATGTCTATCTGGCGTTGATACCTGCGGTTGCTGCTTCGGAGACGCTCACCATCTATCATGAGTTTGTTTAGCGATCGGCATTACCGACGCCTATTTCCTCGAGTCTCGAATGGTGACCAGTCGCATCAGCGCGGAGACCGAGCTTCATTTTCTTTCTGTCCACAATACATACTCGTGTGAGATGGTGCGATGCACATTGCTTGTTGTCTTCTTTTTTTTTCAGACGGCGGAGATTATGATGGGTGCTATTTTCGCTATCGATGGTGAGGCCTGGGGTGTAGTCCCACTTTCCGATCTTAGGCTTCATGGTCTGGTATCGCATAGATTCGCATTATCTCTCGAGAACATCATCGTCAATCATCACTATCAACCAACCAACATACGCTGCCGTACATGTCGTACAGATACGTGCAGATTTCGAGAACATAGAAACAGTGGCACCGAAGATCGACAGACACCGAATAACGTTACTGTTGATATCATACGGCATTAATGGACATCACATCAATTTATCTTCGGAGAACATATCCATACTAGCACCCGAGAAGGCGAGGTGCATACTAGGAAAGGGAGCAGCGAAACAAGTACTTGTGGTGATGATCGACCGGCCGGGTGCCTCCTCGTTTCCGTATCGCTGTTCATTGCTCCATGATCAACTTCTGTGTGGTTCGTTCAAAAGGCACGCCACAATTCTCCCATCTCCTCTCGCGTTGTCTGGAAATCTGCGAGGCCCATATCAAACTTCCCGCCTCCCATGTCATACGTCGCTGGTGGGAGGGTGAGTACCCAACAGTCGACCGTGACCACGTATGTCAGCAACGTTCTCCGGCCTCGAAGAACACGTTGCATTGGGGCATCAGATTGCCTCGCAGTCGCAGGCTTGTCAGTTGGGTTTCAATATCCCGCCGGGTCACCGTGGCTCCAGGACACCTGTCTGGTATGAGTGTTCCTTCCTTCCACAAATCGCAATAGAACGTTCGCTTTGGATTGTGAACAAATTCTTTAGTTGTCCGCCAGTGATTACATCGCGATAACAGTGATATAATTAAGCAGACCTTGAGAAAGGTGTCGGGAGATGTAAGCGACCTGACTGGTAGCGCCATATCGACGATAGATGGATACAGTTGAGCTCATGCTCTGCCCAGATACGTCGAAGCCCACTGAACCCCCACTCGGACATCGTCCTGCTCGACCGACGAGGCTTTGATCGGTGAGAGCCATGGTCCCGGACACCCGGTGCATTCGATGTCATGATCTAGGGTTCACAGTGGGCAGGAGATCGAGCGTCGAAGTGCACGTTGGTTGTGCAAGATGCGACGTGAACGGTGGGCAGAGATACAAAACCTTTCAGTAGGCGTGCGAGGCCTACGTTGTCTTTCTTTCAGTGATCATGAGTCATGACAAACCAACGAGCAAGGCATCAGTGGATTTACTGCGCCCTGAAGGATCTGTGTTCGGAAAACTTGTGGCAGGATACTAGCCCATTGAAAAGATTTGGGGTGTGTGCCATTCTTAGATGGGCAGTGTTGAAGATCAAAGAGGGTGAGCGACAGATGGAACGGTGGGCTCGATCACAGGCTGCGGGCGGGAGGAAAGCTGGAATCCGAGCGGCAACTTGGACTCCGCGTCAGGTTTAGCTATGTAGCTAGGGGGCTTTGAGGGGCGGGATTGAGATTTGTACTTTGCAGAATAGGATGGGACTCGCCCTTTGTTCTGGAAGGATCGTCAGTCGTTAAGCCCGAATCTTGAGATTTCAAAGAAAAAAAGAAGGGCGCTGGAATTGGGCGACGTTGCTGATGCGGCACGATGCAAGTCCAACGACTCCAGATTTGGCTGATCGTGGCTGCGTGGGTGACCTCTGTCACGCTCAAAAGCTGGTGACTTGGCATGAGATGAGGCTGCTGCATCATCTGACGGCGAGAAACTCTAGAGCCAGAGAGACGGATGGTTCGCACGACGATATTGAACAATGGCGCGTCACTGAAAATTTTATCAAGGGATCTGAGTCAGAGTAAATACAATGGTGGGATGTGCAGAAGAAGAAGCGAAACTACCCGACTGATATCATGGAATTTGGAAGACGACGAAAAGCAGGTCACAATTTCTGGCACAGACGACAGGACACGAGCGAGAAATTTGGATGGACGCCACCGGAACATGAGGCTGAGGAAGGGCTCTTCACGACATTCATTTTTGCGGACCCAGGGAGGCACCGAGATGCGCGGCGGGAACTGCTTGGGGAACTTCCAAAAGCAGACGTAAGGGTTGTTTGTGCGTGCTTGGGCAGTATATTTAAATATTCGCACTCCGCCGTATTAACCCAGATCTGAGAGCCAGATGAGATCTGGGCCTAATCGGGGGATGGGACTTATAATAAGACCATCGCCTGGACTTGCTTTCACCGTTCTCCCATCCCCCTCTTTCTCTGCAACGACCATGGACACTGACTGGTGCTTGACCTGCGACCGCCATTTTGTATGTTTTCTATATCCCTTTTCCGAACAGAAATCCTCATTTTCTCGTCGTTTTCAGCAGGGCTCAGGACCATACTGCTCGACCGACTGCCAGGACAGAGCTGGTCCATCTACCCCAAACTACTCGCCGTTCTGCTCGTACTCCGACAAACGCTCTGACGACGACTCCGACGACGACGAAGTCATTTATCACCACGTCGACGACGCCATGGTCCACGCTCACTGGAGAGGGAACGGTGCTGCAGGCATTCTCGCCTGGGCAGCTGAGATTCCTGCATGCACTCCTTCTGGCTCAATCTACGCCCATTCCTCGTCCTCAAAGACAACCTCTCCATCCGCGTCGACCAGCCGTCTCCCCAAACTCCTTCGTCCAAACCAGCGGCCAGCACCTCCAGCACTCTGTGTCTCCACGCCTCGAACCACCCTTCCCCCGCCCACCCGTCCAATCCGCACATCTCCGCAGCGTTTTTACGGCTCCTCTGCCAACCGCTCAGCCGATGCCGAGAGCGATGGCAAGACTTCGCTCTTATCTGGAGCAACAGAATCATCCCTCGCGACACCCGCCTCCTCCCATGTCGTCCCCATTATCCCATCCAAGGACAGACCATCCGTTCTCGGAGCCATCGCAGGCCACGTTCGCTCGTGGGTCACTCCGACTTCTCCCCTCGTGGCCTCGCCGTCCTCCCAAACCCACTACAAGCAACGAATCACTGCAGCCTCAGTGATTCAAGATGAGCCACACAAATTTACCATCGTTGCGCACACGCACCGTTCGCCTGCCTTCTATCCGTCGGAGTCCTCTTTCGATGACGAGGTGGCCGCATGGAAGGTGTCAAGCACCATCCTTGTCGATGCTCCGAGGGCAAAACTCGACCGCGCCCCTACACCCTATAGACCCCGTGGGCGCAAGCTCTCCCGTGTTTGAGCCTCTCTTTTTATTTTGTTTCTTGGACCAACCATAGAATTTCCCGTTCGCACGTCCTCCACCACTACCTGGACACCCACACGCCTTACACCGTCGCGAACGAGATAAAAGGGCTTTATTATGACCACTACGGCCTCATCATCGGACTTGCTTGCATCCCCCATGACCTCCCCCTTATTTTCTGGCATGCCTTCCATCTTCTCCATACCACTCTCCTTGATTCTCTCATCGAGCCTTCATACCCACCCCTCCATTGCTCACACTGAAAAAAACGACCATTGACGCCCATTTCCCTTCAACTCACTGACACATTCACTTCGTGATTCCCCGCATACCACTCTAGACACCGGCTTCGCTTGTACGTTACTTGCCGCTGTACTCATTTGTATTTTTCGATAGCCGCATATCAATCTGCTACCCCACTGTGTTTCCCACTCCCTGCGTCCCTCACTCCCTGAGAGAAAGAGATAGCCTGAACCCAAGGTCCGTATCTATGCACTGGAGGGAACGGAAACCAGCGACGCAGCTGTCAGAACTCATGACTTCGCGAAGATGCGTTGTCGCTTCAACCATGGTGCGCGGATAACCAGGTGGATCTCAGCTTGTCTTTCGAGTGCTTCGTGGGCTCTCGCACCCAACTCCAGGCTTTTTTGCACCGTTACGTAAATATGACATGGTCAGCACCAAGAAGCTTCAGATAACTTTTTCCTTCCTTTTTTTCTCGACGGAAAAGCGCGTGATGCCGCATTGCAACGGGCACTGGCCACTCACAGTGATCAAATCTTAACCTTGGGGTTCCCTCATGGCTCCTTGGGTGGGGATTGCCTGTTTCGGCAGCGCTTCTGGCCTTGGAGGTGGGTGTATGGGAGGTTTCTGCGGCTTTCTTTAGACTGGGGAAAAGAACGCGAGGAAGGAGGGGGAGAGGAGGGGGTGGGATGCGATGGAAGGTGGATACGGTACCTTTTTTTCCATCCGACTGTATACCATCCGTCCGTCTGTGGAGCGAGTGCCTCGCGTTCAGAAGGAGGAAGTTTTGTCTTCTTTTTTGTTTTTCTTTCAATGTGACATTTTCTCCCCCAATCTCTCGAACAGATAGATCTGAGAGGTACGCTTATGATACGGTTATGACTTTGTGTTTTGACCTGATCTATCGCATTGTTTGGAACCAGATCACTAGAGCCCTTTCCCTTTCCATTGCCCTTACTTTCCTTGGATCCGAAGTCTCTGATGATCGTAAGTCTCTCTGATTCAGAGATCCTGACCACAAGGCAAAGAAGCCCCACACCCTTGAGGTCGTGCCCATAAGCTCCACCCAATGTCTTCCTAGGAGAATATTATCGAAAAGCTCCACACCACGCACATGTATGCTGACCTGCTTAGATCCGCTGTACTTGGGCCAATGGACCACGGCAGGAAGGGAGAAGGGACAAGTTTCTCGTAAGTACTCTCCCTGAACAGACAGGACCCTTCCCACTTAAAAACGCACTCGCACCCCACACCCCCCACAGGCAGTCCTGGACATGGGAAAAGCAGGAAACCCGGGTCCCCTGCGGACTTCATTTTCGTCCTCGAGGAAGTGATCAGTCGAATCTTCGCTCTCTCGTAGTGATTGTGTGCCTTGAAGGTTTACGACATGCTTACGGTTGTGTTCGTTCTTGCGTTAAAATTAAATTAAATAGACGTTATTTGGTTAGCGTGGTCGAGGACTTGTTTGCATCCACACAAGAAGACGAGTCAGATGTAGGGTTGTTCGTTGTGTTTATTATGCTGTTAGCGTAGCGGTCGTCGTCGTGGAGTGGAGTGGTATTTTTGGGAATCGGAACCATGGACAGATAATGTGGTTTTGGAGATCAGCGCGCAGCGCACTAGGCAGGTATAGTCTGGTATGGCGTTAGTCTCGCGTGCCGCCGCCTCCATATCATAATCAGTCTTCCTGAGCCATGTCGAATAAACTTCAGAGACAATTGTGACTTGTAAGCTTAAATGACATGGACGTGTACGAAATCGGTTGCGCTTGAAGCAGGCTCAGCTGGAATACACTGTATCTCCGGGAGTGATATCGTTAACGGACGTCCTTATTATACTGATATAGGCAACTCATGCATCTGACCATGAGTTTATCATACAGCACGCTGAACATCGTACCGGTCGCGCAATTGGAGAGGTGCTTCGGTCCCGAGGTTCGGTCTTGGAGACGAGCGCCTGCTGCTGGGTTTAGAATTTTTTAACGGTTGGGGGACGAGCTATCTACGATGCGTTTTTTGTGTTGGAGCTTGATGGATAAACCGAAGAGGCGGGATTTGCCTCCGCGACTTTCCGCTCGATCGATCGTGTTTGCACCTACAAAGCACGAATTTAAATAAGCCGAGCGAACGAACGTGGTGAATTCATGGTGTTGAGCGCTCAGGCCTCCAGGCTCTTTTTTTTTTTACTCTTGGCTATTGAAGCTTGAAGTGAGGGACCTGAAATCGGCTCCTCCCCTGCCAATGTTAATTCACCGATCGTTAATTTTCGGTTTGTTCCTCTTTCCCATCCATGCAATATTTCGCGAAGGCATCAGCACAGTTGACGACTATGCTCATATAGTGTGCCCTCTCTGGAGTCACCCCAGGTCATCATCGCATATCAAGTAAATTTCCATGCGTGTATGAGCCGGGGCAAGATTGTGATCGAACCGAGATAAGTTCCACTCCGGTGATTTATTTACATTCCAGGGGCAATATGTCCCGCTCACCAGAATAATGGATTTGTTTGGAATTTGTATTTCCTTCAACCTGCCAACAACGGGGACGCTAGACTATATATGGAAGGCCCGACAATGGAGCTGCCATCAGCGAACCTGAAGTTCGATCGCAACGGTCCCTGAGGCTGGCGGCACCGACCGCTTCAGCCTTCAGGTCAGGAGAGATTGGTCAGCCTCCGAGTAAGGACACGAGGTTTCAGCCGTGAAGATTCTTGTTGTCGTGCACTGGTGACAAGGCTCGGACAGGCTCGAATTCAAACGGGGTGCAGAGTGGAGCATTTACGGAGGAGCGAGCATTCGAACAGGACCCCCATTTTTCATGGGACAGCCCATTGCTAAAATTATTCAGAAGGAGATGAATAGTATTTCGCTGCGGAGCATATCAGTTTATTGGCTCTCAGGCTGAGGATCATCCCTTGCCTCGATTTATTGCCTGGGAGAAGTCGCCTTCGCGATAAATTTGTATGCTAGTTCTTCAGACCCATCAACCACGAGCGCGGTAGGTGCATTTAGACGGGTCCGACTTGAAAGGGAGGCGCATTGCTGGGAGAAATCTATGTTGAGATGTTGACCTGTGATGTCAACCGTGATCAACGTCCTGAAACCTTGTCGTTGCAAATGGTGGCGCAGCGACAGCGGAGCTATTGGGGCGCACTGCGCCCTATCATGGCCTTTCACCGATGTATCTCGATTGCGAGGGACCAATCAGTGTCAATGCGCTATGTTGGTGTAAGCGATCCCGCTGAAAAAGGTTTAGTGTAACGAGCTGTAACGCCAGTTCTTATCCTTGTTCACCGGGACACAGGATAAATCACCGGATGATTGTGGGATGAGAAAAGTGCCTAGCGCCCATGATGTATCCATGCGCAAGCCTCCCTATTGGTGAGCTTGACCGATAGGATTAACATATTGGGCTCTAGGACCTCATCGATGTCGAGGACTTTGCAACGAAAGGAGAAAGGCGTTCCCGCGAATGTAACTGCTTGAGCAACGAAGTCCACCGACAATGACTTTGACGTGCAGAGCAAACATACCAATTCTGACTGCGATGCCGAAAAGCGGAATCTGGCGATCGGCCCCAATCGTTCTCGTGATTAGCAGTCGGCCAGTAGTCTGCCTGGCGCCCTTGTCGCCTGGAGCGACCTGATGAGGCAGAAATCAGTGGTGGATTTGTTGTCCTCGCTCTTTCAAAATAGCAAATCTGAGCGACGACATGCCTCGGCCGTTGCGGGTGAACCCAAAGAGGAACGTGCCAGGATTTAATTTCCAAAGTCCCGAGGTGCGTTATATCATCGTTATCATATATTTAGCAATGAGACAGAGATGTCCTGGCTAGGGATAACGACTCCTGTGAGGACCTACGCCCAACTTACAATGTCAACGCAACACAGGCGCTCTCATGAGTACAATTGACCGACGCCATACACTTTCCTTTTCTCGATGGAAGAAAACCGAGCAAGATATACAAACACATGACACATATCAGGGGGGAGGTTGGAAACTGAAATGGTTGAGTCAGTGATGCAAATATGACACGCAAAAGGGGATGACCTCACCCAGGAGGAGGTCCACCAAAGCCTGGGGGCGGGGCAAAGGGCATACCAGGAGGGAAACCAGGGGGCCTGAATCCAGGCGGAGGGCCTGGCATACCTGGAGGCGCGAACGGCATTGGTGGCCGTTGAAGGGATGGAGCGCCCACTGTGGGAGTAAATGGTGAGCAAAAAAGCATCTCTATGAAATTATGGAACATACTGGGTGGCATCATTCCCATTCCACGTCCAGCAGGCATTCCGCGACCAGGTCCAACTGGCAGCTGTGATTTCCATAAACATCACGATAAAAAATCACTGGCCCACAGAGACGTACCGCGTTCTTCTTGTCCTCGTCGACGACAGGTGGAGGACCTTCGACGCTCAAACTAACAACTGTTTCACCGCGTAAAATGACAAGTCCCAACGTCCTTTTGATCTCTTGCTCAGGCGCCGGTTCCTCTCCTGCCTTCTTTTTGGGCCTCACTCTTCTGAACTCTTCACAATCCGCGAGTACCAGGTTCATATGGCGATCGAATGCGAGCATTTGACCGGTCAGAGCGCGACCATCGTTGATCGTGACCTTCAGTCTCCAGTTGATGAGACTGAGCATTTTTCCGCCCTTGGATTTTGGAGGAGGCTATGAAAAACGACATCGGTTATGGTTAGATCCTAGAAAACAAGCTTGACAGGGCTTACCATGGTGGGCGATGTGTTGAAGTTTGAACGACGATTGAGGCAAGCGAGGGCTTAAAGTTTTCACAAACAACAACAAAGCTCATCTGTGGCTCATCCAAATTCTTGAACGACTTTCATTCTGTTCAGTGTTTGCTTTCTAAATCTCCCGTCCTTACATATGTGCCCTGGTCATGTTCCAAGTATATTATTCAGCGAGCGCGAACCTTGACTTGCTATGAACAATCTGCTTGTTCCGGCATTTCCGGTTGACTCTCAAATCACAGCCGTTCCGAGGTCGTGACTCGCGATTGAACCGGCGGTCTCTGAGCTAACCAGACTTTTCTCCTTGTATCTCTGACAATGTCGGGCATCACTACGAAATTTACTCAGCTCCTTGGTATGCAACCTGTTTGTACGACGCCATAACTTCCCAACGTGTTCATTAGGTCTCCGAACTCCCATCGTGAGCGGTGTCATGGCTGGAGCCAGTGGGGGTAAGTCAAGCAATCTATTATCAAGGGGAAGGCATCCAATGTCATCTAGGTGCTCTCGCCGCTGAGGTCACTAGGGCAGGTGGCTTTGGGTTCATTGCATTTGGTGCGTTTTGTACGATGTCGATCTGGGCCTCTCAATCAACTTTCTGGGAAAGGCTACGGTAGCATCGAGAAGTTCAGGTCCGAAGTAGCCTTAGCTCGTTCCATTCTGAAGGTCCAACCCCAATTACCGTTACCCATCGGTATTGGATATCTTGGGTGGCAGCTTGAGCTGCCAAACGCCCCTGCTGAAGAATGTCTGTCTGCTGCACTGGATGAAAACGTGCAAGCTATCTGGCTTTCCTTTGGAAAAAGGCTCCATCAATGGATCAAATATATCCGGGACCATGAGCGTAGTGCTGGAGCCACTAAAGTCTTCGTTCAAGTTACGTCTGTGGAAGAGGCACTCGTCGCAGTCAATGACTGGAAAGTTGATGTCGTCATAGCCCAAGGTTCTATTCCTCGTGCCAGTTTACTTTGGGTGGAAGGCTCATCCTGATCTAGGCACAGAAGCTGGCGGGCATGGCTCCAGTTCTGGTTCAACCCTCCTAACGCTCATTCCAGAAATCCTTGCCGTGCTCCCGAAAGATGGTCCGCCCGTTCTCGCTGCAGGAGGCATCGCGAATGGGGCACAAATTGCTTCTCTTCTTACCCTCGGCGCCTCAGGCGTAGTGCTCGGTACTCGCTTTTTACTTTCGCCGGAAAGTCTCTACTCCAATACACAGCGCCAGGCTATTATCACCGCACGCACGGCTTCCTCCGTCCGCACTATGGCTTTTGATCATGCCAGGAATACGTTAGGATGGCCTGAAGGTATTGATGGAAGAGCTTTGCGTAACAGTCAGTCTTTGATTACTCAGTCATTGGTAAAGCAAATTTAAATCCCTCGACAGGTACTGTCGAAGACTTCGAGAAGGGAGTCGATATTGATATTATGCGGCGCAAGTTTGTGGAGGGCGTGAAGAACGATGATCCGGACCGTATCTTAGTATGGGCTGGGGCTGGCGTCGGTTTAATGAACAGAATACAACCAGCTAAAGTGAGCCCAAATTCTCATCATGATCGTTGTGGTTCTAAATGAACATTGGCATTGCTCAGGAAATTGTGGAAGAACTGGACCAGGAATGTTCCCGTAGTTTACGGGATGCTGCTTTACTATTGGGCACGGTATGACGATTATACTCAATATTACTCGTTTCCGAAGCCTTTCCTAGGTTTCGATCCATACAAACCATAAGATATATCATCCTCGTTCAAAGATCTAAAAGCGCCCTTTTGGTGATATGCTTGACCTTGCCCGCAATAGGAGCGCACATTTGCGACCGAGTGTGCTCGGGTTCTGATTGATGATATTCTAAGCATATTTAGCTCTGTAAGGTCCTTTGTTTGGAAACAGATGAAATCGCAACAATTCCGTCTAAGGCAAATAGCCTCCGCTCCAATGACTTTCATGTAGTCCTCAACATACCCTGAAATCAGGCGAAATTGACAGAAACAGTCCTGTCAGTCTATCCGAAAGGGTTGAGAAGTAAACAATGTGTGTAACAATTCGGTCCGCGGACAATTGTGAGTGTGGAAAAGCGGATGGATCATCATCTCAGAAACAGTACTGTAAGGAAGGAGCACAGGCCCTTGCATCGCGGATCGATTGATATGGAAAGGTAATTTATTCTTCTTCATCATGGCGTTTAACCAGTGGGTGACTTCCCGCAGGATTTAGAAACACAGATTATTTTCTAGACTGTCAAGCGAGCGGAACTTGAAAAATCTATTTCTATGTTTCCAAACCGTAGACCAAGTGCACCAGAGTGCACCACAGATATAGAATCATGAATGAATTTTGCTGGTGCCTGGATCCTTAGCCTTGGCACCTCTTTCGTGTCGCGAGAGAGTAGGACAGGCAGGTTTGAGAGCAGAGAAGCATGTAAAGTAGCTGAAATTTATGCTTACACGGCCTCGAGTGCAGATTTTGAGCAGAAGACGCGTCCAATCACGTCGGAGCGAAGATGGAGTACCAACGGATTGCTGAACACCCGCGCAGCGCGAATCCACGCGTTTTTTGCACGGGAAATCATATCCCGAGGCCCATAGTGACTTTCGGTCCTACCAAAGTTTTATCTGAAGGACTGGTGGAGAGTCAAGCACCGTCGTGAGGGATGGACGCGACGAGGATGGTGCCCAGGTCATGTCCATCTCGTTAGCGAGATTGATGAGAGAGTCGGGCGATGAAAGAAGGGTTTAGAAAAAGGATTTAGAACTAGAAGGGGGGTAGGGAGGCCTCGTCTAGAATAAAATCTGGAAGAGGGTGCCATTCAAAGATTCGAGATCACACCTCACCAATATGGCAATCGGCATTTCGGCTGATGTCGCTTAGACGGTTTAGAATTTATTCTATGTTTCTAAATCCTGCGGGAAGTCATCCAGTTACAACAACACTGAATAATCTAAACATGTCCTTCTTGTACAATTGGTATCAATGCATCGATTTAATGAACAATCTCCACAGTGAGGTCTCCCTGGTTGATGGAGTCACCTAATAAAAGGAATAAGCTACAGCACCAGGACAGAACGCAATATGACACTTACCTTCTTGAACAACTACGCGTTTGATATGTCCAGAAACGGGGGCTGTGACAGCAGATTCCATCTATCACGAGAAAAGTCAGCTGGAATACATGAATTCGGTCATAAGTCAGCCCACCTTCATCGCACTAAGAACTGGAGGTAGCCATCGTCATCAGCTGACGTCGACCACAAGAGGTTATGCGGAAGACTGACCACAAACAGGATCTCCTTTTTTGATCTCTTGTCCATCTTTCACTCTGACTTCGACGACGACACCTGACATGGGAGCGCCAACAGATCCAGGATCGCTGGTGGCCTTCTCCCGCGAAACTGTTTCTACGGCCGAGTTCTTATCTTCAACTGCCACCGCGCGGACCTAATCGTCGATCACGGAAAAGAAGTATTAGTTGGTCACAGTGACGAACAAGCTCCCCAAGCATACCTCTCCATTGACTTCAAACCAAACATCGCGTTGAGCTCGTCCCTCTACGACGGGACCAACTGCCATTAGGCGAATAATCAGAGTCTTTCCTTTCTCGATGGAAATGTGCATCTCTTCCCCAATATCAGGGCGTCCCAAGAAGTACCGGGTGGGAATGACGCTATTGTGTGGGAGGATTAGCACATGATAATGCCCTACGCAGGTTCATAGATATTGCTGACCTTAGATCTCCATACTTCTCGATAAAGCCCTGATACTCCTCGAAGACCTGGAAAACACAATGTTTTCAGTCAAAGACGAATTGCGAATGTCAACAGGGTGCGAACCTTCGGATACATGACGTAGGATGCAACATCCGCATCGGTGATGTGCTTGCCGAACTTGCTCCGCAATTCCGCCTTGATTTTCTTGAAGTCCAGGGGAGCCATCGTCGTGCCGGGACGTCCGTCGATTCTGGGCTTATTCCTGATGATTCGCGTCCGCAGTGGCTCTGGGAAACCTCCCACAGGTTGGCCGAGGTAGCCCTGGAAGAACTCTACGACGGACGATGGGAAGTCCAGCGATTCTGCTCGTGCTAAGACTTCTTCCTTGGAAAGGGAATTGGAAGTCATCCACTGTGCGAAGTCACCGACAACCTTGGACGATGGCGTGACCTGTCATTTGTTGCATGAATAACGTGTACCCTTTTGGTTGTGCGTCAATGAAGTACCTTGATGATGTTCCCGCACTATAGGGCAAAATTAGAACACAGGCATTCTGTCGGGAGGGAAAAGGAACATACGAGATCGTTGGCTTCGATATACTTCTGCTTGATCACTGAATATCTCTTGGTTAAAGTTTTGATGCATCGAGATAACAAAAGTCGACCTACCAGTCCATTGTGTCCCGAGGCCTAGCTGAGCCGCTTGGAACTACTCAGATGGTCGGCATCAGATGTGGAGAGTGATATAACAGAGGAAACTTCCTCACCATAAGGTTAGTGTACTGTCCACCTGGCATCTCATGCTCAAAGACACTGGAGTCGGATGCCCGGACGTTTGCTTCGAAGCAGCTGTACAGGATGCGAACCTGGCTCCAATAAAGGTTAAGTGCCTGGATGTCCTCATAACGGATACCAGTTCCCATGGAGGTCTGCTCCAGAGCCATACAAACGGCACCCATAGAAGGCTGTGAGGTCAAACCCGACATGCCTAGATGTGTTAGGTGGTGAGCATTGGTCTTTTCAGATACGCGAAATCCGTCAGCGACTAACTGTCAATGGCGACGTCGACGACATCAGCACCAGCCGCGGCGCATGCCAGCATGCTCGCAGTTGCGATACCTGCAGTGTCGTGGGAATGGACATGGATAGGAAGATCGGGGTGCGCCTTCCTGATAGCACCAACGAGCCTAGCAAAAGAGTCTTGTCAATTCGAATTCCTTCCGGACAATAAAGAAGAAGGGTGAATATACAGTTTCGCGGCTTCGGGTTTCAAAAGGCCGGCCATATCCTTAATACCAAGAACGTGGATACCTTCCGCGACTAACTGATCAACGAAATCGAGGTAGTATTGAAGGGTGTATTTCTTCTCCCTGGGGCTTGCAACATCGCCGCTGTAGCAAACGACAGCCTCACAGACGCCTCCAGCTTTCTTGGCAGCATCGATACCCAAGCGCATCTATATGAAATCCAGGTAAGCCGCGAGGAGAACAAAGAACACAAGCACTTGCGTTGTCTAAGAATAAGGTCAGAGATGTTGTCCCAAGCGAAAAAGAACAACTTACCGATGTAGTTCAAAGAATCGAAGACACGGAAAATATCAAGACCGTTTTCGACGGCTTTCTTAGAGAAGTCATAGATAGCATTGTCCCTGCCGCACATTGTCAAGAAAATGGAGGATCCAATCGCAAGATCGACTTACGGGTAACTGGTGTATCCGACCCCGTTGGCACCACGAACAAGAGCCTGGAGGGGAATATTGGGAACCAAGGTACGGAGTGTCCTCTGAAAAAGGTCAGAAACAGCACCTTCAGAAAACACTGGAATGCTCACCAGACGCTCCCAAGGGTCCTCATACAAGAAGCGCATAGCAACATCAAAGGTGGCACCTCCCCAGCACTCAAGACTGTATGCATTGGCCAGAGCATAGCTCGTCTCCTTCGCGATACTTACCATGTCAGCAGTGCGTAGGCGGGTTGCGAGAAGCGACTGGTGTGCATCACGCCATGTCGTGTCCATGATAAGGCATCCCGGGTAGTCGCGAACGGCCTTGGCGAAGGCTTCGGGGCCATGTTCAACGATGATGTTGCGCCAGCCGACGGTGCAAGGCTCGAAGGGGTCGAGGGGAGGGCCGTTCGGGTCTTCTCGATTTTGGAGCTTGGGGATAACGATGTCGGTTTTGAGACCTGGTTCTCCCTTTGTCGAAGGTTAGGATGTGATTAACTTTTATGTCAAAGAAACATAACCTACTACTTGTCCCTTGATAGAGCTTCCATTGACGGCAAGATCTCCGAGGTAAGCCAGCAACTTCTGAGCACGATTCTGGCTCTGGACCAGCTTGAAGAGATCAGGCGTGTCGTCGATGAACTAGAAGTCAGAGACTTAGAGACGAGCAAAATAACTGGAAAGAAAAGGGACAGACAGTAGTCCAGGTCTTGCCACCAATGAAGACATCATGAGTGAGCAGGCGGAACAGGAAAGGGATGTTGGTCTTGACACCACGAATGCGGAATTCAACGAGAGCACGAAGCATCTTGCGACGAGCAACTTCATAAGTGGTTCCGCTGACTGTGCATTTTACCAACAGACTGTCATAATGGGGCTGGATTGGTCGTCAGTTTGATAGGTTGATGTTGTAATTCGTAGGCAGAACTGACCGTAATTTGAGCTCCGGCAAAACCAGAGCTCGCATCGAGACGAACACCGTTACCGCCAGCACTGCGGTAGACCTCGATCTTCCCTGTATCTGGCTGGAAGTTCTGGGCAGGATCTTCCGTGGTGATACGGCATTGGATCGCATATCCGCGTTTTGTGACAGCGTCTTGGGTGAGACCGAGCTGTGGGAGCGTCGCACCAGCCGCAATTTGGATTTGAGCAGCGACAATGTCGATACCAGTAATCTCCTCTGCAGTAATTCAATCTAGCTGTGAACAGGAACACAGATGGAGGACTCACCAGTGATGGTGTGTTCCACCTGGATACGAGGGTTAATCTCAATGAAATAATGCCTTCCCATCTGATCAACCAAGAACTCTGCTGTTCCAGCGTTCCTATAGCCGACGCTCTTGGCCAACTTGATTGCGTCGCTCAAAATCGCCTGCCTAACCTCCTCAGGAAGGTGCGTTGCCGGGGCGACTTCAACGACTTTTTGGTGCCGCCTCTGGACCGAGCAATCACGCTCGAACAGGTGGATTGTATTTCCTTGGGCATCGGCAAGAAGTTGAACCTCGATGTGCCGGGGGCGCTCAAGGAATCGCTCGATGAAAACGGTTCCATCGCCGAATGCGGACTTGGCTTCACTGACTGCACGCTGGAACGCATCTTCGAAATCAGATTGCTCACGAACTACACGCATACCGCGTCCACCACCTCCCATAGCAGCCTTGATAATAACTGGATTGACATCGAAGTCAGCAAGTGTCAAAATGTGCGAAAAGAAAACTTACTTGGAAATCCGTATTCCTTGACGAATGACGCTCCATCGGTGTAAGCATCGACAGGGCCGGGAGTTCCAGGCACGACTGGGACGCCAACTTTCGTGGCTGGGGACAAGTCAGTGCATTCCCAGTGACGACGGGAATTATCGACTGACCAAGTGTGCGCGCCTTCGTCTTGTCGCCGAGTCCATCGATAACTTCAGGGGAAGGTCCAACGAAAGCGAGACCAGCTTGTTCAACTTTCCTCGCAAACCCTGCGTTTTCGGCCAGAAAACCATATCTACACACAGGAGTCAGCAGAAAGCAGTAGCCAGAGCAAAAAGAAACGCTACCCAGGATGGATCATGTCGACACCATGCTCCAGGGCAATCTTGATGATCTCGTCTTGTGCGAGATACGCACCAACCGGCGTCAACCCCTTCCCAACCTGATACGCCTCATCGGACTGCACAGGGTATCCAGGCTCATTAGTAAAAACACTATGACTATAGTAGTTTCCTAGATCGTACCTTTTGACGATGAGCGGACAAACGATCCTCGTAAGAGTAGATCGCGACAGTGTGCATAGCCAATTCATGAGCAGTTCGGAAAACACGGATGGCGATTTCCTGTGGACTATTGTAAAAGGGCGTTTCAAACAGGACGAAAAAGCGCGCATACACCACGATTTGCAACCAGGATCTTGGTTAACGGCCCTCCGTGGCCTGCAGCCTTCCTTCTCATCGTCTGGATGGAATGGACAGGGGTCCCCGGCGCACTAGGCGATCCGGCGAACAGCCCTGCCAGTCTCGGTGGGTGCAGTGTGGAGGACTGCGATGTGGCCATGATGGTTGAAAGTTAAGGTCAATGAACCCTAGATGCGAAAAAACTGGGAAAACGATCTGGGAATGGGTCTGGGGTGTGATTATTGTGTGAATCACGGGCGATAAGGATGGGCAATGGTTGAAACGATGGGGAACACTGGCAATTTGCTAGTCGGATCTAGCTCGAGCTCATCGATGTCCTGTAAACTATGATATACGATTCGTTCAATGTGATACCCGCTCAAAATCCGGACTCGGCCCTCGTCGGATCGCACGGTGCAAATACATCTACCCGAATTGTGCCTCCTCATGTGATTCCTTGATAAAGTCTTTACCACCCCGCATTGACTTTACTCCAGGACTCCCGCAATCCCGCGATTCGCAAGGCTGGTGTGTGGGCACTGGGGTAAGCGCATCATACCCCACACCGATCACCGAGATGTTGAGCAAGCAGTGCGAATACGTGATTTGGTACACTCAAGGCAATCGCAAAGCTTGCGCTTGTCTACTGTATCGATTGCAAGGGAGCGGCGTTAGGATCATGCGCGCAAAAAGCATCTCAAACTGGTCTACATATTGACAGGAGGTATCCTTGGCAGTGGAATTAACGCTGAAGACGCGTCGGACTCGCGGGTCTCCATTGCAACAATTCGACGATGTCTCGAAAGAAACCATTCCCGCATTCAACCATGACCCCGAGAAACCGTGGAGAGACTGTACCGGGCTGCTGAACAAGAACCCGGATTGAAAGTCGAACGCGGGATCCATGAACAGTAAAAAGCTCTGCATGCCCAACGTATAGACTATCGCTTCTCCGACCATGATTGTCCACGCGCATGATTCGCAAGGGGTATTATCGTGTCTGCCTCCTTCCGATGATCAGCGTTTTTCTGGTTGTTCTTCGCCACAGAATAGATCAACCCCGCAAAGAAGCCGACCCCCACTGCGGAGACTGAACCTGGGGTGACAGGGTCCCCAAAGAATAACATGCCCGACGCTGCGACAGGCAGTTTGTTCAGGGCCCCCACCATACTGAGATGCTCGTTAGCTTTGCTCTGATATAGTCGCTATTATTCCTCACCTGTATGTGGTGCTGCTCGTTACCCGGATGCACCACGCTGTGGTGTAGGAAATCCCGACTGCTGCCGCTCCTGAGAATGTGATGGCCATCAAAAGGAAGGTGCGCGTCTCCGAAGGGCTTTGTACCGGGGATCATGTTCATGCATTGAATTTGGAACCGCAGGGTGTGGACTCACAAATTACGACTCAGGTTTTTTGTTCCCCAATCTTCTAACACGATCGAACATAGAGCGAGGACGGGTATGCACAAGAGGTTGTTGTAGAACATCGAGTCCCAGTCTGAAAATCCTGTGACTTTTATCCGCTTCCGCATCGCCAGGACCTGCAAAGCCAATTGTAGCCTGCGTTGCGAAAATGAACTCTAAATCAGACTCACATAACCAGCACTAGTTAGGCAGTTCACGAGCATCCAGAAGTATCCGATATTGAGCCCATGAACGACGTTGATCACCTGGCCACTACTGCGCACACCAGGCAAGGAATCCGCTAGAGCAGTCGAAATATCTGTCCATGCGGCAATTATCGAAGAAATTACCTGTTCATAAAATTAGACAGAATTCCATCAAGGAATAAAACATGACGTACCATAAAAATAAACGAGGTGAAAGCCAACTCAGTTACTCGACCGTCAAACCAGATGACCTCCCCATAAGCCTTGACAAGGTTCTCCAAGTCAGCAGAATTCACCAGAATGTTAAGCAAGCCATACACACGATAAGGATGATGGTCAAGTTCTTGAAGATCGTGTATACAGGTATACTTAGGTATTGCTACAAAGGACTGAGCTTTCGTCCGTGAAGACGCGTTGAATGTTCTTACTAGACTTTTTGATCCTGTGTATATCACGCTAACTAGTAGTGCGCTGATCGGAAACCAGGCTTGCGCATCTTGGAGGTCAAATTTGCGGATACTTATAATTCCCATCTGCTTTGCTGCCAATACGCATGATACGCAAACCATGGACTGTATGGCAAGAAGAAGAAAGGTCATGGAGAAGTTTGCTCCTGACACCACAAACTGGCAATGCCGCATTAATTTTGGTGTTCGCGGCGGACGAACGGATAGAGCACGCGCACCTTGTTCACTACTGTCATAAGGATAGAAGCACAGCAGTAGCAAAGTATTGGTGGCACTTGGGGAGATTCATGGCAAAGCTTCAGTTAAGTTCTTGTAGTGGCCGTATGCTGCAGCTCACCAGCCGATGCCTGAGGTTCCTTAAGTGCCCCAGTTGCCAATGCCTTCTTCACTTCGGCCATGTCTTCCTCTACCATCACCGGCGAAGCAGAATTCGCTCTGTTGTCCATTTTCCGAAGTCCTGAACCGGAAGGCTCTTGAATATAACGAATGTAAAAGGTCCTTGAGAGTAATAAGGTATTTGCGTTGGCGTTCGTTAGGAATTAAGAGAGTAGGCGAAGAGTCCAGCTGTAAAGTCGGGGGTGCGTTGAAGGTGACGGGGCGGGATGAATTCAGTTCATTTCATCAAGTTGTTATTCTTGGAAGTTCTCACGTGACAACCTCATGCTTAGATCCACAGTTTCTTGAAAGTTCGCAGCAACTCACGGTGTACGAGTACAATCATGTCGTCTTGGATTTCCACAGCAGCCTCAATAGGTATGGCCGTTGGCCCGCCCCTCGTGTGTTATTCTATGCCAATTAGTGTCCAAGATGCAGAAACTGACACGTCACTGTGCTTCCTAAGGTCTATGCCGATCAAGCTGTGTCTATAGTACGGAAGAGGCGCGTTTCTTTCATTCCAAAGATACCTGTTCAACAGCTAATGGTCGGCTCTTAGGGATTCAACAGGCTTCTCCCGTGATGTCTGCGCCATCTTGTGGTTATCACTGCGCCTCCACGACCACCAGACCATCTGACTTCTTGGCATTCCATGTAGACTTCTAGCCAATATCACCAGATGTTTTTTCTGGTTAGGGTATGCTATTCAAGTTCCTAGGACTTGCTTCTTTACTTGACATGCCCTATTGTTCAGGAATCATTTCGAATTTGCCCTCTTGGTTCAGTCAATCTTGATGATTCTGGCACAGGTAATATTGGTTACCACTCCTAGAACCTCTATACTCAAAAGTGAATCAGCTGGCACTGCTCTATATCTGCATCGAGTTCCGCCCAAGAAAAAGCGCTGAAGTAATTGGAGGCTCGACTCCCCCGCTTCCACTTTGGCAATGGAAAAACTACTCTCAGTACATCGAATTCTTGGCTGGTGTCATGTACGCGACCATCTTTCTTATTTACTCTGTTTTAATTCGTTATACAGTCTTTGTCAAGCTATCCTGTTCCTTATCTTTGGCCGCTCTGAAGTGTTCATTTCGTTTCTCGGATTCGTTGCTCTTGGGCTTGAGAGTACACTTCCGATCCCACAATTAATAAGGTAAGTTTTGCTCAACCTGACTTGTTGAGGTTTCAGTACAGAATGTTCTTTAGCAACTACCAACGAGAATCTCTATATGGCTTCCGAATGTCAACACTCATCGGTTGGGCAGGAGGCGACTCTTTCAAGTTCGTTGACTACTTTCGTTAAAGTTTCTTTAATTGCTAATCATCAAGTCAGGGCTGTCTATTTCTTCCTCCAGCACTCGCCACTACCGTTTAAAGTTTGTTCAATTTTCCAATTGTCCATTGACTTAGGTGGGTCCAACACTTCTCTCTGAAGTGTGTTGGGTTAGTTTGATGACCGTTCATTGATTTCAGCCATTGTTGTCCAACTGTTGGTGTATGGCAATGCGCCGCCTGCAGCGACTCTTCTTAATGAAGATGATGAGCTGGAGGAGGCTTTGGCTCTCGCCTCATGAGTGTAGTGTATTTTGCATAGATTAAAATCCATAGACTTGCTGTGTAGTTTGAGATAATCGGTTACTGAGTTGCGTGGACAACAGAAACAAACAAACACTCTCCCTCCCCTCCTGCCCCGACGTGCAGCGACTCTCAACATTATCTTCCACAATGGCTGCAGTGGATACTTCGAAACCTATCGCATTCTGTGAACATCTTCAGCTATCAAGCCTTGGTGTTCAGCCCGCGTCAATATCGTTTCAGGTGAGTCGACGCGACAGCCCGTGCTGGCGTATATTGACCACGCATACCAGGTTTGTCCGCAGCAGAGGGAGAATCCAGCTGTCTCAACTAAATCCTAACGTCTCTCTAGACCTTAACACTAGAATCCGACCACTTCATATGTGTCCGGGAAAAAGTCAACGAGCAAAACCAAGTCGTCATCATTGACTTGGCCGACGCAAACAATGTGCTCCGGCGGCCAATTTCTGCAGACTCGGCCATTATGCATCCCAGCAAGAAGATTCTGGCACTTAAAGGCACGTATACGCACTTGCTTTGCTCACTGACATCGCTCATACTCAAGATGTTCATAGCTGGTCGCACACTGCAAGTGTTCAACATCGAGTCGAAACAAAAGGTCAAGTCGCATGTAAACAACGAGGACATCGTTTTCTGGAAGTGGGTCTCGGAGACGACGATTGGCATGGTCACGGAGTCGGCTGTCTACCACTGGACAATCGCAGACTCAACGTCGCCTCCGCAGAAAATATTTGATCGTCACCCTACGCTCGCGGGCGCGCAGATCATCAACTATCGCGTTACGCCCGATGAGAAATGGCTGGTCCTCATTGGTATCTCGGGCAACTCGACCAATCCTTCTGCCTTCAAAGTGAAGGGTTCCATGCAGCTTTACAGCCGGGACCGGGGTGTCAGTCAACCTATTGAGGGACATGCAGCCGCGTTCGCAGAGATCAAGCAAGATGGCCATCAGAAGCCGACGAAACTCTTCACTTTTGCCGTACGGACGGCGACTGGAGCAAAGGTATGCAACGTGCCTTCTGAACGTAACTACGCTGATCCCTGCTTCTGTAAAGCTACACGTTGTTGAGATCGACCATGCTGCTCCCGACCCCCCCTTTGTGAAGAAGGCTGTCGACGTTTACTTCCCTCCCGAGGCCACCAACGATTTTCCCGTCGCCATGCAAGTGTCGAAGAAGCACGGCATCGTCTATCTTGTCACCAAGTACGGTTTCATCCACCTGTACGACCTCGAATCAGGCGCGTGCGTGTACATGAACCGCATTTCTGGTGAGACGATTTTCGTGACTGCGGAACACGAGGCGACAAATGGTATTATCGGTGTCAACAAGAAGGGTCAAGTGTTGAGCGTCAACGTCGACGAACAGACCATCATTCCTTACATTCTGACTACACTCAACAACACGGAGCTCGCGTTCAAGTTGGCCAGCCGTGCGAACTTGCCTGGAGCAGACGACCTTTATGTCCAACAGTATCAACAGCTATTCCAAAGTGGGCAGTATGGAGAGGCTGCGAAGGTTGCAGCAAACTCGCCACGAGTGTGTTCAGATTCTTCTCCCATTTCTTGTTTATTAACTAAAACAACAACAAGGGAATTCTCCGAACAGTCGCTGTCATCGAGTCCTTCAAACAAGCTCCTGCACCACCTGGCGGCCTCTCGCCTATCCTCCAATACTTTGGGATACTTTTGGAAAAGGGCGAACTCAACCACCTGGAATCTCTGGAACTCGCACGTCCCGTACTTCAACAAGGCAGGAAGCAACTGCTGGAGAAATGGCTGAAAGAGAACAAGGTATGTGAATCCTTATAATTCATGAGACTGGACTTACGCCGCTTTTTGCAGCTTACATGCAGTGAAGAGCTTGGTGACATCGTTCGTCTCCATGACATGACGCTCGCTCTGAGTGTGTACCTCCGGGCCAATGTGCCGAACAAGGTCATTGCTTGCTTTGCAGAGACCGGGCAGACCGAGAAGATTGTTCTGTACTCAAAGAAGGTCGGATACACCCCAGATTATGTCGCTCTGCTGCAACACATCATGCGCACGAACCCGGAGAAGGGTGCTGAGTTCGCAACACAGCTTGTCAATGATGAGACAGGTCCTTTGGTTGATATTGAGAGGGTAAGTCAGCCGGCTGTTGCTTGGGTCGCGTATATGCTCATTCTCCTTTCGTAGGTCGTCGACATATTCATGTCCCAGAACATGATCCAACCGGCTACCTCGTTCTTGCTGGATGCGCTCAAAGATAACAGACCGGAACAGGGTCCTCTGCAGACCCGCCTCTTGGAAATGAACCTTATCCACGCTCCTCAAGTTGCCGATGCCATTCTCGGAAACGAGATGTTCACGCATTATGACCGACCCAGGATTGCCAACCTCTGCGAGAAAGCCGGTTTGTTGCAGCGTGTATGACTTTCTGTTCTCGTCAGATGATTTTTTTTCTGACATTGATGATCCATGTAGGCCTTGGAACACTATGAGGATCTCGCTGACATCAAGCGTGCCATCGTGCACACCACAACACTCCAGCCTGATGTGAGGATATCCTTGGTTGTGACCTTGCATGGAATACACTAACCGTAGTTTTCAGTGGCTCGTCGCTTATTTCAGCCGTTTGACTACTGAGCAATCAATGGCGTGCCTCCAAGAAATGCTTCGCGTCAACATTCGCCAAAATCTCCAGGTTGTCATTCAGATTGCGACGAAGTATTCAGATATCCTAGGACCCCTCAAACTTATTGAGATGTTCGAGAGCTTCAAGAGCTTCGAAGGTATGATCGCAATTTTGTCTTCAGTCAACCGTCGTGACTGATAATATTACAGGGCTTTACTATTATTTGGGCTCCATTGTCAACCTCAGCGAAGATCCTGAAGTTCATTTCAAGTACATCCAGGCTGCCACAAGGACTGGTCAAATCCGTGAAGTTGAGCGTATCTGTCGCGAGAGCAACTACTACAACCCAGAGAAGGTCAAGAACTTCCTCAAGGAGGCGAAGCTCTCCGACCAGCTTCCCCTTATCATTGTCTGCGACCGTTTCGACTTCGTTCACGATCTCGTTCTCTATCTGTATCAGAATGGCCTTACAAAGTTCATCGAGGTCTATGTCCAGCGTGTCAACTCTATCCGGACTCCCCAGGTTATCGGAGGTCTCCTCGATGTCGACTGTGACGAGACTACGATCAAGGGATTGTTAGCTTCAGTAACCGGGAACTTCCCGATCGACGAACTTGTGCACGAGGTCGAGCAACGCAACAGGCTCAAGTTGATTCTACCCTGGCTTGAAGCTCGCGTGCAGTCGGGCAGCCAGGATACTGCCGTCTTCAACGCTCTAGCCAAGATTTATATTGACAGCAACAACAACCCAGAGCAGTTCCTGAAGGAGAATAACGTACGTATTTCCCATATTTCTCACGTCTGCATCTCTGATGTGTTTGTCTCCTTCAGCTGTACGAGCCCTTAGTGGTTGGGAAGTTCTGCGAAGCCCGGGACCCGTACTTGGCGTTCATTGCCTATGCCAAGGGTCTATGCGACGATGAACTCATTGCGATCACGAACGCCAACTCCATGTTCAAGCAGCAAGCCCGGTACTTGGTCAAGCGTCGCCAGCCCGATCTTTGGGCTCAGGTTCTCGTTCCGGACAATGTCCACCGTCGTCAACTCATCGACCAGGTACAGTTTCATGCATTTTTCTTGGCGGTTTCTTTCCTTCACTAACTTCGACCCCAAGATCGTCGCCACTGCTTTGCCGGAATGCACAGACCCCGATGATGTCTCCATCACCGTCAAGTCTTTCTTGCAAGCCGACCTCCCGATCGAGCTCATCGAACTTCTCGAGAAGATCATCATCGAGCCTTCGCCATTCAGCGACAACAAGAACCTGCAGAATCTGTTATTGCTTACTGCAATCCGCGCAGACAAGGGCAAGGTCGTTGGCTATATCAACAAGCTTGAGAACTATGATGCTGCAGAAATCGCGAAGATTGCCACGGATCATGGCTTGTTTGAAGAGGCTTTGACGATCTACAAGAAGTATGACCAGTATGCGATGGCCATCAATGTCCTTGTCGAGCACATTGTATCCATTGACCGTGGTCTTGATTTCGCCAATAAGGTCAACAAGCCCGAGGTGTGGAGTCGACTTGCCAAGGCTCAGCTCGATGGTCTCCGCATCAAGGACTCCATCGGTAAATATTGAAGTCTTTCTTCATTGACATTTATTGAATACTGTTCCAGATTCATACATCAAGGCCGACGACCCTTCCAACTTTGCTGAAGTCATTGAGATCTCGAATCATGCTGGCAAACACGACGACCTCGTTCGATTCCTCCAGATGGCTCGCAAATCACTGCGCGAGCCCAAGATCGATACCGAACTTGCTTATGCTTACGCGAAGACCGATCGTTTGCACGATATGGAGGACTTCTTGGCCATGACCAACGTCGCTGATATCTTGGAGGTTGGTGAGAAGTGCTTCGAAGATGAGCTGTACCAGGCCGCGAAACTGCTCTTCACAAGTATCTCCAACTGGGCCCGGTTGGCTACAACATTGATCTATCTCGGAGAGAATCAGGCTGCTGTTGAGAGCGCTCGTAAAGCTGGCAACACCCAGTGAGTTTTTAGACAGGTAAACGTCGGAGCATGGCTAATGTTCGTAAAACAGAGTCTGGAAACAAGTTCATGCGGCGTGTATCGAGAAGAATGAGTTTAGACTGGCACAAATATGCGGTCTCAATATCGTTGTCCATGCTGTATGTCGTCTTTCTCCTTCAATGACTATACTTTTCTCACAGATGTTTTAGGAGGAGCTCAGTGCCCTAATTCACATGTACGAAAGCCGTGGACACTTCGAGGAAGTCGTGAGCCTATTAGAGGCTGGCTTGAGCTTGGAGCGTGCACATATGGGTATCTTCACGGAGCTCTCGATCCTGTTGAGCAAGTACAGGCCTGCCAAACGTGAGTCTTCTTTTGATCCGAGAGCCTTTTCAGTCTAATCGTATTCTAGTCATGGAGCATCTCAAGCTCTTTGTTTCCCGGATAAATATCCCCAAGGTAAATTGAAGTCTGGCATGGCGAGATGTTTTCTCTGATGATAAACGTTAGGTTATCAAAGCGACAGAGAAGGCTCACCTTTGGCCTGAACTGGTTTTCCTTTACATCAAGTACGATGAGTTTGTGAGTTTACTAATTCTCCCGAGTGCTTTGTATCTCTTACACCAGTGACTAGGATAATGCAGCTTTGGCCATGATTGAGCGTTCTGCCGACGCTTGGGAGCACAATCAGTTCAAGGACGTTATCGTCCGCGCCGCCAACGTCGAGATGTAAGTCAATTCAGGTCACTCGAGAAAACGTTACTTATGATAAATCTCCAGTTACTACAAAGCCTTGACATTCTACCTCCAGGAGCAACCGACACTATTGACAGATCTTCTTACTGTCCTCATCCCTCGCATCGACCATAGCCGCGTTGTTCGTGTCTTCAGGCAAATCGACCACATTCCACTAATCAGGTCGTATCTGATTGCTGTACAACATGTAAGTTCACCAGGGCACCCTCTCGAAACCTTTTTTGAAAATGTTGTTTCATAGCTCAACATCGAAGCTGTCAACGATGCCTATAACGATCTTCTGATTGAAGAAGAGGACTACAAGACGCTCCGGGATTCCATTGACAGTTTCGACAACTTCAACAACATCAGTCTTGCCCAAAGGCTGGAGAAGCACCAACTTCTTGAATTCCGTCGACTCGCGGCCCATCTGTACAAGGTACTGCATGTTCCTCTTTTTACGGAGCTCGTATTAATCGGTTTAATCAAGAAAAACAAACGCTGGGAAGAGTCGATATCGCTTTCAAAGCAGGACCGCCTCTTCAAGGATGCGATGGTCACCGCAGCTGTGTCAGCTTCGACAGAGGTAGCCGAAGAACTCCTGTCGTACTTCGTCGATATTGGCAATAAGGAGTGTTTCGCCGCCCTCCTCTACATCTGCTTCGACCTCCTGCGTTCCGATGTCGTCGAGGAGCTGTCATGGCAGCATGGGTTGAACGACTTCTACATGCCCTACCGGATTCAAGTGCAACGGTCGCTCGTGGACAAGGTCTGTTGTATTTATTTCTCGACTTATACTGCAGATTCTGAAACGCTTTGGATAGTTGAACCAGCTGGAGAAGGAAGTGAAGGAACGGTCGAAGAGGGACGCTCAAAAGGAGCAAGTCGAGTCAGAAGCTCCCATAATCAACCCTGGCGGTTTTGGAAACACCTTGCTACTGACGAATGGGGGGTATGTCTTATCCTTCTAAATCTGGGTCACATTGACCTGACCTTGACTTTAAAAAGCTTCGTCGGACAGGCCCCGCCTATGAACGGCATTCCTCCTGTAAGTCCTCTTCTCACCTGTTCCACTCCGCTAAATGAGTTTCTTCCAGGCGATGACTGGTTTCGGTGGCTTCTAGGGGTGAATGTTCTGTGGCTTTGTGATCGTGTACTACATATCGGACCGTATAATGCTCTGTTGTCTCTTTACGCGCTAATTGGATCTCTTTTCTTCTCATGTCTTCCTCGCTGAGGGTGTGTAAAGATGATAACAATTTGAGATTTCCGTCCAGACAAATAGCAGAATGCGAACGTGCGGAAATATGCTAGGAGGTAAGGTATACATAAGTGAGAGATACATGGTATCGATGCAACGGTCATATAAACGGGGAGGTGTTGCCGTAGTGACTGGGTTGGTTTGTACAGGGCATGCGAGGCGGAACGACGACGGAAAGGGGGCAGATAAGAGCAGTAGTCCATGGACAAGTTGAGGCAGGCGGGGACGCTGTGATAAAAATAACCTCATCACATAACAATGCACCCGCCGTCCCCTGGCCCCTTCGCCCGTGTAGTGAGAGACACGCGCGCCGCCTCGTAAAAGACCTCCGATACACCGCGATTGTGTTTCGAACTACATTCTGCGAATTCATGAGACGCAAAGTTGATAGGGGTTATACTCCAAGATCTTATGTAGTGGGGATGGAGACGTACCGAGATACCGACTCGCTCGTATTCGTCTCGCCACTGCCAGCCCTTCCTCGTACTCTACTGGATGCGTACCATACCGGTGTAATCGCTCTTTCACAGCCCAGTCGTCTCGTAGATCGCACTTCAGGGCTGTTGGAGATACGTGAGATGGTCGGGTATAATCTCGAGCGAGCAGGGATAACCGACCAACAAGGACAAGCTGTACTGCGAGTTAGCGCCTAGTAAGATGGGTGAAGAGAACACAGAATAATGTACCTTGACGCCAGGGCAGTGTTCCAAGATCTCGTCAAGCCACTGCGGTGAAGTGGCTTAATACGCCGTGCGGGACGGAGTGAAGCTCTGGGCTTACCTTGGACTCGACGTTCTCCAATGACGTCGGATTATCCACCTTGAAACGCGTATCAGAGGCTTCGGCACGCAAAAGACCAAGAGAAAGCATACAGAAAAACAAATCATGATAACATGCGTTTCGGCATATGAGAGGGACCGTAACCTATCGAACTCTTCTTGGCCTGATCACACACAGGGGAAAGAGAGAGCCAAAGGGAAGGGGTATTCGGCTGTCAGACGTTATGGACCATGCCGCACAGTGGCGTGGCTAGGTGACGCACCCGCTGTATCCCATAGACTGAGTTCCACCAGCTGCTCGTCGACATAGATATCCTGAACATAATTCTCGAATACCGTGGGTTCGCTGTGTTCACTGGGTTATCGTGGAGTCTGAAACGTGCGTAGAGAGAGTCGTACTACACTTGAGTGAAGAATCCTCGGGTGAATACGTTAAGCAATGAGGTCTTGCCTACAAGCCTTGTGTGTAAGACGCTGGGAGAATTAAGCAATATTTTGCGACCACGCACCGCATGCACCATCGCCACAGACAACGACCTAAGTATTTGGCTCATTCATCGCAAATCAGAACCACTTCAAACCGTGGTGCCGTACCTTCCTTTGTATCTGCGCAACGACGGGTATCAGGATTCGACGGCATGTGGGGAACTGAATGAAAGATCGCGTACTGGTTTACTGCGGCCAAAGCCTGCGCCTTTCGTGGAGGTTCCGCACAGAGACATTAATCGGGGCTACGGACACGACGGTACAGCGGAAAAAGATAAGCGCACAATACTCGACTTCACAGTTGTTGCTTGACAGTTGAAAGTGCTCAAACTTAAAGTAAAACAAAGTCCACCATGTCAGTGCCTCCGAGTCATGTGACACGGAGCTCCGGCCCGTCAGGGAGATGCCATGAACATAGAGAAACGAGCCTCGTTCCTTGTATGCTAGTACGCTGTGTTATAAGGATCGTTATGCAGAAGAATTAGAAGTCAGAATCTACTACGATGCGCTGATTCTCCGATGGATGAGGAACAACGAGTTTGGTTCCAGCTTCGGATCCAAACAACCTCCCTCGATCCCCGAAACCCGACGTTCTCTCATTCTACTCATCCACTATGTCCCTCTCAGCATTCCGTCTAATACCACATCCAATCTCTTCCCAGATCCGTCGCTCATTCTCCACGTCCCAGCATAGGCCGGACTTTCATTTCGACACACATCACTTTGTCCAGCGGCTGGAACGCGAGGGACTGAATCGCGCCCAGGCAGAGGGCATCATGTCTGCAATGGCAGAGGTGATAGACGAGAGCATCCGGAACATGACCAGCAATATGGTTTCCAAAGCCGAGCAGGAGAAAGTGAGCTCAGTGACTTCCAACCTCCGCGCTCCATTGAGTCCGAACAACCCGTAGCACCATTATACCCAACAAGTCGACTTTGCCCAAATTAAATCGGAACTGCAACTTATGGAAAAGAACGACCTGGCGATGATCAAGGCAGAGAACGACCGGCTCGTCACTGATATCGAGAAACTGAAGAATCGGCTGCGGGAGGAGATCATGCGCACGCAGGCTGGTGTACGACTGGACCTGAACCTCGAGAAAGGTCGGATGCGGGAAGAAAGCAGCCGCCAGGAGCTGAAGATCAAGGAGGTCGACACGCGGATAGAACAAGAGATTGCTGGACTGAAGACGGCTATTCAAGCCTCCAAGGTGAGTGTGTCTCTGTTCGACTGCAAACAAGCGCGTTCCGAATGTTTATATCCAGGCAACAACTTTGCAATACCTGGTCGGTTTCGGTACGTGATCTGTTCTAAATAACTGCTGTACATCTCTCATATGCGATCCAGTTACTGGATGTTCCGCTTTGCTAATGGCATACATGAGATTCCGTGTATGACTAGCCTACTCTACTTATTATCTTCTACGCGACCATGGTCTCAGCGGCGGGAACCTATCCTCGAGCACTTTGAGCACTCTTGTATCAGAGGGAGGTTGAATGTTCAAAGGTGGGCGAGTTATGGATGCAGAAAGGAACTCGAGCTCAACATATCTTGAAGGACACAATACCAATCACGACAAACAACTGCTAATGCTCATTAACATTTTTTACGTCGCGCTCAAAGTTGGGTTTTCATTTGTCGCAAAAAGAAGGACGGAATCGCGAGTATGCGCACGCTCCACAGTGTATGACTATGCCAGATCTTATTGTACACTCGATTTATCATTGTCCTTGTGGCTTTCATGCTTCCGAGCCAGGACCCAGCGCCACCATACTGAATTGGACACTTGAAGAGTTGGCGAGGTAGGTATCCTTCACAATCTTCGCGACATCCTACAGGGAGAAAATCAGTACAATGGAATTTGAGACCACAGTTCTACGACCAGGACGTACGGTCAAGAAATCGGTGTATTCACCCCTGTCAACAGGTCCCTCTCTGCGCCCATCCAACTCGATAATACGGTAGCTGCCGGGTGCGTCTGGTCCCCTAATGCTAGGGGCCCTCACGAAACAAGTGAAGTGGAGGTTCGTGTCAAGGTCGGTGGGGACGACGGTCTGTCCACCAGATGCCGCCTCGGCATGAATGTTCGCAAAGAGGGGAGTCGTCTCGAGATGTTTCGCGCGTTCCTCGGGGGTCTTTCCTGTAAATGTTTACCCATCAGTCGAGTTCGCTGTACACATGTAGCGTGGACGATTCACCTTTACACTCGTCGATGAACTGGGCGAGCGGGCTCTCAGGGACAAAAGTCAAGTCTGACTGTGGATCATGAGCTATCGAAGGATAAGATATGTATGATCTTAATTTCCTACGTTTAATAGCGCATGAAGCAACCCGATCGTTCCACAAGCATTGGGGATCTGAACCCTCGATATCAGACGCTTGCATACCAGGACGACCAAAAACTCACCGTTTGCTTGATCCAAACCACCGTCGAGTCGAGGAGAGGTTGTCCCTCGCTCTTGATTTTGGCGTCTTCCTCCCTTCTCTTCGCCTCCAGTGCATCGGAGATGGGGAAGAGCAGAAGGACGGCTTTGACTGGCTGGTTCACCATGCCCAGTAGCTGCATATGACAGATTTTATTACGGCTCCTATATGTATGGCCAGCTGGGGATTGGGCAATAGCGCACCTCGGGATCGAGTCCATATACATCTTCGAATACAGCCTGAGCTGTGACGAGGCCAGCTTTACTTGACCACTGACATAACGCCTGAGCTCTACATAATCTATCGATGAAACGATTGAACTAACAGAATTGAGAACCTGGCAAGCTGTTAATATTGTTAGAATAAAATATCATTCAGATGGTCTACCTCGGGATTGTTTTCGAGTGGGATCCAGCGATTGACAGACATGGATGTTGAGAGGAATGATGGGTGATATCATCCGCACTCGGTCCGGTCACTTGGTTACTTATAGTGGTTTCTCGAGCTATAGTTTCATCGCTGGTTTGCGACTAGAAATTACCAAGCTATCCATCCACCTTCCACATCTCTATCACTACCTCAGCATGCTCTTCAACTTTCCGCCCGAAATCGAGGATCTAATCTTTGGACAGTCAGCATACGTTTGCTAGCCACTGTCTCAAAGCGCGTTCAATCCCGGTGAGTCTTCCCAGCGATCCCCAACGCTCCATCCTTCTCAAAATCACATCTCAACCTTGACTCGGCGTAAACCCATTCTTTACGAAACAGGATCCTTCACCCTCCCAGTCCATACAATAGGCTGTCCAACGTATCCGAGAACAGCTCTTCACAGTCGCCGTAGCACACCGCCCCTCTGCCTTCTTCGCAGCCCATCTCCGTAATCTCATGCTGTTTATATCAGTCCCGTCCACCGCTTGCCTATGCTTCCTTTCCGTATGTACCAATCTCCAGAGTCTGGCAATGTGGGCCCCGGACTCCGATGCCCTCGCGGCCATCGTGCAACTCCTCTTACGCTCCCTCGACACAGACCGGAACACTGTTCTCAGGCTCGCAGCCGGGAAATGGGTGCTTCCGGACCTAAAGTCTCTATGTATAGGAGAATGGCCCGATTGCGATACGATGCCGTTTAATATGGAATGAGCGCCCGGCTTGATGCATGTACGAGTGCCGGTAGGAAGACGATGTCAGAATGAGATACTGGATGACATCAGGACATTAGTCCAGTCCACCAGAAATCTGCAGTCAATCGCTCTCCAAGTGCACTCCGCAGAGACGCAGCATCGGTCTGAGGAAGACGTTGCAAAGGAACATTGGATCAAGGTGGATCCGAGGGTGAGTCTTGTGGAGGACCCCGCCACCTGGAAAGATGATGTGTGCGAATGGGAGGACAGGGTGAAGAGTATGGGCAAGTACGTCCCATGAAAAGTACTACAATTGAAAGTTGAACAGCATTCCGGCAGGTACGACGTAATATGCAGTCCCAGGGACTATCCGGTGTTCAAGGACATCTTGTCTTGTGCTGACGAACAGCCACGAACTTGAACGTGGCTAGGCAAACATAAGCCTTTGGCAGTTTATTGATTTCATTGTTTTTCTAATGGCGGTTATCACGCCGCATCGGAGGGCCCGACCATTACACTTCAACTGGCAAGCCTGGAGTTGGACTGGCCCGACTGGAGGTTCAACCATTCAACCTTCAGCCCTGAAACCATTTCATTACTTCGTGATATTTCCAATAGATCGCATTACAAGATGTGGTGCAGGTGCAGACCTCGCAATCGTGGCACCGCAGATATTTCGTGATCTCCGTCGCGAGTGGCATGGATTGAACTTGGGTCCAGGCGAGATTGAGATTATTTCGATATCCACATCGAGCATGTCCACAAAGGTATACTCGACGACGAAACTATTATTCCAATCCGTGCATCCTATTTTCGTGATATATCGCTTCTCACCGCCTAACCATCGTGGACTTAGAAGAATCAAAGATGTATGGGGTTGTTACGAACAGTCGAAGCCGCGTGGCTTCAACGTGTCCACTGTCAGGTTTGCTCATTGTGATGTTGGACGACAGTCACAATTCAACGATAACTGTTTGACCTTCATCCACCATCTGGGATGGAAGTATCGAGTGCCGACCAAGTTGCAAGAATCAAGGAAGAGTTTATTCAGGGGTGTCTCCAGAAGGTGGTTGTGGATCCCAAACGGGTAAGCCATGACAAGTTGTTTCTGGTCAAATTTCGAGCTTACGCATGCATACCAAATCTGCCTGACCTTCAGTTTATCAAGGCAGCTGCCAGTGGTTCGCAGGATGACCTGAAAATCTTCGCATGCTCGTGGTTTTACATCCCGGATATATTTAGTATGTCGCCTCTGGATGCATTCACACCGCATTTCATGGTACCCCCAACATCCGACGATGAACTACTGATGAATGTCGCACACGCTTTGGTCGGACTTACGTATGCCAAAGACTTCCTTGGAACGCATGAGGAACTAGTCAAGCCACTAGCGGATGCATGGCCTGGATTATTCAAATGGCTTGTTTTCCTTCACGACCTCATCCTCGCAACTTCTCCGCCGAGTAAGGTTTTATACGGCGACGAACTCTTTCGTTCGATGATTCTCACAAGCGTCTGCGGACCGATGTACTGCTTCTGCCATCATACACGCCTCAGTGAGTTGGTGCTCTCCACTCCTGGGAGTGTCGAGCTTGCTGCTCGACTTTGGCTTCACGATGAATTTGATCCTCCCCGTCCCTCAGTCACCTCGCAGCATGTTGGGGGAACAGCAGTGCTGGCAACGTTCTTCGAAATTTCGAGATCCCCTCGAGCGTTGGTACAGAGAATTGTAAAAATGAAGGATTTCGACCGGGTTAAGCTTGCAACGCTTGCGCTGCATCGTGCTTCCAGCGCCGCCACTGTCTGGTACAACGAAGAAGGTGGTGGCAACGTAGTCACGAATCTATTGGAAACCATCAACCACTTAACGTCTGTTCCTGAGCTCTTGCACACGTTCTTGAATGCCCATTCAGTCCTCATCATCACGCTCACTCTCCGCTATCTATGCAACAGACAACTTGAATCTGGCGATGAAGAGCTCGGACACCCAACTTTACTCTGCTTGGGATATATTGCTAAGCATCTGGATAGTGGGAATGGGATTGCCCCTGTCTGCGAAGCTGTAAAAAGCGGTCTGCTCTGGGCTTTTGGAGAATGTAGCCAGTACTTTGACCAACCCATGCCTTCGGGCGTGAGTGCTCCGCAAATTCTCAAAATCGTCACACAGATCCTTCCTCGATATCTGACGTCCCGACTCGTAGTTCAGACTGTCGACGATTCTATGAAGGAAATGCCGATTTCTCCAAAGATTCTGGATACAACGTTAAAAGAGGCTTGGAATAGATTTCTTGAGCTGTTGTCGGAAAGAAAAGACTTGATGGAAAAGTCGCAGCTCCACGGCGTTGGGTGTGCCAATGATGTACGTTTAGCCGGCCACCTGTTAATGTTAGTACTCATCGCTGTCTTTTACCAGTTGTGTACTATGCCAGCTACTCCGGAAGTCAAGCTTATGAAATGCTCACGATGCTCCAGCTTGTCATATTGCTCCAAAGAGTGCCAAGTCGTCGACTGGAAAAACGGACACAAAGCAAATTGTAAAGTCATGGCCACGGAGCGTCGTGGTGAGCTTTCTTGCAATGATAGAAAGGAACTACTTCTGATGCATGGTCCTAGCTGGAATCGCTAAAGTAGTTTACGGACACGCAGCGCGACGACGAGATCGAGCATTTCATCTCGCCTTGAGCAAATACGACGCGACCCGCCAACGCGACTTCCTTCGTGATCAAGCTTCACAAAAATATCCCGACAGCTCATTGACCGATCTCGTTATTGTCATCAACTACTTGATTGTCCCTCCGACGTTTTCAGTGAAACACATCGATGAGTATGAGAAGTCCGCTGCGACTAGGCCGAGCGGAGATGACAACAATGCTCATGATATTGAGGAATTTCGGGAGAAACGCCAGTATTTGCTCATAGAAAGCACATTTCCTGGCGGAAATTCTGTCAAGGTTGTGACAGTTAAGTTGGACAAAGACTTTTGGGAAAGTAGTTGATGCAGTTCGTACTGGGGATGTAGCCGTTATTCCAATTTCTGATTATTATAAGATCCTTAGACTCAGCTCTGAGCGAAGAGGTTATATGTAAGTACACGAAAATCATGACTACCCCCATTCGCGTGGTTCGAATGAGTCGCGACGCGCTTTTAGATATCACATGATCCATATGTGTACTTATTTGGCTGGAGCAAGTGATTTTCTCTTAAGCTTGGACCTCGTCGATCCGAATTTCTGCACTGCAATCCCTGCGGGACTGCCACATTCAGGACGGAAGGTCAGTACGTCAGTCACTGGCACATCGACGTGGCTCAGTGATTAAGGATAGATTGTCATCGAGTCGGGTAACTCATTTAATATGCCAATTGTACGTTCAGGAACGCAGAAAGATTATGTCGAGGAGGTGAAGGCAGATCCAAAGCGGGTCAGCACTCGTCCCATTCAAATCCGTTGAAGCCGCTAAGCCCAAAATAATTAGTTTATAGACGGTGCTCGTCGCGGGTTTTTACAAGAGCTGTATCAATTTGCGGCGTGCTGGAGCGAAATCCCAGAAGTCCTGACAATGTCCCCCCTGAGCGCGTTCATTCCTCACTTCGTTCTTGATCCCGATGCGGACAATCTTCCGGAAGACACGTACCTCCGTGCATTATACTCTCTACGTGGAATCGCAGCCGCTGGAGATCATCTCATGACTAGGGACGACTTTGCAGGACAAATAATGGTAGCATGGCCGCTGATTCTCAATTGGATGGGATTTCTAGAGTCTATGGCGCTTAAACTGAAGGCCATATTTGCTGAGAATGGTGGAGATGAGCATGGTCAATGGTCAATCATGATTCCACTGAACATTGCCGCAGTTCTTCACTGCCTGTGCGTCCACCCGATGTTGTATCAAATCGCTGCGTCCACCCCAGGACTTGTTGATATCGCCTTGAAGCTTTGGATGCTTGAGGAGTTCGACACTTGTCAAGATTGTACCCTGACCCAACACATGGGGACAACGGCTGCTCTCGCCGCGTACCTCCAATTTTCGAAGAATACGCGTGCGGCGGTTGACACGATTTTAAAAATAGATAGATGCGATCCTGCGAAGATCACGTCTCTGGCCCTGGCCCGATTGTCCACAGCTCCTTCGGTCGTCAATCATGGCGCGCGTCTAACAACTACTCTGTTGAATACCATTCAACAGTTCTCATCCCATCCTCGATTCTGGAAACGGTTTATCAAGAACAATTCAATCGGGATCATCTCCAAAGTCCTCTCCACACTTTGCATCCGGCTCCGGAAAGGAGAGAAGGATATGTTGAATCCCGCGCTACTCTGCTTGGGTTATCTGTCGGAGAACTTGGAACCTGGGTTGAAAGTAACGCCACTATCTCAGGCCATTAGATCTGGCTTGCTATGGAGTTTTGTCGAATGCAGCCCCTACTTAGATGGACCGATGCCTCCGGGAGTGTCTGCACCCTTGGTGAAGAACATCCTTTCAAGGCTCTTACCAATCTACATGACTTATGCTTCTGCGGTACAAGCCGTAGTCGATTCCATTGCGGAATGGTCATACGATTTTGGCAAGATTGAGGGTTCCGTTGTCAAAGAATCATGGAAATGCTTCCTGGACCTTGTTAGGAAACGTAAGGGCCAGATGTCAGGCATCTCTTTAGCTGGGCTCGGATGCGATAACGACGTAAGTCCACCGTTAATCGATTTCAGTGTTGCGTGGGCTGATTGTTTTCCTTTAGTTATGCCCTGAGAATATTAAGCAGGACGCAAAACTCATGTGCTGCGCAGGATGCCAGACTGTGCTTTATTGCTCAAAGAAATGCCAAGCCTTCTGTTGGCAAAACGGCCACAAGTTAGGGTGTAAGTCGGCAGCGGAAGAACGAGGTCGTGAGTGTTAGACTGTCTGAACAGCATCTTCAGTCGACAGGCTAACGTTCAGTGAAGGTGGTATTCTGGCGATGCAAAATTTACGACGACGTGATCGAGCTTTCCATTATCTCCTGACTCAACTAGACGTGTTCTGGAAACGAGATTTCCTCCGGGAATTGGCTTTACAGAAATACCCAGGAGTTCCCGTGAACAAAATGTTTGTGCTGATAGACTACACCGTGTTTCCTGCGGTGTTCTCTCTGAAGCACATCGACGAATATGAATACGAAAAGGTTTCGGATTCCATCACGGACGAATCAAGCGTTACGAGGAAACTCGACAATTTACGAAACCGTCCTCGGGATGGCGTAATGATGATCGAGAGCCTGATGCCATCTGAAAAATCTTCGCGTTATGTTGTGACCTCTCGAGTGAATCTCGGTGATCTATGGGACAACTGATGAGTCCTTATTGCATTGTCTTCATTCCTATACTAACTTCTTCTGGGCCTTCACACATTCAAAATGGGGTACCAAGTACGCGGAGAAGCCCTCAGCGACTAGGCCAAACGTAGATGATACCGCAGCGCATAATATTGACGAATTTGGGGAGATATGCGAGTCCTTGCTCATAGAAAACACATTTCACTGCGGAATTTCTGTCAAGACTGGCAGTAAAGTTGCATAAGACTTTGGTAGTTGAGGCGTTGTCGATCCAAGGAACTCGATCACCACGGTCAATCAGATTTATCAGTACAGCAGTAAATCTACACCTATGAAGCATCCCACGAAGATTCACGATTCGTATTTTTCTGACATGTGAGGCGTTCGAATTGAGGAGGACGCCGTTATGGTGAAGGATGGGCAATACATCACTTGTGACATTATCGTAGCGCTCGCCGCCGACGTATATACTGTATTTCTATACTTGTAAATAGTCATAGTCAAAGATATTCGCGCTCGCTGTTTAAGAAGACATATCCAGCAACAGGTTCTTAACCCTCAAAGCTTCTTCACAGGACTCTGACTCGTCAGTTTCGATTTTGTTTGCAATCGGGATAGGATTGATACCGTACCTACACAATCAACGGTCAATATAAAACCAACACAATAGAGACAGATGACCTACTCCGCTTCAAGTTGCATCCCCAGCCTCTTTTCGCTGACACAATTTCCGCCCTTCACCCCTTTGAGCGTGCTCGTCAACGCTCTAAACAGCAAATACACCCCCGCGGGATTTCCCAGAATCGCCTCGACCTTGAAGCGTTCTATCCGTCCATCCAACTCAGTCTCACAGCATGTTCACATGAGCAGTCGAGGGCCAGACGCACCAAAAAACCCACGCGACACCTCGTCTTCCCCCTCGAGTGTATTAACCCAAAACACGTGTCCGTAGTCATACTCCCTTTGGAAATCCGGGAGCACCGCATACCACCCACCCGAATGGCAGTCACCGTTCAGCTGCGCGATCAAGTGCATTTCGTTCTGGGCACGGAAAGCATCACTCGCGTTTTTGAGCCGCTCGTTGAGTCGTCGCTCGATGTCAAGCTTCTGTGCATTGGTTTTGCTCTGGGGCCCTTTGCCACCAAGGCTACTGCCGGGGGCGACACCGATGGGGTAGTTGGAGAGCCCGCTGGCTGTGACGGGTTGACTTTTGGAGGAGGACGAGGAAGACATTAATCTGGATCAGTGGAGAGCACAGCCACTCTGGTGGTCAACTTTTATAACCATGACGTCAGGTGTTTCAACTCGATCGTGATCCAAGTGTGCGCCACAGCGAGCGGGACAGGAAGACTCGGCAGTAGAACGCTGGATCAGCAATGACACGAAGGTTTAGCTTGTCGAAGACTTCGGTGTCGAGGGATAAGGTGAAAAGTACGTGACAATGTTATGGACATAGCCTCCCTTCTCGTCATTTCCAAGTTCTAGATACCGGGATTTGGGATGTGAATTGGGAGGAATGAGCCTGAGGGTGATGCGAGAGCCTATTGGATGGATCTTCAATGTTAACCAAGCGGCCCGAGCTAGAGGGCAGACTTTGAGACAGGAGACGCTGGAAGGGTAGGCCTGGGACGACCCGAGGGTCCGATGGTAGATGCGAGGTGCAGTATTGAGTATATAATCATTATCGTCACGTGGGTAAATGTAGACTGGTAGATCTGTTCTCGCTCTGATTCTTAAAGCTTTGAGCTTTAGGATACGATGTCTAGCAAGAGATTCTTGAGCCTCAACCCGTCCTCACAGGAGTCGTCGTTCTCGATCCTTTTCGCGACGGGGACAGGATTAATGCCATACCTACTGAGCAAGTGGTCAGCGTCAGGCGTGACATCAAAAAAAAAAAAAAAGCCCCACTCCGCTTCAAGCTGCCTCCCCAGCCTCTCTTCACTGACAACTCTACCGGCTTTCATATCTTTGATCGTGCTCGTCAGCGACTTGAACAACAAATACACCCCCGCCGAATTGCCAAGTACCGCCTCGATCTTGCATCGTTCTTCGCAATAATCAACCCTATTGAATATACAAAGACAATTAAATAAAGACCAACCAAAGAACGTGTAAGATGTGCTGTCCCCCGCCCCCGCATTGACCCAAAGCACCTTTCCATACTCATAGTCACTTTGCCAATCTGGGAGCACTGCGTACCAACCCCCGGCGCGGCTCTCGCCGTTCATCTGCGCAAGCATGTGCATTTCATTCTGGGCACGGAACGCGTCGCTCGCGTTCTTGAGCCGCTCGTTGAGTCGTCGCTCGATGTCAAGCTTCTGCGCATCGGTTTTGCTCTGTGGACCTTTGCTACCAAGGCTGCTGCCCGGAGCGACCCCAATTGGATAGTTGGAAAGCCCGCTGGCTGTGACGGGTTTGGTGCTTTTGGAGGAGGAGGATGAAGCGGACATGTGGATGGTTGTGGACGTGTCAAGGTCGAGACCCTTTGGGAAGCACAGCCACCATGTTCAGCCTTTTATAGCCATGACGTCATATGTCAGACCAATAGCCAGTGGTACATGCATTCCAGAGTCCATGGGCAATACACAACTTCAGCGAACATCATCGCAGCGTACATAAGTAGATCTACACACATAAAATCACCATAGCTTGTTATTCTGTCATGGCGATATATCCAGCAGGAGGTCCTGAACCATCAACGCTTCCTCGCAGGACTCCGAATCGTCGCTCTCAACCTTGTTTGCAATGGGGACAGGGTTGATACCATATCTACACAGCCCAATGGTCAATATTAAACATGAAATCACCATAGAAGCAATGCGCATGGACGACTTACTCTGCTTCGAGCTGCCTCCCAAGCCTTTCCTCGCTGACACGCCCGCCGCCCTCCATTCCATGAAGCGTGCTCGTCAACGCCCTAAACAACATATAAACTCCCGCGGGATTTCCCAGCACAGCCTCGAGCTTGAAACGCTCTTGTAGAGCCAGGTCGTTGTAATCACACGATGCTAACAAATGCCTAGCGATGCAGACGCACCGAAAAGCCCACGCGACACCTCGTCTGCTCCATCCAGTGTATTGACCCAAAATGCCTTCTCGTAATCAGTCTCGCCATCGGGTAGCACGGCGTACCACCCGCCGGAATGGCTCTCGCCCTTCATGTGCGCAAGCTTGTGCATCTCGTTCTGCGCACGGAACGCATCTGAGGCGTGTTCGATGCGCTCGTTGAGGCGAAGCTCAATATCGAGCTTCTGTGCATCTGTTTTGCGCTGGGGGCCTTTGCCGCCGAGGATGCCACCGGGTGCGAAGGCGATTGAGTAATTGGAGAGCCCGCTGGGTGTGATCGGGTTGGTGGAGGATGACATTGTGGATGGAAGGAGTGGGAGAGCACAGCCACTAAGCGTTCTTTCTTATGACGTCGTTACACCGACGGAACTGCTGTGGTATCACTCTGACTGTCAAGTTCAGACTCATTGATGCGGAAATGCCTTGCAATTATAGTTGTGGGGGAGGACACAGATCATAATAAGATTCTATCCTTGAACTTATCCTGCTTATATTGGCCCAGTGCGCACATTGGTACAAGTACAAGTACAATTCCATGTTATGCTCCAATTAAAAGTACAATCGTGAAAAAATTCAATTATGCCTGCCCATGTTGATGCTTCCAGTCCTGTTAACAAGACCCAAGCCCATCCCCAATCCGCCAATGCCACCAGGAACTCCAGTACCACCGCCGCTACCGAGAGCACCAATTAATAAGTCCCGACAACACCTTGCACGTTCTCTCCGCTGCACAAACCAGCTGCTAGCATCGCAGGGAACAGCCAACGGCATCCCAATGACGCCTTTGTCTGTCGCCACCCTCACCACCCGTACAAGGTCATCCATCTCGACCTCCGAGTCGAGCATATCCAAGTCCTCGGGCACATCGTCACCAAGTTCCTCTGCCAAACGCACCGCAGCCGCAGCAGCGGCGGCGGCCTTCTTCCCTGTCTTCTTCGACGTACCCGGCACCCCTGACTTTTTTGCAGTCACAGTCGCCGGGTCAATCCCCTTCGCGGCGGCGGCCTCCTCAGCCAACCGCTTCTTCTCCATCTTCTCGCGCTCCCGTTTCTCCTTCTTCTCCGCCTTGGTCTCCCTCTTGACCGGCTCGACAAAGTTGGGGTTGTTCGCACGCTGCCAATCCAGGAGCAGGTCATCGTAGTTGCGGGAGCGTCCCTGCACCGCGCGCTTGGCGCCCATGGCGTGGGACTTGCATGTCAGGGAGCGTGAGCACGGCAGACCCTTGTCGTTGATAACACCACACTGCCTGTCGAAGTCGACGGGGCCCTTGAGGCGCCCTTTGGTCACTTTCGGGGCTGGTTTGGTCTTTTTCTTGGGCGGGAGAGAGGGGTCGTCGGGGGTGGGAGAGGCCTTCCGCTTTTTGGAGCCTTTACGTGGGTCTGGGTGTCTAAATGAATATGAACAAACAGAGTATTAAATGACCATACCTTCAACGTCCAGACCCTTGCCTTTGGCACCCTTCTTGCCTCCAGACCTGATAGCGGCACAGTTGTCTGTGGTGTGTGAGTCGAGGCCGAGGAACAACAGTGGCAGTCTCACCTGCGTGCTCGGCCATGAAACTTCGTAATACGGGTTTGTCGCACTGCTTGCACTTCACGACGCCAATGTCAGACGCCGAAGTCAGGGGTTGGGCTCCAAAGAGCTTCATATCGCGTGCAGAAAGCCATGAGGTCGGCGGCGAGGGCAGCGACGACGGCGACGAGGGGCTGGGCGGCGACGGTGACCACGAGAATGGCGACGGCGGGGCGGCGTCGGGCTTTAGTTTGAGGGTCATAAGGAGAGGTACGAGTCACGTCACGGTCACAGCCGAGCCCGCTGTATTGAATTGTGCGAGACTGATGCAGGGCTGGATGGGCCTGTACTTGTTTATGTCGCCGATCAGTTCTTAGCTTTTGGTAAAGTTCATCAGATGGTTCTGTGACTTCTGTCAGCTCTGGCGTCTGTATTGTTACTGTGTGTCTATAGCCTATGGTCACGTCTAGTCCGCCTTCTGTCTTCCAATTCTTTCCTGTCTTCTCAACCGCACGCCAGCGAATATTCACTCGACTGCAATTCAATTCATTCAATACAGGTATGTCCCACCGCGGCTCCTCTAATCTCCATGGGTTTCTCGCTGGCATCGGCTCTCCTCGTCTGCTCGACCTGTCTCGGATGGCGAGCAATTCTGTTGCTTGTCTCCCAGTGCTCAGCCCAACTCGGGCAATCTTCTCCTGAGATCTCTTCCAGGCTTCCTGCAACTCTCCACGCCCGTATCAATCCAGGTCACATTGACTTCCCACAGCATCTCGACAGGTTCACAAGGGTCTTTTGACGGCCGAGATCATTACGATTTCCTTCTATCATGCCTTCAGCGAATCATGTCGCCCCATCTCTGACAACCCCCGAACGGAATGGCCCACCTGTGAGCACACCCCATCAAACACTTCTTTCCACTCGCCTACCCGTCCCTGACGTACGGCGAACTCGTCTTCTTTTTTTTTTTTTGCCGCTGTCTTTTTCTCTCTCATCACCATCCAATAGACTGCTAGTCGCGTGAATCACGCTGATCACCACACCTACAACCCGCCGCCGGGCAGAGTCATTGTCCCCCCGCTGTCCTCCCAGCCCACCACCAACCGCATTATCCGCCACCAGCGGTCGCATTCCTCTAGAGCCCCCGGCACCACGCACTACATCAACGGAATAGAACCCACTATCGGCCGCAACAGAAGCATGAGCATCGTCAGCAAAACAGCTGCGCTCCAAGTCGATTTTGTCATCATAGGCGGCGGTACGTCGGGAGATCAGCATTTTCAATTTATGGTTCAACTGCTAACCCCGCCAACCTTTAGGCATCGCAGGTCTGGCCTGTGCGTTTGCCCTCGCACGCAGTGGGCACCACGTACGTGTATTAGAAAAGAGCGATGGGCTACATCAGGTACCGTAACAATGATCTCGAGCTGAGATTGATGCCTGAATGTCGGTCGATCCACAGCGTTCAGGCGGGATCCGTGTCCCACCAAACCTCAGCAAAATCCTATTCGAATGGGGCCTCGAGGAGGAACTCTCGAAAGCGAGACGGTGTCGCAAGAGTGCATTCCATAAAAGTGAGTTCACCGGAACCTTTTTCTTCCCCTCGCGCGCGTGGGTGTACGCCACCCCCTGGATCATGCACCGGCCATCCAAAATCTCCCTCATCAAAATCAAACAAGGCACAGTCGCCGCGGGGCCGTCCAGATGCTGACAATTTTGCATTAACAGTTGAGACCGGCGAGTATGTCGGCTTTGTCGAATGGCAGGAAGACGTCATACGTGAAACCGGGGGCGAGTTCCTGCTCATGGCGGTACGTCCGTCTCCCCACTCACCCTTACGCCCATGGCTCAAGAGTGGCACAGCACGAGGAGCTCCTCCGCCAGCTATACAGGCTCGCACTATCGGTGGGTGCCACCGTCGACTTTAATTCCCCCATCACCTCCGTATCCGTTGACGAAAGCACCGGCCGCCCGTCCGTGACGCTCGCCGACGGATCTGTCATCTCAGCCGATGTCGTTATCGGTGCAGATGGTTACCAGAGCTTTGTCCGCGAATTTGTGAATGGTGTCGCGGACGAGAGTGTCGAGACGGGTCATAGCTTCGTGACGTAGGTGTTTTATTCCCAGCCGCGGTTTTTAAGGTTTTAATTTTATGGATTGTCGTCCTTCGATGATGTAGAATCACTGTGCCCTCGGAGCAGCTGAGACGTGATCCCGATCTAGGAAAATGGGCAGATCTTCCGGAGGTGTGAACTTTATTGCGTTTGTGGATTGTGACGCTTACTGACCATGTCCACGCCTACTTTCATCTTCTTTCTCATCATACTCATTCTACCCACTGTCAATGACTTTTACCCACTACAGTGGCCCATCTGGATGGGCGATTCCCGCAGTGTGCTCGGTACGTCATCAACCCCCTCGAATGCAGATGCAGAACCTAATCACTTGATGTTGATATTCTCAGCATACCCTATTGTGAGTATTTCTTCCCAGCTCTGCAGAGAAACACATCCTTACCGAACTTTTAATCTTACCCCAATACAGCATAACGGCGAAGAATACTGTTTCCACTTCTACTGGCCTGAAGCCGAGCTTCAAGGCGAAGACTCCCTGGAGGAGGGATGGGACAAGATCGTCCCCACGAGCTGTCTCAACCTTGATGGATTCGACGAAGGGTAAGCACCGCCGTCACTGCCCGCACATCCCAGATCGGGCAAACTCATTAATGCCCAGGCTGGCACGACTGGTACGTATGGCCCCAGATGCCCTGCGGACGAAATGTATGGAACGCGAGCTCGTGGAAGACTGGGTCGACCAGAGCGGCCGGGTAGTGCTGATCGGTGAGGCGGCCCACCCTATCCTGGTTAGTCCCCTCGTTCCTTCCCTACACCTATCTGCTACCCCCGGAGCCTGCCTCTTAGGGCCGGGTACGCCACATCCATGTATCGTATCCACTCGTCCAACTCACCTCCCCGTCCTCGTTAAGAGTAACAAAGTAACACATACTGACACCCAGCCTCCCCGTCCCCTATCTAGCCCTGCTCAACCCACGGTGCAAGCCTCGCCGTGGAAGACGCCACCGTCCTCGGCGTGCTCATGTCGCGTCTACGCACCCGGGAGCAAATACCACAGCTCCTTGAAGGGTTCCAAGACATCCGGCAGGGCCGGTGCGCACATGTACGGCTATCCGAGCTGCACAATGCTGCGCTGTGTACATTGCCGCCGGGGCAAGACCGTGACATGCGCGATGCAGCGATGCGGCTGTCGTTGTGTACTGCGGATCCTGCGAATGCGGACCCGTGGGACGATACGAGGCTGAGGGAGCAGTATGAGGAGATCGGGGAGGTGTTTGGGTATAATGCGAGAGAGGCGGCGGAGGATTGGTGGATGAAGTGGGGGGTGATTGGGGATAAGAACTCGGAGGCAGAGGGGGTGACGGTGGATTTGTTTTCGAGGTATGAGGTGACGATGGTGGAGGTTACGCAATAAGGGTCTTGGGTAGGGATTGGATGCGCTGAACTATCATGCAGCGAAGACACTTTTTCTTTTTTCTTTTCGTTCATGACATCTTACGAAGCACCCATACATATTGTATGCAAAACGATGAGTACATATTTAGGCATACCACCTCTTTGGAAAAGTATCTCTGGTTTCTTTACGCAGGGATTATAATGTATAATGTACAAACATGTCATATACAGGGCGGAACAGAGCAGCATATGGAAAGCGAGTGAGGTTTTACATGTAAAATTCGGGTTTGCGTGCGTTGATGCCGTATTCGGAGAGTGCGGCACTCAGGTCGTCCATGGTCAGCGTCGTACGCGTCTTATCCTATTGAATAGTAATGTTGAGAGCATTATCCTGAATATGAAATACATGTGCCGCACCTTTGCGGATCCTGGACCAGTGAGTGGCTGGTTGGCACGAGCCCTGCCGCCGGTGGCGTTCGTCCGGATACGCGCATGCTGATACGCATCCGCCGCGATGTCAGACACGAACTTCTGTGCAGCCAGCGAGAGTAGTCGCTTTCTATCAGGGTATACGAGTCTCTTCAGATAAAGTACACAAAGAAGAAAACCATAATTCGAACGTACAACCGGACGTCCTCGCACTCAAACCCAACGCGTTGAAGGTAATAGTCCGTCACCTCGTTCGGAATCTAATCGGTACAACCGGACATCAGGCCTGTCTCTAGTCATCCTGAAATAAGGGGAAACACACACCAAGGGCTCGTAATCATCTAGCATGAGCATGAACTCTGCCAGGGTGCGGTCCTTGCGCGCATCCTCTGCTGCCTGACGAGACTGGGTCTGGGGTGCACTCGATGTCGACGCCTCCGTCGGCTTGGCTTGTGTCTCTGCGGTCCCAGGCGTAGCGGCCGCGTAGGCGAATCCAGTCGTCGGTTGTGGTGTGCTCGCCATAACGAAGTGGTGGACAGTGTTAGAAAGTGATGGGCGGGGCTTTCGGAGTTAACGGAGTTTTAAACTCTATAAAAGGGAACCGTAGCTGAACCTTCTTTTTATTGTCTTCACATCGTATGATCATGGTCTCGAAAATTTGCAGGTGAGCTTCGTTCCTTCGTTATGTTATGTTTCTTTTGTTATGATGTTTGAGGCATTTGGCTTTATGCAGGAGCGCACCCTGCACTGCAGAAAATTATCTCAGCTACCTTCGGGCGGGGCTGCTTTGGTGGTACTCGACCCGCTACCTCTGAACCATTTTTTTTTTACAAAACATTGTGTTGAAATGTTGAAACTGATAGAAGTTTCTTTACAGGTCCTCGGAGTGGGTAGTTTAGTACATATATATGTTGTAGTTGGGAATGAACTTGTCATGCTTCCTTTCTTGCCACTATGCTTCCTGTAAATTTTTGACATGAAATCAACGAAGCACGATGTCGCTGAAATGACTACATCTGCGTCCAACTATGTCACCAGTTTCCTTGAGCCATGCGTTCGCTTTCTACCCAAGATGGATTATCGATATTTATGTATGTACGTTTGCCGGATATCGTCACAACCTCGTCGCGAGTGCAACTGCCAACAGCTCTTCTCGAAACTAGCCGGTTCAATCTGGTCCCGCTCCCCAAGGCCACACTGACGAATCGGACAAACCCACTGTCCGGGACCGTGGTCACCAATTGCATTCAGGGTCACCTAAAGGTTCCCTATCATCAAGATACTATATCTGGGCAGCGTACATCCACTTCGACAGCTCAAGTTCTTGCTTGGGGCAACACGACGCAGCTTTGAACTGTTCACGGCCGGCCTCGGACACTCGGGCCAATTTCTTATAAGTTTCGCCCCGAAAGCCAATCCAACACTGACCTTGACAGGTTTCTATCACTCTAACCTGAACAGTCATGACCACTATTGGAAAAGGTGCTACAAACGACTCCGCTGCTTCGCGAAAGTTGGGACTATCCTGCGCTGAGTGTCGACGGTAGGAGATTTATGTCTTTCTGAGACTACACTTTAATAATTTTGGTCTTCAAATAGGTCGAAGCTCAAGTGCGATAGGTCAGAAACAAATATATACTTGTAATGATGTCGATCTCAATCGACGATTGCACAGATCCTTTCCATGTCAATCTTGCATTAGGTATTGTTATTCTACTTTCACAGTATGAATCCTTCTCTTAAGTGCTGTAAACTAGGCGCGGATGCCCCGGAATATGTCCAGAGGGTCTGTTAGCTAGATGCTTTCGCGTTCTTATCACGTACTCAGAGACTCTCCAGGAACATTGGCTGCGACGAAGGGAAACAAGTATGCGGCTAACTGGAGAATCTTTTGGCCGAGTGTATTCATTTTTGTTTCCACCAGAGTCCTTATGGCCCAAGCTCAGAGGCTCACAGAGCAGGTCAAATCTCTGAACGCAAGGGTCCGAGAACTTGAAGCTGCTCTTGCACAGACACGGACAGCAGATGAACTGAGTATTACACCTAGCGGCCCTCATTTGGATTCGGGCGGTGAGCCCGTCGACGACCATGGCCTTAAGGATGTGTCCGAGGGTATTGGATCTCTCTCTCTCGGGCTCCAGGGGCAGGCGAAGTATCATGGAGAATCTGCAGGTTCAGAGGTACTGCGAAAGTCACTCAGCTTCTTCTCAAGTACCTTCACTGACAATTGCATCACAGTACTTTCAAGATCTGCTTCCTGTGCGTATTTCTCTTGAAATGTACAATTTCTCTCATTCTATCCACCCAACAGTCCGAAGAAGAACCTGAGTTCTCTAAGCCCACGCCGGTCCATCTTCCTGCCGAAATCATGACCCTTCTAAATGCATTCCCTTTCGGTTTTAAAGATTGTCCTTACGAGAAATCGTTGTTTCTTCCATACGTGCCATCAAGACAGCGGGCAGTGGAGTTAGCTTCCATGTACTACAAGAAGGTTGCATGGATGTGCGTGGCTCGCAATTTTGCGCGATCGAATGCTGACATATTTCTCTGTAGGTACGACCCGATCTCTTACGACGACTTCATGACTTCCATCCTTACACCCATTTATGGCGCTCAGGAATATGGCACCACTGACAGTCTGCATTCGCATCGTCTATCGGTGTTCTTCATCGTATTAGCCCATGGCAATCTTTACGAATCGCATGCTTCAGCGACATCCTTCTCACGACAGTATCATACGCTGGCTCGTGCAGCTCTTTCGCTTGATTCTATACTGCTTGAGGTAACTTGCGCCACGGTGCAAGCGTTGTTCCTTGTTATTCGGTTCATATACAACTCCGACCAGACCGGCAAAGAGGAGAGATGGCTGTTAACAGGGCTTTGTGCTCGCATTGCCCAGACGGTATGTACAGCGCATCTTCACCGTCTTCATGAGTATTGAACGGCGTGTCACAGCTTGGACTTCGTAAGCATTCGCCTTTCCTCGCCATGGCGCGGCTTCACCTAAAAATATGTAGAACGCGATAGTGCAGTATGGAACCTTGAGATGGAAGAGGTTCAACGACGTCGACGTGTCCGTAAACTCCGCTTGTTTTACGGGAACCGGGTACTGACATCTTCCATACTGTAGCTATTTTGGGAGCTCTTCACTTGGGAATCCTGGTCGGTTAGTATCCACTTTTCGAGTTCGGACCTGAATTTAACCCTTTGTTACACCAGAGCTTTGTAAACGGACGCCCAGGTGCCCTTCTGATCCAACATACAGACTGCCAGTTTGCCGACGACTCTTTCTCCGTTGTTACGGCCTCTGGCGAAAAGGAATTTGGATGTACGCATTCCTGTTTTCAGAGGAGCTGGGAATCTGACTTGTGATAACGACATAGTTCACGCATGGAAATTTCGATATTCTGCCGCCTGTCTATCGATATCAGTGGAACATGTATTCAGCATGACGGCACCCACCTATTCCGCGCTTCTCAACATCGATAAGACTATTCGCAATTTCCCGATTCCAAACTACCTTCGTTGTCCTGGTCGAGCGTCCGACACTGGGCGGTCGTGGTCAAGTGACTGTTCGCTAGCATTACAGCAATATTGTGCCTTGTGTTTGCGAGAATGCAGTTCGTATCGTTTGCTGTGTTCCCGAAAATCGCTGACGCGTTGTGTGGTGAATGGCAGACCTCCTCTATATACATCGCAGCTATTTTGCTCAAGCTATTCGGGGAGCATCGGACAATCCACTCCGGCACAAATATGCTCCGTCAGTCCTGGCGACGTATCGAAGTGCCTGCCGACTGATATCAAGTCTTCGGGACTTATATCCCATCTGTCCCTTTGTCTGCAATGTTTGGTATTTTTGGTCAGGCATTTTTTCTTCCTGTGTGCGTTTCTACAACTTCTACATTGATGTCCAACGTCTGACGAGTACATAGGTCGTGCTCGGTGCATTGGTTGTTGAGAGTCCTGGGTGTACACTCGCAAAAGATGCCATGCATCAACTTGAAACGACCCTGCCATTCTTTGAGGAAGGTTCCAGAGAATCCCGTCCCCCATCGACATTGGTACTTCCTGTGCCTCTGTCTACCGGGAGTTTGGCTCACTTTTTTTCTCATCAGACTTTCTTGCAAAAGCTGTACAAAAGGGCCTCTTCTTCGTATGCAGCATTCAAAGCAGGTCGTGATGAACGGTATGTTGCGGGATCAACGTCTTCCAGTGAACCCGACGAGCTGGAGGTGCTTGGTGGCCGTAAGGCGGTCATCACCACCAAATCAAACTCATTCCTTCCACCCAACTCTCCCACCTTTCAATATGAAGGTAGCGATGGGAGCAGCCCCGCGAGCCAGACCGGTGCTGCGGAAATGCTGATGGAATACTATCAGCATATAGAAACTTCTCCTGGTCTCGCTGGGAAGGCACGCGACTTTGCCATGACTGAGGCACCACCTCGACATCTTCAGTTCGAGCAAGGATCTATCCAGAACACTGCTCCTGGCTACGTGACACATGTCTCGTCTGACATGCATGTGGTAGGTATATCATCCGACCAGGCGAATCCCAGTGTGCAGTCTGCATCGACAACATGGGCACCGCCTTATCCAGTGGCAGCTCATCCTTCTGGACATCCTGTGTATATGCAATATGGCCACGGTGCTTCTGTGAATCTTCACACATTACCATCAGCACCAACTCCGTATGGATTTCCAACATCCACACAGGAACAGAATCAAAACGAGATCTGGCGTAATTTCATCTCGGAGTTCGGTGGTTCGGGGTAACCAGTGATGTTCTCTTCGTAAAAATTTAAAGGCTCTCGTTAACTTGTGAATTTGGGACGGGACATTTGTAGATAGAGGTCAAACATCAATCTTGTAACTGTATACATATGTTTAAAGTAGGACGATACGCAGGCTGTCGTGGTTCGGGGAAATAGAAAGGGACTGTAGCCAACTTGAACAGGGAATCAATACTTCAACTCGATAGCACAGATACCCATCCAGAAAATTTCTATACATCGTGTTGCGTACATCAACTCAGTAAGTACACTCCGAAGATTGCGCCCCAAACCTGCTTCACGTAGTATCCATCTGAATCAACTCTTCGCCATCTAATACAGTAGCAGGGGCCTTGTCCGCATCCTCCATAGCTGTTAACAAAGTTTCGATGTCGGGAGAAACAGAAAATCGCTTGTTGACCTCGCCAAGGACACTCAGGCGACCCTCCTTCTTGTCCAGGTATACTGCTTGCTGAAGGAAGGAGGGTTGTGTTGCAGCATTCACCTGCCATTGCCGAAGACGAGTCAGGCATGAAAATTGACAGGCAGTAAATCCAGCGCACATCAAGGAGAATTCCATTAGCTAGTCGCATTTTCACTGCACCACTCCGGTAAATCTCAAGTCTACCGATGACTCCATCGACTTTGGGTTCGGGTATTTGGACCTTAGTTGGTGAGACGACTTTCGATGTCCCAGGCTCAGGCTTTATATCTTTTGCGGGAATAGCTTCCCCAGCTCCTGTATCATCGCCAGTTTCGGTCGTGGTTGAAATAAACGTAGGGAAAGGCGACGGAAATTGAAAGAAGTATAGTTTCTCCTCACGCAACGTGGAGTCCTTCAAGAATGGATTTCAGCGGACAGAACGGAAGAATTTACTAATGTGCGACTTGCTGGTTCAATATCGGAGCGCGCCGCAAAATGTTCGATGATGTCTTCGAGTTCTTCCTCCTCTTCACTTTCACTGAGATCTAGCGCATTTGCCCGGTTGATCTGCTCAGACGCTGAGAGGCCAAGGAGAAATTAGTGCTTTCAAGTAGACGCGCGAGTAAGACCTACCAATTGCTTCTGTAGCCTCTTCTTTTTTTGCCTTCTTCTGACGCTTCTCTTTTCGCAGACTTTCAGGAGCCATCCAGTCCATCTGGCGAACGTCCTCCATGTCAACAATTTCCACACCTTCATCTGGATCAGAGTAGACTTCTTCATCTTCTTGGACCTTCGCGACCACTCCCTTGCCCTTGAGATCTCCTTCTCTCTTGAGTGATGGTGCTGCACCACGGACGAGACTCGATCCTAAAGCTGTTCCAGCCCCAGGTATCGGTATAGGCGCGAAATTTGACCGAGGCACCGCCCGTCGTGCATTGTTTCCTGCCAATGCAGGCCCCATCGCGAAAGGTCCGCTCGCCGTCATCTCGAGCTCTGGCCGAGGTGCACCCCTGCCCCGCCCCCGCCCTCTTCCTTCTCCACGTCCTCGACCGCGGCCTCTGCCACGCTCTGGAGTTGATGCTGAAGGTAATGCCTGTGGGGTAGGTTCCTGATGAAGAGTATATGAACATCGACCAGGATGATATAGAGAAGACACACACAGGTTTAACCTCGCTAGATCAGGTATATGAGTCGCGTTCGTCTACAAGGATGGCAATTATGGAACTTACTCACTCCTTTTTTCTACGAGTTGGTAGCGTTGGAACGAACTTGAGCTTCTGAGTTCCTTGTCGCGTTACATCGCTTTGCTTTTTTGCCAAGCTCCCAATCGCTTTAGTAGGGGGTAGGCCAGAGCCCGAACCAGATGGGGCATCTGGAGGCGTATATCAGCAATTATTCCATGGCATGATTATTGCAAACTTGCCAGCCATTTTTTAGAGAATATTGGTGAGATAGCTGAAAAGGGAGTCAATTTCGAGGCGAAGTGTCAGGATCAAATACAAATTGTCTCCACGTGACAACGAATTCCTCTTAGCGACAGTCGATCTTTCAAGTGCCTTGTCTTTATCAACCAGGATCGAAAATCTTTCCGCAACATATCTTGGGTACTTCTTGGACCTCCGTGCGCTCAACCATGGCAGTACCGCATTGGCACGTCACGTACAATGATATTCACAACCTAATCCGCAAGGTGACGCCCAAGATCGCAGCAGAGTTCAATCCAGACATTATGATCGCGATTGGCACGTAGAACAGACTAGCTTTCAACTCCCTGGATCCTAACGAAATCCCCCTTTTACAGGCGGAGGGTTCGTATCGTTCGATCCTCTGGGGTTTCAATGCGCTAAAGCCGTAGCCATCTAGAGGGTTCTTCCCTGCCCGCGTGATGGTGAGTACCAGTATCTAGTCGTCCGAATCACAATCTTACTGTTGTGGTGCACAGCGCACATTCCTCAGAGAGGAGACTGCAAATAAAAGTCTCCAAATCCAAGCGATTGGGTTATCGTTGTACGAGCCTCTTCCGGGGACAACGGCAGAACAACTCGGCAATGAAGTCGTCCGGACACAGTGGCTGTAAGTCCTGGACGTTCCTTTCGATTCTTCTCGGTTGATGTTGTGCATAGGTCCAGTTCTGGGAAAACCCTTCTAGGAAAGAGAAATCTCATTGTTGTATGTTTTTTTGTCAATCTTTTATCGTCGTGTTCATACAACCGTTATATGTAGGACGAAGTCGATGACACGCGGAAGACCTTGCAGTCAGTACAAAATTCTAAGCTCTTGAATCCACAGGTCGCATGACCATCTTTTTTTCTCAGCTACGCGTTGTCGGAACTTCAGAAAGATGTTGAGACCGAACTACTGTCATATCCCGAATCTGAGCGCGATGCGCTGCGTGAAGCAACCAAGTTCGCGATCTTTGTTGTCCACAACAAAAACAAACCCAAACACGCTGAATTACCTGCGGGAACTCCGTATGTTTATTCAGTAGAGCTGCTGCTCGGTTACTAAGTTTGACGTCCTAGATACTATGCCGGAGAAGAGGTCAAAGACGTCTGGTGAGTGTCTGACCAGATTTGTGATTAATGTTAGCTCATGCCATTCGAAAGGCTCGATTATCCCTGGGAAGCCATGTAAGTAGATGCCTGTAATTGCACAGCGTATCACATACTCAGTCCCTCTACCTTATGTTCACAGAAGCATAGAAGAACATGATGGCGAGGCGCTGCTAGATAAAAGAAACGCAGGAGCGTAGAGGAGGACCCTCATTATATTTTTTTTTTCGGTCGGACCATGACGGTGGTAAATTGGCGATAAGCCTCCTAACATGTGCATGAGAGTTCGGTATAAATCTTTGTGAGTATGCATCAATTTTGCTATGAAACGGTAATATTCCACGCCCTATCGAGTGGGGAATGGTATGGAACGGTTCGTCAAATGTCATTCGATCGTCCAGGCACCAACAAGGCACTAGTCACTTTTTGTCAAGTCCAAGTTTTGATTGGTCTTTGCTCAGTCTCCTCAACTGATTTGAATTGAAAGAGCTGTGAATCAATGTGACACACTAGCGATGCAAACATGGGGGGGGTATTCCTACAGAATTAAACGTATATAACCGACATTACCGGAGACAACCAAGGAGGTGGGAGAGAGAAGGGAAGCAAGTAATCGAAGGCGCGAATGGGTGACAGATTGCTGACGTAGATGGCAACGAAGGAAGATTGGGATATAGACGTGAAAGCAAAGAACCGGAGGCGCGTTGGGAGGTCGTAAAACGCCGATGTTAGCGGGACAGGTGACATATGAGAGAGGGAGACTGCACCCCTGGTACAGAAGGCATAGGAAAAAAAGTCCGACGAAAAAAGGAGGCTATGAAAATTCTTTTTCCGAGACCATTTTCTCACCACGAATCGCATCGGAATCACCACCGTCCAGCGAGTTTCCAGCTATGGATATGCCGTTCTCGGTCCGGAGATCGTTGGCTGGTGTGCCGGGGCGAGAAGACGCCATTCCAGACGACGTGCCGGTCGCGGTAGAAATTATATGCTGATTATGAGGATAATATGACCGTCGTTGCATTTTCTTGAAGTCGTAGGAGGTAAATCTTGGGGGAGGTCCAGCACGCGTTAGCAGGGATCAGACAGGATGAAAAGAGAGAGCTGCGCACTGTTCTTCCATCTGTCTCATCTCGGCACTGAGGTTGTCCTGGTTCGCTTTACGTGCTTTTGCCTTGAGAGGGTTATCCTCCAACAGCAATTCCTCCAACTCATGAGACGCATCAAAGTTAGCTTTCTTCGCCTGTGTGGTTACGTTCATATTCAGGCACTATAATCATGATGGTGGCGGAGACACCTACATCGGGTATAAATGGAGGCGTCTGTTCCTTAGATTCCAGCGTGTCCCAGTCAATGGGCTTGAACCAAGCATGTCTTCGTAACTCTTGATATCCTTCTCCATTCGGTTTGCAACCAAACCTCCTATTCGGGTCTCTTTCAAGCAGCTACATCCAGGACTTGTATGTGAGATGGGCATGAAATTACAGGATTGACAAGACGTACGCCTTTCAGCACTTGCATTCCTGGCCGACTACATTTCTTATCGGCGTCTTCCGGCCATTTGAGTGGATCCTTCGATATGCTGTGCTGGAGATCACTATTCGTCCTTCCGCGGAAGGGTCGGCGGCCAAATATTAACTCGTATGCACAAACACCAAGTGACCACCAGTCAATGTAGTACGTGTATCCACGTTTCGCCAGAATTCTGAAGAGGTGTTTAAAGTTACCACGCGGAGGGTAGCGAGGTAATGCACTTACTCAGGAGCCATGTAAGCCATTGAACCTGCTACTCCCGTCAGGCGCCGCTCTGCAAAATGCACCGCAATGTTGAAGTCGGTCAGATGTGCGTTGCCCCGCTCATCAAGGAGGATGTTATCAGGTTTGAGGTCCCTAAAATATGGGGAAAATGAGATGAGGCCAGATAGGGGAAATGACGAGAACAAATCAAATGCCAAAAAAGGCAAGAAAAGAGACCTACCGATGCATAATGTTAATATCATGCAAGTACGCAAGAGCCGAAGATAACTGTGCGACATAAAAGCGAACAGTCTCTTCCTGTAATGAGCCTAGTCGTTCAAGGTGGACTGAACCGAAGGTGAGCAGGGCAACCCTAGAATGGAAAAGGAGACGTACATCGAAGGTCTCCTCCCAGCATCAGGTCCAAAACGAAGAAGCAATTCTCGTCGTCCTGAAATGCGTAACGCAAGTTGACGATGAAGGGGTGATCAATCTAACACAGATGTCGGATAATTGCTTCAGGAAGATGCAGATGTTGGGAGCGTGAGCGGAAAGCACCTCTTCTAGGAGACGTCGCTCTTGAATGACATTGGGTACGGCCTTCATCTTGACGCACTTTGCCTTGTTGATGTACTTGAGGGCATAGAGTTCACGAGTTTGTTTGTGCTGGACAACTCTGACCTGGTTCGGCAGATATACCATTAAATACATGGTCCTGGAGTTCCGAAAGTGTGGGTACCTTTCCGAAGGCTCCCTTTCCTACACAACGCAAGAGGACGAAGTGAAAGAGATTGATTTCGCCATCGAAGTCGATAGGCTGTACACAGAATTAGATATCCGAGACCAAGAGCATTGTATTTTGACCGACCTGAGGCCTACAACAGACAGCTCCCATAATAGATCGTAAGTGGGTCGTGGACGGAGGTAATGAGTGGCTAGGGAAGGTCTGGCACGACGTCGGACGTAGTAGATGATCAAGGAATGGTGGGGGCCAGGACAGAACGACGGGAGCGACAAGGAGAAAGAGAAATAGCCAGCGGATAGAGGCGAGTACAACGAGGAGACCGTCGGCGAGGAGTGAAATTGCTCCCATGTCACATCATCCGTCACGACCATCACCTGCCATGTCACATCCCTACTGTCACACATTTTTCCTTTCAACTGCCATGGCTGCCGCTGCTTGCTCGGACTTCCTCCGTCCGCTCGTTCTCTCTGGTCCATCCGGCGTTGGAAAGAGCACTCTCCTCCAACGGCTGTTTGCTGAATTCCCAGACAAATTCGGCTTCAGTGTCTCTCGTGCGTCGTACTTGTATACCTGGTGACCCAACTGATTGCCGCCCAGACACTACCCGGTCGCCTCGTCCCGGTGAAGTTGAGGGAAAGCAGTATCACTTTGTGATGCCACAAAAGTTCAGAGACCTCCTCCGCGATAGCGCTTTCATAGAACACGCTGAATTCTCTGGCAACTTCTACGGAACCAGTTTCGAGACTGTCCGCTCAGTGCAAAAACTTGGCAGACGCTGTATCCTCGACATCGAAGCTCAGGTGCGTTTTGACGTGTTCATCGACGAGATGTCCCGTCGAATTTGTACCTAGGGTGTCCGCCAAATAAAAAACACCGATTTGAACCCCATCTATCTTTTCATATCACCACCCTCAATGGCTTCTCTTCGTGCCCGACTTCAACAGCGGGGAACGGAGACAGAGGCCTCTGTGCAAAAACGGCTCGCCGCCGCCCTCAAGGAGGTTGAATATGCTAAAGAGCCCGATGTCCATGATTTCGTCATTGTGAACGACGATCTCGACAGGGCCTATGAGCTCTTTAAGCAGGTTGCCTTGGGAGGAAAGATTAAAGGAGATACCCTACCATCGCTGGACGATTGACTTGACGTAAAGGCATAGAATCATGTAGAACTCAAGCAGGGGTTTCAACCGTCGGAGTGCTTACCAGGTCTAATCATTATACCCAAATGACAATACGCAATATCCTCGATGAACCTGCAATAAGCACTCATCCGTGCCTGTGCTCACGCAATTTCAACAATTTGATGGAATTTCAATTTCGTTATTGAAATTCAAGGGATGCGCCAAACAACTGCTTACCGGACCGAATATTACGTTGTAAGCTTGAGTTGCTTTCGTACCCATTCCCCGACCAGCTGCACCTCGAATGGCCATTTGCCATGATCCTGAGGGCTGGAGCCCCGTTTCGCGCGTTAGAGACTTCGACATCACTCCCTGTTTTGAGGAGGGAGTCGTGCTCTCCGCCATTCTCGGGGGTCTGCTTGTTACATCGGCATGGAGGTCGCTAGCTCTCTGCGTTTCGCCGTCGAAAGCAAGGACGTCTAAAAGCCGGTGGCTATTGGGATCTAAGATTGTGAGCGTGGAATGTGTCGAGGTCATCATAATGTTGACACGTCTTCTCGCTAGGCGCTCTTGGTCGCGTCAGTCGCTGGCAGCATTACGAATCTCATGCTGATACTCTTCTTGCGGATATCTGTTCCCATTGTCCAATCCTACTTCCTAGAACCAATCGCTCTGTCTGCGGCCATCTCGCTGACCTATTTTAATCACACTCGGACGCGTACATCATCGACCATTCTTCTCATATTTTGGCCTTTATATTCAGCAGCCCTTGCAATATGGTCGCGAACCAACCTCACGATAGACCACGACCATACAATACTTGGTCTTAAATGGTTAGTCGCAGGCCTCGGCTTGCTCAGCTTTGGTGTCGAGTGTTTCGGGCCTGAGTATGGCACCGAGCCTCTCCTGGGAGACAAACTGCACATGGAGAATCCTCTCAATACAGCTAACGTATTTAGTGTTTGGGCAAGTTGTATGTTTTAGTCATAAAAGTGATCTGCGCTCATGAACCATACTAAACCTAGACTTTCTCATGGATGACCCCGCTGATGAAGAAGGGAGCTTCGGAGTTCATCACTGAAGAAGATCTTCCTCCTTTGAGACCGAGCGATGAATCTGCGAATCTAGGGACTGACCTCGAGAAGGCGTTGATGAAGCAGTATGTCGCCATTCGAATTCCTGTTGACGAGATCCTGATTTGGGACTAGTACCTTATGGAAGGCACTTTTCATTGCCTATGGCAGACCTTATGCTGGTGCTGCTGGTCTCAAAATAGTGCAGGACTTCTTAGCTTTCCTTCAGCCTCAACTGCTGCGATGGCTTTTGGCTTACATTTCGTGGTATCAAACTGCCCGCTTCCGGCCCATTCCTGGCGAAGAATTGCCCAGTAAGCTTGAGGGCTTTGCTATTGCTGCAATAATGTTCGTCGCTTCGGTTATACAAACGATTATGTTGAATCAAGTTCGTTACAACTTTGTATCTATCGTGTTTTGGACCTGACGTCCTTCCAGTACTTCCAACGTACATTTGAAACCGGGTGAGTTTCTCACCCTCTATTGGAGAGATTCTATGCTTAAAATGCAACGATAGCATGCGAGTCCGCGCTGGTCTTGTTACTGCAATTTACTCCAAGGCATTGGTGCTTTCGAATGACGAGCGAACCCGGTCTTCTGGAGACATCGTCAACCTGATGTCGGTCGATGCAACTAGGTTACAGGACTTGTGCACGTATGGGTTAATCGCCATCTCTGGCCCGCTACAGATCACTCTCGCCTTCGTCTCTCTTTACAATCTCCTTGGATGGTCGGCATTTGTTGGTGTTGGTATCATGGTCTTCTCCATTCCACTTAACACAGGTGGGCTTTTCCTTTTTTTTCAGTGTTCAGAGGAGTTGACCAACTGTATTAGTCATTGCCCGCAAATTGAAGCGTATGCAAGAGGAGCAAATGAAGAATCGTGACCGGCGAACACGCCTCATGAGCGAACTACTTTCCAATATCAAAAGGTTAGAAATATCCTCTCAATTACTGTGATCCCGTAAAGGACCTAATGTCTTTCGTAGCATCAAGTTATATGCCTGGGAATTCAGTTTCATCAGAAAAATATCGGAAACTCGTAACAATAGGGAGTTGAAGATGCTCAAGAAAATCGGCATCGTCACGGCCTGCAACACGACGCTTTGGAGTGGTATTCCGCTGCTCGTTGCGTTCAGCTCTTTCGCCACTGCCGCAGTGTTTTCCGGGAAACCCTTGACGTCGGACGTTATCTTCCCTGCCATCGCGTTATTCATGCTTCTTCAGTTCCCGCTGGCTATGGTGGGTCAAATTAACGATGTTCAGTGACGGTTTCTTGACTCCGATCAACAGATCAGTCAGGTCACATCCAATATCATCGAGGCCATCGTGTCGGTTCAGCGTCTATCTGGATTCCTGAATGCAGACGAACTGCAGGCTGACGCTCGCACGCTTATCGAAAAGCCTGTGCTGAACCTTGGGGATGAAGTGAGATCTTGCGGTGTATTTTTCGTCTGTGATGTTCTAATCAATGACGTAGGTGCTGTCAATAAAGGAGGCAGATTTCTCATGGTCGAAACAGGCTATCGAACCAACCTTGGAAAATATTAACCTGACTATTAAGAAGGGAGAACTCTTTGCTGTCCTTGGTCGTGTTGGAGCCGGAAAGGTCATTCAATTCCTATTGCTGGGTATTCCGTTTCTAACATATGGTACAGACGAGCCTGCTGTCGGCTATTATCGGTGATATGACACGGCGGGAGGGTGAAGTTATTCTTTCAGGATCTGTTGCGTATGCTCCTCAAAATCCCTGGTATGTGGTGGTTAATTATGAACAACCCTTTGACGAGTTCCTCATTTGTTGTGGTTAGGATTCTTTCCGCGACTGTTCGGGAAAATATCTTGTTCTCTCATGAATACGACGAGACGTTCTACAATATGGTGGTTGAAGGTTCGGCATTCAGTCCATGATTACGGTTTCAATGGCGTCTAACAGTACTCCAGCTTGTGCTCTCGGACAAGATCTAGCGCTCCTTCCTCAAGGTGATCTCACCGAAGTTGGAGAGAAAGGTTTGTGTATTTTCGCCAGATAATAAAGCCTCCTTTGTTTACATATCTACTGCGTTTGTAGGAATCACAGTGAGTCTTATTTAGCTTACACACTTCGCCACTTAATGCCACATTTGCAGTTGAGTGGAGGTCAACGGGCGCGAATCTCGCTCGCCCGTGCAGTGTACGCCAGGGCAGATCTGTAAGCTAGTTGTTAACTGGGTAGAATGACAAGTGCTGATATCTGATTCCAGTGTGCTCCTCGACGACTGTCTGGCCGCTGTTGATAGTCACGTCGCACGCCATGTCTTTGGTAAGTCCATTTCCTTGCAATTAGAATCACCGCTCATCATGCATAGACCATGTCATTGGACCACATGGATTACTTGCGACCAAGGCTCGAATTCTGGTCACGAATAGTATCGCCTTCATCACGCAGTTTGATCAGGTTATTTTCATTCGAAGAGGGATCATTCTAGAAAGTGGATCGTACGAGATGCTTATGGCAAATCCCGATGGCCAACTTGCGAAACTTATGTTCGTTTATCGTTTTCAATGTGGTATTTGTGCTGTACTGATTTGGAGGTTCGGTAGCCGAGGTCATGGTACCAACAGCTCCTCCTCTGGTACATCTACGCCATTCATTACCAGTGGAAGCGTTACGCCTGGAGAAGGCCTTAAACGGGCAGGCGAAGATCCCACCGACACTGCGGAGTACGCTGGCGCTATATCCGAAAAGCTGCGCCATCGAACCAGTTTCACGAAGGCCAGAATTGCTGTCCCTGTTCAAACGAGATCCCCTCAGTCGACTGGACTAAGCAAAGAACACACGGAGCAAGGTCGTGTCAAAATCGACGTATACAAGAAATACATAGAAGCTGCATCTAAGGCTGGCTTTTTCGTCTTCCTGTTCACGATTGTTCTTCAGCAAGCCGCATCTGTGATGGCCAACCTTACATTGCGCAGCTGGGGAGAACACAACAGAGAAGTTGGTAGCAACAAGGGGATGATGAAGTACCTCATTGTTTACGGGTTGTTCTCGCTTTCGGCAACTCTGCTTGGTGGCGTTTCGGCCATTTTGATGTGGGTGTTCTGTGCATTACGGAGTGCCAGACGTCTTCACGATGGGGTACGGATTTTCTTCTCGTCAGTTCCTACTTTGGCGCTGACTATCGAACCAGATGTTGAATTCGCTGATGCGCGCGCCTCTGAGCTTCTTTGAATTGACTCCCACTGGGCGGTCAGGACTTTTATCTCCCAATTCTCGATCCTGCTGATACCATTTGTTGTAGGATTCTAAACCTCTTCTCGCGTGATACATATATCGTCGACCAAATTCTTGCACGAGTGATCCAGAACCTCTGTCGTACTTCTGCAGTCTGTCTCTCGATCATCGTTGTCATTGGTGGAAGCTTCCCTCCTTTCCTGATTGCGGTGATTCCCCTTGGTTGGTTCTATAGTCAGGTCATGAAGTACGCAGCTCTATCCTATGTGACCTAAATAATGCACACTCTGACTTGTTCTGTCCAGGTACTACCTTGCCACTTCGCGGGAACTCAAACGTCTTGACGCGGTTTCGCGCTCCCCGATCTTTGCCTGGTTTTCTGAATCTTTGGCTGGTCTCTCAACTATTAGGGCGTTCGGTCAACAATCCGTTTTTATCATAGCGAACCAGCGTCGCATTGATCGCAACCAGATTTGTTATCTCCCCAGCATTTCTGTGAATCGATGGCTGGCTGTCAGGCTCGAATTTGTTGGTGCCATGATTATTCTCATCGTAGCCTTATTGGCAATGACTGCACTTATTACAACTGGAGTCGATGCGGGATTAGTTGGTTTGGTGCTGTCATATGCACTGAATACCACGTCTTCCTTAGTGAGCCCTCTTCTTCTGTTTGACAATATCATTGTGCTGACATACCACAGAATTGGGTTGTTAGATCTGCAAGCGAGGTTGAGCAGAACATCGTTAGCGTTGAGCGTATCCTGCATCAAACAGAGGTAGCACCCGAGGCACCTCAAGAAATCCCAGAGAATAAACCTAGTGAGGTTTGGCCATCGAAGGGAGAGGTGGAATTCCGGTAAAGTCTTTGTTACATTTCACGTCTTTTCCTTCACTCACTGACCTTTTCAGTGGGTATTCGACACGGTATCGACCTGAGCTGGATTTGGTTCTAAAGGATATCACTATGACAATTGTATGCTCGACAATCTCACCACTTAAACCATAATATTAATAGGTTTCTAGAAACCCAAAGAAAAAATCGGCGTTTGCGGCAGGACAGGTGCTGGAAAGTCATCAGTTGAGTCTTATCAGATATAGATGTATTTGCCCATTACTCATATTTTCCTCATAGCTGCTCCTTGCTCTGTTCCGTATTATCGAACCTGTAGAGGGAACTATCTTTATTGATTCAGTTGACATTACCAAGATTGGACTGCATGACCGTAGGACAGCCTTCATTCGGAAGTACTTCCTGCTCACGATCTTCTTGCAGTTCGTTCTTCGATCTCGATTGTCCCACAATCGCCAGATCTATTCGAAGGGACGCTGAGAGAAAACATAGACCCAGTTGGAGAACATGCTGATGCAGACATTTGGATTGCACTGAGCCAGGTTTGTACTTAGCAATCTGGTCTCTACGTCGTACTAAAATGTACCAATCTTTAGGCTCATTTGAAGGAGTATGTGGAGAGCTTACCGGAAGGCTTAGATGCACCAGTGCGAGAGGGCGGCTCTTCCCTTTCCTCGGGCCAGAGGCAGCTGTTGTGTTTCGCGAGGGCACTGCTGCGCAAGGTACATTTCACCCCCCTTCTTTCTTCAACTGCTTACACTCTGTCGTCAGTCGAAAATTCTGGTTCTGGATGAAGGTAAATATTTTGGATCATGGTCTCAAATTTGTTTCTCAATCTATCCTCACGCTTTCAGCTACATCTGCCGTAGACCTTGATACGGATAAAGCCATTCAGGAGATCATTCGCGGGCCCGCCTTTGCTGATGTCACGATCTTTACAATCGCGTATGTCTTGATTTTTGTTGTTGTCGTGCCGGATGTTCTGACTGCGTTCAAAGGCATCGCCTTAACACAATTTTGGAGTCAGATCGTGTCCTTGTTATGGACTCTGGAAAGGTATGTCAGGTTGTATTGTTCTTCCGCCCCAAACGACTCACCTCGGTTTAGATGGCGGAATTCGATACCCCATCAAACCTGCTTGAAAATAAGGAATCTATCTTCTACTCGCTCGCTCGTGAGGCTGGCTTAGTTGGCACTACGACGGCGTAGAGATCTAGTTGTAGTATGCTGACTTTCATAGAGTTGAAGTCGATATCTTGATAAAACGTAAAATAGCGTTGCCGATCAATGACGGCATCCAAGGCAATTTAAGAATTTTGTTCACGACTTCCGTGGCACTCCACCACTTCTCTCTTTCTACATGCTGGCATGGCCACCCACGATTCTCCAGACGAAAAAGTTCGGCCAGATGTTCTAATTCCAAAGGAGCGCGACTTTGCCCCCCAAATTCACTCCGGGAGAGTAACTCCCCTACCCAACGACGTCGACCAGTCTTCCGATTCGGACACCACTGCCACGAACTCTTCTGACGAGTTCAACTGGGATGACGATGAAGACTTTAAGACGAAAGAAGAGAAAGTGAAGGCGAAGCGTGGAAGGGCGCTCTGGATGGGCTTCATGAAGCTTGCGAGATCGATTCGAGTCCTGCTCATCGGTGTACTCGTTGCTAGCATCTTGATTACACCGCTCCTCGTCGTTCAGCTGCGGTTTAAGGATGACCCTGTGCGCTCCCAGGTGCACGTCTGGTCTTTTTGGCTCACGGTTACATGGGCAGCTGGTTGCCTCACATATCTCCTCGTCGACGCCGTACCTTCCATCGTCATCCGCGTCATTCAGATATTCGGGGGTCAGGTTGAACGCCTCAAGATCCAGTTAGAGGTGAGTCCCTAAAGCCATACATATACAAGGGCGATGCTTAATAGGCCTCTCAGCTGGTTATGGCCGTTCCCGCGTGGTTAAAGCTCGTTCTTGACGTTTCATGGGCATGGATAAGTTTGTCTGTCATTAGGGCTGTGTACCACCCCCCTGGATCATACTGGCCCACAGTAAATCGGGTTATGCAGGTATTTGCTCAAATTGATCATGCATAATGCGTGTGCTCATTTTGTGGCAGTCGTTATTCGCTGCGAGTATTATATTGCTGGTTGAAAAGCTGTTCCTACAATTTGTCGCAATCAACTTCCACCAGAAAGCTCTGGCCGATCGGTTGGCCGAGAATCGTCTGGGACTCAAAGCACTCGACCGACTTTCAAATGCTCAGCCCACTTTTGTGAAGAAATCGCCCTATGCCAAGCGGGGTCACAAAAGTCCATCGGCTTCCGTCGACCTCTTTGGAATACCTCAGCGTGGTCATAAATCCGCGCAAAACAGTGCGGAGGGGTCTCCTGCACCGAGCGAGGGCCATGCGCCGGCGGAAACGCCGTCAAAGGCCTCACGGAGGCATGACAGGCAGCGGAGAAGACGAAAGGCCATGGCAAGTGTGATCGTTGATCAGGTGCATACCTTTTATATTTTAGCTTTCCCATATGTTTATGTCTTTATAAGGTTGGCGGGGCAATTAGCTCAGTGGCTTTGAAGAACTCGAAGTTCCATCAGGAAGGAGAGATTGGTGGTCTTCATTCTGCCCGGAGACTGGCCCGGAAGTTGTTCAGCGCGCTCAGTGATGTTGGCCCAGCGAGATCACATCTCACTGTTGATGGTACGTGTCGTTACCTACCCTTGACTCTGGAGCATTGGCTTATGGAGTCTCATAGACTTTGTTCCATACTTCCGTTCTACTGCTGAGGCCGTTCGTATTATCCAGTTCTCTTGCTCCTACGTATCAGCTCACTCTGTCATAGCACGAAGCATTTGCCTTGTTTGACAAAGATGGAAACGGTGATATCAGCAAACGAGAAATGCGTGAAGCCGTTCAACGAATATATCGAGAACGCAAGTCCTTGGTGGCCAGTCTAAAGGCGAGTCCATCCTGGATGTGACGCCGCTATTACTGATGGGAACTGCGTTCAGGATGTGGGCTCTATCGTTGCCAAGCTAGATGCCGTTTTACTGGCCGTCGCTCTTGTTGGAGTCATCTTTGTTTGTCTCCTCATCTTCAATCGACAAAACACAATAGCCTCTCTCGTTCCACTGGCGACTATCATTCTCGGCTTTTCATTCATCTTTGGACATTCAGCACAGACACTTTTCGAATCGGTAAGTCTAGATTATCAGGCGTACTCCCCGAGCTGACGGCATATGTATGCAGTTAATCTTTATCTTTTCGACTCACGTCTTTGATGTCGGGGACCTTGTGATGATCGATGACCAGGTGATTCACACATGGCCGCTATGCATGGTTAGTAGTTAATGTGAGCATCTTATAGGTCCTTTTTGTTCGCGAATTTGGTCTCTTTTCGACGACGTTCCGTCGTGTTGATGGCCAAGAGATTATTGCACCAAACGCCCTTCTGGCGAACACGAAACTAGTCCACAATTTACGCCGCAGTAAATCGATGTGTGTTCCTTCTGTGGAAATTGTCATGTCGGGAAACTTACTCAGTTTAGGTGGGAAACTACGAAGCTAACCATTTCTTACGACACGCCGTTGGAGATTGTTGATCAGCTCAAGTCCCGAATCAATGCATATGTTCAGGCAAACAACCGAGAATGGTCAGGATGCAATCTCAACATTGATAAAATGGAGTATCAGAATGCACTCCACCTTGTCGTTGCGATGGAGCGTAAGTTATAATAACCACACTTCTTTGGTCGGAATTTGACGAAATCGGTTGCGGGCAGATCGCCCGAATTGGCAGGATTGGGGTGGGCGCTGGGTCCGCCGCACCGCGTTTATGCGGAACCTCAAGGTTGTCCTTGAGGAGCTGGATGTGGAATATGCAATGCCTGTGCAGCCTGTGCTTCTCCCCCAATACACCGCGGGCGGTGGGGATCGAGGTCCCCAGTCGGCACCACACAATCAGGAGTCATTTGGAAATGCTGGCTCATTTCAGCGGACGGAGCACCTGGGAGCGGGGAGGTCGATGAGAGAGGGAGTGAGCAGCTTTGCAGATTAGAACACATACACGATCCCCATACGCTAGCATGCACTGGGCTTTCAAAGGACTGTAGATTACTTACTGTACATATAGAGATGCATCTCACGCTCGGGGGCCTGCGCGTCGAGCTGGTCAGGATCGCCGGAAAGGTTTCTTCAATTTTCAAATAATTTTCTCGACTTCTGCAACTTCCTTCAGGTCTTCCGACTCTCGAGTGCCTAGACTCGTGACCTGGTATTAGCGAGTCTCCAGGCGTGGAACACCTCTATCGCGACACGTCTACTCCGCTTCCTGTGGGTCTTCTTGTCTGGGAGGACCAGAACATCCTTCCTGGAGATCGTCACTGGGCAATAGCCTGGAAAGTCGGTGTGGCGTCGAACGGAGACAATGTCGATCGCCAGCTCACAATCGTGCGTGAGAGAGGTCCAACGGGGCTACTCAGCCACTTGACCAACTGGGGCCCTAAGACCAAGATCACCAGCGATAAGACGATATTTACTGATATTCATACCCATTGCTACGCTTACCTACGACCTGAGGCAATGGCTGGAGGGCATCGCAGCCGCGGAACCAGTTCTAAAGCCAAATGGCTGGTGGAACTGCCAGAACTGGGTCGTCTCCATTCTTGCCAAATCCATTCAGGGCGGCTTATTCTCCAGGGAGCAAGTAGAACCGGTTCTGACCCAGGCTGGCTGGACTGCGCCACTGCCTTGACTGTGACTCCAGTGCTATCTGACCCTTCTGTGAATACCGCTGCGCCTCCGTCTTCCGCTATCCATCTAAACTAACAAGTGCTTCAGCGCGTATCTGTATCCCGGACTGTGGTTGACTTCTCGATATAACGATCATTTCTACATTTTCCTCTTTCATGCCCCTCATTTCACACAGGGGACAACAGCTATGAGTCGCGAGCAGCCTTAGACGAGTGCTCTCCGTGCCACTCGATGAAAGCCGCTCATTTGAGGTATACCGGGACAGATAATTTGCCGTTCAACGCGGCGGTCATTGTTTTGCTGTTCAACGCGTTCACGACGCTCTCGCCGTTTTCAGAAAGGCTGATAGAATAGGGTATGGGCCACGTCGCTGTTGCCGACGTTCACGAAGAGCCTGGCAAGTGGGGATCCTTTTGTCAATGATGACCAGCGTCACCGTATCCGACAGTGCAGTCAATGACAGGTTCCCGACGGACAATTTGATGGTTTTTTGGCATCATTTGCACAGCTAGTATCAAAAGCACTCTTCTTGCACAGTGTGCACTCAGTATGGCTCAAATTTTCAGGATGAAACACAGATATAAAATTCAGCATCTCGGACAAAGACAATCAGGGTAAGAAATAGTATTCGAGCGAGAAAGGACAATCTAACGCAGAAGGAATCGGGATACGAGGAGTAACTATGATTTAACAATGTGGAAAAGCGTAGGGGTCTGTAGGAGTGCCTGGAGAGTAGACAATCGTATCACATATTGGAAAGATTAACCAAAGATTGAGGCGCAAATTTGTCGCCGTTAAATCCTGGAGCAATCTGACAGGGTCATTACCAGTTTCAGCTGTAGTGACGCCGCCAAGATGGTCCCCACAGAAAACAATACGCAAGCCTTGACACGTGTCATTTCTCCATCGTCCAATCCAATCAGAACATGAGTGGCGCAGTCCAGCCAGCCTTGGCGAGCACGGCTTCGACGTGAGGTCTGGATAGCAAGTTGCCCTGGATACATTTAACGAGAATGGAGACCACCCAGTGCTGACAGTTCCACCAGCCGTTGGGCTTCAGGACCGGTTCCGCACTTGCGAGCTGCTCCAACCACTGCCTCTGCTGATAGCTGAAGACACCGATGGGAACAAATGTGGCTGTCATGGTCTGGGAGTCACTAGTCCTCGTCTTTGGACCCCAGTTCGTTAGGTGGTCGAGCTCTCCAGTCGGACCTAGCTCGCGCACAACTTCGAGCTGGCGATGAACGTCGGCTCCGGTGGACCCCACACCGACCTTCCATACTATCGCCCAGTGGCGATCTTGGGGAGGGACATTACGATCCCCTCCCCAGACAACGAGATATACTGGGAGCGGAGCGACTGGGTCGCGGTAGAGGTGATCCACGTTGAGCGGCTCATAGACATCAGCGGGCCTCCCCATGTTGGGCAATATTTCGGCCATGTCAAATAATTGGTAAGAGCGTCGCTTCAGATAAAAGCAGTTACGGGGGATAAAGGTGGGCGATTTGGTTGACCTTTGGGAGTAGAAATCACCAGTATTTATAGGGCCCACATGAGGATAACAACAACAACAACAACAATCAGTCTGACTCAGGCGGGTATTCTCAACACCGATAAGGCCCACCAGAAGCAGGTAAACGGTTCTCAGGAGCCATGGAGTATATTCGTAAAGGGCACTAGGATAAGACCGTGAACAAAGCTAGCAAGATCTGAGCTTAGATGGGAGGAAGCCTGAATTCAAGATCTATCAGGCCACGATAAACAGCCACAGAAGTGAGGACAGAGTCAGAATTGCAGCGACAGGCACGAGATCCTAGGTCTTAGCGGTGGAGTCAGAGGCGACCTGCCTCATGGTGAGTTTCGCGGTCACCCGCATCACAAATATTGAACCGATACCGTCGATCACAGGGTCTAACTTGAACGATCATGATGCTGCACTAAAAGAATGATCGTATATGAGTCACTGGTGAAGACATATGAAGAAAGCCCGTACAACTCAAAGAACACGGTGCGGGCTCTGATGACGAACCAGATATGCAGGCCGTTGAACAAGCAGGTCCGAATTCCGTTGCGGCTGAGGCTCCACGTAGTATTTTTGCAGGCCCGGATTCCCGCCTGAGAATAGGGAGGTGTATGGTACTAGTAAGAGATGTCGAAAGAAGGCAGTGTAAACCGTACTTGTTGGGAAGGGGATAAGTATGAGAAATAGCCACATAACTCGGTAAGACCCGTGATAAGTACACCACATAAGCCCACATGACAAAAAATCACAGAACGAGGACGCATCGCAGTGAAGAATCAAGATCACGAAATATCTGCAGTGCCACGATTGCGAGGTCTGCGCCTCCACTACGCCTTGTAATGGCGATCCATTGGAAATATCACGAAGTAATCAAGTGGATTCAGGACTGAAGGTTGAACGTTGAACCCCAGGTCCACTCCAGGCTTGCCAGTCGAATAATAATCGTCAGCCTCCCCGATGCGGCGTGATAACCACCATTAGAAAAACAATGAAATCAATAAACTGCCAAAGGCTTATGTCCATTTTTGAGTTTCCGCATTGAACTTTAATTTTAAAAAGGAAATTTTGATGAGCAGCCAAACAAGACCAAGCCCGCCATCCCGACTCCTTTCGATCGTGTCGTCGGCAAAGCACGGTCACATGCTATAACACCTGTCTCTCCTTCCATCCATCGCCCCATCCACGAAAACGCCACACCGCCTTCCCACCTCCCCGCCTTTTACCGTTTCTCTTTTCACTGCATGAGAGACCCATGGTTGATTACCTGCAGCAGCGTAGCCACCTACCAGCTCCCGCCACCATTCCCCATCATCTGGCAAGTCGCCTTGACTGAGCGGTTCGACCTGCCCACACCTGAAATGTTCCCCGCCGTGTGCCGACCAGTCAGTATCCAGCTCTCCTAGTCTTAGGAGCCATACCCAACAAGCCTCCCACCGACGGAGGCTTCCCTCCCTAAGGACTGGCATTCCACCCCCCATTGGGACTTTCACCATGCTCGCCGAATTGCGCTCCGCCTCCCGTTTGTTGCAAGCAAAAGTTCTCGAGGGACTGTAGGATAGGCTGGTGGACCTGGTGGTGTACCAGTAGCAGAGCAGCAGATATGAAGATGAGTGCTCCCATATTTGGCTTTGAAGGGGGGGGGTGAGGATGGCTGTTGTATGCCCTGCCAACCCTGCACGGCCTACCTGAACTTCAATGTGTGGATGGCGTGAGGAGGTGACATGCACATGTCATCGTTCGGAGGCCGTCGTCGCCAACTCAGCCAGTCGTTACACTTCTCGTAGTATACAGTACATACTTCAAAATTCAATCACAATTTTGTTTCTTTGACTTTGGAGACCGGCTCACAACTCAAGCCCAAAAGTCATTCTGTGACTTTGATAAATACTTCAGTAGTAGAGCATATTCGCAACGGCTTTCAAATTCTTGGAAAGAAGCCGTCAAATTTCTGTTCGCCGAATTTGGAGGCAGTTTCCCACCATTGCCCTCAGTGCAGATTCGTTGATTGGGGAGCGCTAACCACGAAAAAAGATATTCTAGCGTATTCTGATGTCCAATGGTTGCCCCCTCAGGAAAGAACAGAGGTGCAGGAGGGAGTGGGAGGTTTGGGCGAATGAGGCATCGAGAAAGGTCTTCCCGATTTGGTGGCAACCTTCCGAATGAGGACGAACCAAAATTTTGTTGAAAGGCAATCAAATTTTTGAAGTTTTCGTGATTTTGGCGGTTGCGAATATGCTCTAGTAGAAGGACTTGTCGAGAATTATTATTACCCCGCCCTCTGATGATCCAGCGCGGTTTGGCGCTCATCCAATTTGGGACGCTGTCGCCCGACGCCGGCAAAGGCCGCGATCAAATTTCCTTTTTGAAATTAGAGTTCACTGCGGAAAGTGAGTAACTGCTTATGTCTTACCAGCGACGTTTAAGTTCGTGCTGGTCATCATGCATGATCAGCACAAGACAAGACGTCCTTGAACACCGGATGGTCCCTGGGACTGCATATTACGTCGTACCTGCCGGAATGCTGTTCAACTTTCAACTTTGGTACTCTTCATGGGACGTACTTACCCATACTCTTCACTGGCCTCCCATTCGCACACATCATCTTTCCGGGTGGCAGGGTCCTTCGCAAGACTCACCCTCGGATCCTCCTTGATCCAGTGTACCTTTGCAAGGTTTACCTCAACCTGATGCTGCTTCTCTGCGAAGCGCACTTGCCAAGCGATTGACTGCAGCTCTTTGGTGGACTGGACTAATGTCCTGATGTCGTCCAGTATTTCATTCTGACGTCGTCTTCCTACCAGCACTCGCACATGCATCAAACCGGGCGCCCATTCCATGTTAAGCGGCATCGTATCGCAATCGGGCCATTCTCCTATACATAGAGACTTTAGGTCCGGAAGGACCCATTTCCCGGCTGCAAGCCTGAGAACATTGTTCCGGTCTGTGTCGAGGGAGCGTAAGGGTAATTGCACGATCGCCGCGAGGGCATCGGAGTCTGGGGCCCACATTGCCAAACTCTGGAGATTGGTACATACGGAAAGGAAGCATAGGCAAGCGGTGGACGGGACCAATATAAACAGCATGAGATTACGGAGGTGGGCTGCGAAGAAGGCAGACGGGCGGTGTGATACGGCGACTGTGAAGAGTTGTTCATCCGATACGTTGGACAGCCTGTTGTATGGACTGGGACGGTGAAGGATCACTGTTTCGTAAAGAATGGGTTCTACGCTGAGGTAGAGTTTGAATGAGATCTTGAGGGGGATGAAGCATTGGGGTTTGCTGGGAAGACTTACCGTGATTGAACGCGCTTTGAGACAGTGGCTAGCCATGCATCGGACGGTTGGTGGGGACGCATGCTGACTGTCCATTCGCAGATTAGATCCTCGATTTCAGGCGGAAAGTTGAAGAGCATGCTGAGGTTTTGATAGAGATGGGGAAGGTGGATAGCTCGGTAGTTTCAAGTTGCAAACCAGCGATGAGACCATAGCTCGAGAAACCACTATAAATAACCAAGTCAGACAAAGTCGCGATGTGAAGCAACGCGTCAATCTCCTTGCTGATCAGGATATTGATACAGGCTGAACTTCGAGCGGAACGCGGATTCTGGAGGAACGAGATGCATCAATAACATTACCATGAGAGCAATCGGAGTCTCTTGCTCGGAGGCGAAAGCGCAGATTCCGTTTTCCTTCGCCGATGGTGGCTGTGCCCCGATGCTTGGCAGGACCCTCTGAAGTACACACTTCCACGTTACGTTACCTCCTCGACACACCATACGTCGACACCACCACAAAATGCGGCCAACACTGCTCCTGCTCTTCGTAGCAGCGACGGCAAATGCACTCCACTTCTACCTCGACGCCAACCAGAAGCGGTGCTTCATCGAGGAACTGCCGACAGACACCGTAGTTGAGGGTCAGTAGCACTCGTACGTGTTTGTATAGGTTGTACTAACTATGTTGGGTGGCGTAGGGAGCTACCGTGCGCTGGAATGGCAAGAGGATAAGCAGATGTATCTCGAGAACAAGGAAATAGGCATCATCGTCGAAGTCGTCGTACGTCCCACCCATCCCTCAACTTTCCCCAGCCTCACATTCATATGTTCTCTACCTCACAAGGAGTCCGAATCGGAAGACATAATCGTCAAAACCACCGGACCGAGCGAAGGCAAATTCACCTTCACCGCACACGACGCAGGCGACCACTCCATCTGCCTCTCCACGAACTTTACGACGTGGTTCAGCCACACGCACATCCGGCTCTACCTCGACATCGTCGTCGGCACCACCAAGCCCGACATCGAGCACGATAGGACACACGTCTCGGGCCTGGCGGCCAAGGTACGCGACCTCAATGATAAGTTGGAGGATATCAGGCGGGAGCAGCAGTATCAGAGGGAGAGGGAGGCAGATTTTCGGGACCTGAGCGAGGCGACGAATTCGAGGGCAGTATGGTATAGCGTTGCGCAGATCGTGGTACTCATTGGGACGTGTGCGTGGCAACTGAGGCATTTGAGGGTGAGTTCTATGTTGTGTTGCAGTGAACCGTGTCGCTGGATGATTCTGACGTGGGTTTTGCACAGAGGTTCTTTGAGGATAGGAAGAGTCGGTAGCTGGTAGATCGACTTGTCTCTCTCTCTCATGAGCTTTATGACGGATTTATTGGCCGTGGATTGGATATATCCAAGTATCTACGACTCGGAACTCTCGAGGCGTAGCAGGTTCTTCTTGCCCTGCTGGCCCTCCGAGATTTTGGTGATGACATCTCTGACTTTCTGTCCCGCCTCCTCATCCGAGTCCTCTGCGCTAATAGATACAATCTCGTGTTTTGGGGGTTTCAGCTGTTAAACACCGTATGGTGAGGTTATGCACTTGGACAGGTAAAGTTAACTATGCTCGCACCTTGCCTTGCCCCATGAGGTTGACGAGCGTGTTCATTACCTGTTCTTGTTCCTCGCGGGGTCTGGTGAGGTACCACTGGCTTTGCCAGAAACCATGCGCCGTGAGGTTCTTGAAAATGAAGAGAGAGGTCGGCAACGATAATGGCTGCTTTGACATCGCGCCATAGGATACGAGGTGCGCGTTGTTGCCAAGTAAACGCGTCATGAGAGTCGTCTCTTTACCACCTGCAGGCATGTCAGCTTCCTAGATGTGAAAAGAGATTGTACCAACGTACCGACACAGTTCAGGGCTAGACTGATGTTCTAGTTGGACAATGTTAGCAGAAGGCAAGGCAGCAGGAAGATGGAGAACTTTTCCGCCTGTCCATTCTTTCACGTCATTACGCAGCGACTTGTCGGTAAGCGCGTCATAAGTGAGCACTTTCGTGGCACCGAGATCTTCGAGCTGCTTGATCAACTCTGAGAGATTCTCACTGGGGAATACCAATAACTCAGGGACAAAACCAGTAAAGATGGGTCGAAAACATACCGAGGTCGCACAAAGTTCAAGGTTTTTAGACCTCTGGAAGCAGCGATCTGAATCACAGCTTGACCGACCTAATTATCGGAGATGGAGCGCTTCCGGGCTATGGAATGCGTGAAGAACGACGAACAGCACTGTTGGCCCCGTTCTGGATGACCCAGTCGCCCTCCTGCAGCGGAACAAAGTCCTTTAACATGTTATATGCCGTCGGCGGGTTTACCTGTGAATCGGAGATAATGAGACAACGAAATAAAGAAGAATGGTCGTGGGAGTACCGTCATGGTTGCGGCATGCACTTCGGTCAACCCGTCCACGCGCGGAACCTTGACTATGTCGTGCACACCGACATTCTTGCCTGTGCACCACGTCCCGATTTGGGCTTTGGTCATCACGACCCAGTCGTCCCTCGACAAACCACTGACGCCGTCCCCGATAGACGTCACCCGTGCAAGGCCCTCGTTCCCACCGACGAATACAGGCTCGGCAGTGAGACCAGGCGTCGGGCTCGGTTTCGCGGGGTATACACCCTCGATAACGTTGAGGTCGGCGGGGTTGATGGGTGCGAGAAGAAACTTGACATTGACGGTGTTGGGCGCGGGTGGCGGGAGGGGTCGGAAAGAGACTGCCGTGAGTACTTTGGCGGGATCACCGTTCTGCGAGTAGACGATGGCACGGTTTGTGCATTGGGAGAGCAGCCGGCGCGTTGAGTGAAATGCCATGAGAGAGAAACAGAAGAGATGATATCATTTCGTAAATAGTTAGCAATAATTTATGTCGATCGCGTGTCGGCTACCTAGTTTAGCCGGTGCAGAGCGCGACTCTCCACCTCGTTCTCACAACTCCAGCTCGTGGTATCGAATATCCAGATTGGTTTCCTTGCTTGTCCTCCTGGGAGTGAATCCCGTCGTTTTTGGATCGTCTTGAGAACATGCTCCTTCCATCGCGTTCCGGCCTCACAGCTGTCATCCACAAATATAATTCCACGCTCAGCCCATATCGCCTCGCCTAATGTCATGGACCAGCCACAACCTAGGAGAAGCGATTCCAGTGAATGGAGACGTTGTGTCCGAGGGACAGAGATCTTTGACCCAGTAGACTTTCCTCGTGGCTTCGCAAACCACACCAGAGCGTTCTCGAGGAATTTACTTCCGGATGCAGGCACGCTCTCCACGGAACGCAACGTCTCTTCACACGACTTGGCTTGTGGCATGAAAACATCGTAAGCCAATGTAGGCATGGGAGGGCTTGCACGCAGTGGCATTCTGCTCTTGTCCGGTTTTTGCGACACAACAGGCGATGTTATCTGCAACACCAGGCTCTGATCCTCGTCGACAGCGACGGTAGGGGTGGACACACCGCTCATCGCATTCGTCCTTGGGCCAAGCGGTCGCGTTGCAGGTTTCACTTGGCTGCCCGTCACAGGCGGCGTTCTCAAATGGTCGATCTTCGTCCTCACGCGCTTTGGTGACGGAGTCCTGATATCTTCCTCGACGCTGCTATTCTCCCTTGTCCAGCTCCTCCCGTCCATAGTAGCAAACCTTTCTTCCCACACTTCCGCCGTCGCCTTCCGCTTGAGCAAGGACTTGGCTCCGGGGGATGCGACTTTACCCCAGAGTCCACTACAGATATCCTTCGCTTCTTTACGCGAACTGTCTCGCCCAATTACATCGCATGCAATCCGGTGCAGCTCCTGCAGGTCGACACCGTCGCGCCAGCTGCGTTCGCTGGCTCGGTGGATCTTGGTCACTCGCGGGAATCGGAGCTCGTAGTTCTATGATTTATGTTTATGTTAGATGAGAGCAGGACGGATGGCAGATGAGATTGGACCTGGCTTTGATGAGCTTTGGTAAATCCTGCGCCGAAAAGTTCTGCAAGTAAAGGCGTGTGCAGCAGTAGCCGGGGAGGCTCTAGGCCAGGAAGCAATGTAAAGGTATATGGCAAAGTTCGTGGACGCTATGGGTATAATTGAGAACAGGGGAAGGGTATGGGGTGGGATGACCCACGGAGGATGCATGGTATGGAACTGATTCTGAGTTTTTGATGAGAAAGTTCACTTCTTCCAGCTGCTGTCGGCTCAATCCGTACGACACTGTGAAGTATACTTCGAAGTGCGGTCGTCGAGATGGCTACATTCGTTGAGTACGAAGTATGACAAGGAAACACAGAAAATTAATCACCTGGCGTCTGATTTCTTGGGCATTCGCAAGGCCGCCGATATACAACGTGGTAAGTGTATTGGGCTTAACTATGGAGCCATTGTGAGCGCTGCGCCGGAAAGAAGACAACGTTCTAATACCTCTCAACTTTCGTGCACGCGCCTTCTCCCACCCCGCACCAACGACGACAAGGTCAAGGGAATCTCCATACCCGGGTATATAATCCTTCTTGAGCTTGACCCACGGCATCCGGAAATCATTATACCGTGCTTCGTCGGCCTTGAGTACGATCCCCTCCTCGTGAGTCGCGATAATGTCCGCGAAGATCTTTTCCAGCGTGCTTTGAGCATTTTCGTCATCGTCCATGTGGATCGATACGCGTTGTGAGAGCATGCACTCCCCGGGTGTCGCTGTGATCAAAGATTCGAGTAGTTCTCGGCGCTGGGAGTATGGGACGTGCAGAAGGGAGGAGGAGTTGAGAGCAAGGATGTCGAAGAATACGAGCCCGAGACGACGGGTTTCGGAATGGGTCGTCATCATTGAGGCTTGTGAACAGCTTTGAGAGGGCTATCGTGAGAAGGGGAGACATGTGGGACTGGAATGATGCTACTGACGACTCGAGGCTTGACTGGGATTCAGCCTGTACGTGTGCGTTATGGGTGCTGCGAATGCCATATGCGGTTTCGCCGACAAGCCCACGGATTCTCCAGAACTCTGTGAAGGAAACGGGACAGCAAACGATGAGATAAATTCTTGAAAAGCGGACTAATGAAGAGAACCGTACCATCGATGTTCTCCCCGTCGAATGGGACCATCTCTGCGTCGAGAATAACGCTGCTCTTGACTTCGGACCGTCCTTCACCAGGTATCCCGTATTTCGACAGCCCAAGAGCACGGTAGATAACGTCGTGAATACCTTTCCTATCCAGAGTAGAGTCTCTCTTGCTTTTGCTGAAGATTGTGATCTTGGCTGCATTGTTCGCCGAAACTTCAACATGGATCTGCGCTCGCTCCCCATCGTATTTCGTCTCGGCCCAAACTTTCTGCGAACGGTGGAAAAACCCAAGCGCATGCCTAGGGTCTCTACCTTTCTCGGATTTCGGCATCTAGCGTTCGGTTAGGGAGATTTCAAAAAATGTTGCAGGGGATCGATTACCGTGACTGGAGTGCCTATTCGCGGGACGTTCCGGCTCCTTTCGGCGGGAGGCAGCTCAAACTCGTTCGCGACTTCCGCAATCGTTGACTTAACGAGATACGCATTGCGCATCCACCCGGAGGGGTCCCAGAGTTCCATGGCATGGTAGATGGTGAGCATCTTGACGGACGCGGAGTTAAAATCAATGAGAGATGCGGTGTAGTGCATTTCCTGAAGTGGATATAATATGGGTTGCAGGTCCTTCAGTATTATCTGCGTAAGGAACGACGCGTCGATAGGCGACAACGTGCAGAACAGATCTTTCAGGATGGAAAGGCGGCGGCGACGCGTGCCGTGCGGGTATTTCTTCCGCACGGAGACATGCGAGTACCCTGAGAGCGAGGCCAGCTCGTCGAGGAGCGTGTCCACTTGCTCTATAGATAAAGGACTGATGTGTCCATCGACGGTCTGGCAGGCACGGAGTCAACAGCAATCGCATCACCCGAGTCAGAAATGCTCATACCGGGCACGCGTTCTCGAGTGCGAGCCGCAGCTCTTCCCCGAGGCATCCTGAACAGCTTTCGGAAAGCCATTTGCGGAGCTTCTGTGGGTCCATGCCGAAGCACTCCGCGAGACGGTGCGAGAGCTTCGTTTCTTGCATGTTGTATTTGCGGGAGATGTCTTCTTCGGGGAAGAGTAGCTTGAAGACGATCGCGGTGGTGCCTGTGGGAAGGGGAGAGTAGACCTTGCGGAGCTGTGTGACCCAGCGACCGAAGACATCGCGGGCTGGGTAGCTTTGGTTGCTCCATCCATGACTTGATCGCGCTTTTTGAGGCTGGAGTCGTGAAATTTCGCGTAGAAGGGAGCAGAAGCTAGGAGAGGGATATATATGGTAAAATTATTTTATGAATTTTGGTTGGGAGGAACATACAAGGAGAATGGGACGCCGTCTGCGAGATCACTGGATGCTTGGGACATGGTGGTCGCAGACAGGGACGATCATAACAAGCGCAAGCAACGCGTTCACCATCATGTTTATCGACCTCACGTGCCGCGCATACGCGAACACGACAAGCGCCCTAAGCTTCGTCGTTCGACTAGGAAATTTCGTTGCTCTTGTTGCTGCTTCGAGGCAGCGCCAATCGACGGCGATATGCGAAATATGCTTTCCACTAGGCAAACCGGCGCCAATCCTAGCTCCATTTCTCTCTTTAAGGGCCCCCAACTTCGACGGTGGGCTTCCTCATGGATTCCTCTCGGACTACCAAGCTCAACAAGCACCTCGATGCCATATTATATGGACGACAACAAATAAACCCTCAGAATGCCGCATTATTCATAGAGGCTGTATGTGCGCAGCAAGATACGCCGTCCTGTGTCACCAAAATTATAGCAAGCAAATCTGGCCTTGATGCCATCCAGTCTGCAATGCGCTTTACGCTGACCCCGGCATTCTTCAATGGAGGGGCTACACAGTTGCTGTCTTATCTACAGGTGCCAACACTGAAGGATGTCGCAGGCGGTTCTCTCCTGAACGAGGTGGTTGTGAAGATCGTAGAGCCATCGATCTTTTGGGACCCATTTCGCAAGTCGTTCGCCACAGGATCGCTAGAGGCCAACGGGCAACTCTGTTTTGCTTGGCTCCTTCATTACCTCGTCTCGCTCCCATCATCGGTCTCATCTGTGTATCGTGATCAAGCGCCACTGGTCCTCGATGCACTTCTTGCATCGTCCAATAATGGTGTCAGGACATTCGGGCAAAAGATCAAGCACATCTTGGAAACCTGCAGCACTGGTGCCCTCGTCAGTGGGCAGGATGGTCCCGGTGGCCGTCATGACAACGATTTCGTCGATTTCCGTCATATTTCCATCCTTCCGACTTCAGACGAAGTAACTTCCACCGACCCTCCCTTTCTCAGACGCAGTGTGGCCTTAGAAGATCCTAGCACAGAGTCGACACGACAGGCTACGCACCTTGATAACCAGTTCCGCCTTCTCAGAGAAGACATGCTGTACGAGATGCGCGAGGAGCTGCAGATTGCCTTCAAAAAGAAAAAGGGTTATCACAGACATTTCGTTATCAACGGATTGACCGTCATGGCCCTGCATTGTGGACCAGACAATAGGCGATGCAAATGGGGCATTACCTTGGGATGTTGGGATGATTTCCCTCAGCTGAAGGATGTCAAGGATCGGAAGAAAGCTTTGACAGAGAATCGAAACATCCTTCGCCACCAGTCATTGGCCTGCTTGATTGCTGATGACGATATTGTGGCCTTTCCCACTGTCAACCGTGATGAAGATCTCCTTGCCAAGAAGCCACCTGTAATAGTGCTCCAGTTTGAAGGAGAGGCCACAACGATCAAGGCCCTGCTCAAGCTCAAGACATCACAGAATATTCGACTTATCCAGATTGACACGGCAATCTTTTCCTATATGCCGATCTTGAAGGCTCTCCAGCAGACGACTACCATGCCACTTTCCCCTGAGCTGTTGCTCTGGAAAGAGAATAGTATCATGTCACAAACCGAAGAGCACCCTACGGCACTTGTTCAGGCATTGCGAACGAACCCGCAGCATGATATCCAAGGACTATTGAAGACGAAGAAGAGCATCAGGCTTGATCGCTCCCAGGCCGCCTCCCTAATTTCGGGCCTCATGCAAAAGGTTTCCTTGATCCAAGGACCGCCCGGTAAGTCTTCCCAGATCTTCGAATCGTTCTATCAACTTATAGAATACCATCGTCAGGAACGGGGAAGTCTTTCATTGGCACCCTGATAGCAAAAGCTCTCCACGACTTCACAACAAAGACCATCCTTGTTGTCTGCTACACTAACCATGCCTTGGACGATATATTGGAAGGCCTGCTTGACATAGGCATTCCCCAAGACAGTATGGTCCGACTCGGCGGCAAATCGACCAGTCGTACAGAGCCGATGATGATGCAGAAACAGAAATCAACATTTCGACGGGACAAAGGTGGCTGGGCTCTCATTGATAACCTCAAGGTTACATCTGAGGTATTTCGTGAAGATCTGGAGAAGAAATTCTCTAGATATATTCAGTCGAATATTTTACCGAGGGACATTCTGGTTCACCTGGAGTTTGAGGAACCCGCATATTACGAGGCGTTTCGTGTTCCCCAAGCTGATGATGGCTCAACCCGAGTTGGAAGGAAAGGAAAGGCTGTCAACAAATTCTACCTTTTCGAGCAATGGAACAAAGGTTGGGATGCGGGCATTTTCAAGAACGAGCGTCACATCAAGGCAGCTTCGGAAATATGGTCTATGCCTGTTCTGGCACGCCGAGAACAAATCGCAAAATGGATGGATGCGATATTTCGAGAGCAACTTGACGAGATATACGCCGCGGCCACCCATTATAATGGCTATCAAGATAAATTGGCCCGACATTGGTCAGAGAAGGACACCGAGATTCTGAAAGGCAAGCGAATCATTGGGTGCACAACTACGGCTGCAGCGAAGTATAGCGAGAGTATACAGGCGGCATCGCCGGGGGTTCTTCTGGTCGAGGAAGCCGGTGAAATCCTCGAAAGTCATGTCCTGACCGCTCTAGGCCCAGAAACATCTCAACTCGTTCTTATAGGAGATCACAAGTAAGTCGAACCTCCTTGCATATAGTTACCTTATTAACTGTCCTCGCTTTTAGGCAACTCCGTCCCAAAGTCAACAACTACAAGCTCACCGTCGAAAAAGATGAGGGCTTTGACTTGAATAGGTCTCTCTTCGAACGACTCATACTCAAAGGGTATCCACACGAGAAGCTCACGGAACAGCACCGTATGCGCCCAGAAATTTCAGCGCTGATTCGTGCTCTTACCTATCCGGAACTCGTGGATGCTACAAAGACCCAGAATCGCCCCAACCTTCGGGGTGTTCAGGACAATATCGTCTTCGTCAACCATGACCATCCCGAAGATAACGCTCTGCAACTCAAGGACCGTCGAGATGGCGATTCGACATCCTCGAAGCATAACACGTACGAAGTGGAGATGGTTTTGAAGATTCTTCGGTATCTTGCGCAGCAAGGTTACGGGACCGATAAAGTCGTGATCTTGACTCCATATCTCGGACAGCTCCAGAAGCTTCAAGCTGCTTTGAAGAAAGACAATGATCCCATCCTCAATGACATGGATTCTTTCGATTTGGTTCGAGCTGGGCTCCTCCCGGCAGGAACAGCGAAACTCACAAAGAGGCCAATTCGGCTCGCAACAATAGGTTCGTGTTCATTTCGATTTGTCTTGGAGTGTTCTGACTCGCAGTCTCAGACAATTATCAAGGCGAAGAGAGTGATATTGTGATTGTGTCGCTCACAAGGAGCAATGCCCAGCATGATATCGGCTTCATGTATTCTCCAGAGCGTCTTAACGTTCTACTTTCGCGAGCACGCAATGCCCTCATCATGATAGGTAATGCAAGGACATTTGCGAACTCGCGTAAGGGTGGGCTACTCTGGGGAACATTGTTTGAGTTGCTCAGGGGTGGAAAGCATGTTTACGAAGGAATGCCCGTACAGTGCGAACAGCACAATGATAGAAAGGCGATTCTCAGTAAACCTGGAGACTTCGAGGACCATTGCCCCGACGGCGGATGTATGGAACCATGGTAAATGTCACAGTTATTCTCAGATGAGCTTGCTCTTATTGATCGCCATGATCTCCTTTCGCACCAGTGGTACAATGCTTAATTGTGGAGTCCACCCTTGTCCATCCAAATGTCATCAGCTCTACGATCATTCGAAGATGCCTTGTCTGCAGATCGTGCGCTCTCAATGTTCGAACGGACATCAGCAATCTTGGAAATGCCATCAGAACAAGCCCAGCACATGCGCCAAGTGTGAACGGGCAGCGAAGCTCGCAGAGGAGAAACGCCAGAAAGAGTACGAATTACAGCAGAAACGGGACGCTGAACAGCTTGAACATTCGCGAAGGATGGCTGCCTTGGATGAGCAGATTGCACAGCAGGAACAGTCGTTGATGGACTCTCGTTCGAGGGAGGAAAGAGAAGCCGCGTTCCAGCAGCGAGGAAAGGATCTGGAGGCAGCCATTGCCAGGGCTACTGAGCCGCAGGCTCCTCAAACGGCATCTAGTGCTCCTTCCAAACCATCGACCGCCCCGTCACAACAGAAACCAAATGCCGAATCCCAACTGGCGGGAAGCCCAGGTTGGTCAATATTTTCTGCTTGGCGAGGCCTCTTTGGGCATGCAGACCCATGCAATAATGATTCTTCGCCAGGTACACCACTAGAAACGCCAAAGTCTCCAAGCACAAATGAGAAGTTGCTGCCCATTGCCCCATCAGCGTCCCAGACAGAATGGCAGCGACAGAAGGATGTCGAAGGTGCAACGAACGACGCGATCGATGCAATCATGGATATGACGGGTCTTGAAGAGGTCAAAGAGCAGGTCCTCATTATCAAGGTCACGATTGATACAAAGAAGCGTCAGGGGGCATCTTTCAAGCAGGAGCGCTTCAACATCGTTCTTCTGGGAAACCCTGGAACCGGTAAGTCTTATTATGCATCGTGAGTTCGGACGATTTTCTCACTCGTTCTGGGATAGGGAAAACCACGGTTGCTCGATCTTACGCAAAATGTTTAAGCTCTCTTAAAGTTCTTCCAGGCGATGCCTTCATTGAAACGACAGGCTCACGTTTAGCTAATGAGGGCGTTGATGGGATTAAAAAGCTTATAGAGGGCGTTATCAATGCTGGAGGCGGCGCCGTTTTCGTTGATGAAGCCTATCAGCTCACGAGCAAGCACAACTTCCAAGGCGGTCAGGTCCTCGACTTTCTTCTCGCTGAAATGGAAAACAACATTGGCACCATTGTTTTCATCTTGGCGGGCTATAACAAAGAGATGGAGACTTTCTTCGAGCACAATCCCGGCCTTCAAAGTCGGGTCCCATACAAACTCCATTTCTCTGACTATACCGATAGCGAGCTGCTCACCATGCTCGATAAGCTGGTGCAGAAACGATTCCAAGGAAAGATGAAAGTGGAAGACGGAGTCGGCGGCCTGTATGTTCGCATTGCAGTACGGCGCTTGAGCAGAGGGAGGGGACGAGAAGGATTCGGGAACGCAAGAGCGCTGCAGAATATGCTCGATGAAATCTTACGTCGTCAAGCAAAGCGGTTGAACGAAGAGCGTCGAAGGGGACGGTTTCCCGATGACTTCCTGCTTTCCCAAGCCGATCTCATTGGACCCGACCCATCGCAGGCCATAAAGGAAAGCGCAGCATGGACTAAACTTCAATCTCTCGTTGGTTTGCAGGCCGTCAAGGACTCTGTCAGTAGCCTTATCAGCCTTATCGAGACCAACTATCAGCGGGAATTGCAGGAGCAGAAGCCCGTTGCCACCTCATTAAATCGAGTATTCCTCGGGTCTCCCGGAACAGGCAAGACGACGGTGGCTAGTCTATATGGCCGGATATTAGCAGACTTGGGACTTATCAGTAATGGGGAAGGTAAGAACCCCCTCAGTTCTATGGATGTCATAATAATATTCTTGGGGATGGCAGTCTTAGTGAAAAACCCAGCCGATTTCATCGGGTCTGTCCTTGGGGAATCGGAGACGAAGACCAAGGCCATTCTGGCCAACACAGTCGGAAAGGTCCTAGTTATCGACGAGGTTAATCACTAATCCACAGATTTCAATTTCACAGTACTGATATCAAAATATAGGCCTATATGCTGTACGGAGGTGGTGGGGATGTCGGAAAGAGCAACGACATGTACAAGACTGCAGTCATTGATACCATGGTGGCCGAAGTTCAAAGCGTCCCTGGTGAAGATCGTTGTGTTCTGCTACTGGGCTACAAAGAACAAATGGAGGAAATGTTTCAAGTAGGTTTCGTACTGTGGCACTTGTACTCACCGACTAACTGTCGGTCCCAAAGAACGTCAACCCAGGTTTATCTCGACGCTTTGCTATCGACAATGCGTTTAACTTCGAAGACTTCAGTAACTCGGATTTGCTCAAGATTCTCAATTTCAAATTGAAGTCACAAGATCTGTCAGCCTCGGATGCTGCTAAAGATGTTGCGATTCAAGTGCTGGATCGTGCGAGGAATCGTCCAAATTTTGGAAATGCTGGGGAAGTTGAGAATCTCCTTGGACAGGCCAAAACTCGTTACCAGACGCGACAGAAGAAGGAATTGGAGAAGTCATTTGACATCGTCTTTGAGCCACAAGATTTCGATCCTGACTTTGATCGCGATGCTCATGCATCAACGAATCTCACCAAGCTCTTCGAGGACGTAGTTGGTTGCGAAGAAGTCGTGAAGAAACTTGGGGATTATCAACAGCTGGCCCGTGCTCTGAAGCATCGGGGCGTCATAGATCGAGATCAAATTCCTACAAACTTCGTCTTCAAAGGTCCTCCCGGTATGTTAGTTGCCCCCTGAGACATTAATGCAAGTTATAATGGCCATTGATTCTAGGTACGGGAAAGACAACAGTTGCCCGCAAGATGGGTCAAGTCTATTATGATATGGGCTTCTTATCCTCCAAGGAGGTCGTCGAGTGCTCCGCATCCGATCTCGTGGGACAGTACGTTGGACATACTGGCAAGAAGACGCAGCAGCTTCTGGAGAAGGCCCTAGGCCGAGTGCTTTTCATCGACGAGGCATACCGATTGAGCGAAGGTCATTTCGCCAAGGAAGCCATCGATGAGCTTGTCAGTCTTCTCACACAAGAGAAATTCAAGGCAAAGATCATCGTCATACTTGCTGGGTATGATAAGGATATGAACAAGCTCATGGCCGTCAATTCTGGTCTTGCCAGTCGATTCCCGGAACAAATACATTTCAAGAACATGGAGCCATCACGCTGCCTCGAAGTCTTGCATCGCGAACTGGCGAAGAAGAATGTTCTGCTGCCGGGATTAGAGGATCCGTCTTCATCTATCTACATCCAGATGGCCAGTCTGATCAGTGAATTATCCGGTTTGCCGTCGTGGGGCAACGCTCGGGATATGATCACTTGCGCGCGGAATATGATTAAGTTGGCTTTTTTGGAGGCCGCAAATCAACCAGTGGAGGCATCCATAACGCTGTCAGGGGAGGACGCTGTGAAATGCATCGAGACCATGTTGGCCGAGCAGCGAGAGAGATGCGCTAATGTGCCCAAGAAATTTCCATCTGATTTTTTCGGGGGGATGAGAGAACCGGTACGCACCGCCGACCCCCCTGCTCCACCCATCACCCGCACGGCACAACCACAGGTCGCAAAAGCCCCTCCTCCACCTGAAGTCAAGGTTCCTGAACCTACTCCCACAGATCCTTCCGACTCTCGCGATCCTGGAGTATCGGACGCTGTGTGGAATGCATTACAGGCCTGCAAGAAAGCTGAAGAGGAGCGAATTAGAAAGGACAGGGAGGACGCTGAGAAACTGCGAGTCGATATCCAGAAACAAGAGGAAGCTGCTCGGAAACAGCAAATCATTGCCCAGGAGCTCGCACGGCGCGAGGCAAAGGATGACGCCGAACGACAAGAGCTCAAGCGTCAGCGCGAAGCTGCACGATTGGCGCAACTCAAAGCTTTGGAAGAGCGCCGCAGACTGGCTGCAGTTCTTGAGAAGAAACGGAGGCTTGAAGAAGAGCGTCAGAAGAAGGAAGCGAAGGCACAGGCAGCCTTGCGTCAGATGGGTGTCTGTTCTGCGGGCTTTCGTTGGGTGAACATAGGTTCGGGGTATAGATGCACAGCTGGGGGTCATTATGTTTCCAATGACCAGCTCGGTGTCTGAGTCCATTTGCATTTTATGCTTTGGTGCAATTTTTCCGGGACTACCTTCTGAACCAATTGCCAAATACATACACGTACTAGCGTATGTACTCGTAAACTTGAAGGGCTACGTATACTCCTTGTACTTAGATTTTTTCGAAATACAATTTTGAGTACATACCGGAACGTGAGATACCGAGCTCTTTCAGGCTCTTTCACTTCCTTCGGCAAAACGAGCAACCGAATATCACTCCCACCGCCGTTAAGTATTTTGAGGCCGGTCGAGGATATTCCCTGTATCAGTTGCAATGAGCATGTGGTCTTCACAGGCTGTTGAGGTCAAGGGAAAGTGGGAAGTGAAAGGAAGTGAACGACGACTGAGATTTATAAGGCAGCTACGCAAGCCACCCGTTCCCTGCCAAGAACGATTGCTAGTGACCGGAAAGATCTGACAGCGCTAAAACCTCCCTTCGCTGCGCCGGGCATCGCCAAGTTCTCGGTCTCTACGCAAAAAAGTCAGCCGAACCGTCGGGCTGCATAGGCACCGTCAGTTGCAAGCCCTTTGCTTCCTTCCCCCACCCTTCATTCCCCGGAGTGTCTAGGTAGACCTCGAGCAGCCCAGCATATGGCGGAGGATATAGATTATGAAGCTCTACCAGCCAATGCAGGTTTTGCGGTACGTGCATCCATCCATGGGCGTGACGAGTTCCTCATGGGTGTTATGATGGACGCAGGTCAACATGCTAGCGGGGGCCCTAGTGCGTTACCTTCTACATTTGTACACGATATCATCCAAGACAATTTTTATTTATTCTACAGGCAGGCATATCTGAGCATGCGGTCATGTATCCAGTCGATAGCATCAAAGTCAGTCTGTCATTGGTTTTCTACCCGGGTCTGAGCTTCACGTCTTCGCGTATGATGGCAGACGCGAATGCAAGTATTTGCGGCTTCCCCGGTGGCCGTGTACAGTGGTGTGGGGAATGCGTTCGCGCGGATATCGTCAACTGAGGGAATGAGAGCTTTGTGGCGGGGCGTGTCATCAGTCGCGTTGGGAGCAGGTCCAGCTCACGCGGTCCACTTTGGAACGTTGGAAGCTGTGAAAGAACTTGCAGGAGGAAACCAGGCAGGGAATCAATGGGTTGCAACATGTGAGGAAGCGCGAACTTTGAATTCTTTTTGCTATCCTGACTCTCTCTCTGTCAGCGTTGGCTGGCGCTTCGGCGACTATTGCTAGCGATGCCTTAATGAACCCTTTCGATGGTACGCGGACCTGCTAAATTTGTCGATTTGATGATACTGACAGTGGGCTCGACCCTTTCTCACCCGCAGTCGTCAAGCAAAGAATGCAGGTGCATAAATCCGAATTTCGATCCGTCCTCACCTGTGCTCGAGTGGTTTACCGGAATGAAGGTCTTGGTGCCTTCTTTGTCTCCTACCCCACAACTCTGGCCATATCTATACCATTCAACGCGATACAATTCACCGTCTACGAACAGTGCAAGCGGTTTATGAACCCATCCCATGAATACTCACCTACAACACATATCGTGTCTGGTGCCGTGGCGGGCGCCGTAGCTGCTGCCGTCACGACGCCGCTGGACGTGGCCAAAACCATCCTTCAGACGCGTGGAACATCCACTGATACGGACATCCGGAACGTTAGAGGCATGTTGGATGCTTTGCAAGTGATCTGGAAGAGAGACGGTCTCAGGGGCTTCGGGCGAGGTCTGACACCACGCGTGCTGTCGATCATGCCCAGTACCGCACTGTGCTGGTTATCATACGAATTCTTCAGTAAGTGATGCCCTTCATTGAGTGCTTTTTTATTTTGTTGACGCGTTATTATCATTGCTTCAGAGGCTGCCATGCGGACTGACTGATACAAAAGTTGTGGTGTCTATGGTAGATCTTGGTTAATATTTTGTCACGTCCCGATCTTGCGGTATACCTTTCATACTTGCTCTTTCACGCTACCAACATACTATGGGATATCGGGAAATGCAAATTTTTCACTGTTCAATTTCTACACATCCGCAGACTTGTCCTACACAGCTCAAACTTTACAAAGTCATTAAAATGGACCTCTAAAGTGTACTCCCAACATCCTAGAGTATTTGAGCTAGTGTGGAGGGACTCGGACAATGACCGAGGTCAAAGTGCGAAAGATTCACTATATGCAAATCTTCGTCACGGAAGGTCACAAGCGCGAATGACCGGCAACCACCGAATGCTGACAGCATCGAGTGATGGCAAGGGGAAGTGCACGATGTCGATGTTGATGATGCCGACCTTGCCGTGATGCGGAGATTCGATGCCTCACGCAAATGTCACGCTTTGGATCCTCTCCCATTGCCCTCCTCGAGTTCAAGGCATTGCAACAGCCTGGATGCTTCGGTAAATTACTATAGGAGACCTTCAGGTATATAGACTGACTTGAGATAAGCATCCTGGCAAATTTCTACGCCCAACTATTCTTCCGGACTGTCTAGTGTTGCTACAACCTTGCTGATTTTCCACCTTTTCGTCCCCAACTTTATAACCACTCCATTTTTTTCTAAACGGATGTTATAGACTTCATCCTATACATAGTAAAGACCTGCCCAATTTTTCCTTTGAGGATCTAGCAAGTGGTTGTAGTGTAATTCACGATTTGCATATAGTGAACCATTTGCACATCGTGACATCCCACAGTACTAGAATTCGGGGAGGGCTTGATTCCACGGTCAAATATTACATAATATACTTGGATGATATCAATGGTGACATCATCATCGCCTCCATGAAAGTTTTGAACTTTTCGAAAAATGATTTTGAATCCTGGTTGAATTCGTACCACATCCATCTCCAGAATAATCTTCCTCACCGTCGTTCACGATGGCCAAAGGTCGAAAGCAGTCTTATGGAAAGCAAAAACCGTCCCCTGTCGTCATACCAAAACGCAGCAAATCTGGCTCCAGTTTGGGCTCAAGCAGTCCAAAGACAGCCGTGACTCCCAAGACTCCCGCCGATGAGGGCATAGAGTTTTTCCAGTCTGATATCCGTCCAGGAGACCTACCGATCCGCGTGTATGAGCTTCGTCTCGCCGCAGACGGTGGGCCACACAAAGATCGCTCGGTGAGCATGATAAGCGCAGCACGTGTATGCCGCGTGCTAACGCTTGCCACAGTACATTCGTCTCCCGCCAGCCTATGTGCCATACATTTTACGCGTCTCTCTTGAAGCCGGTACTCCTGCGGCCAGGAACGGCGTGTTTATCACGAATTTCCCTCTTGATGGAGGGGCGTTTGGGCGCGAGCGTTTTGCAAAGAGAAGGTATGTGTTTCCCGACTGTTGGATGCGCATATATGCATGTTTACACTACTCCCAGCCTTCCTACGGACTACTCCAAACCCATTCAGGTTGATCTCCCCATATCGCAAGCAGGCGCATTCGTATACTGGATCGAATACGATGGCAAGACACCTGGCAAACGCATCAAAGGCCGAGAAGGCTACTTCAATATCGACCCAATCCTCAAAACCAAGGCTCGCACCCCAATCTTAGATCTCGAGACCCTGAAGCCTCTCTCCCCGGCTGAAGGAGGAGCTGTCATCAGCAAGGATCAGTATGTCAACCTGCCGCTGGACGGCCTCGCAATTTTGACCGTTGTGTCGAAATGGATGGGTCCGATAGCGGAATGGAGGAAGCATTTTGAGGAGGCGTCGCAGAGAGGGTATACGATGTTACATTGGACGCCTTTGCAAGAGCGAGGCGAGAGCGGGAGCCCGTATTCAATCCGTGATCAATTGCGATATGACCCTAGTGTTGGCGGAGACACGTCGAAAATCGAAAATATTCTGGAGATCGCCAGGAAAGAATATGGTTTACTGGCTTTGACGGACGTTGTGCTTAATCACACCGCTAACGACAGTCCCTGGCTCGTCGATCATCCAGAAGCTGGTACGTCGTTCGCTATATATTCTGTGTGGATCACACGCTAATTTACCCCCATAATTTAGGTTTTAGTCCAGCGAATTCACCGCATCTGGCCCCTGCATTGGAACTTGATTCTGCTATGCTCGAATTTTCGAGCTCCCTTGCGTCGAAGGGGCTTCCCACTGTGGTCCAGTCTGAGGCTGATGTCAACACCCTTATGGATGCGTTTAATGATGTCATCCAAAGCCTAAACCTCTGGCAGTACTATACCCTTGACACGGCTCGGGAGCGACAGTCTGTCCGGAAGGCCCTGAGCTCTGGAAAATGCAGTCCTTGGTTGGGTCCCGAAGTTCGGGGGAAAACCGTTGTTGAACTGGCTGAGATCGTTAAGGCTCACGGCAAGGTCAATGGTTTGGGTGCCCTAGCATCTAGATTTGGCGTAAATGTGGATGCCGGACTCGCCGCCTCCTTGATCAAGGCTGCTTTCGTGGAGGTTACAGACCCGGATGCCCTCGCGGATGCCTGGGCTCAAGTTATAGATGTGATCAACGTGCCGCTTTATGCGGAATGGAAGGACGATACCAAGGTTGCTGTGGAGCAAATTAGGAACCGAGTCAAGTATACCAGACTTGAAGCCCATGGCCCGCGGCTCGGTTTGATTACGAAAGAGTCAGTCACTCGTTTAACTCATTCTAATCTTGTGCTGACCGTGTCGTAGAAACCCACTCGTTGAACCTTACTTCACCCGTCTGGCCCCATCGCCAAAAGCAGACCCACTTGTATATTCCTTGGCCAACAACGGGTGGATATGGAACGCAGACCCACTTCAAAATTTTGCTCTTGCCCCTTCCAAAGCATACCTTCGTCGCGAGGTGATCGTCTGGGGCGACTGCGTCAAACTGCGGTACGGAGCTTCCCCCGCCGCGAACCCCTGGTTGTGGGGGCACATGAAAACTTATGTGACATCCCTCGCTCATACGTTTGATGGATTCCGTATCGATAATTGTCACTCTACACCTCTGGAGGTTGGCACTTTCATGCTTGATGCGGCACGTGTTGTGAGACCCGATTTATATGTGTGTGCAGAGCTGTTCACTGGAAGCGAAGATATGGATTTGTTGTTTGTTAGAGAACTAGGGGTCAACAGTTTGGTTCGGGAGAGTGGTAACGCGCCAGACCCCAAGGAGTTCTCGAGATTGATCTATCGACATGGCGTTGGGAAACCCATTGGTAAGTTCTTATTGATCCTGACGAGGTACCTCGGTGCTAACATGGCTCCTGCTTAGGCTCAATGGACGCAGCATGTTTGACTAGTTCCGAGGAGCTCCCATCCCCAACGGGCAAAGGTCCAGTTCGCAGCTGTATCGTGAGCCCACTGAATGGTTCCTTGCCGCACGCACTTTTCTACGATCTCACACATGACAACGAATCCCCCTTGGACAAGCGATCCGTGGAAGATGCCCTCTCTACTGGCGCCCTCGTTACTTTCAGTTACAGTGCCATTGGCTCCGTAAAAGGATTCGACGACTTGTATCCAAAGCTCCTAGAGTTGGTGAACGAACAGCGTTCGTATGATGTTACAGGGCTGGGCGAGGGCAGTGGCATTTCAAGAGTCAAGAGGGTATTAAATGCTCTACATTTCGAAATGGTTACTGGTGGATTTGAAGAAGGACACGTGCACCAAGAGAACGATGTATGTTCCCTCATCGGCACTTTGCATTCCGACTGACGCTCTCTTCGTGTAGTATATTGTAGTGCATAGGGTGCAGCCGACGACGCAAAAGGGCTATTTGTTGGTCGCTCATACAGCATTTTCAAAAGGCTCCAAGGATCGTGGATACAGTGAGTTTCCCCTCGATCTAGGTTTTACAGGAAGGATAACAATTATTATTAGTGTCGCCTACAATACTTCGGCGAACCCGAGCCAAGTTCATTCTTGGTGCCAGTATTGACATCACTTCTTATGAGATCCCGAAGGACGCGAAAACTCTCCACGGTCTGCCTTCCAAACTCGTGGAAATGGCACCAGTGGTCGTCCCTCAAGGTCTAGATCACGAGGGTCCCTACGCCGAAGTCATCGTCCCAGAATACTTCCCCCCAGGTAGCATCATGGTATTTGAGACACAACTACAAGAGCACGACGCCTCTCTGGATGCTTTCTGTTCCGAAGGCGCCCAGAACGCTTTCAAGGACCTTGATCTTGTGGATCTGAATGTCATTTTATACCGTGCCGATGGAGAGGAGCGTGATGCGACCGACGGAAAATTCGGTGGGTATGATGTGCCGGGTTTGGGAAAACTGGTGTATTGTGGTCTGGAGGGGTGGATGCATCCTCTGAGGCATATCATGCGATACAACGACCTAGGGCATCCCCTTTGTGCCCATCTGAGGGAAGGAAATTGGGCATTGGAATATGCCCATCAGCGTTTGAGCTGGTATGTCCATTCAACCTTTCTGTCGAGCCAGTACACGCTAATGTTCTTCCTTTTTCCCAGTCAATTAGAGACTTTCCCCAAGTTGGAGAAACCCGCTCAATGGTTGAAAGAACGGTTTGACCGCATCGCGAAAAACGTCCCGAACTATATGCGCCCCAAGTACTTCGCACTTGTCGTATCTGAAGCGTACAAGGCTGCACGACGTGCTGTTATCGAGCAATCTTCGGAATTCGTGCTTTCAGGACATTCCTTTACGCGGGACCTGGCCATGTGTTCAGTCCAGATGCATGGCCTTGTCAAATCAGCTTCACTCGATCCCGGTGTAGCTACCCCTTCTCTGGCGGCCGGTCTTCCACATTTCGCATCTGGATGGGCGAGATGCTGGGGTCGTGATGTGTTCATTTCGTTGAGAGGACTGTTCCTAGCCACGGGGAACTTCGAAGGCGCCAAGACGCATATACTGGCCTTTGCATCAACATTAAAGCATGGGTTGATCCCTAACCTCCTCGACTCAGTGCGAAACCCTCGGTAAGGTCACAACTTTTTCAAGTTTGCAATTCAGCCTAATTTTTGCAACTTCAGTTACAATTCTCGTGACTCGCCTTGGTGGATGCTCCAAAATATCCAGGACTACGTCGCGAGTGCCCCCGATGGACTTTCTATCCTCTCCGAAGTCGTCAAGCGACGATTTCCAAAGGACGATACTTGGGTTCCGTGGGACGACCCACGTGCCTACGCGTATTCGAGCACTCTGGCTGAAATTATCCAGGAGATCCTTCAGCGCCATGCGGACGGAATCAGCTTCAGGGAGTACAATGCCGGTCCTAATCTTGATATGCAGATGAAGGACGAGGGTTTCAATATCGATATTGGCGTCGATTGGAAGACTGGCCTTATCTTCGGCGGGAACGAGCATAATTGTGGCACCTGGATGGATAAGATGGGTGAATCCCAGAAGGCCGGGACCAAGGGTGTTCCTGGGACACCGAGGGATGGCGCGCCTATCGAGATCACTGGACTTCTGAAGAGTACGCTGAGGTGGCTAGACGGATTGTCGGTTGCTGGGAAGTTCCCTTTCAAGGGTATCCGCACAAAGGGTGCGTTTTTCTCGTTTCATCATTTATGATCCTCCCAATGACTGACCAACGGATAGTTAATGGCCAAAGCAAGTTTATCACATATAAGGATTGGGCGGGCCTGATTCAAGCATCTTTCGAGAAATGCTATTACATTCCTCTCAGTGAGAATTTTGCGCATTGTGCTGGTGGTGGCTGACGAACACCCTGGCTCTTAGATTCTTCTGATGACGCGAAATACAACATTGAACCGGCACTCGTGAACCGCAGAGGGATCTACAAAGATGTTTATGGATCTGGCACTGGGAGAGAATGGTCAGATTATCAGCTCCGACCAAACTTCCCGATCGCCATGACTGTCGCTCCCGAGATGTTTGACCCCAAACATGCGTTGGGCGCGTTGAAAATCGCTGACCAGGTCCTTCGTGGTCCGCTTGGAATGAAGACGTTGGATCCAATAGACCTCCAGTACCGCCCCATCTATGATAACTCGAACGACACGAGCGACGCAGCGATCGCCAAGGGTCTGAATTATCATAATGTTTGTCCGATTATCATCTTGTCCTGACCAGGTACTGATGAAATTCACAGGGTCCTGAGTGGGGCTGGCCATTGGGATATTTCTTGCGCGCGTACCTGTACTTTGCAACGCTTGACGCGTCGGACGCGGAGACGGAGGATACCCTGCATCATCTTCACCAGATTTTGCTTCCGCCTCGGCATCATATCCAGAACGACCCGTGGGCTGGGATCCCCGAGTTGACGAACGCAGACGGCCAGTTCTGCGCAGATTCTTGCAACACGCAGGCGTGGAGCGCCAGCACGCTGCTTGACTTTTTGGAGATCGTACACAAGAAATACGGAGCTGGAGCCTAGACTTTTGTGTATTTGTGACATGTTTGTATGTGTATTGTTGTAGCTTTTTGCACAAACAAGAATTTGTGATTTGGGCATCATCTCAAGAGTTCGCGGTTCCTGAGTTGGTTTCTCTTCTTTGCGCCCTTCTCTGATTCTCTCATGCCCTCATGTCTTTCTTCGGCTTTGAACAAAATGATCTAGAACAGGAAAAGCTTAGATTCCAGGAAAAGGGTGTTCGCGTTGCCGAGGATGTAGCCATCTACACCTGGGGTGAGGAAGGCTACGACGGTCTCGGAGATCTTCTTCAGGAGGGTCGAGATGAATTGAACGATGAGACCTTTGGAGGCACTGGTGCCGTCGGTGAGCGCGTTATTCCCAATTTGTAACCTTATCGTCTGCTGACTTGCGTCTTTGCCAAGGCAAGGACTTTGATTTCTCCAATCCGGCTCTTCCGGATCCCATTCACCCTGTGAAGGAATCTCATCCAGCTGTACAGGATCAGGCTCACCAAACAAGCCGAACTCCTTCAGCAAGACCCACCCAAACCCGTACGAATTCCCTAAGCCTCTGGCTCAACTGAGCAGCTCTTGACTGTTGTTTCATCCCATAGCTCGGTCCACAACTCAATCCTTGGAGGCAATATGGGACGACAGATCTCCCTTTTCTGTCCTTCCTCGCACCAATGGCGCGGGTCGCTCAGCTGTTCACGAGGCCCATCGAGCCTCACCGTCTTCATCACGGTTCTCCCCATTTGCGGAAGCTGAACCCGCTGCCCATCAACAAGGTCATGTACATAGTAGAGGCCCGCTAGGCATCCGAACTCTGCAGGAAATTGAGGCAGAAATGCAAGCAGCTGCCCAACAGTCTCGGACCGCACTTGTTCAGCGACAATTGCAGCAACAGCAGCAACAGCAACAGCTCATGCAACAACAGGAGGAGGAAGCTTTACGGCTCCTTCAGCAGCAGGAGGAACAAGAGCATCAGCGTCAGCAGATTCTTCAGTACCAGGAGCAGCAACACCAGTTGCAGTTGCAAAGGGCTCTCCAGCAACAACAGCGAGAGCAACAACACCTTCAGCGCACTCCCCCGCCAAGAATGATTCCTGGTGCCTCGCAATCTCCCCGCTTCCACGAACACCAGCGCCAGATTCTGCTTTTGCAACAGCAACAAGAGCAACAGCAGCAGCAACGCCTACTGGAGCTCCAGGAACAGCTTCGTTACGAGGAAATGGAGAGGCAAATGATGGCCCGGATGACCTTGCAGCAGAGTCACAGTCCAAATCACTTCGTGCACCGACGCCAGCCTTCTGGACCAACTGCGGCTGAAATTCAAGCTGCACAGGTCCTTCAACAACAACGTCGTCAGCGCTCCCGGTCCCCCGCCGTCAACCATAACAACTTTCCTGTTCCCCTTCAGGAGGGTCTGCCTTATCTTCCCCAGAACATCCAACTACAGCAGCGTCTTCTTTCGGAATTGGCACAGGCGGAATTTTTACGGGAAATGCAGGGCGCGACAAGTCAGGCCGAGCAGGAGGCTCTCAGGGCAGAAGCGATGCGCAAGATCGTGGAGGCTGAGAAGATGGAGGAGAAGCGACGCAAGAAGGCTGCAAAGATTGCCCACATGGTAAGCACGCCACCATGCTCTCTTTTATAAGTGAAACTGACTTCCTTTGTCCTTCAAAGGCACGATATAACGACCTCATGACCCAATCGGACAAAGACTTCATCACCCGGATCCAGGTCTCTCAGCTCGTCACACAAGATCCCTATGCCGACGATTTCTATGCCCAAGTGTACGGCGCGATTTTGCGGTCTCGGATGGGCATGCAAGCACCAGACGAACGCGTTCTCAAGTTCCACTCTGGGGGTGGCGTGGGACTCGGATTGGCCCAAAAGGCAGGAAATCGACGACCCAATGCTATGCTTCGCATGGAGCAGCAAGTCGAGCGTATTGTCAGCAATGCTCGCAAGAGGGAGGAAGAGAAAGGTCTTCATTGTGTGTCAATTTCTGTTCGGGGCCTCTATCCATCTTAATGTTCGCCCAAAGCTCTTCATAGTCTCCAGGGTGCATTAGGCAAGACTTCCGGACGCAGTTACAAAGCCGCCCCTCGTCAACTTCTGCAAGTGGACTCGTCGACTCCCGGCTCACCGACCGTATCCCCAGCCCACGCGCATATATCTAAGGACTCAATTCACAAACCCAACGAAGGTGCTGCCAAGGAAGCTGCCAAATTGGGCCGAGAGGCTTTGGGCAATGCAGGGGATGTAAGTTGCACATTGAACCCTCCGTCATTCCGAATTAACAGACAATTTGAATCTTGCCTCAGACGGACGGTCTCATTCGGAAGGAGCCACTCTCGCAGCGAGAGATCTTGATTGCCCTGGAATATTTGTATGATCTTGTTCTGAACACGGAAAGCATCAAACGGAACGAACCAACGCCTGAGGATAGCGAAGAGTATATTACTCAATGGTGAGTTCGTCTATGTCGCTAACCCAACTTGTAGATTCTTACTTTGTATATAGGCAAAAGGAGTATGACCAGGCCGTGGATCAGCTCTGGGATGGGCTGAAGGTCATGGTGCCACTCGAAACGAGGTATTTTATCTCAATATCCATAACAACCCATAATTTCTCATCGCATATATTTCAGTAACCCACATCCTTTCATCTCTCTCTTGATTCCCAGCAAGGGTAAGAAGATCCTTCCAAGGGTTACCCGCCACCTGAGCAATCAGCGCATGTTCACGCTTCTGACCCTGCTTGTTGCGTGCTTCGACCAACTGGACGTAGTTCAGAATGCCCATATCCTCGACACCTACGAAGAGACAAAGGAAAAGGCGGAAGTAGAACGCCAATCCGAAGCCTTTTTGCAGGGCGTCCTGCAAAGCATTTTGCCTGTTGTCGCGCGAGCTGATCTACGACTTGTCACTGGCCTCCTTGGTCTCTTGCTCGATCGGACCAATGTTATCCGTGTTGCACAATCAGCAGTGCGTAGTCTTCATATATCCACGATCATAACCTAAAAGATATTTCCACCATCTAGGCTGGAATAGCATTGTTGACAATGTTCCTCAGTCGAGTTGAGGTAATGAAGCAAGCGTTGGCCAGTGGTGTCGAATTGACTGAAGTCCCGACGGCCGAAGAAGCACAGCAATGGTACGCACTTGTAGTTTCATACCTTTACATGAATCAACACTCACAATGATAATCTAGGCAACTGATGTTCGATCACTTGTTCCAATTCCTCGCTCCCCACCTCCCTTCCCTCTTCCCATCCACTAGGATTCAAGCCCACATACCTCCTGGTCACGGATATCTCTCACCCGATGCAGACCATGCAGATCAGCCTGTTTGGCAACTACTCGCTGCCATCGCATTGCACGCAGTCACCGAGCAGCACGAGGTCCTTGTCACAGCTTTACGCAACAAGATTTTGGACATTATGAAAACCGTGAACAAGGGGTGGGTTGCCACCGAAGAGGAGCGCTTGACAAAATTAGCCAACGTCAACCTTTTCTTACATGCCCTGGGGCTAGATAGTTCTCAAATTGCTCTGTAATGCTTTCATTATGATATATCTCTTCTCTTTTTCTACTCTACATCATCTCTTGTACTATACGTAGTGAATGAGGACGCGCTCTCAAGGGGAACTGGTCTGTTTGATACACATAAGGTCTTGAACATCGTGCGGTTGTGGCTCGCTGGTGCAGCCTGTAAGATCAGTGCGACGCGATCGTCCCTGCGAAGCCAGTGTCTCCAGCGTCGTCAAGCATCCAGTCAAGTTGAGGACAGGGAGGGCATCCCAGGGAGGAAGTGTGCTACCAGGCAAGTCAAGGAGCCCGACCACATTGCGCGAAGAGGATAGCTCCATGAGAGGAACGAGGAACAGTTCCTCCTTTTCCTTCGTACGGACCTTGACATGAGATCCCACCTCAAGGTGGTTGGTCGACAACGAAATGAAGTCCGGATAGTTGGGGTACAGCATCACATACCCCCGCAGGTACACCAGTTCGATGAAATATTTCTTCCAAGATTTCGTCCACCTATTTGAGCGTACACCAGGAACGACAACTTGGTTTATCTTCATCGAGTGTTCAGATAGTCTCAGGGCGAGATAGATGTGAAATTCGCGCCAATGCTCGGGGAAATACACCGCACCCCAGCTGCAGGGTATGGGCGAGAGGTACGGAGTGATTGGATCAGAAACGTTGCTGTTGATAAAGAGTTTTCGGGCGTCAAAAGGTCGTCGGCCTTCAGGTGGGAGTTCAATGTTCTTCTGTTGATACAAGCTTATGCCGAACATACGAGGTGACCGATTACGGAGGTCGCCGTATCTGGAGAGTTCTCGCATAAATGAGGCACAAACAATGAGATGAGGACAAACCTATATCGTAGCAATGTCATTTTTGCCCATGCATAAAAGAATGGTGACAGTTCCACATCGTCTTCAAGGAGCAGCCCATAGGTGTCGTTCGAACGCGGATACCAGGACTCCACAACTGCTGGAAGGAGTCCGCCATGGACTATTCGATGATGGACGAAAAGACTACCGTGCTTCCATGTGAGATTTTCAACCGTTTTCATAGTCGCGAGGTCCGAGGATTGCTCGGCGTGCACACGAAGGTCAACAGAGTCTCCGAAGAATCGGCCATTTGATAGCGAGGTCAGCAGTCGCGCCAGAGAATGGGGTCTGTCTTTCGTGATTATAGTAATATCAATTCGAGGAACATTCCAATCTGATGAGGTGTAAGTAATGAACGTGTTTGGCGTGACAGACAGAGACGACATAACGTACTTCGCCATTCGGTCAAAGACAGTGAACCCATCCAGATAGAATACGGTAGATCCTCTCGAAATATCCGGACTGGAACAATCGTCTGGAGAGGTCCATCGGCACGGCTGATTTCCACATCGAGGTTAAGAGTCAACTTGTCGTCTTCCCGAGGATAAATGACGATGTCGGGTTGCGGGCCAAAGCCTTGAAGCCACTCCAGCGCCAAGATGTGGCCAGTTGGGCTCCTTTGCTTCCGGTTTCCAAAAACGATGGTATATGGCGCAGTACAGAGTTTCGAAGTAAAACTGCGAGTTTCCCAGCCTGCAGCATCGCTCAAACCACTAGATTCTTCATATATGAACGTTTCTATCCGATGGCCTTGTCTTTGTAGTGAACAAACAACTGGAAGAATGGCACGAAAATCTTCGAGTGTTGGAAGGAGCAGTGCGAAAACCCCTACATCGCGGGAAGTCGCTGTTTCTTCAGAACTTGAACAAGTATCCGATTGGATTTCATTGAAGAACGGGGGGTCCTGCACGAAGGGATACTGAGCAGAGTTGTCGATCTCCGGACCACTTGTAGAGCACCAGGGTGACTTGATGGGAGATGTCCTGGTGCTGAGAACTATGCCACCAATCCCGTCAGGGTGATTCCCTGCGATATGCTCACTAAGATCGGCCCACACAGCTATCCCGGACCTACGGGGGCCTTTCTTTCCAGCGAGGAGCGTTGGCATCACAAAAGGAGGATAGAGGTATTGCACGTATTTGGGCGACCCGGACGTGACAATGCAAGAACCATTGGCAGAGGCTGAATTAGTTCCATTAGGGCCAATAGGAACTGACGTGGCTGGGGGGTGTAGCAATGTATTTCGCGTGTCTTCGTCTTCGTGAAGCAATCCATCTTCCGCCATCAGCAAGACATATTCAGTTGAAACCTGAGAAGCGGCGTTTACGACACCAGAGTGCTCGTCCAGTCTATCAGGAATCGTATGCAAAAGGAGGTCGGGACATTGTTCGCACTCTACAGAGAAAGCGTTTCGAAGTACAGTCCGAGCTTGAGCGATGATGGGTTGTGAGCAGACAATAATTATTTCTCGGAGATGGGTCGAAGGCTTGAGAAAAGGTGCCAGGGTTTCCTCCAAGGTCGAGATTGATTTATGCGTCAAGGGGAGAATGGCGGTCAAAGAATATGGTGGAATGAGAGAACCCTGCAGCTGCAGGTCGATCTGGGTTGCAGTACTAGTTGTATTGGTATGAGCGGGTTTTAAAGCATGGCGAGGTGTCGGATAGAGAACCCAGAGTAAAAGGCAGAACGTGGGGATGGGAAGACACCGAGAAACCCAGGCGAGTTTACGAGGTTGCATTGTGCGTGGTGATGGTAGGAAACATTGAGCGACCACACATCAAAAATTATACTCTCAGCCTTCACTGCAACTAAACAAATGTTCATTGAAACGACAGAGTGGTTACGAGTCTAACAGAAATGCGCAACACAACTCATATGGCCTCATAGCGTATGTATCGTGCTTTACTTTCCCCAATGTGACTACTTCAGCAACAGCGTTTATCAACACCAACAGTATCTAGTTTGGTATCCATCGTATCAACGCAAGGCACACCGTTCCGAGAATACAAGTGGGTCGTACCTTTCATTGAGTACCCAAGCAACCTCGCGTGTATCTTCAGCTCCATACCACTTGAGTGCCGACAAGTGTTCGTTTCGTTCGAAGGTCGTGCCCCCAAATGAAACCGCCGTGGCTTGTAGGTTCGCTGGTAAATTATATATCTCGATTTTCTCCATGCCATGTTTCCTTGCCACAGTCACGACCTTGTCCAGTAGCTCTGGGAAATGTTCTGGTCGCGAATTTAATCGGGTGATAATCAGTGTCTTGGCCCCCACCAGGGGCGTCTCCATCATCCAAGAAGCATATGCCGTATCATCGTCCAGCGAAATTGGAGTCGAGGCTGCGCCCTTCGCGCTCGAAGATATCACTGCCCAATGCTCGACATGAGGGTTCAGAGAGCCCAGGCGGGACTGGTTTCTCCGGTGTTGGAATGCTGCTACGCCTTGACGAGGAAGGAACGATAGTGATATCTGACCGCTCTTAGGCACGTCGGTGGAGTTTCGTGTCCGCTCCGAGTCCCTTTCCCAAAGTTCCAGAGCACCCTCCTCATCGAGCCAAACCCATCGCCCGCTGGACTCGCTTTCCGCGTCAGTACTAGGTGGTTGGGTTGCGATGTCAAAGGTCGTGGAGAATGCGTCGATCACGATCCATCCTTCTTGTTCAGGAACGGGCCCACATTGACTGTAGAATTCCTTCCCAACGTCACTGTAAAGCACCGAGAACCAACCACCACCAGCGTGTGGGACCTGTGGTGGAGGTGCGCCCCATGCTTCTGGGAATGCAGGTAGACGTGAGAGGTCTGCTATCACCCAATGCAACAAGCGCATCATATGCTTCGCGTATCCTTTGCCGCGATTGGGCGGTGGAGTGAATACGGAGGCGATTCCGTTGCAGGGAACTTCCTTAGGAACATTGTTCCGAGAGGGATCCCAAACGAGTCCTTCACGACGATACCTGTGACATCGGTCATTCAGGAAATGAAGATGCGTAGATAATACGACAGTACGTTTCGCAAGAACACATAAAGTCCAAGGAAGTTGGCTGATCCCTTGCGGCCAGCACCCTGAAGAGGTAGCGAAATGTCAGTATAAGCAAAGTAGTATAGTGTATACTGCTTACCAGGTAACCAACCTTCCATCGCGCGCATGTTCAAAAGTATCCATGAAGGCATCTCGCGCCAAATACTCCTCTAGAGTCATCCGCTTTCCCCATTGTAGATATGTTCGGCGCCTCGACTCCGCGACTTGCTCTGCTGTGGCGGCATAGAGGGAAAGGGTGGATAGGTCGACTGACATGGCGTTTCAAAGTTCCAATGTGATGCAAGAGAGTATCTGCGATCTTTTTAACAAGCAGGTATTTGAGGCGTAAATGGTTCCGAGTCAGAGGTCTGGCTGAGGCTCGGAACATCGGACGATGATAGCGCTGGAATTGTGATTATGCCACCGCGTTCCGGATGTTTTCCTTCAGTCATTTGAGATTAGGGCCAGGTGTAGAGAGCAAAGTCGCGCGGGAACCCTCCAGGTCATTGAAGAACATGATGAGAGAGGATCAACACGTCTTTGCCAGCCCAGGATCCACCACGCGCCAGAGCATGCTGCAGTGGTGCGAGGCGACCCAACGTCGTTCAGTACATATTGTGAAGTACTTCTCTGGGCAACTGAGTATTTGGTATTAAGATTGCCACCTTCAGGGCGTAGATGTCTGTCCTTGGGAGTTCAAAAACACTCCCATGCCTGAAGCACTTTCTATTTCTAGAATTCAATTTTTTTGCAGATACATAGGGAGGGCAGACGAATACTTTGATAATGAAAGAGACCCAGTCCACTCGAGCTCTGAATGTCACATTTATATTTCTCTATGCCACCCTAACCACTTTCAAACAAGGACGAGATAGATGTGCGCAACGAGTGCCATCTTACTGTCTCTGGTATCATGCAAGGTGCGTGTATGTCATTATGATCGCGACGCTTGTGAATAGAGGGAGGATCTTCTGCATCACGAATGAATGTCATTCATGTCACAAAATCTGCGGCCCAAATGTCGGCCGGTGCAGTTACGTGCAGAACTATGCAACGGGAAGCATCCTATTATTCAGAACGAAAGGATAATGAATTTTGCATCGTCCTGCAGAAACGGAGCGGACTAAGCCATGAGCACCCGACACATCCAAACCGAAAAAAAGAAGCAGCTCACAACAACCAAAACCAGACTATCCTCCGTCATCATAAAATTCCTACTGCCCTTCGGGTCAGGGGTCGTAAATGTCTGCACCCGACAAGGCAACGACGTGACGGCCTTGTTATCGTCGAACACCTTCGTAGGCTGCGTGGGCCTGTTCCCGCGACTCGTATGATTAAGTTCGACACGATCCATAATATGCCTCTGCCTCACATATCCCTCAAAACGTGCAGGGATGGACGGTTGCACGGGCCGCGCTTCAGGCGGCACATCCAAGCAATGCAGCCCCACCCCGCGCTTCACCGCGGGGAGGTTAAAATCCCACAGCTCGACGACGTGTGCTTTGTGCGTCGAGGGCACGACGGCCTTCATGCCATGCACGTAGCAGAACCACGTGTCGGAGAGATCGATGTGCACCATGCGCGTGTGGACTGTGCCCCAAACCTCCCAGTCAAAAACGCGCAAGGAGGGCCTGGCTTTGGGTATCATGCCGAGGAAGGCAGAGGCGCGCACGAAGAGCGTTACGGGTTCTCGGTTCGTCTCGGGGTTGTTCATCGTCACGACGATGAGGCGGTCTCGGGGTGATGTCGTGAACGGAACGTCCAGATCTGGGATAGCAGATGAATAGTCTGTCCTGATCGAAAGCTCCGGCCTGAGCGCGTCGTCGTCGTAGTAATTAGTGGAGGGATGGAAGAAGGGCGGAAACGCGAAGGAACATAGGATTGGGGACGGCGTTCCAGTCAGTTCGGATATAATTGGTGGCTCTGAGATGCTGAGGACGTCGGCGGCATTGCTCATGTCGATGACATCGAGACTCGGTAGCGTGTCTGGTATGACATCGTCCGGCGGATCCGGATCAAGTCTACACACCCCCAGCAACACATATCGCTCGCTCAAGAAGGCAAACGAATGGATCGGGCCGCGTACTATCTTGCAGGGACAAGGGGAAGTCAGATACATGAATGAACAACCACGCGAGTGAAGAACAAACACACCATTTTCCGTCTACCGGATTTCCAGTCCCAGAAGCCCAGCTCGCTGTGGAACGAGGGCAACGCCAGATCCTCCTCGTCGACAGTCTGCACCATGACTGCAACGAAGCCTGCATAGATCTGCATAACATGCCAGGGCTCCGGATCATGCTCAGTTATTGCGGGCAATGGATACTTTATTGTCTCGTCTTGGGCAAGAGGGTGGGGTCCGCCGGTGGAAAGCGATCGCAAATGGATCCGAAGGTGGCCTTCATTCGGGTCATGCCTGATATTTGCGAGCGCAGTTAGCCTTGAATAAGAAACAGGAAGCTTCAGTGGCAGACGCACAGAGCTGGATCAAACCGCTCGACGACCACCAACAAATCCTGTGATCTATCCATAGCAAAATCTCTGATATTGAACCCAATATCATCAAAAGCCCATTCTCTGTGGTTTATACCACGCATACGCGATGGAAGCTGGATGAAACGCAAGTGACGGTTCGCAGCAAGCGCAAGGAGGCCATTGTTAAGCTCCCAAGCACTAAGTTCCGGCGTGGACAGCTCTGCAGCCGTCAACGGAATCTCGAGGGTGCTGGACCAGGAGATATTGTTCCATGCGCGTTGGTGGTCGTCCAAGAGGCGCAGGCGAGCTGATTTGGACAGGGCACTTGGGGGACCATCGATCAGGTGTGCGAAATAGAGCTCGATTTTGTATTCGAGTGCAACAGAGTTCGTGATTAGAGTGGCAAGAAAGCGAGAGACCTGTTGAGGGAGATGTGTGAGCGTAATGATGGCCACACTCGTGAACTCAAACCCGCCTGTTTGCATTTAAGGAGACTCGGGACATCGAGGTGCTCGAGTATGACTATGATCAGCTCATTCGCAAGTGTTTGCAGAGAAAATTTCGGAAAAGGGTGGGACATGGGTGGCGAAACGTACGCGCCTGTCTGTCTTCAAAACACTGGGCGGCTAAATCAAATGTCTTGCTCCGGCTCGTCAGGTTCCTAGATATTACCGCATTTACATGCTAAAAGAGGCGTACATATAAACCGTAGAGTGGCACGGGGATGACGGTGATGCAAATGGATGTGTTGATGGTATAAATACAATGGAATCTGGATGCAGGGTACAGAACAAAAAAAACAAAGCTAGGTGATTCCACGAAGTCCATCCCTGACTGCACTCCTCTCAGCAAGAAGAGCGACAATCTGCCACCGCTGATCCCTGACCTCGCGGTCCTTTAACAAGACAACATCATGGTAATTATCGTCAACGATATCCGTCTCACCTAGGGCCAGACGCATGGCTGTGGCAGATTTATTTGGGAGATCAGCAGGGGCAATAGTAAAGAGTGTCTGAAAGGCCGAGGGATCCAGTATGGGCGCCGGGCGGTGGGGGGTCTGAGCAGAGGCAGAGGGGGATATGGAGGAAATGGCATGCGATGTAGAAGTGAGGGTCAAGGCGTGAGTGATGAGTTGCTTGAGCTTAGCCTGAGTTTCTTTAGCCTTCGAAGACACATGCCAAATATAGATATGAAATGGACAAACCTCACAGGCCAGATTCATGAGAGCAGGGACAGCGCGGGCTGGCGGCCCAAGATTGTTTTGAGCTGAGATGAGATTCATACGATCCGCAATATGATTCAACGTCGGTGCACGACTGATCGAATACAGGTGGACTGGCAGCCGGCTGCCTGGGGGATCTGCAAGTACGTCAGTTGCGGTTGTGGCATCGAGAGTTTAGGTGGCACGCACCCCCTCGCTCAGAGAGCAAAACAACGCCTCGCTCGCTAGATATCTCGTCAGTCGGGAGCCGCGCAGACGGTGGTTCAACCGAGTCAAGTCCACGGATCCGTTCGCGCTCTCGCTTGCCGACACCCAGAGCATATCGTTTCAGACGCGTCGAACGCAAAGAATGGTTATAGTCGTCGGTGCGTTTCCTCTTCTGGGGTACCTGCTTATGCACCTGAGTGGGCGTGGGTATTGTGAGCGGTGCCTGACGATGTGTTGTCGAGTCAAACAGCGAGATAATGAGGGCATTGTGCAATTGGACCAGCGTCGGAACATCGAGTAGCTGCCGAATCGACTCGTCAAATTCCGAGCGCGACGACTGTCCCGTCACAAAGCTCTTGAGGGCCGCAAAATATGGCTGAGCATTGGCGCCGAGCTGCTCGACGAGGGCGGCCTTGATCCTCGACGTCGACGACAAAGACATGGAGTTGTTGATACATGTTTATCACCGACGACTACTTTACATAATAATCGTTTACCTAATACATTTCCTAAAAGAGTGCATCAAACATCCGTCCGAATAGCGACCGGCTCCCCGGCCCGCTCCTTGAACCCCCTGTAGTCTCTTCCGTTGAACGAGGATTGGGTGTCTCCGTCGGTGTCTCGATTGCCTCGGGGCCCTTGTTGCTCCATACAACACGCCCTCTACCATCTGTGACGAAGGGCGGTGCTGTTGCTGCCGCAGGGCTCGGGGTCGCTACAGCATCGTCGGCATCAGGTTGCAACTCACTAACGTCCTCGTCACGTTCATCTTCAGCCTCGTATTCATCTTCACCACCATCCTCATCCTCGTCAATGTCTATCACCATCGTCTGTGGTTCCCTCTCAACGACATTGCTGAACCTTGAACTCGAGGTGCCAAAGGGAGGTCGGTTGGCGGCAGAGAGAGTTTGACCACGCAAAAGCGGCAAAAGAGGAAGCCTTGGTTCATCCCCTCCAGCGTTGTTGAACGCAAAATCGAATGACCGCATCGCATTCTGGACCCTCTCTCCCTCCGCTTCTTCATCATACTCTTCCCCTCGGTCTTCGTCACTGTTGTCACTATACAGATCGCTTTCGCTCGAGTTGGATACGCTCTGCAAAGCTGGCATATCATCCTCCTCATCCGAGTCACTGCTCCCGATAGGTTCCAAAGGCGGCGGCGGTGTATTTCCCCTTTCGATCGCCTCAAGTGCCGGTGGAGGCGTTCCTGTATCTCGGGCTCCGAGGGAACGGAGCGAACCTAGCATTTGATCTGCCTATGTTACAGTAAATCTTCGTTGGCAGTGAAGTCCCGTACAATAAAAGGCGCTGCTCACCAGTATCTCTAACCGTTCCATAACATCCGCATCCCCATTTCCACCCTCGGTCAAAAACTGATTCCACCCCCACGCATCGTCTGCGCCACCGTTTCCACCCCCTTCCAGATCCCAGTCCGTCGGCGTCGCAGTCCCAGGGATGATAACAGGTGTTAAGGTTCCTCCACTCCCACCTGCAGCAGCGTTCGCATTTCTGGGCCCTTCTAACCGATTCAACTCATTCCGTATAGCTGTCACAGCACCAGCGACCATCTGAAGCCTCGCCCGGTCAAGTGTCGCATCATCTATTCCACCCCTTCCCCCGGCCCTGCTTCCACCGCGCCTGCCCCCTCTCCCGGTACCCCGAGCCGCATGGCCACCTCTTCCACTTCCACCTGCACGAGCCTCTTCCATCGCACTACCCATCACTTCCGCGACCATACGGTCAAACATGTCCATTGCGACTCTCCCAGCCAAACTCCCTGCATCCACATCCAGCTCGGCGTTAGCATTTGCGGGGGGCGCTGCGAATTCGACTTGAAAAGGTCCATCGATTCCAAAGTTCATCTCCACGTCGTAGTTGTTGAAAAACCCAAATCCGGCGTTTCGACGACCCCTACGCTGATAGTCCCTGTATAACTGAAAGATGGGGGAAGAAGAAAGCAAATCAGCACATAGGGATTTCCGATATATACGCGATTTACGTACCAGCATGGAAGCTTCTGCGCCATTCTTGAAGACATGGAGGGAGCCGTCATCGTTCTTATGCAGATAAAAACAGTCCTTGCCAAATGGGCACATAGGTTTCTTAGGATCCTTTGTCGTAGACTCCACAAAATGTCTGAGAACCATCTCATCAGTACCGCAGCACTTCATAAACAAGTGTAGCGTATAAAACGTACTTGCAGGGTACTTTGCGCATACTCTCCTTATATTTCTGTACGACCTGCTCCTTGCCCTCCTGGCCATCTCTCCAGAAGCGGGATGACGGAATGATGTAACGAGAGTTTGCGCGGCACATAGGACATTTCTTCATGTTCCCGGATTCGATGACATCCCCATGCTTCCCTTTGGGATCGCGCCACTGTCGGATACACTGGGTTGGCGTAAATGGGTGTACACAAGGATCGATATGACAGAACTGAGCTTACCTGAAGGCAGAAGATGTGACTGCATCCACCTTTTGGGGAAGATGAGACTTAGAAGGGTTGCATAAATACAAAAACGTACCAAGTAGACCGTAGAGGCTCGGCTTCTCGAAACAGATACTGCACAACTCCTCGTCCTCATCCTCGTCTTTCGCTCGCCCCTTCCCCCCATCAACGACATGCAAGAACCAACAACTTTCTCCCCGTTTACAGTACCCTACCAAAGATATGAGTGCTCAAACCAGTAATGTAGAGTGAATGTCCCGCACCGTTAGCGTAAAACCTGCATCGTTTAGCCTTGTCATACGGAGTAAGCGCAGGTGGCTTCGACCCCGATGGGTCAGTGGATGGGTCGGATGTATGGAGAAACTTGCAGGAATTGCCACCAAAACACCCGCGTGGAGTGGTATAGTACTTGCAGATTCCCCGCGGCTTGGATGTTACCGGACGATGGCTCTGGCTGTCATTCATGGAGGACAGAGGAGTAGCTGAGTTCAAGATGGTGTTCCGAACGTCAAGAAGTTGTGTAAGGTATGCACGTGATCAATATCCTTAAAATCTCCCGGTCAACTTCCTCGCCACCTCCGTTGCCTCCTCCTCCGACATATCGCACAATTGCATCAACTTTGCAATGCCTGGCCCAGGTAATTCCTGTATCTCCCTATGTTCCATTGTTCCCCTGCAAAATCGACTCTCATATGTGATGTTCACGATTCGGTGAACCATTGCACCAGCTTCACCTTCCACGGGAGGACGAGATGATGCGCCATAATCAGCTTCTGCGTCTTCACTCTCGACTCCTCGTACTCCTCGTTGAATGCATGTCCCCCCGACTTCAATATCTTCCCCTTGATCGCGGTAATGCACGCGTTCCCAACTGGCGCCATCTCAGCAGCCTGGAATGCGCCTTTATTCCTATACCACCAAGCGTCCATATCCGGCTCATGCTCTAGCCCAGTGATAGCGATTACGATGGGGACGTTCTTCTGGCACATAATTTCGGAAAACAGCGCCCAATTTTTTGTGCGCGGACTCCTTGATCCTTGGACCGCGCATGCAAAAGATGAGCAGGCTGACGCCCGTACTCAAACTCTGGAGCAACTTGTAGAGCTGAACGACCGCGTCCTGCTTGGATACCGCTCCTTCTTCTCCCTCGTTGAGTCCAGCAGTGTCATACAAGTTGAACGTGCCGCCCATGAACTAGACGGTGTGCGCTTGGTATTCGAACGTGCAGCCCGTTGCACTGCACTACTTGAGGTTTCAGCACAGTCCCTCCCGGCAATCAAGTTCACCAACGAGCTCTTCCCGTACCCCGACTCCCCGAAGATGATGACATTCGGTGGATCCGTGTAAGCGGGGCTGGGATCTTGCCAGAAGCTATCACTCTGTCAGATGTGGTTGATGAGGAAGACTTGCGTATCTTACGATTCTTTAGACGACTTCTTTGTAGGGATGCGCATTGGAGTGACAGTCAGTTCAAAATGAAAGACAGCGTGCAGGTGAGCCTTTGATCTCTGTTGTTCTTATACTAGGCTCGCACTCCTCGTGTCAGGCGAAATAGATGCTATGCAGCAGTGATCGACGATCTGCTTCAGGTGGACTTTTGTTAGCGCCCTTCCCTCAATACTAAGTACCTTCTGCATAATTCTTCAAACTTCAGCCTGCATCACACTACATTTCACAAACGTTTGGTAGAACACGCTCAAGTAAGATGCCTTTAAAATTAGCAGCAAGCAATTCACCGTTCTCTGTATATCGACTGGGTCAGTTTATCCGAGCGCTTAGGCGTGGCGTTATGAGGGTTTGTGCAATGCCCCGATAGGTAAACCAGGGCGCTTGATTGTGACTTTCCTCCTGTAGCTATTATCCCAGTTCACCCGCGGTCAAAAGGCCCCACTACCCAGTCCTTTCGAAGTGTGCATCGTCTTTCCTGACCCTTGAGGTACACTTGTCGATACCTCCCTGCAACGAGCCATCCGCAATTGATTATCTTAGAATACGATGATCAGTGCCGATGATACCACTGGTGACCCCCTTCCAATGCAACAACAGCATCTGCCACCGCCCATGCCAAGCGAGTATTTCCCGTCAGGCACTTTGTCTACAGAAATACCTCCCTACGCTGCCAGACATGTAAACGCGCCACAGCCTCCTCAAGATTTCACTTCCAACATCATCATATTCGGCGAAAAGGGTGTTGGAAAGAGTTCTCTCATCAGCATGATCACAGGCGGGGAGATGGGAGTGACCTCTAGCGAACTGTTTGGATGCACCTTTGAAGCCGTACCGGCGTGCACTATCTTAATTGCCGGCAAACGCTGCAGACTCTGGGACACAACAGGTTTCAATGAGGGAGGTCAGGGAACCGTACCAGCAGAACAGACTGAGAAGAATCTGCGGGACCTCGTCGAAGGTCTGGCTTTCGCGGGTGGGGTCAACCTCCTGGTACACTGCTTCCGTGGCACTCGATTTCGCGATATAGTCAAGATCAACTACGATATGTTCTTCAAAGTCATCTGCGGTGGGAATGTCCCTATCGTCGCTGTTGTGACGGGCCTAGAGAACGAGGAGCCGATGGAGGCTTGGTGGACTGCAAATGAGGAGGAACTGAAGAGTTACGGTTTGAATTTCGAGGGACATGCTTGCGTTGCGACGACGCGTGGAAAGATGATGAAGACTGGGCAGTGGATGTTTGAGGAAGAGTATGAACAGTCGAAGGAAGCAGCGCGGAATTTGATCTTTGCTGATTTTACTCCCAAGGCTGGGTATGTTGGCATGATGGGGGATGTTCTACGGAGGTTCCGGAGGGTTTGGCAAATTTATATCGAGTCTGCTTCCACGCCAACAGACCACCCCCGAAAGACATAATTTGGAAAGGGACAGATTGGGAGATAGTTTTCTGGACTTTTTGGGTCTACTTTGGAGTTGCTTTCATTTTCCATTTGTCGGACAGCATGCTGGTGGCAATAATCGGGGCTAAATATAGCGCTGTATATTGAAATCCTGCCGCTACTTCGTTCACTTGTTCTTGAAGTCATACCGTACCAGCTTCTACTGAGATATGGTGCTCGGACCTACTTGTCGTCCTTAAAGTTAAAGTTACATGATCTAAACATGATCATGACGACGCCGGTGCGTTGATGAACGCGCTTTGCGGTCACGTGAACGTGACAAGTCGTTCTGGTGACATGAAAAGTCCAGCGTCTGCACTTGAACGTTCACGGCATGGATGAAGGCGAATACGTGGAAACGTCGGACGCTGAGGAACGCGAGGAGCAAGAGGCCTTGAACAGCCTATATTGGGATCGTGACCATGTCAAGGCCAACATTTACCTCCGCGACGATAGCTATTCACCGAGGAAGCGTGTAAAGGTGAGTGCAATCGTCTGCAGACTCGTTCTACATCATTTTAGCTTTCATTACAGCTATACCATACAGGCCTGGCCTCACAATCTATACCAGAAACACCGTCAAAGACTCTGAGACTTTCCGAGCAGCCCGTGTCGTCGCCCATGACGTGTCCAGAAGGCATATTTGGAAGTACGCCCAAGTCAAGCTCTCTCGTGCAGACACCTGTGCACCTGCATGACTCTCCTTTGCCGCCTATTTGGCCAGAGAACGACGATGTCTACTCGCAGGATCCTCTTCTGCTCTCTAATATCAAGTCAAGTGAAACCGAAGCCGAGCTTCCGGACGTATCTTCCAGTCCATGCTCAGCAATGTCAAAATATCTCTACGACGATCCTGACCTCACTGCGGGAAGCTATCCGCCCAGTCCATCTTCTCCTTCTCGGTCCCCGCTCTCGCGCGCACGATCACTCTCGCTCGACCCACTTTCGTTGTTTGAAGGCCCTCCCCATGATCTAAAACCCACGAATCTCCCGGAAGATGTTCACATAACTACACCCTCCAACTCTCCGTGTCATGCACCTGATCCGACTTTTGACTCTCCTCTACCACTCCTATCACCCCTGTCATCTCCTCCCCAGTCGCCGCGGCACACTCTACATGAACCCCAACCCCTCATATCACCTGTCCCCACCCCTTCTCCACATCGGTCCCCAAGTCCTGCACACAATATTCAACACGAAGATGGCATTCCATTATTAACCGACGCCATTCTTATACCCAACATACCACGATACCCTTTACGCCAACGCGGCATCAACCAGCTTAGACCTTATACGGTCGAGCAAATTCAATACAAAATCGCACTCAAGTCCAACCCTGATGCTATTGTCAAACCATCTCGAGCTGACCATCGACGACATGATCATGTGGACGATTACGCCGGAGAGTCCCAGGAGCTTTGGCAGCCTGACGGTATATATGAGTATGAAAGCGATGGAGGCGTCAGACTTGGTCGGAGGAAGTCGGTGCCTCGGAGGAGTCCAAGTCCACGGGAAAACGGGATTGAATATCCAGAGTTACTTCAGGATCTGCCTTCCACTGATGAAGACGAAGCTAAGGAATTGCGCGCGTTATCCAAAGAGGCTAGACGAGCAGTGAGGGAACGCAGAGCTAAGGAAGCAAGGGAGAAATTGAAGGGGAAACAGAAGGCCAAACCTTTTCCCCTTCCCAAGAAGTATTTGGAGTCGACTCATCCGCCCAAGGAAGGGGAGCGCAATCCTCGCAGGGTCACTACGCCATCGACCGTGAGTTTTCCATTCAAGCTTCAATTTTTTACACGCTTATGGATAACCTAGGATGTTGAATTTCCCTCTCGTCCCGGTTCGCCTGTTAAAACCCCAAACAAACGCCCACCAACGCCCATCTTCACCCCTCAAGCATCAACATCATTTCATGACCCTTTCAATGACCTGTTCGACACCAATTCGCCAATACGACTATCTGACGATGCTCACGACCTTCCAGCGGATAACTTTAATGATACTCCCCATGCGGAAGATGTCGCGTCCCAAGACGACGACGACGCTAGCCCTGAGAGCTCCCTACCAATGGCTGATGTCATGCCCCGCAAACACATGAAGGCTCTGCAACGAATGCTTCCAGCTTTCATGGTGAAGGACTTTGTCAAGGGCCCGAATAGCTCTCAAAAGGCGCGGATCAAACGACAACGTTCTGCTACCGTCGAATCAGATAGTGATAGAGAGGAAAGCAAGTTACCTCCCGGCCAGACACGGACTCGGCGCGCAGAAAATCCCAAAGATGTTCGAGAAATCAAAGGCGATACAGAAAGTTCGGACGATGATCGCAGCTCTGCCGCAGACTCAGATACTCCATCAGAGCGACTACGTTCTGACTTCCATGATCTACCTCGACGCCCTTTCAAACATGAGCCTGCTGAGGTTATGGAGCTTACTGACTCTCCAGATGATAGCTCTGACTCAGGAGTAGATGACGAGGAGATAAAGGCACATCTGGCTGAAGACGTGGAGACCAAGGACACTTTCGAGCAGAGGGAGCCTAATAGACGTATTCGGGACGAAAACCTCATCGACTGGATGCTGGCGAGGACTCGGACGGTTGGTATTCCCAAGCAGTCCAAAAAGAGAAAACGATCTTCTGGTCAATCTTCTCGCAATACTCGTCACAGACTGGCAGCAACCTCATCGACGTACAAAATTGACGTGACGACAGGTGGTGTCCGGCGGGAGCGACAGACGTTGTTGAATTTCGATCGTCAGTCGAAGACAAGGACTTCTGGTCACCGACGCGATGGGTACCAGCCGCGCCCCTCATCATCGCGTCATGCGATGTCAGGCACCGACGATGATGTAGGCCATGACCGCGATCAAGTTCATGTTGTATTGGATTACGACCCCACCAAGAAGAAGCGCCGCAAAGAGAAGGAAAAAGCCAGGCGAGCGAGAGCTAAGACGAATGGGATCTACACCTTTCAGTCTGGGGACACTCATCTCATCACTGGACGACGTGAAACGGCCATGGTCACGGTCGACATGGAAGACGAGGGCTTCTACCAAACTTTGGCTCCTCTGTCGCAGGACTGGGCAAGGTCGTTCAAACCTCCTCCAAAACCCAAGACGAGCAGCAAACCTCAGTCCTCTCGTCGTCCTGCACCTCTCCCGCAAAACTCGCACCACGACCATGTCCCCATAAGTGTGGATGCAGAGATTGTCTCTTCCAGGCCCAAACGTCGCCACGCACGTCGCAAAATTCGTGGAGACTTCGGCATCCCCATTCTACATTCGGGTCTCAGCTTTGGGCCAAATACCTACATCGGAAAAGGCTGGCTTCATGATTTAATCTCCGTTGCATCATCATCCACTCCCCCACCAACGCCAACACCGTTTTCGCTACGTGGAGTCGATCTCAGCGCCTCAATGGACATCGAGAGCTTTTCTAGATCTTTGGACCGGGTGTTTGAGGGTCTATTTGACTTGGCCGCAAGTCTTCCAGGACTTGACAGCGCGGACGACGCATGGGAATGGTGTACAGTAGAGCACGCGACTTGCCAGCTTCTGTCCTGGTTTCTCACCACAAGCAGCGAGACTGATAGTGCTGCTCTCTTAGGAATGGTCGAGCAGCAGACTTCGGCTGCTATATCGCGTATGCGAGAACTGCATCTCGATGCCTCAACTATGGATGTGTCCACGTTTTCCGTGTGCTGGTTTGTGGTTGAATTATCGGCTCGGCTGGGACTCTCGTTCCCAATTTCTACTACCAGTGTCCTTGGGTTATCAATTTCGCTGTTGGTGGACAGTCTTGTAACATACGGTTTAGAGCAGACCATTGCTCCCATCCGAGATGAAGAGACACTCGATGGCTCCACCACTCCTCAGTATGCTGCTGAGCTCTGGGTTCGCCTCTTCCACCTTCTTGACAGTTGTTATCCTGCAGACATTGCTAAGAAGGAATCTCACCCAGTCTGGTTGGTAGTCAAACAGGCACTGGAAGCGACCACGCTTACCAAGTCTTGTTTTGAAGGCAGCGAGGCGACGTGGTGTGTGATATTCAGTCTTTGTGCCCTCACTCAGTTTTCAATCCACGGCATGACGACTGCAACATCCCGAATTCCTCCTTCCTGGGAGCTTGTCTTCTCCGCACTGAAGAAGATTCGCTTGGTCGCCGACCCCGTCGCCGACGGTGCGCAGTCAAGCAAGCATTTAGACAAGCGTGACCAGTACATCGGCTTAATCACTCTGCGGTGTTTCCACCTCTGGAACAGGTGGCACTGGCAACTCGATGACGCCTCGGTACTTTTCAACCAGCTTGTGGAAATCTTTCGAAGTCGCAAGTTTGCTGGGCTGCGGCACGAAGTACCCGATTACCCTAGCTTCATGCTTCAGCACGACTGGAGCCTCCTCTCCCATCTCAGATCCGAGGACAGTGCGTTCGTACTATTCTTGAAATTGCTAGTTCCGGCTGCTGGTCACGACGATGGAAATACTGGACGTGCCCTGACACCGAAAGCCAAGAAACTACTCTCACTCGCGATTCCCGTAGGATCGCTCCCATTTTCCAAGAAAAATCCCACTGTCATCCAGGATCTTTCGATGTTGTACAACCGGCTTAGTGCCATTGCCATTGGGATCTATTTGGACCCTGCTCATAGCACCTCCCGTTTGTCACAAGCCAAAGCATACGTTGATTTTGCCGACGCGGACGATACAACGCGTGTTGCTGTTGTTCGCGGGATGATGAACCTCGCGATCCTTTTAGTGAAGAGCGACATGTCAATTGATGGCATTGGGCCGTGGATAGAAGCAATGGCAACTGTACTCACGGACGAGTTCAAGAAGCTGGATTCATTGCAACTTCCAGAGACGCAGATTAATATCATAAGGGATCGAATATACTTCTCCGTCCAGGTACTAGTTGGATCTGTACGACAAATCCTTGAAGCTTACAAGTCCAAATCCGACTACCCCGATCCGGCTCTCCTTTGTAAGTCGCTGTTCTCCGTTCCGCACTATCTTGTTGTTGACATCCCAACTAGCAAGCCTCCATCCAATTCTCCGCACTCAAGCCCTCAGTGTTGTGCCAAGGACTTCTGAAGAAATACACCGGCTGCTTCAGACTTTCCTAGATGCACGCAGATCGACGTTACCAGCACCGGAACGCCCGCGCATCCTTCCCCTTCCAGCAGAGGAGACTCAGGAAAGCCAGGATGAGTATGGTGTGATGGATATCGACTATGATGATCCAGCGCTCCTGGTTGCCTTAGGTATCGAAGTTGTGGCACCGGCTCCCAAATCGGACCGTAGAAACGCAGAAGAAAGCCTGAAGAAGGTGGCGTATCTCTTCAACCTCCCTAAATGGCCCTTCCTTTCTCACGATACTTGTATCTTTAGATTATCTATGACAATAAGTTGGACTGGCTGTGTTGGCATATCCTGATGACGGGGGTCACGGAGCTATCCAAACCCGTGCCGCTTGGAGATCCCTTCGTTCACATCGACAAGTGGCTGGCTTGCTGGCTGGGGTGTGCTGATGTCCAGATTCGTGTTGGCAGCAAGGTATCTAACGTGAGATGTCGAATTGGCGTGCACTGATTTAAATTGTTGTAGTCTTGGAACCAATATCTTGATCTCCCCAGTCGTCAGTGGTTCAAGGTCTCCGGAAGTCGACGGCAACGGATCGACTTGAGTCTCATGTTCGAGGTCCTGAAGCTTGACCCTATGACCTATATCGTCAGTTAGCAGAGCGACGTGTTCCTTTTTTACCTTGCCCTAACGATGTCTTCTAGGAATATAAGGATCGTTACATCGAGACTTTGATAACGTCGCTCGCATCGACTCACTCAGCGTTGGCGAGTAAATTTGTGACGCTGATGTTATCCATCGATGGCTGTCGCCATCCCCTTGTCATTGGTCTGGCTACAGATACCACAGAATATCGCATAACACCAGAAAGTTTCCCCAATGAGCGCAAAGCCATCCTCCAAGGTATGCGGGCCCACTTCATTCTCATTCCTTATCTCAAAACCATCCCAGTTATGATCAACAATTTAGCTGGCCGACTTCGTGAGGAAGTAGCTGGTGACAGGTCGATGGTGGAGGACAACCAGAAGTATATCGGCTTCTTAATCAAATTATTCCAAGCAATGGAAACCTCCTGCATGGTAGGAAGTTTAGCGATGGCCTCTGAATTCGTCACTGATACTGGCAATATCAGGAACTTCCAGATGTCTCCCAGGACCGGATAGACTATATTGCTTTTGTCCATGATATCTTCCGTATGTTGGAAGAGCATCAAGAGCTCCGGACATCCGCACGACTATTATTTTGGCGAACATGGGAGCGAGCGCTCGAATGATCTCGGGTTTTATCAGTATCATTTGTACTCTATTATTTACCACTTGCTGTATTTTTCCTCCGTCGTCTTGGATGACTTGTAGCGCTAGTTAATGCATTTTTGGAACGTGTGTAGCCCTCGTCCCCTTGCCGGCAAAGGGACACTCAGATTTCGATATCTGACCACAGGAAGACGTTTGAACAGGCGACATGCTCATGTACTAGGAAATGAAACGTCCTAACACTCCGTTAGAACATGCTCTGCTGAAAATATGAGCCGGTAAAAGGACCTACCGTTAATCCGGACATTATGAACCTGTCTCTGCCTCAGCAACCGACTCATCCGCTTCTTCTGGATTGAGCTGCACAGCGACTGTCATGAACCTGGGATACACCATTAGTTATAAAGATGCCTGAATAAGGACAGAACTGACTTGGCGGCATCTAATCCAGCGAATGTCCTCATCGCATGCAGATCAATTTGAAGCTGTTCACACAGATCAGCTGTTTGCCCAATTGCCCGCGACATCCTGCCAAGGCTACCCGCAAGTTGGGCATAAAGTCTGTCTTTTGCCTGAGTTGCGTTTGTCGGCGCAGCGTGAGATGTCATGGGATCCGGAAAGGTGCGTTTGTGCGAGTCAAGCGTGATGCACGGTTAGCGGATTGTGATTGCATATCACGTGATAATGTCACATCGCGATGTCACGCGTACTGAAATGTTAACTTGAAATCTCGTTTCAACGCAGTACTTACTCTACTACTTAAATAGTACGCGGGAGAAATATCAGGTTTATGCACGATCGAATGGGTTTAATTCATATGTAGAAATCAGAGCCTTCAGGTACGCGTTTCTTGTATAAGAACTCTAGCATTTCCCATCCTGGTGGCAGGACGGAAACATCGTGAATTTCTTGGCCGGCAAGGTGCATCTCGACCTCTGTCACCTGCGTCAAGGAATAGATGACCATCAAGATGTGCATATCTTTCCTTATGTCTTCGCCATATTCCAACGCCAACTGATCCATCACGGTCTGCCATGTCATCTGTTTGGCTGAAGGCTCCTTAGCGTTTTTGAGCCCAAAGACCACAAGAAATTGACCCAAGGCTGCTGCTGCGCTGCGATCTCCTGTTATTATGGCTCTATCGCGGATCGTGCGAATGCCGTTCTGGATGCGAGGATTAGACTCCAACGATACTGCTGTGTTTTGTCCAGAACCCAAACCGAGAACGTAGTCAACGCCGGGGTGGGCGTTGAGCTGTAGCACTTGAGCAATGAGCGCCGGGGAGCGTTTATAACCGCCGACGGTGGGCCCGATTTGAATTTGAGCTGTATTGAGATTCACGCTCGCAAGCCGTTGCGGAGCGAGCGCAGTGTTTCGAGCGGTTTCGATTGTCAACTTCTTGCCACAGAATTGTTTATGACGTGGCCAGTCATCTCTCTGGCGTTTCCTGTAATATATTAAGTTTTAGTATATGGAGTGAAGAATATTCTCAAAATTGATTTACTTCGAACAGTAAGACGTTCTGCGGTTAGGGATGTCTGCACAACCCCTACACTGCATATATCTCGTTGACGATTCGGGCGTATCGCAGCTTTCGCAACGTCTAATCGCTGATGCATACATTGAGCGGAATGCTTGCTTCAGCTCTTTTGCAATAGACGGTCCGATAGCTCCTTTAACCAATTTCATGACCTCCATGTCATTAGGCTGGCTGAAAGACGTTTTCCCTAGTTGTGAAGGAAGGGGCCGGGGCTTGTTCATCCAGGCTTCAAGAGTGTAAAGTAGAAACTGACCTAACATCATTTAGGAACAGAGGTAAGCATGAGTTTGAGGACGGGGTAAAAAACACTCACAAATGTAAATATCACGAACAATATCAATATTTGCAAACCAGGCGTTATTCTCCTGAATGGGCATTGGAATACCTGAAGTACTATTGTAGGGGAAAGTGATTGGAGTCGATGGTATGGACGATAGGTCATCATGGAGATACACTCTGAGTAGCTTCAGGAACCCCTCGCCATTATTCTTCTCGAGGGATGCGAGGGTTATGTCTCCGCATACCCCCCGATAGTCTTCCATGCCCATAACAGCGACGCGGATATGGCCTTCCAATATGTGGTCTCGTCGAACGGTAGCAGCCCTCCACCGGCCTTCAAAACCAGCCGCTATTTGTAGTGTGACTGTGCCTGCCAAGCGATACTGAAGCTCGCAGAGATAGCCGTAATGACTTCGGTAGGTCCTAAATATCGAATTGCTTGCATCACCAATGCCGCCCCCAGCGGCGATGCGCCTCGATGGGTCCATCATCATCTTGGTCTGCGTCGCCCCGACTTCTTCCCATGCGGCATTCCAGGCCATAGCATTATCCTCATAGCTGGGAATATGTTTGCCCCCCCTGGACATTAGCAAGAGTCTGTCGGGGATCGACATAGAGGGATGGACCGTCAGAGACGAGCAGAGTGATTCCGTTCAAGATGGTGCGAGAGTAGACCGAGGCCGCTGCTCAGATTCCCTCCGTCTACGGACTTTACGGGGCGCCATGCGGGAATCCATTGATGTCCTAGCAGGAGCGCGAGTTGCCTATTCCACACTGACAATGGGGGCATATGATCAAGAAGCTTAAGCTTCCGAGATGCGACCTGGCAGTTTGGTTCTTGGTTTTCTTTTATCACTATGTAGTGAATCGTGATACTAATACACTGCTGGCATACAACTATTTCCGAGACATAAAAATGTTATAAGAAACGTGTTTGAAATTTCCAATGGGCATTTTCACCCGTTTTCTCTGCGTGAAGGGAATATTCAAACGCGTACACTTGCGTTTCCAAATCGTTTTAGCCCTCACAAAATAGTGCCGTGCCAGCAGTGATAATACCAACAGAGTAGACCAGCAACCGCCGACAGCACAACACGTACAAGGATTGGAGTTCAGAGAATTTCATTTCAATTTCGTTACAGCTATTATAAGTACGCTACCTAGACGCTGATGAAAACTTCCACCAGCGCCCCGACCACACAGATAAACAACATATGCTAACAGCATGCAAGGGTGGCCCACGGTGAGTGGTTTCGAGATAGACAGATGGAGGAAGATAGAAAAAGGGAGGATGGGGAGAGCCTTTAGCCCTGAGAGCGCGTACGTACAGACATCTTGGAGGAGGTAGAGAAGAGCCAAAAAAAAAAGTGCCGACTTTTCCACATGGGATGGGATGGGGAGCGAGGACGAGCGATGGTGGAGCGGGATGAGCACATTAAATAATAATGGTTGAGTGGATATGCACAAATACAGACAGGGGCATAAAAGGACCAGAAATTGGGCAATGGCTTTGGCCATGAGCAAGCTCGTATAAGGAGACTTGTGTTGATGATGATGCAAGAGATGCTTGGTTGATGCAAAAGACAAGAGAAGAAGGAAGAAATTTTGGCTACAATGGAGAAGGACAGCATTGGAGGCCGTCGCTGCGACGGCGAGCATGCGGGATAAATGAGTGGGGTGCGGGACGGGAGAGCGATCACGATTGAGTGTGATGCATGTAAGGATTTATATGCACAAATCAGAGGTTCAACGGCGGGACCGATGACATGAAGAAATTTGAGCGTTGAGTGGAACTCGAGCTGCGGGATTTAAGGTTCGGGTGGTGGTGATGGCTATGGTGTTGGTTGTGCTGGTGCTGATGATGCACAGGCCCATAGCTCTTCTGCTTCAGCTTGCGTTCGCGCCTCAGCTCTTTGCGGCTTTTATGTGGGTAATTGTCGTAACGATGGTTTTGTTGTGGGGGAGGTTGGTTCGGCGGTGCATTGGTGGGCGTCCGATCGCCATCGCGGTCTCGCACAGGGAGGATCACAGGAGAGATGATGACGCTTAGCTTCCGCGAACGTTTCTGGTTGGCTTTATTCTGCCAGAGCATCGTGCTGAGCGGGCTTGACTTCATCATACTCCCATAATCGGTGTTCGATCGACCGGTGTCTGAGCTCCAGCCGGCGGCTCCCTCTGGAATAGTATCACGACTCTGACGGAACGCGCCGACGGAGATATGATCCCATCGGTTGAAGTTCTTGAGTTGCTTGCGGGATTCATTCTCAGTGGAGACGTTTTGAGGATCAGATGGATCAGCATCTAAGAACGACGCTTCCAGTACGTCGTTGAGATCGACGATTTCAGCGTTGGCCATTTCCGATGCAGGTTCAGCCTGTTCTGCGGTGGATGGAAGGATCTGGAATGGAGAATGATGTGACGGGGTTATCGGCGATTGCTGAGAAGCAAGGTGCCTATGCAATATCTGCTCGACCTGCGAACAGATACATGAACACCTCACGGTAACAAAAATCAAAGAAGTAACATACATGGCTCAAACGGGCGAACGACGACCTTCGGCTGCGGAACCTCGGATGCGGAGATGGGACGTCCTTATGCATATCATCAATGATGGCCTGGCGGTTCTCCTTGACGAGCTCAAAGTGCCCCTTGCGAGGTCCACCACCAAACCCATTCGATGATGACCGGCTAAAGCTCGTCGTCGTGCTATCCTCGAACTCGTCATGATCATCCGAGTCCCAAAAGACCTTCCCAGAGAGGATATCCGCCGGCTTCGGCGAGTCGACACTCCGAGACCCAAACGGCCTACGATCCCGTGGTCCCGGACTCACGGCAGGACTCATGGTAGACATAGGGTTGATCGAAGAGACACTGAAAGGAAGGCTGAAAAGCCTCATGGCGCGCTCATTGGGAAGCTCATCCTCTCCTACAAGTTCCTCGTCTGTCGTCTCACCTTCGCCCTCGTCTGCGTCTTCTTCATACCCACCATCATCGGAGGACATCTCGATATCGCTTTCCTGGCTTGGAGAGGCGCTGGTCTCGGCGAACTGGGCCGCGTGTACTTCAAAGTCCATGTCAAGGATCCCCTGGCCTTCGCTCAAACCATTGGTAAACACAATTTGTCCATCCCAACCTTCTGTAACCTCGAAGGCAAGATTGTCCTGGTGCGTCTGCGGCGCGGCGGTGAGACTGGCGATGGATGCCTCCATCGATTCCATATCGGAGTGATCACCGTCATCGCCGTCGTTGTCGTCGGAGGATGTTGAGTCGTCGTGGTAGGCCTCGGAGTCTGACAAGTTCGCAAAGAATAGATCGGCGTCAAAGCTAGACTCGTCGTCATCTTCGGACCATCCGGTGGCAACGCCGACATATCCGGCACCAGGTCGGCCTCTACCATCTGTTTCGTCCTCATCATCGTCACACTCCTCCTCGTCCTCCTCGTCCTCATCCTCTGTCGCATCGCTATCCACATCCATCTCAACATCGCTAGGGCCGACACTCTTCTTGCGTGGTCTAATGACCCACGCATTGTGAGGGTCCCGCTTCTTGGATCCCTCCTCACCTAACAGCTCGCGCCGGACACGAGCACGATCCTGCATCTCAGAAAGAATAAACTTTTCTTCTTCGGCCTCGATGGAATCATCGCTGTCATCGAAGCTCGACAGTTCGCTCGAATCAGCGGACGACGAAGAGGCACGCGACGAGAGCGCCGATGCCGACACGAATGTCGGGAACTGTACTGACTGTGCATCATCGTCCTCGTCATCGAAATCGTAGCGGTGATCAACATCGCTTAGATCCGACGATTCGCTGGTGACGACTCGTCGGCGCTTGTTGGCAGCTGCGGCCGACTTTTTTACGATCCTGCCTTTGAGTGGGGCAGGAAGCCGAGCAGAAGGTTTTTTCTGCTTGCCGGGTAAACCGTGCTTTAGAGATTGGGATGATTGCAACGTGGGTGCCGCGTGGGCGTCGGCTACGGATCGGGAGGGGGCGAGTTGGCGGGCAACGACGGCGGCCTTTGGGGGCCGTCCGCGGCGCTTTGGGTGGGGAGGAAGGGGCGCGGGTTGAGGTAAGTAATGGATTCCTGGAGCTGTAGATGGGCCTGAAAATGTTTCTCCGTCGTTTTCTGCGACGGACGTCGTCTCTGCGGCGTTCCTGGATTTGTTTGAAGACGATTGGGGTGGAGCCCGACGTTTGCCGAGCATGCTTTGTGGAACGGTAAGTTTTATTTTCAAAGAGGGAAGCAGTGTTTTTGGAGTAGGGACTGGGGTTGAGAGATTGGATCGCGATGCACCTGCAGCATGCAGAGCACTGAGTTGGCTCATCGTAAGCGGGGTGTTGACTGGTGGAGGCAGAGCTCTCGGCCTGTTGTTGCATGTACACTCGCCATCGCAGACCGGGCAGATGTCGTTGTCCTCGTCGTCGTCGAGGTGAAATGGATTTACGACGGCGCCTACGGTACTGGGGGTTGAAGGCGATGGAGTTTGTGGTTTTGTATGCACTGTTGGGCGGTGACGATACATGTTAGCACAGGGAACTAGCTCATGTAAAGCAAGAAGAAATAAGATGTGATAGATGGGCGATAAACTGCACACAAAGAGCACAAAAAACATGCGCTCAAGCTAGGCTCAACCCTGGCATGGCGTGTGACTGCATCGGTGCCGTTTTGGCGGGAAAAAGAGAGAGCAGCTCACGGGAGAAACGATTTTTGGCCATGTATCTGAACTATAGAACATGAGGGGGAGAATAGATCCAGGATTGCGACGAGAGGTTCGGGCAGGAGGTGCGGCTAGTTGCCACAGAAATGGGTTCCAACGAAAGGCCTGTTTCTCGACTTTTGATGGAAATTTATCGTCCCAGGGTCCTTCCCAAAAAGGAAATCTTCGGCTCTGGTGATCATCTCGCATGCGCTCGATCCACCTAGCCTGCGCAGCGATGAATTTATGCTCGTACGATCCAGGTGTAATGCTTTATACACCCCATCCCATCGTACATACTCTGTATAATCTGCTCACCATCTAACCTCTCAGAAACACGGTACTGATCTGCTGACCTCCGTCAGTTCCATATTCCATCGACCTCCGGGTCCCTCTCTCCAAAAACAGCACGGTTCGCTGTCCTAGATGGTGCTGATATGAATTCCTTATGATGGATTATAATCGACAAGCGAATGTGCATTGTCCTCATTTCTTTTCAGGTCCTGGAAACTTCGGCGAAATGCCAATCCAAGTCGGCGAGCCGGCCACGACCCTCGTCCAAGCGTTTCTCCTTCCAGCATTCGCTTACCACAATCCTCATAGTCGGCCCGACTCAAATAGCCCCCGATCCCTTTGTATTGCCCGCTAAACACCTATCCATACGATGAGTCAGACCACGAGACTCCCCTCTCCCCCGCGATATCTCGACATCCCTTGTACACGCACAAAAAAAACCCACCCAAAACTCCAAGGAATGACCATGTTCCGAGGAGGCACGCCCCTTCGAACAAATATGACAGCGAAGCAGGCTTCTCAAGACACATCGACCATCGCCTCTGCCTGATGCTTACAATTCACATTCTGTGCAAATCACTATCTGATTTTACGGAGGACCCACAGACCATCAAACTAGAAACAAAGCGGCGTCAAGAAAACGGTCGCGTGACCGCGGTCCTGGACGCCTTCGACTTCTTATGGTCAATACAGCCATTCAAACGGCCTTCGATGCTTTCCTGTCACCGGTGTAAAGTACGCTTGACTTCGGCGTCTGAACGTGCCACCTTACAAACCTGCCCCCCCGCCCTGGTTTTTGTTATAATTAACGTTGACAGCGACGTATAAAATGTACGGCTATCCGTGTACCACGACAGCCCAAAGCCCTCCAACATGACCCAAAATCCCCCCACGACCACATCCACAATTCCAGCGTCCTTTGACCCGCTTGCGACTCACCCATTCACCAACTACGCGCCTCCGAGTCCCCCACAATCCGCTCACCCCTCGGAGTCGTTCCCGCGGTACCCCCACCACCCCTCCACACAAAGCAGTGCGCACCTCGTAAACCCCACCGTGCCACGTAAAGACACCGCTCCTTCAGGTGAACCACGTTCCAGCTCAAACTCTAATGCCAACGCAACTCCTGTACGTACCCAAACCACCGTCCCAGAATGATCCCCTCAGGAACCAGCAGCAGCAGAAGGCTAAATAACCGTATCACTGTAATCCCCCGCACCCAGGTGACCCCGGAGTTTCTTGTGCGTCTTCCCCGTTTCCCTTGAGGTTCTCAACTCAGACTTCAAACTTCAGCCGCGGCCCACGCTCTTCTCTTTTTGGGTTACATTTCTCGTGACGGACTTTGTTGGGACTTTGTAGGAGACAAGGCGGCTGAAGAGCATTGCTATAGGCATATATCTTCTCGTCTGGTATTCACTAGGGTATCTATGTACACGGCGTTTGTATCAAAGTCATTCCCTTCCATTAGTGAGTATGTACAGATCCCATGGGCCAGGCCATAGTCTCTACTAAAGCAACGGTATTCTCAATGTGCTAAGTCCAAGATCAATCCCCGAGGAAAACAGAATTCAAGGTAGGCCTTCGAGGCCCAGACGACGTTGCATCAATCTAGAGCAACAGTGAGCGAACCCCCAGAGAGACAAAATCTGATAGATTCAAGCTCGCGAGCAACGGCACCCACGAGTGTTAAGTAGGAAGTCTTCAAGTGGATCCCCTTCCGTGATAACGAGGGGTATGATGGGTATAATATGTACATTCTCCTCGATACCAGCTCCTGATACCAGAACTGCAGCCATCTGTGTCCTTAGATGCTAACGTCGTGCCAAGAAGCGCAGTACCACTGAACGATTATCATGCGGTGACGTTCTCAAGGAACCCTCCTAAGTGGAGGTGAAAGGACCTCAAGTCTATGTAGGTCGTCCCAGGCTAAACACGGGCGCATTTGGGTTGAGCCGCAAAGGTGTTGCCGGAGGTGAAATGACCCCAGCGGCAACGATCGGTCGTTCACCCTCCAGAGCAATGCCAGGCACAGTGAGGCACAACTCTTGAACGTCATCACCCTTGCGAGGTGGAGGGGTTGTCGTACTGATAACTTCAGGAGGCGTCGTCGACGAGCGACTACCACGAATAGGCGTTCGTGCCCCTACCGCAGGAGGCACGAAAGCCATGGCTTCCGGGTTTAACGATTTGCTGAGAGACGGCGGCGGCGTCGCAGGCGGCGTTTCCATGGTTGGAATCTTGTGGGCCGCAAGTACTCCTTTTGAGAAGGGGGGAATGAACGCCGGCGCATCTAAGCTAAGTTTATGGGTTTTGACTCGTATTTTCGGGCTGGGGAGGAAAGCAGCCGCGCCTGCGTTCAGCTGAATAACTGGTGCACCCAAGGACACAGCCGCTGAATGCGAGACCGAAGCCCCAGCGTTAGCGGTAGGTGTATCTGGTGGGGACGGGAGGGACGGGAGGAATTGTGCTGCGAAGGGGGAGAGGGGGGAACTCCGGTGGGTGAAGGGCTTTCGTGGTGTGTATGGGATATATAGTGGTCCTTCGGGCTCCGCAGACTCACCACGCGGAGTCAAGATGGGTGGGAAGGCATCTGGAGAAATTGGTGTGAGCAGTCCGCCAATGTTGTTGGCGGAGGGAGTGATCAATGGAGGAAGGTCGATTTTCTTGTGGATGCCTGCGGCCCGTGGATCCCTGACTTTAGGCGACAAATGGTCTTTCTCTGTGTCATGTAAGATGGATACTAAGGTGTGTTCCTGTTACATTTAACGATTAACGGGACCGTCGCAAGTGTGAGGGGCAGAACTGACATGTTCATTTTCACTGCTCTTTTCCCACTGGGTAAGCTCCTTGTCGATCCACGCGATGGCGTCGTCCAGGGGCCCCAGATCAGGAGTTACAGGGAGTGCATGGTCTCGGGCACAGGGAGTATCTTGAACCGAGGCTCCCATGTCACGCAAGAGATCACCAATGCGACGCATCGTGGGCCGGACTTGTGGGCGGGTCTCCCAACACGATAGAATCAATGACTGTAATTCATCACTTGCTCCGACGTCAGAAGAGGGAAGTTCTGGTTTCCTTCCTTGCATGACGGCGGCGATCACCGTCGAATCTCTGTCGAGATTATGGAAAGGTATCTCCCCTGTGTATATCTACAGAGACAAGAGGGTGAGAAAACGCGGCATGGGGCACTTTACAGAGTACATACTTCCGAGATGGTGCAACCCAGCGCATACACATCTGCAGCAGCTGGGTCATCTTTAGAGGCTTCCTCGGACTCATTCAATAGCTCAGGTGCTTGCCATCGCACCGTTCCCGAAGCCAAAGACTTGCTTTCAATGCGCTGCGATCCCGCAATGGAGGAGAGGCCAAAGTCACCGATACAACAGTGGAGCTCGTCGTTCACCAGGACGTTAACCTGTGGAACATTTCTGAATCGAATGAAAGAACTATCGTATATGTGACGCCAGCCATACCGCCTTGATGTCACGATGATAGATCGGAGGACGATATTCATGCAAATATATCAATCCACTAACAATTTCAGCAGTCTGTCGATGGCATGTTATTCAATTGGTAATATGGATGAGTATGTGATATCATACCGCAGTCAATCTGTCGTGGCCTGGATTGTTTCTTAGAAACATGCGTAGGTTTCCATGCTTCATCCAGGGTGATATAAGATCCAAACTTGAAAACGGGAACAGGGTCTTGTTGGCGCCTAAGAACGGGAGGACATTTGGATGACTTAGTCGTTTCCAGACGAGTACTTCACGAAGGAAATCCTGCGACATGTTCAGCAAGCAACGCAAGAACAAACTGGCAGAAAAACCTTCAACTTTGTCTCAGCACCTCCATGGGCAGAGAATAACCGCAACGATTTTATGCAGACTGTCTGACCCTTAATTTTACCTTTGTAGATATCCTGTGTCTGTCAGCCTTGAAGCTCGTAGAGGTCTGGGATGTCCACTCACAGCATATCCACCGTTTACTTCAGGGTACACTCCATCCCGTGAAACGTTGGGCAAAGATAGCGACGGTGGTAAACTTAAAGTTGCTTTGGCCAAGTCGATCAAGCGTCGGAGTACCATCCGCTTGTAAGCATGATCCAAGCGAGGATCATCTACCTCCTACTCATGAGCTTCAGATTCATGAACGATATTGATACGATCACAGAGAATATACCCGTTGAAGAAGCTGTGACAGGCAGCTCGCGCGTTGGGGATTTGACCGGCAAGTCTCTACGACCTCCTTCCTGTCCTCCTCTACAGGCAATACCATTCTGATTTCCCGTGTCGAAGACGGCTCTGGTACGTCAAGTTCAGATGAGGTAGCCAAAATCTGACCCGTAGTTGGCGCGATCAAAATCACATATTCAGCCTTCTCTTCGTCTGTGAAACATCCGACCAGGAAGCCAACAGGTAACACCGCATTCACGTCACGAATAAGCCTTGGTCGCTCCTTCAAGAGACGTGAGATCTCTTGAACCTCATCAGCAATGCATGAGAAGCCAGCATAACTGTATCCGGGTGTCCAGCAATGAACAAAAGGCAAACTGATGATATCAATCAACTTAGCTTACCCAGTCTTTTCAAGCCACCCACGGATAATATTCAATATGCGGCGATATTTTGCAGCGTCGGTTCCGAATTCCTCTTTGAGTGCGATGAAATAGTCAAGTCGGTTGGGGGTGTCGATAGGCCGTCCCAACGAGGAGGCCAAGCTCATAGGTGACTCGATTCGAGGTAGGCCACCACACGAGGGGCCCTAGCACAGTGCATGGAAGGCATGTGGTCTGCAGAACCGCCTTCGAAAAGTTTATTTGAGTTGGTCCACGCCGAGGAGCTGAATATAGGACAGTGATATCCTTTGTCATATGCTAGATAGCCTGAGCCCATGAGACGAAGTATACCTAGCAGGTCGCGGTATATACGCGTATATGCTTTGAGAGCGTGGTAGTATCCAATCGTTATCCAAGTCGTTACGGTTCAAACGTTCAACGACCTCCCAAGACGAGAACGAACGAGGAGTCCCTGGCAATAAAGTTTGTAATTGATGTCATTTCTTGAATCGAACCAGTGCATATTCCCTGCATAGAACCTAGAGGGTTTTCAATAAACGAGAAGGCAAAAAGAGATGTGTATAATACAAGGTTATCCATTTGTTTCGAATTCATGATTACTTTCCGCAACCAATGCCGAACTACTACCATATACCTGCGGCCAACTGCTTCCTCAAATGAGGCAGAAAGGAAAAGCGAGAGGAACACCGACATCCAAATGAGTGTGAGCTGACAGAGGAAGGTGGAAATTGAGAACTGCAAAGACAGACAGCGAGGAAGTCGACGCAGACATGGGGGCAGAGGTATAACAAAATAAAACGGGGTGAGTATGGGGAGGACGTGAATGGATTAAGGAGAGCGATGGGCTGTATGTGTATATATAAACATGGCTGGTGGTCAGTCATGGTGTAGATGCACAATGATGAAAGAAGCTATGGATTGCAATAGAAAGGAAAGGCAGGCAAGAGAGGTGATAGCAGAGAAAGGTGAATATTGCGGCTTGCTTCAGATGTCCATGCATAGATGCGATGTCGTCTCCTCTATCTATCCCTAAAATTGGGCTATCGTGGGGGGCTTGAATATGGTGAGGCGGGCATGATGACGTGAGGCAGAGATAATACAAGAGATGTTTGCTTTAACACCCATTCTATTATGCAGCGCTATACAAGAAGAGATTGTTTGTAGCCGCGATCTAGGCATGTATGTAATTAGTCGACGAATACGATAACTCGAAGAGAAGGAGCTGACCGCAATAGTATTCTCTCTCGGATGCCAGCTGGCATGCAGGATCTTCTTGTTGAAGTCGAGCGTATCAAGCTGCATCGCATCTCTCAGACCACCCCTCTGCCCATTCTTCGCTCCCTTCCCAGGGAGAGGCCCACCAATCTTCTTGGCCTTAAACGCTGACTTGTCCGCCTGAAGTACAACATCATTCAAGGTGTCGGTGTCGTATATCCGGAAATAATTGTGGTATGAGCCCGTCAACACGTGCCTAGAATAAATCACAATCAGATGATGATCTTATCAGGCGACGATGACGTCTTGTGAACATGTAGACGGCGTGAGATTGACGTACTTGTCATCCCCACCCCACACGCATTCGAACTTATCGAATATGCAGTCATTCTCGTACAAGTCGCAAAGCTTCCCGCGGAGATGGTCATGAATCGGAATGGTCTTCACTGGCCGTGACTCCATATTGACGTCCCATATCTTGAGGGAGAGATAGTCTCTTGAGAGGATGTATCGCCCATCGTGACTGAATTTGACATCGGAGATCGAAGAGATGATCTCAGAGAAGAACGACCGCGTTGACGGATCTTCTTCCTCCTCGAAACCTGGGACAGGAATAGTTCAGCACTCCACCTCAGAAGCCGAGAGATAATGCAATCGACCCACATTTTGCATGGGTATCGCACAGCGCAGAGTCCCGCATGTCCGCGAGCTTGATGTTGCTTTTCGAGCTCGAATACATGAAGAGATTGCAGTGTGTTGGATGGAATTCGGTGGCGGTGATGACCTCGGTCAACTCTTCCATGTTGACCGGTTTGATATCCACGATATCTGTTTCAATCAAGAGTAGCGTTCATCAGTATCAACGAAATGAAAAAGCAGGCGGAACAACTACTGACTAAAGCTTTGGTCGCTGATATTGAGGTTCCAGAGGTTGATACGGAGATCATCGGCAGAGATGAATGTTTCTTGATCTGAGTTGACGGAGATGGAGTGTATGTGATACGCATGCGCGTTGGAGTAGACTTTGCGTGGAACAGCAGCGATAATGTTGTCTTGCTGTGTCATGCGTGGCAACCGGAGGTGGGTTGATGCTGTAGGAGGTGGCAGCGGACGCTGACCATCATAGTGATTTGATTCAGAGACCACTCTCAGAGATTTCTCGAAAACCTTCCAGAGTTTGATTGTTTTGTCTACCACGCAGGTTCAAATGTAAGTCTGGAGCCGAACCATGAGATATAGTGGACGAGAATACCGTTCGTCGAGAGCAAGAAATGGGCAGAGTTTTGTCGTCTGCACCATCTGATCTTGTTGATCTTCTCCTCAATTTCCAACGACTTGAGGTAATCAAACTCGGGTTCGTGGGATTGGAACTCGGTGTAAAACTTGTACTCGCAACCTTTTTTCTGTTATTTCGAGCAATCGCGAGGTTGGATCAGGGCATTACGCGTGTATAGAGCAGGAGAAATTGAAGGTAGCGTCAAAGACGGGGAGTAACATAATCAGAGGCACAATCAGCTTGACGCCAAAAAGAACAAGGCGCGCGATCACGGAAAGGGGAGTGGAGCGATACTGACCGATTCATTGCGCTCAAATAGCACGACACGACCCCCTTTGTCGCCCGTTGCGAGATAGTTTCCTGTAGAGTCGAACTCCACTGTGGAAATGATGTCGGCTGATGGCACAGAGCGTGCGTAAGTGGAGTATGAGATATGCAAACAGCAGTTAGGTGATCAGGACAACCGCGGACCTTCTGTAATATCTTCGACCTCGCCCTTGTCACCGAAACATTGGGCAAAACGCCATCCTCCTGAGCCTGAAGGGTCTTCCATGGATGTGGATGTGGAGTAGATCACGCTGGCTGGATTTAGGCGCAATTAACAACTGATCTGGGTGCAGAATTCGAGGGATAACGCGATAATGGCAATGGGAATACAAGGAAATGTATCGCTGGATAACGAGGAGAACGGCGAGTAGAAGATGGTGGCAAAACGATGGCACGGGCGAGGACACAAGGATTGCTGAGCGATGCTGACATAAGCTGTGTTTGCAGGCCTTTGGTACTGGCGATTGTCCGACATTTCCCTCAAACTCAAACCACATCCAAGACAACCTATTCGCCTTTTATTTCAACCATGGCCATCGCTCCTATCACTGGAATGCTCAGAAAGAGATTCTGGCTTGACGTTTCCTGCGCCATTGGTCTCGGTGTCGCGTCAGGTTACGGTTTCTGGTATGTTCACTGTCTTTCCGGAAGCCGCATTTTTGCTCATTTCATACCAGGTATGGCGTTCACCTGAAGCACCGTGAGTCCCAAACGAACCCGACTGTGGCTATCTAACATTTACTGACCAACTACAGTGGAACGTCAGGAGAACTTCTACATTAAGCTGGAGAGGGAGAGGATTGCCGCTGCGTCGTCTTGAAGATAGTGACTCCTCAACGTCTGTAACAGACCCAATCTAGACCTGCCCAGATCTAAACCACGCTGCCCATCTGAAAGACAACAAATCTCAAAGTACATGATATATCCCGAATGCGCATCCCAAAGTATTCCACAGAAATAAATAACGTATTATAAGTCAACGTCCACACCCTCCGGTCATTGAGGCAGCACTCCTAGCTTCTTCAGCTCTTCGCAACTCTCCAAAACCTCCTTGTCAATCGCCTTGACTTTCTCCCAGTCGGTTCCAATCCCAAACAATCCAATCTCGTGCTCCTTCGCCCGCGCCTTGCGATCCATGCCTCGCTGACACTGTCCATAGAGATCCTGTACGTAGGCCCGATCCACGGTGCTTTCAAAGGCTGCAAGCGCAGGGCCTCTCTTGACTGCCACACCCTTTCCTTTACCGGTTACCTTCCCGGCATCTGCATTTGCTCTCGCGAGCTCGGCGCCAATGATCGGGTGTCCCATGAACTCGGCAGAATTGACATGATACCGCACTCCGTAGCCTCCAGTGCTTCGTTCAACGTTGAATCGCGCTGACGGCTGGAAAGAAAAACGTGGGTCTGGTACTGGCGATGTACCAAACAAGCTTGGCAGTGCTGAGAGTAACGAAAACGCGAAAAGTATCAGCAAAGGTAACAGCTGAACGAACATTGAACGTGGTTCAGTATTTCCGTTTTGCCGTTGCGCATGACGGAATGTTTGGCCACCCATGCGCGTCGTCCGGAAACCTCCAGACCCGAATGTGGTCGTGAACACTGAGGTGCAACAATAATCTAAGAATAACCGCAATGTAGAGCAGATCAATTTACGCACCAGGTCCACCACCAAAACCAGTGCTGAAACCATTTCCTCCGCCACCAAAGAACATATTGAACAGATCTTCCGGACTGATCTCGGACTCGTACGTGTTGCCTCCTCCACCAAATGGACCGGCAGAGAAACCTGATGGCCTCGAGGACATTCCACCGAAACGGTCTTCAGGATCAGAGCCACTTTGATCATACACAGCTCGTTTTTGTGTATCTATAATTCAAGGGAAATAAATATCCTGCTTCAGAGTGTGTAGGTAAAAGCCAACCTGATAGGATCTGGAAGGCCTTGGAAACCACTGACACATCGAATTGAACTGAGTAATTCAAAGACTGATAGAAAAGGAGAATTACATTTAAACGCCTCATCAGCACCCGGGGCCCCATTTTTGTCGGGGTGTAGCGCAAGAGCCAGCTATAATTCAATCCAAATAATTTAGTCCATCTAATGGTCGGTGCAGTACAAAAACACAAACCTTTCGATACGCCTTCTTGATCTCCACTTCGTCACAATCCCGTTTCACGGCCAAGATCTCATAGTACTCTGTGACCTTGCATGACCGTACCCTCTGTACTACCGCTTTCTGTTCTGCCGTATACTCCCTCTTCTCTCCTCCAACCCCACCTGCGGTCCCATTCTCCTTCGTACTACTGGTGCTGTCATTTCTGTGGGGATGCCGGTGTTTCGCTCCAGATGCAGATAGGTGTTCCTCCGCTGCAGAAGATGTAGAAGTCGATGCTGAAGGTTCTGACGAGGCTGTGGCATTTATAGATGCTAGCAACTTCAACGCTTGTGGAGTCTCGAATAGTGAGATGGATTTTTGGCAGAACTTGCGTGCAGAAGGGATGTTGCCGGCATCATAGTGCTTCCTGGCTATCGCGAGGCATTTCAGGGCTTCGTCTTTGTTGCTTTCCATGGTGGAAGGAAGGTAGGAAGATGGTTTGCGGAGATCGCACCACCAACGGACGTGGAGGAACCAAGCTTGTGAGGTTATTGATCGCTTACATAGACCTTCACTCAAAAGGTTACAATTACGTAATGTGTTATTGACTTGGCGGATAAGGAACGCAGACTTGAATTGATTCCGCAAGTACTAACGGTTACTGTAACTCAGTGCTCAAATGCAGCCAGCACCGGCAATTCCTCCCCCAGAGGATGAGCCACAGGAACTAGCACGGTTCAGGCAGGAATGGCTGGCTGAACTGCGCCGCAAGGCTGGCCCAAGTACAGTCTCGGGAAAGACAGACGAGCTGGCATCCACCTCAGATGTCCGGGGACCGACCTCAATTCCGGCGAAATATCCAGTAATTCCCTCGACATTGCCTCAGGTTCATTCAGGTCCATCATCCCAGACCATAGCAGGAATTCCGCCTGCTGTCGCCAAGCTTTCTGCTAGCTCGATCGAGCATGCCTCTGTACCGCTCTCCAAACACCTAAGATCTGCGCTCGATGTCTACCGTCGAGCCGTGGAACATGAACAGCGCAGCGAATTGGATGAAGCACTTGCTCTATACCGCCAGGCCTTTCGCATGGTAATGCCTGTCGTGGACAGATTTACCAGAAGCTCACCCTTCTGTGTCAGGACGCGCACATCGACCGCGTATATCAGAGGGAAGAAATGCTTTCTTCAATTCGTGCAGCACAGGCAGAGCCATTGCAGAAGACCAAGTCCTTCGCTCGTGAAGAAGCAATAGCAGATGAGCTGACTACGAAAGCTCGTTCGTGGGTTCTCAAGGCTCCAGGTACTCGGGAAACAGTTACGGTCACGGGCACCATTGCATCCCTGCTTGCAGGATTTCCTCCGAACTTGTCCTTCGAACCTGAGATCGAAGAGGAACCCGTTCATCTGCAGAAGCTCCCTGACGAGCTTCTGGTCATGATTCTTCGAAAGCTTGACCCCACAACTATTGAGCGCTTTGCTTCTGTCAGTCGCAAGGCCCGCGTTGTTTCTCTGGACTCGACTCTCTGGAGGTATGTGTGCCCAATTTTGCCAAAGTGTCTGCGTTCGATTCAGTCTTGACAATCCTTCTCAGAAATTTCGTTCAAATGACGTACAAGCCTCCCCAGGTTCCCAATAGCGAGAGCATGAGCCTAGTCGTCGAGCGCTGCCTTTCTAATTATAGACGTGTGTTCGTCGAACATCCACGCATTCGACTGGATGGCGTGTACATTGCTATATGCCAATATGTGTAGGTTAAGTTCCTAATACTTCACTACGCTCTTACTTATCGTTGGTAACAGGCGGCATGGTCTCAGCGAGAATCATTGGGTTAACGTAAGTCCTTTTCTAGAAATGTCCAATCAGACAGCTTTGGGGTTGTTCGATTGGTCGACTTGAACACCAGAGCTATCGAGCCCTCATCCGCAAAGTTGGTCCTGACCCGCCTTCATCAAATAGATTAGCCACTTGGTCACCTACCACCGATACCTGTAAGGCTCATACATCCTATCTGACCATGACTAAGAAACTAAATAAACGACTGATAGTCGATTCTTTCCGAATGGTCAGGTCCTGTCTCTCCTCGTAAACGAGGACTACACGCACCAACAAATCATTCCGCTCCTCAAGCCCACCCTCCGCATGAAGGTACATCGACACACATGCGTCCGCGAAACAATCTACTTCTGACCACGGATATTACAGGGGTTTTTCATAGGAAACTGGCACCTCTCAGGCAAGACCGTCCAGCTCACCAACCTCCTCGATGCCAGCGGTCGTTTCCCCCTCCCATCCTCTGATGCTCCCGTCTCGCCCGAGTCAAACGACGGCGCCCCATACGCATTCGCCATGACGCTCAGCCTTCTCTCCCGTCCCACGGGACGATGGAACAGGCTGGATATCAAGTCCTACAATTCTGTGAAGCTCGAGACGGGTGAAGTCAACCCCATACAGATGAAGAACGAGCATGAGTTCTGGTTCTCGAAAGTGCGGTCGTATGCATTGTATTAATGAATGCACGGAATATATGTACGAGTATATGTACGATATAAGGGTGATGGTTATATCGAAGATAGTGAATGTCCAACTGTGGGGTGAAATTCAGATAAAGCAATGGTGCTTTGAATCCCTGTCTAAAGGTCGGGAAGGGAGATGCGAATATCGAGGTCGTACATCGGTCATGAATCGTGAGTTTTAGTACGCTACATATGCAACGCAAAGAAGTGGGAAGCCAGCATATAAACCTAGCCAGAACACGATATTACCCAGTAGTTTATTGCGTTTCACCATTGGTATGCGGCCGATAATGATCATCGGAATTTGCACGATCTATGAGGGGGTTAAGGAATGCAAGCACACAATGACGATGCCAACGAACCTGGAGCATGAAGAGGTAGAACCTGGGCCAAAGATCGTGAGCGCATACTCACAGTCTAACGCAAGGAGGTCAACTTACCTGAACTTCTGTGTTACGACTATCATGACTAGCTCGTGGACGCAGGCACTAAGTAGGAACGTCAAAAACATTGCCCATGTCCTCGAGAGTCCACCGCCTAGTATTGAGGGTGCGTATACATGACGCAAGAGGAATGTATGGACTGGCTTGTTCCATTTCCTAGAGAATTCATCCCAGGATGTGGAGTTCCACCTATCAGCCGGATCGACGCATGGTTAATTCACACACTCCGAAGAGGTAGATGGTCATACTATAAAGACGAGGATTGTGTGAGAGCTAGCACGCGGCAAACGAAGAATGACGTACCCAATCATCATAGAACTGTCGGTCAGCGAAGCTGTGAATAGACGTCCATGAGTAACACTATTGATTGTTGGTGTCATAATGAAAGCTCACTAGGAAAGTTCTGCGAACGCATTGCAGATACATTCTACGATCCAAAGTCATAACAAGACAACCACCAAATCGGTTCACAGAACACACACCGAAAATAATGAAGAAGAGCAGGAGATACGCCATCATGAAAGGCAACGCAAGGTCAAGCAGAGATCGCAAAATGGACTGGTTAAGCTTGGGGGTGTATGGCAAGATGAAGGTCTCTGTCACAGTGTACAGGAGTGCAAATGTGCCAAAAGTCGCTACCTGCTTCATCTGTCAAGAAATGAAATCTACAGACGAAGAAAGACCTTGATACCGTTTTCTCGAAGACATAGATTGGGCGAATGCTGAGCAGTGATGTGTGAGGTTGATAGTTCAGAAATGAAAAATAAGGATCCACAAACCGGTCGGTTCTTGGATATTCGAGCTCATACACGAGCGTCGGAATGAGTTGATAGACCGCAAAGTTCTTGAGCGTGATATTGTTCGGCCACGTCACATAATTTGGTCCTGTGCTGGTCAACTCGCTGCGAAGCTCAGAGTAATCTCTCGCTATCTCTGAAATCATTATGTTGGGATGGTCAACCAACGGATGCGGCTCCTCAGGTTGGACATCGTCCGTCCTCGATGGCTGCTGCACGGCCCCAGGATCAGGAATGTCTACAACTGCGATATTTCCACCAGTTGCGCGAGAAATGGTCATGAGGCGTTTGCGAAGAGCATTGGCTGTCGCAGTGTCGGTGTATGATGTTGTTGAACCCTCCAGTATTTCTGGTGTCCCAATGGGCGTCGAGGCGTTGGAAGAGGACGAAGTCATCCCAGTCAACGCGTCCAATTCAGCTTTGTGTGATTTTGCGTCTGAAATAGCTTGATCCCAACCACCAACGAAGTCTGTCGCTTGGCGAAGCTCTTTGAAAAGCTCTTCGGATTGAATAGTGGCCATTTGGAGATGACCGTTGACTGTCATGTACGAGTGCATCTTCATTATCATAACCTGGTGATTTTGTTACGAGTATTCCGTCGGCGGCAACAATTCGACGTACAAGAGAGTGCAATGTAAGGAATCCTGACTGGACCCAAGGCCATTTGCTGGTATATGATTTTAGGGCGTTGGATCCATAGGAGCAGATATGAAAATATGACATACCGATTAAATGTCCAGGTGATAGCAATGGTCAAGACTATTATTTGGAACAGGTGTTGGATGATGACACCAGTCCAGTGATACATGAACCACCTCTTCTTCATTGCTAATGCAAATGGAACACAGAGGCTGGTGCTTAGCACCAAGACTGCATCACTAATGGCGAGAACTATTGCATCTTCAGAGAACATTGACGCAAAGCCAAAGTCGAGGGGACGGCCGCTGGTTTCAATGCCATGAACATAAACGCGCAACACCAATATAAAAGTCGATATCCAAAATAACGAAAAGAATCCCTGAAGAACAAAGTTACGTTCGATCAGAAGAAAACAGGAAAGAACGCACACGAAACTCATTCGCCCCGGATAACTCGTTACCGATATCGAAGTGGGACTTCCTCGGCGCAAAAGTAATCAATGCTCGCAGCTTCTTTGAGGTCTTGGAACGGTAGGGTCGGGACACATAGAGAATTCCCTCCGAGGTCTTGAACTCTCCGCTCTTGGTGCGGTCCGCTGGCGGAGCGTGAGCGGTTTCGCTCATGATATTTTGTTATGAGGAGGCGATTCCAATGTCGGGTTGAAACACGGAACTATCCAAGAATTAAATACGGAGGCTGATGGGTATACGTAGCTCTGGATGAGCTGGTTGGCGATGGAGTAGCAGGTGTGTCAAGAAATGAGCTCAAGCGCCGCAGAGGACACAAAAAAGATACGACGACGTCATGTCAATTCCAAAACGTAAGCCCATCCACCAACATTCCAACTTCAAGAACATTCAGGACCGAACGCGAAAACGAACTTCATTTGACTACGTATGCAAGTATATATGGTGATACAATGTGAGCCCTTTTCAAAACGTCATCCGAATAAAAAGTATAGGTAGACGATCTGCAAGGACTGAAAACATCATTCTAGCCGCGTAGTTTAACACCCATGCAAGTGGGACACTTTGCAAGACGTAGATATATCACGGCGAGAGATAAGCAAGGGAGAAATGAGGTAGATCTGTGAGCATTAATGCAAAAAGTATATTGAGTGCTGCCAGTCGAGGGCGAGGACAAATTATTCTGCGAACTTTCAAAATCCCTATTTATAGCTTCTTTGTTTTTCTCTGTTTAAAATACACGACCTTGATCACGTGCGCAGCATATTTCCTTACCATCACCACCACTGCACCGCACCCGACACTGAAGCTCACCGCACTACCCTTGCATTCGTGGGGATGTCAGCGCGAAGGATATCAGAAAAGCAAATCAGTATACCCGAAAATGCTCACTTTCTGGACTTCGAGAGGTCCGATGGTGACCCCAAGAGCTGGCCAACCAACACCACACGAATTGTAGACGAGGAAGGTCATGTCAATTTCATGCAGCCCCTGACTATCAACGACCCTGCGTCAGTAAGATGGAGAATCGGTGTAGCTCAAGGTATAGCGGCCGCCCTTAAACTTCCTGGTGAGTTTCACGGTTCCCGTATGGTTTAATATTTAAGCTCATCATAGGAAAACATCGCAGAAGGCCCCGAATATGTTCTCAGAGACTGGCCCGCGGGATATGCATTCTTTGATCACCACAAGGGCATAAGTTCTGCTCCCCGGCATGATGTATATCTCTTTGGTCAGTAGCCTCGTACCGAACTCTGTATCAAGTGGTTTACCTTACCTTAGGACTTCTTTCAGGTAGAGCCGCACGACGATTTCGATCCATTAATGAATTCATCCCTCACGCAATATGGCTCAAACAAGATCCAACGCTGGATACCTCGAACTGTGCATGTAAATATTGTCAAAAGAAACCTCAGAAGGATGTCACAGCCTCCCTCCCGCCTGGCATTCTACGTCCATCACACGGTCCCTCACCAACACCTTCGCGTCCCAGACTGCAGCGAGAAAAACCAAGAACTCTGCGCGAAGCCGTGCTCAGAACTCAACGAGAATCGAAAGTCTATGCAGCCGTCCAGAAGGTGCTTCTACCCGTACTCACAAAATCTCCGAACGTTCATCCCAAGCATACCATGCTGGTGGAAAGAAACGCTGACCTCAGAGCAGTGGTCTCCAAGACAGCAATGAAGTTGAAGAGATGGTTTCGAGCGGGAGAGCTTCTGTGGTGCGCACTCGACCCACCAATACTGGGGAAGGGGGACATTGTGATCAAATTTTGGCCGGGAATTGTGGATGAAGTGAAGCTCAAAACGAAGTCGATTCCTGTGGAGACAGATTCTACATATTCGACTGCAACGCAGCTGGCACATGAAAATGACAACGATGGAGATGTAGTCCTCGATGACCTCCCAGGCTCGGTACCATGGAGCGTTTCCCAGTCGTCACAGTATCGAATACAGCTTCTTGCGGTAAACCATTCGTATCTTGCCTCCGACGACCAAGTCCTTCCGTACCAGGCGCACGTACCTTCGAACGACCTCATTTCAGCTCTCATCGCCTTTCCCCCCGAGCGCCTGAACTTCGACCGAGATGTTCTTACGAAATTCAACCCATGTCCAAAGGGAAAGACGGCGATTTTCGAAGATGCCGTCGCCCCATATGCCATGGCTGTGCAAATTGGTTCAGTCCTGTCTGGTTTTTGGTGTCTTACAGACGAATGGGCTTTCGAGTACACTATACCAGAAAGAAAGGCATCCACCTCTAAACCAGACAATCCAGCTTCATCGGCCGATGCGACGTCGTTGCAGGCTGCGATCGAAGCAGCGAATGTCAATAATTCCCAATCGAACCCTCCGTCGTCACCCTTGAAGTATTATCCAAATTCGCAATACTATTCTGTCTCGAGCTCGACACCAGGGACGCCTACACAAGATCTTCAAAGGCTGTCTGTCAGGATGGTCGGTAAAGCCCCCACACCCGGGCCTGTGCATACCCAAATGCGGTTCCAAGGCCTCTGGTGGGGTGCAGAACGCATCTGGACGGACGACTTTGTGCGACTCAAAGTTCCTCGCCGATGTCTTGCCCCCAAAGGCGCCGAAAACATTCTTCCTCCATCCCCACCTGGGAAGTCTGCCGTTGAGATATATTTGGAAAGTGGTCAAGATCCATCAGAACTTGGGGCAGGTGCTAGGGGCGTCTTCATGAGGTTAGATGGGTTGTTTGTCGTTGATGCAGGTCAGGCAGATGGGACAACTAAGAAGGAATGCCGGGCGAGTGGCATGCTGTATGAACTGGCCGATCACGATTGGGAGGATCCTAATGTTGTGAAAGGGCAGAATGGTACGACGAACAGTGTCAACGGTTCTTCAGCTACATCGACAAACAGTGACCCGCCCCCATCCTTTGTGCCTGCTCCATCGCCACTCAATCCCCATGTCTTACCCAACGTCGACCCATCCGTGCCTGTGGCGTCCACGTCCTCAGCAATGCTCGCTCAAACAGGCCCTCCAGCACCCGTACCCAGCATACCTTTACCCAGCTCGCAACTCTCCCATCCTTCTGCGCCGCACTATCTGCTACCTGAACCTCCCGAGGGCTATGTGTTCCGGCCCATTCTCACCCCAGGACATGAAGTCGTCGTTTCACTAAGCCTCATCAGCGGACGGTACTATCCCAAGATCCTTTCTCATCCCTTGCTAGCTCCTAGAGTCAAGGATGCATTGGAGAATCCTTTGGAGAACGGTGGTCTACAAGAGAATAACAACCTTTGGGCATTGGAAGGCCTGGCTGCAGGGTATTACAACGCTGTTGACCCGACGATATACAAAACATCGCGGACCAAGATGATCGAGGATGCGGACAAGGCAGCAACTAGGCAGTTGGAGGACCACAAGCGGGAGAGGTTAGAGGCAGAAGATGAGAGCATGAAAGAAGATGAACCGGAGGTTGATGAGTTGGCGTATCCCGACGACGCGATGGATGTGGATCGCTGAGGTTTTCTTGGAGTCAGATCTATGGATAACGTGTTTTTGCTATCGTGCTGTATAGACATACTATTTGCTGGAATCCCATTGTACAATTGTAATGTAGACAGCAATCACTTCAATCACTTGCATGTTGCTTGTATATATGTCACACGGTCGATCAAAGTCCGACTAGCCACCGCCTGACTGTCTCACACAACTGCCTCGGACTGGTGCCATTTCTCCATAACCTGCGCAAAGGGCGCAAACCCGGAATTTACTGCATTTCGGGGAACCGTCGGTGTCTCGTCCAGGCTTGCCTTGCTGCCCTATACCCTGTTCTTGTGACGTTTTTGGCCAGTGGCAGCGACTTCGGCGGTTCCTCAATTGTCTTGTATTCATTTCCCATAGCGCCAGCTATTTCGCTCCTTCTTTCCTACGCTCATGGTCTCTACGAGTCTCTCGTCTCGCAGCTCGAACCTGAGCTCCTCCTCGCAAACGAGTCTCTCCTATGTTACAGCTTCGCCCTCAAGCTCAACCGGTCAATCTGCGTCCTCGTCGAAACTGTCTTTAGATCAAGAGGATGAAGGTGCCACGCAATCTCCCTGGTTTCGCGCCATCTTTCTGACTCCTGCTAGAAAATGTCACGATTACACGCTCCTTATCGAAGAAGTCAGGCAAACAACGGAGCCAAGAGTGCGTCGCGTCGTCGAGTTTGGGTTGGACAACATAATGATCGAATATACCTCCAGAGATCTTCGTCTATTGGCAGTTTCAACGCACATGACAGAACTTTCTTACGCCATATCAGATATTCAGACGCGTATTTTCGGTAGGGACGGAATCAATTCTACCTGCACAGCACAGCGTTGAACATGATCGCAGAAATACAGGAACTACGTCACAAATCTCAATCTTCAGGCGATACCACAGGAACAACCAACATCATCGACCAATCTTTAATGAGTCTTGATGAAAGGCTCGAAAGTGTCGAAAAGGGCATGAAATCTGTCAACGAATCGTTGGAACCTCTTCTGCAAACAACCTCGACGCCAACCTTCCAGCACAACGGGGATCCAAACCAGAATACTCTGATACTCCGGAAACATGCAACATTAATGGCAGAGTGGGAAGCTGTGCAGGACGAGAGCGATGTGCTGAGGGAGGAGCTCAAAGAAGATAAATGGTTGACGGTGTTTAGGACTGTTACAGACCAGGCAGACGGTATGATGTCGAGTTTGGAGAAAGCCGTGAATCGCTGTCAAGTGAGTGCTTACAGGGCTACGGGCATTATTCTTGTCATCTGCTAACCGCCATATGCAGGAGTTTATCTGGCAAGTGCACCGGCGAGGTGTGGACGACCCACGCCATTCACAAACTTCTCTTTCGGCATCTCGTAATGACAAACCGCCTGTTTTAACCTTGGAAGTGTTTGCTTCGCTTCTAGACTCCTTCAAAGCGAAGAAAAAGTAGGTTTAATTTCGCACCTTGTTGCACAACACCAATTTACATGAAGTCTAGACACTATATGCCGGCAACTTCGAAAGTCCTTTCGATCATCGATAAAGGTGTTCGTGACCGCGTCACAAAGAATGGAGAAACGCTACGAAGGCATGCAGAATCTGCGCAAAGGTGGCGTAACTTGCGGGAACGGATATCGAGGACGGACACGGATATGGAAACCGTGCGAAAACTTCTGTTGAGCGGCGACGCCTCTCCCAGTGAGAATGGGTCCAGCACATCAGGTACCTTGTCCACAAAGAACGGATATCTCGCCACGCCTCCCAGTGGTTCACGGTCATCGAGGGCTCCAAGTTCGGCCAGCACTCTTTCACGTTCCATATCGCCCTTCCGGAAATTTGCACGCAAAATCACTGGGACGACTCGTGGTGCACCACCCGTTACGCCGCTGACTGTAAACAAGAACAGTATCAATCGTGCCCCATCATCAGAGCCGGTGCCGATGCTGCGTCGGCAGAAGACCTCGATTTTCACGTCATTCCGTGGTAGCCAACCGCCGACGCCCATCACTCCGGAAAGACCTGCACATAAGTACAGCCAGAGTCTTACACCAGATTCATCTCCCCGAGCCCCGCTTCCTAAAGTCGATGTGAATACGATTAAGCTGCGTGGAGCGAATAAGCAGCCATGGAATAGTTCAACGAAAGTCGAGGCCGAAGAACGCGCACTGACAATTAAAGGGACGCCGCCCAGACGTCCACCTTCTGCTGCTGGGATGTACGGCCAGCCTGGAACACTTCCACCCGTTCCGCCGATCGGCAGACGGAGTCTCTCTCGGGCTTCGATGGGTTCGTCGCGTCCTTGGTCACCTATAACTTCATCAATATCTACGACACAATCCTCGCAACAAACCCACTTCCCTACGTTCAGACCACCTTCCCGTGCGAAGACACCTTCGCAAGCCCCTAATTATGGACTTACGGCAGGGCTTGCAACAACACCTCGCTCACGACCCAAGACTCCAAGCCATATACCAATGCCCTCCAAGCAGCTACAGACAACTCCTAGCCGTTCAGAAAACAGCGAAGACGACGACAACGCGCACCTGCAACGTGCTTTTTCTCCAGCATTCTCCACCTCAGGAATGAGTGTGACCTCCTCCGGTTTCGCACACCCACCACGGCCGCCCAGCCGATCCATGATCCCCGTTCCCAGCCTACATCTCTCCTCACCCTCTCGGCCATCCTCTTCGATGTCAGATTATACCCACGCAGATACCTTCCGAAGCTCTGCCGCACGCGCACAAACCCCCGAGCATGCCCTACGTGCGCGTGTGCAGCAGGTGCCATTTTTCCACGGTGCGGGTGGTCGCTCGGCTGCCCGCCCACCACTAAACAAGCTTCCCCCTTCGAGTTTCAAAGACGGTTCTGCGAGCCGCACGCCATCGCGGCCTGGATCGCGTGCTGGAGCGTATACCCCCACGATGGATAATCTTCCGATGTACGAATATACACCAGGCAATCTGAAAGATCCTCTCGATGTTGAGGTCGCAGCTGTTGTCAACTCGATCGCCCATGGGCTCCTCATTGAGCGCGTTGATCCTGCCCTTCGCAAGATCCCGAAGGAGGGCGAAGAGATCAAGGCACAATATGCTTTTTCGAATGCATTGAGCAGGAAGGTGGTCACTTGTCGTCTGACTACCCTTACACGATCTGGGAAGACTCCGGGAGATACGGCCAAGAAAGTCATGTGTCGTGTCGGGGGAGGCAAGTCGCCTGTTTTTAATTATAAGGTTTGACATGTGGCGCTGACCGGAATCATGCAGGTTGGCAAGATTTGAGCCACTATATTTTGAACCGTCAAGCCGGGATGTGAAACTGCCGACAAGGAAAAAGGAGTTTTGAAGAGGAGGAAAGTTCGGAAGGTCTGCGTTTCGTTATCTCAGATGTATTCACAACACCAGGTATCATCATGTCCATTCATTATCGCGCTCTGATATGCATCAATACAATACCATGTTCCTAATGCCTTGCAATGACATTTTACGACGTTGTTTCGATGTTTCCTCGATTACCCGCATTGTGGGGTGACCATGGGTCCGGTTGCGGCAGTCGCGATCGTCTCGACTTTGCCGAGGCTTGCAAGGCGCATCTGGCCGTTGCATAATTGTTTTAATCATGGAAAAGGAGAACTTTCGAGGTTCTTAGACCTGGAAGGCGATGCGAGGTCTAACATGAGGGCCCATCTTGTGTCGTATCGATGCGGGACGGGCATGCGCTCATCGCGTGGGGGCCCATCCGCAACGGTATATAATGCGGGCTGTTTCACACCATGACTCTAGCTTCCCGACCATGCCATCCACACCAACATCACCATCGGCACAAACACCGTCTACATACTCCCCCAGCACGAAGTCCACCAGAAGCCGGGTGGTGTCGATGAAGCTCCTGCCTGTTAAAGTGGGAAAGAATCTAAAGCGCCAGATCCGGCGCCTCGCCTCGTTCCATCACGGTGATCATCACATGATCCTGGGACCGGACCATGAGAAAGTCGCGGGCGAGACTTTCGACCCTGTCGCCCCCCACTCTCCTCCCTACCACCCCGTCGATATCGTCCACGACTTCCCCCTTCCCCCGCTCACTCTTCCGGCATCGCCGAGAGTTGGATACAGCAAGGACAGCTTCACGAAGAGTAGCGAAGCTGTGTTTGGGCAACACAGCGCCAGGACAAGCTCGCAGGAATCTCTATCACATTCGTTGCAAACATCTTCAACCATGTCTTCTGGACCGTTGTCAACGTCGGAGACTCACGCGGAGCAGCAAGCTGCGGCTCCAACGAGTATTCCTGTAGTTGAGGATGAAGGACTGCAGACGCCATTGCCTAAAACTGCGGAGGAAAGCGAACTGCATCCACCTGCAGAGGAGGAAAGCGCACTCCAAGCACCCGCACCCGCAGAAGAGGAACTCGCAGAGATCGCGGAAACTGATGAAGGTCAAGCTGTCTCCTCGGAGCCAGAGCCAGAGCCAATGTTCTCCAGCCCCCCGGCTGTCTACGTTGAACCTGAAGTTCCCGATCCGTTCCTCATCGACGACGAAGAAAACGACTATTCTGACCACGGAGAGGAGGAAGCTGCTGACGCCGCCGCAGCTGTGACCGAGTCTCAAGTGACGATCTCCCCTCCCCACGACATCCCACTTGCCTCACCCTCCGAATCCATCACCTTGCAACAACCACAACAGACTGTATCATTATCATTAATACCCGCACTGAATATCAATAAAGCCGTACCCCCGCCGCCTTCGTCGGACAGCGAGACTGACTCCGACGAGGCGCCGGACTTGTATCATCCCGGACTCGTTATCCCCACCATGTTCCTGCCCATACCAAATGTGCGCCGATCCTTCTCTTCCGACTATTTAATATGGTGGCTTTCCAGACGTTTAATGTATCATCATAACTGTATTAGACCGATCCATTGAGTACATTGCTCACGAAATATATCTATCCGCCTGAGAAGCGGCCTGTACGAGATCTCACTGGCGACTGGCAGCAAAGCGACTTCCATACCCTCGTTGTGAGTTTCTTTCTGTTTGAGAATAAATTTAGTCTTTCTCTCCTTCGAATTTCCTTTCCGTTCCCTTTCCGTTGAGTGCAAGGCAGCAATTGAGATACTCCATGTTTGTTTCAGATGACGAACAGTTGGCGGGCGCTGGCGCGAATGGCTCGAGACCGGCTTGTGACCACGGATCCAGAAGACCTGACGCTCATTCTCGGTGTAAGTAAATCCCCCACCGCGCAATTTCCATCAAAAATGTTGATACCCTAAAAATTCGATCACAAAATGTAGCTCTGGTACCTTCGTCTATCGTGTCTAGCCCGTCTGCGGCTGTTCAACCAGACCTCGGCAGAATGCACCAACCTCTTCGTCGTGCTCAGAGCGATAGAGCCGCTGGAGGCGCGCGTGTGGGTGTTTGACCGCGTCTTGCCGTTTGAGCTGGAGGTCATGGAGGTCAGAATAAAGTACTGGGCTGGAGATCATATGGGTCACCTTGACGCGTTGTATGCACTGCTTAAGAAGTGTAAGAAGAAAGCGAGGAAGGAGAAGGGGAATGAGACGGCCGTGGCGATGTGGAAAGAGAGAGCCACGAGGGTGTGCTTGATCATTGCATCGCAACTGGTGGAGATGAAGGTTATTTTCCCTCTTTCTCGCTCTCTAAAGATTAAAATTGATTTGGTGTATCAGGATTTCAAAGCCGCAACGAAGCTTCTGGAGCCACTTTGCAACCAGGGTGCCGACATTTCAACATCCGCACTGCGTTCTTCCATCGGCCGTATATACCTGCAGAGCGGCGAGGTCCAGACTGCCGCGAAACATTTCGCCATCGTCGCAGCAGATCCGGAGGCCAGCCAGGACTTGAAGGATATGAATGCCGGTCTCCTAGCGTCTGCAGAGGGAGACTGGGTGCGTGCGAGCACTGTCTTCGCGGCGCTGATACAGAAGGATGCGGAGAATTTTGCTGTAGGTTTTGGACGGTGCATTTTTATGGGATGTTTCATTTGTGCTAATGGTGCTCGTTTGGAAGGCGGTGAATAACTTGTGTGTGACGCTTCTCAGTCAAGGAAAGTTGAAAGAGGTCTGTGGTTGTCGTTCCTTGTGATATTGAGGAACAAGGGAACTGACTACCGGTTTGACTAGGGAATCGATACCCTCGAGGTAGCGCTAAAGGCCTCGCCATCGAGCGTTGTCGTCGCTGAACCATTTTTGTTTAATTTATGTCCGTGCTACTCTTCGTATCATCTCCCACCTTACTCACCTTTCATTCTAGCCACCCTCTACGAACTGCGTTCTGCCACTGCTGTGGAAAATAAACGTAATTTGTTGCTGGAGGTCGCGAAGTGGAGTGGAGATGGATTGAGGACGACGTGTTTGAAGATGCCGATGACGTGAGGCTGTGTACTGGGAAGCTCAAGAGGTGATATGTGTAGTGGTTTATTTATTCTCTTGCTTTGTTCAAATGACAAGAATGTGTACACTGGATAGATAGATGGGGTCCTTGAGTATGATGCTTGAAGCAGTGTGTCAAGTTTTGCAGCTCGTCAGAATCTCCCCGCATCATGCCTGAGCCTGGCAAAATCACGATTACAATGAGCTCCTCTAGATACATATCCGCTTGTTAGACTATAATTGATACTAGGGTTATACAGTGCGTTGAAGGATTCAAGGGAGGGGTTCTGTGCTCAGGCCTCAGGTCTTGGCGGGCGATCGGTGGCTGACATGCGGGCCGGCTAATCCGTTTCTAAAGTGAACGGTCATGCGACTTCGATGTTCCAACGCGCTCTGGGGGCTTGCAAGCTGCAACGACGCGATTGCTGTCCATACAACCGCTCGTGGTCCTTCCTTCACGACCACCAGCCTCTCTAGAGCCTCTGGGATGCGTTTATCTGACATTGGTGTCGATGTCAGCCACCCTGGGATGTCTCAGATCACCACTGACTGTCAGCCACCACGCCAGTCTATAAGAACCCGTCGCCTCGCTATGCCTCTTCTTCTGTTGAACCAAATCATTCGAATCTTATATACTCTGAAATCTCTAAATACCTTTCGTCAAGATGCAGCTTGCTGCGTTATTCCTTCCCCTTCTCGCCCTACTGAGGCCTCCAGCGGAGCGCCTCGTCCCATCCTCCTTCGATCTCAGTCCCTCGACGGACGCCTATCTCGCCAGCGCTCATTCGGTTGGTCTGGTATCTCTCTCAGTCGCCTTCGGTGGTTTGGCTCCGTACCGCCTAGCGACTACCCCGGTCCCCTCCCCGTCCCCGGCAATTGGCTTCTTTGAGAAGTTTGGTTTGGAAAACGGTCCAGTTTGCCCTCTGTACATGTCCAAGTTAATGCGTGCACCCGTGACAGCTGTTCCTTCTATCCCTCCTCGCCCAGCCCCGACCTGCGTCAACCGTCATCTCCAGCCTACATTCGAGGTCCCCGGCGGTAAGTGTGCTAATAGACACGTCCACCCTACGTTTGAAGCACCTGGTCCTGTCACTCCATACATCTCCCCCGGACTGAAGCTTCCAGAAGTCCGAACTGCGTGCAGGCTGGAAGACACGCCAGGCCCTAAGTGCCCCGTCTACGTCCCCCGCCTCCTCCGACAGCCAATGTCGCCAGTCCCCTCTATCCCTACCCGCCCAGTCAAATCTTGCGTCAACAGGCACCTCCATCCAACCTTCGAGGTCCCCGGCTCCGTTTCGCCTTACTCCGCGCCCGGACTCGTTCTCCCTGAAGTCGCGTCGCACTGCGAGTTTGACGAGCTGCTGGATGTTGGCGGCGTCCCTGGAGTTTGCCCTGTCCCCATGGATTTGAGCCGGTGGATAGTCAACTGGGATTTGGTAATGTTTTTGTCGGCGGTACTGGTCGGGTACGCTGGGTATACTGTAAGCATCTCTTCCTTACCCCGCTTTGTATGTTTCCCTGACCCCGCCTTACAGATCCTTTGTTGGTGTCTTCGCGCATGTCACGAGAGCGTCAACAGCGTCGACAGTGTCCAGATCGACGACGAAGGCAAGGTCAACAAGGATGGACACAGAGAACATGAGGCCCTGATCGCAACTTCTTCTGAGCCTATCTCCTTCCCCAAGTCAGTCCTTAACGTCAAAGCACCGGTGTTCACCCCAACTAGCCTACTCTTCGCACTGGAAGAAGATGAAATGGATGAGCTCACTGGCAAACCTGGAGTGGAAGCCTCGATTTGGGCACCCTCGGTCACGTCGCGCGGAGATGTAAGGCCCGTCACGGCTGTAAGGACTTCAGTCTTCGATGCCACGGCGCCTGACTTTATACCAAGCGGCATGTCCTTTACCGACGTAGGCATCAAAGCACCTATCTTCATTCCAACTCGCCCGGCCTTTGTACACGCAGGCGACGATGCTGAAGAAGACACAAGGAACACGTCGATATGGGCACCGTGTCACAAAACACCGGCGAAAATAGTGGAACCTGTCCTTCTTCCCAATGCAACCCCCGAAACTAAACCATCCAAACCCTCTCCTACTGGCCCATCCCTCCTTCCCACAGATGACAACGATTATGTGGAGGACGATAGTGGGAAGCCTGGAGTCCAGGCGTCAATATGGGCAACCACTCCCGCAGCAGCAACATCGGTTCCTCGTCGCGTACCTCCCCGAGAACCCCGCGCAATGCGCTCTCTATCAAAGCTCTCCGGCTGCGTTCCTACTCCTCACCACACGCCCTCGTCGACAGATGATTCCTTAAACTCCTCGACATGGGCGCCGCGGCGCACCTCCACACCCGTCCTCCCTCGCGGACCCGCAAAACACTTCGCTCCTGTCCACAAGCTGCGACCCGGTCTTAATCCGTCACGTTGGGCACCTTATCCGACAGTTCTGCCTGCTGCACGCCGTCCTCTTGTGGAGATGCAGGTCAATACACCGCGGACGTCGGTACGGTCACCTGTCAAGGCTTCTGCCATTACACCCTCAAAAACAAAAACAACACATACCGCCGCTCCTCGCCCTTCACCACTGGGTTCAAGTCCGATAACACCACCGGCTCCTGCTCCCGTCACTCTTAAACAAACCGCACCTCCCTCCGCGGTCCCCTCCACACCTTCTAGTGATGACGATGACATCTCTCCCCCAGCCACCGCCGCCAACTCTCTAGGAGCATCGCGATGGGCGCCGTCCCCCGCCCAATCCCCCGCCCCGCCAGCGTCAAAGCGCCTGCTGACCACAGGTCCAAAAAAGCGCTCTACACTTACACCCATATTGACACCGTCCCCTGTCGATACGGATTCCGCTCCCCACTCCCTCAGTACCTCCTGTTGGGCACCGTCCCCCGCCCCAACAGCGTCACTGAACCTGCTGACCACGGGTCCAGCAACGCGTCATATCCCTAAACCCGCAAACGCAGTTTCGCCTTCCCACTCCCTGCGTGCCTCGTGTTGGGCGCCGTCACCCACTCAATCCCCCGCCCCGCCCATGTCGGGGAACGTCCTGCCCGCCGGTCCAGCAACGCGCCCCACACCTACACCCGTGTCCACGCCCTCCCCCGTCGACGCGGAATCCCATTCCCATTCCCTCAGCACATCTCGCTGGGCGCCATCATCCAGCGTCGTCTATGCGTCATCCACCATCCGCCCGCCCACACCTGATGAGGACGAAGGTGGAAGCGAGTCCCTCATGGCTTCGCGGTGGGCGCCATCCTCCGCCCCCTCCCCGAGTAAGTCAATATCATCACCGATATGGAAGCAGCTGCCTCACAAGGCGATTCCGATCATTGAGCCACCTGCGAAGAAGAAGAGGGTGAGGACGAGGCGCGGGTCTGGGAGGTGCGGGGCCGGGGCGGAGGAGGGTGGGTTGGTGGTGGCGGAGCTGGTGGCGGTGGTGGTTTGAAGAACATTCTCTTTCTCTCTATTGCTTGGGTTCGACTCTTGCTCTCCCTGCTTGGCTTCGACGCGACTGCGCTCTGGGTGGAACGGAACGAAACGAAACGAATATAAAGGAAAATCTACGATGCACTCGGACTTCTTGCTGCTGGCTTGGTTGCTTCTTCTTGCCTGGATAATCTTCATGGACAACGGAATAGATATATACAAAGGACTCGAGATATAAAGGACTCGGATGCTTCGGATGCTTGGAACTGAATGGCTGCTTGGATTTATCATATATACGAAGGACTGGATATATTGGACTGGAACTTGGTTGCTTGGATTTATTTGCATGGATGTGTCTCGACGGACTTGCTGGATCTTATATTTTATTTTTCATTTACAACAACGATAGGTGCTACGTATACGGGTTGGGATTAGATCAATTTGTAGGGTACTTGCGATGGTTGTCGTGCTTCTGACTGCCACAGAAATATGATGACTCGACTTGTGCCTCTTCTTGATTTGTGTGAACTCGCCATTTGAGAGTGGAAGATTGAACAGAATTAATTCCGGCTTACGTTGCCGGAAAATGATCGCGTGGAAGGACGTACTTTCACCTTGGATGACGAGCTGGTTACAAAAGGGAGGAAAGGGGGCTAGAGAACACAAGGTGTTGGGTATCATGGTGTCATGAATAAAAAGCATCATTATGCATAACATTAGTTGAGATATGGTATAATAAATTTATGCTAGCGTTTAGTAGACACCAGGGATGAACTTCCACTTGACAACCTCACAGTATCGGTCCCAGTCCTTTCCATACTTCCTCGAGCATCTGCACAAAAAGCAGCAAATCAGTCACTACACCCATAACATATCAACCACAGAAAGCACGAACCTCTCAAAGTCACGTCCGCAGCGATGGATGAGGACGACAATAAAGAACACTGAGTAGAAGTAGGGAATTATGGATGCTGTGCCGACGATGGCACCCCACAGGAAGCTCATCGTCCAGTCCGCGACGTAATTCTTTTGAAGCGGTCAGTAAAGTTGTTGATCGGAAGAACACGTGGGACATACAGGTTTACGGGAATATGCCCACCAGCCGCTGGTGAGAAGTCGGTTTCTATTGCGCGAAAAGGTCAGATGGGGAGGGAAGGTTCGGTTCGGTGGGAAGTACACGTACCCATGCGCGGTCTCAATGAAAGTAGGGTTCTTCACGACGCAGCCAGGGAGCTGGGGGAATGTTTTTCGGAATTCAGTGATGCCTTGTGACTGCATTTTGAATCTGCTCTTTTGCGCCATCGCAGTGTCCCAGCTGGTCATTGGGGACCTTTGTGAGGATACAGTAGCGGTAAAATATAGAGGAGAACCGACATGTAGTACGCGGTGAGGAGCGTCGAGTACATGATGACATATGTCAAGGTTGAGAACCGATATTTGGAGGGGTCATGCGAGGCCATATACACGACGGAGTAGGCGTAGGACTGGAAGCGACTTGTCACATGAACGAACTGAGAAAAAAATAATAAAAACTTACGAAAGGTACTCCCGCAAGATTCCAGAAGATGACGAGGAAACCCCATCTAGTTGTGTATGTGAGCTACAGACAGCATGGTCATCATTTTTGCTCACTTCTCGTGGTACATGTCCCAGGTCTGGGGAATACATTCCTCCCCTTTACCGCTGTTAAGGAATATCATAAGTTCAGCATGAAGATCAGCCAAGTGTTGTCAGATTATATACCAGGCGTTGAGGTAAAGGCCTGTAGCAAGGATCATGAAAGCCATATTCTGACATAGGTAAGTCAGGCCACGCAGAAGAGCGTACGCAGCTATTCAGACTTACGGGAGTAATATAGCCGTATTGTTCGTATTGTTTGCAGCCACCAGACACAGCCAAGAAGAACACGATGACCCAAGGAATACGAACTTCGCCCCACATCTTGAGGTCGACGTTGCCAATACGAGGGTTAAGACAGGCACCCATGAAATAGTCATAGAAGAAATTGCCAGACATTCTTATCTGGGTGTTGGTTAGAACAGCGTAGAGGTATGTCCCCAGGGAGACACCGAAGCCATAGATCATGGCTACAGACATGAGATGTCCGTAGTTATCAATGATCTCTGTCAGGCGGAAGAGTCCCGTATAGTGGAGGCCGGCGGCGGTGACCAAGGTCACGTACAGCGAATTAAGCGCGTTGCAGTTATACATAAGGGTCTTATAGTTCAAAGACGGAACTGGGAGGCCTTCTTGCATGTAACCAGGCAAGATTTGTGCAAGGAAAAGCTGGAAGGCGACATTGCCGCTGTACACTTTCCACGCGTACGCGTTGGGACTGGCATCCTAAAGTGAGAGAGAGAGTTAAAAACGGGAAACTATTTTTCTGCGTTGCTCCTTTCACCTTCTGGATATGACCCCACATTCTCCACAAGAAAGGTTTGATATCCTCCTGGGAGGCCGGGTATACGAGGCGTCCGTCGTAGAACCAGAGACAAATCCAGAGGTAGTACATAAGAACCGGGAAGAAAGTCATGATACCGATGACACCCAGAGGTCCACCGAATTCATAGCTGAAGTGTATGAATAAGTTGACGCGTCTTGAATTCTAGGCGTAGATGCAACATACCTCTCGTGTCGGTCGAGAAGCTGATCGACTTCACGGCCCTTTTTGGTAGTTGTAATGTTTGTAGCCTTGCCAGTGACATTGGCTCTTTGACGGAGACCTTCGCCACCTGTATGATTGACGACCATCGTAGCAGAACCTCTCAGTGGGAGGGACCACTGTCAAAAATTTTGATCGAACCATTATAACGCTCGGTCATATTTATTACATAAGGACTCACATGTAATACCCTTGCGCTGATGGATTTCCCGGCCAGGGACGGCCTAGCGGAACAAGGACGGACCGGCTTGCACAAACGCTTCGTACGCCATTGGCATGAGGACTCGGTCACCGCTCTGCTGGATATGTCAAGCAAAGACTGAAGATATTGCAGCAGATGGAAAGCGCTGCTCTGAACTGTCGACGTGGGACAATAGTGTGGGGCGACGGAGTTCCAATGCTACCTAAACTCCGCCGGGGGCGGGTCGGAAGAAAACTGCTTGTCTGCTTCCAACATCCATCGTCGTCCCTTTCACCTTCCCACCACCGTCCAATCCCTTGACCATTGACGCCCGCATTCTTCATTGTTTCAATATCTTATATAGCGTCTTCTCTGTCAATTGATACATATGGCATCATCTGTTTTTTACAAGTTCAGCTCTCGGAGGGACGAGTCGCGAGTGACGTTCGATGGCACTGGCATATCCGTGTTCGACCTCAAACGCGATATCATCTTAGCCAACAACATGGGTAAGGCAAATGACTTCGACCTTGCAATTTTCGACGCAACCTCGAAGCAAGGTATGTCTCCTTTTTGCATGAATGCTTGTGGTCGTGACTAATAATTCCCCAGAGTTCAAAGATGACTCACAAATCATTCCTCGCTCTTCGTCTGTTGTCGTGAAGCGTCTTCCTGCCGTGCGACCTGGAAAGGGTAAAGCCTCAATGTACATCGCTGGAGCAGGGGGCAGTCTCCCATCTTCAGACTCTGCACAGCGGGCTGGTGGTTCCACTAATGCCCCTACCTGGCATAAAGGTGCAATGTCAAAGCGCTTTGATATCAAGGAGGAGTCCTCAATCATTAAGACTTCAGTAAGTGGTATTCCAACCTCCGGTTTCAATGCTTTACGTCTTGTCCAGTCCAATCTGCCTCCAACTACCATCAAATCGTCAGTCGCCAACGAAGACGAAAGTGCTGCCGTTGCTGCCATGTTTCAGGCTCAAACGGCGAACTGGGAGGAAACCCAGGAAAAGATGTCACAGTTTGTGTCACCCTACGCGGGTTTTTGTCAGTGTAGTAGCCTGATCTCTAATGAACATTGTTTGCTTCTTTCTTCTATATGTACTTTGTTGCTCGCACAGTGCCCAGCGTATCTACACCAATCCTCGAGGGACTGGTTTTGCACGCGGTGGCAAGCCCCACACCCCGCACCAAATCGCTCATCATCAGCCTGACCGTCCTCTACCTCCGAGTTATGTGTGTTACCGGTGTGGTCAGAAAGGTTCGCCTATTTTCCACCCAGTTTGTTATTTCCTACCTCATTCTTTCCAAGGCCACTGGATACAGGACTGTCCGACCAATAACGATCGTGAATTTGACAACAGACCACGTATCAAACGAACGACAGGTATCCCTCGTAGCATGCTCAAGGCCGTGACAAACCCAAACAGCGGCGAACTGACGCAAGGTGTAATGGTGACGCCAGAAGGTGGCTATGTCGTCGCGCAACCTGATCTGTACGTCATCCTCTTCCTATCTTTCGCCTCATGGCAAACTGATGACACCCTATCCTTAGTGCATCGTGGCAAAAGCAAGTATCGCGACCGAAGGGGCTAACGGCTGCTGAAGTCCGTGAAAAGACGCCGACGGACGCGTCGCTGGCCTGTCCGATTGACAATAAGCTATTCCGTGATGCTGTCAAAACACCTTGTTGTGGTACGCTGTATTGCGAGGAGTGCATACAGACACATCTACTAGAACGAGACTTCATTTGCCCCCATTGTGCGAAGAAAGTAGCGTCTCTGGATAAGCTTCTCGTGGACAAACCAACGCGCACCAAAGTTACAGACTACATTGAGAAAGCTATCGAGGACAGCAAAAAAGAGGACGGTGAAGAGGAGTCAACATCCAAGGACGGCACCCCTTCTGCTACTAGCCAAGTAAGTATTCCCTGTCTTTATAAGTCGGCAGTAATTGAGTAACAACCCGCTCTTTACTCAGAACAATTCTACTCCCGACCAGTTGAATCAGGATCAAGATTTCTATTCAGACCAACAACCCGGCCTCAACATGGACATGTCACAGATGGTCGTCGACAGCATCCCGCAGCTACAAGCCCAGATCGCACAGATATCCGTGATGTTGCAGAATCCCAACCTCCCGAACCAGGTCCGCCAAGCGACGGAGATGCAGCACCAGCAACTCCACATGCAGCTTCAGCAAGCACAAACTATCTCGGCCGCGTTCGCTGCAGCCTCGAGTTTCCAGCAGCAGCAACAGCAGGTGCAGAACGGCGGCGCATATGGAATGCAGGCATATCAACAAGCCCAGTGGGCAGCACAGTTTTCGAATCAGCAGCCGGCTGGACAGGATTCGGCGTACCAGCGATTACCTCTCAATAACCGACGAAGGAACTTGAAGCGGGAGCGTCCCTCGGACTTCCTGGAGGTGGGAGGGGAGAGCGATAAAAAGATGCCACGGTATTGGGAGTAAAGGTAACCAAGTTCACGAGATATCAGAAAGGACATAAGGACACATCTCTCCGTTGCATTGCGCCACATTTACCTACACTATCCACAACACCTATACACCTAAATCATGTAACAATTCTAAAAGTCACACCAATGAATATACTGCATTCCCCTGAAAATTTCGATGTTAAAAAGTGACATGTCAACGGTCTAAATACATAACAAAAGGATTAGACTGAGGCTCCTGCAGGCATATTCTGCAGAGTTCCACCACCCCCGACCCTTTTCAAAAGCATTTGCTGATAGTTCTCCCATCCAGCAATCAACTATAAAACATGTTTCAGAAAATGCGTATGTCCTAAGGAATTGATAGCTACCTCTTTTTGCTTCGAAATCATACCTTCCAAGAACGCATGTAGAGAGTTCTTGAAATCTTCGATGCGCTCCTGCTCAAAGCGCGCAACTTCGGACTTGATCAACTTCGACACTTGATCAAATTCATGCTTAGCGTCCAGCGCTCGACGTTCAGCCTAACACATTTTCGCTCAGCTTGAATTCACGCATCCTAAGAAAGGTAAGAGCTCACATCCGCAATCTGACTCAAAGAAAAGCCTAGCCGCTCTGTGGGTATTCGGCCCTGCGCGCGATTTTTTTCATGTGCCTGTTTCGTCCGCAACAGATCGCTGTCGGCTTGTCGCCAAGCGTGGTGTGTCCGGACACGGGAATTGAAGGCAAGACGGACTGAGCTGATGAGTCTTGAATATTCATCGACTGGCGATTGCAATCTGTTGGTTCAGAACGAAAGAAAAGAGAAGGGAAAAACCCACCAGTACCCATCAACGTCACCATATCTTGATCCGACTGTGAGCTCTGCAGATCCTGAGCCTTCCTTTCCACTTCCGCCAAACCAGCGAGAGAGTACGACAGTTGCTTCCCTACATCAGATGATGACAAGTCGCTCACTGTCTGTACGAACTCTCCTGTTGCCGCGGCAAGCTCTGTGGCAGCATGTCAGAGTTGCTTTCTAACAGAATCATCAATTTCAAATCGCTTACCAGAGCGTTGTTTCGCCCCCACTTCAATAGCTTTCACCAACCCACGAAGTTGGGACTCCAGACTGTCGAGATAAGCTTTCTGCCTGTCAAACCACTTCCAACAACATGAGTACACGGTGTAAGAACATAATGCCATAATCCTCACCTCATCTGTCTCATGAAACCGAGGCCCAGTGATGGTTTGTCCGATCGACGCTATGATTCCACCACGTTCATTGGCAATCTCAGCCTTCCTGTGCTTGATCTAAGTTCATCAGCATCAGCAGTAGCACCACAGGAGAACGGAAAGACTAACATCAAGCGCAAAACTATCACTCTCCAAGAACGTCCTAAGATCGGCGTCTTTGCCCAATACAGGATGGTTCGCTATCTTTTGTATACATTTTTCCAGCGCAAATCGACGTTGGCGTACAAACTGATCGTCAAATCGACCAAACGAGTTCTTCTCTGGAACAGGTGGGACTACGACACCTGGGTTGTTCGCGGAGAGGGTCTCATACAACCAGAGGAAATCTGAATATCGACGTAGAACAGAAAATGCGGATTTCTGGAATAACGGTGACGTCGTCTATATTGATACCGGCATCAGAGACAGAAAGCGCCACGGCATACTTAGCTGTACTTACCCGGGTGTGGACAGTGTACATGGTAAAGGAACGAATTGGGTCGCCGACTTTCTGTGGGTCCTCGACGCTGATAACGAAAACAGGTTGTAGACCACTGTTATTCCTGATCAGTGCAGGCATTTCAGAGGACTGAGGAACGCAGTTGTAAATTATATGACTAGCATGGTCAGATACAAATTCAACGCACCAGCTTATTCTCGTTATGTTCGACCGACTTCAGCGTTTGACCAATAGGCTTATCGTCGTCACTATCATCGTCAGCCTGACCACCCCACGCGCTCTGTTCACTCTGCCATCCACCACCCAATGCATTCCCTCCAAGGGACAGTCCAGTCATTGAATGGTCGATACCCAATGGAGTCGCGCGCTCCAATGGCGAAACAAACTCATGCGACGACTTCGAAGTAGAAGAAGACGCCGAAGGTGAGACAATATGTGAGCCCGTACGAGAGGGCTCCTTCCCATGCCGCACCTGTGGCGAAGCAGGTGCCGGCGTTTCGGGGAGCGTTGATCTGCGAACTGGGGTCGCAGAGCGCACCGGTTCAGTAGAGGGCTGAACAGGAGGTTGAATTTCTTCAGGTTCCGTGGGTCTGATGGTCGCTATCTCAGAGAATGGGGAAGGCTCTACGCTCTCTCTAAAACCTGGTGACTGGGTGGAATGGCGCTCGCCGACATGGTCGTCCTCTACGGGTTGAGATGCTAAGCCAACCAGCTCAGTCGCATTTGGCGTCATGGCATCATTCGTACTCGAAGCGATTTCGTTGCTGCCTGACTCATATGTGGCTGGTGTTGGTGTATACGAATCTGTTGAGTCGTGGGCGTAGTCATGAGCAGAGCTATTCGCGAAGGGTGTGGCCCATGGGTCTGGAGAATTTGAGCGTTTGGCGAAAGGGTCAGCGAAAGGATTGTCCTCAAGGGCACCCCGGGATGGTGCAAGCAGATCGTCGAAGCCGTCCATTCGCGAAATGTAGTGGGAGAGTGAAGAGACGTGATTTGCAGAACGTGACTAATAACGTGAAGCCTTCACCTCAACTTGCATTTGGTTAACTCCGAATCAGACATGGATGGAAACTAGTCATGATTCTTACTGTACAGAGCAATTACAGGTCCAAGTATTACAGTTAGGGTGTCAAGCATCCAAGATGAGCGGAAAGGCGAAATAAGTATACGCGCCAACAAAAATGGCAAGAAAAACGAAAGATGAGATTTAGCTGTAACATCAAGATTCAAGATATTAATCTTTCCCCCCAAACCAGTCTATGTCGATGGGCTCTGTAAGCTCCAGAAAGGAGGAGCCAAAGAAGATAAGTGCATGCGATAAATGACAAGGTAAAGAGAAATCGCATGAAAGCTTTCCACCTCCAGGACACTGGGCTGGTCGACGTGAATATTATGCAGCGCCAGCGTTCATAGAATTCAGTATCAAGCCATGTAAGTTCAGAAACCAGAGTTTTGGCCTGTAAAGATAAAAAAACAAGAATAAGATATAAAGAAGAAAGAAACGGCACCATGACTGACCTTCTGCCGACCCGAATCATAGACAACCCGGATGTCCGCCAATTCTGATTGAACCGTAGGAAGGGTATCTGCCAGGTCTGACAGTACTCTTAAAGATTCATCGAGTTCCCCATTGATATGAGGCACTTGTGTTTGTAGAGCACGTTCAGCCCGTCTCGTGTTGCGCTGCGCATTCGCCGAATAAGAATCGAGAAAGCCATTGAAAGGGAGCTTGTATACTCACTTGGAGGCCACTGTAGGACTCCTGTATCAGGCTATCGATGGCCCGAAAATTGCTCAGGCTTTCAGATAACCGAACCTATAATTACGCCTCTGTTCGGTGTGTTGTACAACACATTAGAGGCCCAAACCCACCTCCAGGTTTTTCATCTGACACTCGTACTGCATGGCTTTCTTAGAGGCTCTACTCAAAGCAGCTTCAAGTTTACTGTTGGGACACCATCGTCAACTCCGAAAGAAAGACAGGGGCAATTCAGGAGCTCACCCGGTAGGCACATACGTTGGGCAATCTGCGTGGCGGAAGTGAGCAGAGTGGTAGTCCAAAATCTGGGAGGACCTACTGGAGGTCATTGGGAGAAAGAAAAAGAAATTAGTGATACAAAGGGAGTGGTTGAAGGATATAAGCAACTCGCGTCAATGAAGCGAGCCTCATGTCCAGAAAGATTCTGATCGATTTCACATGGAGTTAGCCGATCATACAGGGTGGCTGTGATCCTCCCTCAATTGCCACTTGCCGCTTGACTCCAACCACAACACGACCTTGACTTGTCAGTCTAGACTTTGCTTTCATTGCCTGGCCTTGCTGCCCAAAAGGAAAGCGGCTGAGATTGTTCAATGCGAGGCTTGTTTTCAAGTCCCTCGGCTTTCACCTCCGAAAATCGAATTCCCTCCTTCGGTGTAACCAATGCAACTACTTACCATTCGATAAACTCTGGAGACGTTGAGGCTTCGAGACTGTTGGAACTTCATCCCCTACGCTCCGTGACCCGCCTCTTAACCACGGATCCCTGGTTCATGTGCCTTTCGATTGTCCCACCGTGTCCCGTCGAGGTTGTTTCTTAGGTCCTATTTTGTCCGCCTTAGACCCGGAAGCCATCGAAAGAAGTTTCGCTCGATTCCTCACCATTATCGTCTCCAGGATCAAACACTTGATTTTCTCCACGACCGTTCCGAATCAACCGTGATCACACGACTAAGTAACTCAAGTTTCAACTCAAAGAGCGTCCGATTTAGTCTGCCATGTGGCTATAAGGTATGTCTCTTTTGGGCATCTTTGTGAACACGCTGAAACAACAAACACTTCTTGAAATAGATTCGAACCTTCGGTGGTCCCAATGTCATACAAAACATACGCCTGAGACGGGAACACGAGGTACGTTCTAGCCATGTGAATTCAGTAAGTTCTTTGAGTAGCCATTTCTCCTGATCAGCCTTTATCTGACCATGCTAAGGCTTAACAGTTGCTCGACCTTTTAGATGGCCTGCCACATGGCTCGCAATGGATATCGTATTGCGCTCTTGAGCATTCGGGGTGCTTCTGAACAACCCAAGTTTGTCGTCTCAATGTATTCCGAGCTTATCTATAGGTGTCTCTCAGACGCTAATCGTGATAGTAGAATGCCACTGAGATAGGCGGAAATATGCCTCCCTAGACTTGCAAGCATCGACGAATTTTTTGCGATACTCAAAAATTTGGCCGTTTGTCGCCTCGACTTCCTTACTTATCCGATAATATTCCAATCCACAAGGTCTTGGTTGTCTTCAGGCCTACGAAACGGCGATACGGCCAGTACGACGGAGCTATCTTCATCTTCTCAGACAACAACTGGATTTCCTTGCGTCCTTGCATATGACACACCTCCACATGTTACATCGTCTTTATCGAAAGTACCGTGTGCTGTTGACTTTACCAAGTACATGGCCAGTACTGGACATCGCTGGGCAGTTCACTCAAGACCCTCATGTCGCCATTCATGTTGCTTCATTTCTTTCTCCATTGGATTTCGGCCGGTGTGGGAGGCTGAAAGATTTGCACCTTTGACCTTGTATACACCCAGTTCGAGCTATGATTCTCCTCCAACAACCACAACGGTCTCCCATGTTATCGCCCATCTGCATACATTTCGTCAGGTGTCTTTGGCCAAGGCTGCAGCTCACATGGATGCCTATCTTCCTCTCTGGATTGCAGCGTATAAAGAGGTTTGCATATCCTGTATAGCCGTCCAAGGCATAGCTCCTGCTACTCCTAATCCAACTGAACACTCCTGGCCATGGTCTGCTTCACCTCTTGCATTGCCCTCCTTGCTTCCGCTCTGGTTTACGCCAGAGCCGTGAGCTCTGTCGCCATCAATGGGACTAGGTTCGAAGGACTCAACGACCAAGCTCGAGAGATTTTGGCCCGTGCGACTCCGGCCGCTCCTCATTTCGTGGTCTACGCGGACGCATGGGATGGAACCAATGGGCCACCCGCCGTCTCTAAGATTAAAGTAGCATTTATTTTTAATTCCCTGATGACCCTACTCAAACGTGTCCGCAGGGATTTAATGTCTTGTAAGTCACACTAGAGTCTGGCACGGATCAAGCCCATCTTCCTTCCCGTTCAGCACACTTTCGTTCCTGCTTCTCGCAGGCGCGTGGGACAAGGTCGGCGGTCTCACACATCCAATACGAAGTCAACCGCTGAATTTAGAGTAGGCTTATGAATGGACCACGTTTACGGATGCGCAGAGGGCTACCATCAAATCACAGTATGCCGCTGCTGGGGTCAAGTTGATTGTTTCTGCCTTCGGCTCCACCGACATACCCACCACCACTGGCGCTGATCCCGTGGGCACTGCGAACACATTTGCTGCTTGGGTGAAGAAATACAATCTCGATGGTATCGATGTCGATTACGAGGTCTGTATTTCTACTCCCCCCATTTTCTACCTTTTAAAACCTCGACAATTTTTCAGGATTTCGGTGCCTTCGAAAACGGCAAAGCTGAGGTAAGAGGTTGCCTGAAACCCCACGTAGCCCGATCCACTCATCATTTATTATCTACACAGGCATGGCTCACTACATTTACCAAACAACTTCGTGCGCAATTGCCTCAAGGCACATACATAGTCACACATGCTCGTACGTCTTTTCTTTTTACGACTGAGGCCATCTATGATAACTGATAAACTTGCTACAGCTGTTGCGCCTTGGTGAACAAATAATTTCATACCTACATTCTCTTCATTTTTCTGAGCGAGTCGGGGACAGGTTTACGCCCAACAGATGGCCTGGCGGCGGGTACCTCAAGGTCCATTCTAACGTCGGTAGCTCGATCGATTGGTATAACGTCCAGGTAAGTACGTGCCACCAGTTACATTCTAAGTTTAATTTTTATATCGCTAGTTCTACAACCGTATGTATTCCTCCGATCGTCTCTTGACGTATTTAAGCTGAATTGCAGAGGGTGCATCCGAGTACTCCACTTGCGCCAATCTGTTGACTACATCCTCAAGTAGTTGGCCCAAGTCTGCTGTCTTCCAGATCGCTGCTAGTGGAATCCCTCTCTCTAAGATAGTCATCGGGAAACCAGCGACTGCGAGCGATGCTAGCAATGGCTTTATGTCAACCTCGACGCTGGCTTCTTGTCTGCAGCAAGCGAAGAACCAGGGATGGAGTGAGTTGGCTTCAACGACTAATCATGCACTATTCTGACGTGCGTCATTGGTAGATGGAGGAGCCATGGTGTGGCAGGTCAGTAGTTCCTTTCTCGTTCTCTCTTCACCACAATTGATTGAAATGGTTATATGTAGTATCCCAAGGCAGCGTCACCTTGGATTACAACTGTCCGGAGTCTTTCATGGCCTGTATGAGAGTGAAATACGAACGCCCTCGGATCGATTTTTTGTCTATTTTATGTTTATGCGATGTCTTTTTGCTTGTGATTTTGGAAGATGGTCTGCACCATTAAAACGCGTCGAATCTTGATCAAATATCGCGTTTTGTCACATGACCACGACTTCGGCTCTGAACTTTTCATTGTTTCTGTGCCGACTAGGGTTGGGGAAAAAACGACGTGTAAATTACAAAGTGTAATTTACCGAGGTAATTTACAGTAAATTACCTATTTTATACATGTCCCAGGATGAACCACGTATAAAATGTAAATAACTCCCAGGGGGTCCAGCAAGGGCCCAGCGTCTGACACTGGACGTATGCGCCACCTGCAGTGCTCAGACTGGCTAAATATTATTCAACGGTGAAAAACTTGCTGCTGTCCGGGGCTTCTGGAGTCACTCGTGAATAAATGAGATCATGATGGGAGCCTCTGTCTGGACAACGAGCGGGATCGAACTCACTGGGCTTTGGCGAATGATTTTTTTTCTCTCCAAAAAAATAATATATATGGGGCATATTTGTCTGTGGTGAGGAGGTTGGGGTGCTTTCGAGCTGGGGAAATGGGAGATCAAGCGACGAGTACGCCCATCCACTTTGACGCGGCGCGTGCATATCTCATACCACGTGACGTGGAAACTTTTTGTATTTTACAGCGTAAATTACCTTTTTTACATCGCCGAAAATTTTCGGTGGTAAATTACAGGGTTTTATACCCCACCTGGAGTTTATTCCCCAACCCTAGTGCCGACTCCCGAGCGCCCTCATCGCAAGGGTATGCCGGATTTAAACTCCGACACCGGGGGATGGTTAGTTAGTCCAGCCGTCGAGCTCGAAAAAAAAAATTGGAGGTCAAGATTTTTTCAATGTTTTGAGCTTCAAATAGTAGCATATGCAACAAACATGAAATTACAACCTTTGGAAGCTTTTTGGCACACAAAAATTCATATTATGCAAGTAATAAGACCCACTGACAACCTCCAAGCTACGGGGACAACATATTATACAGCTACGGAGAAGATCCTCACATGCGCGTACATCAAAACGTGCACCAGCACCAACGGGGACATTTGTGAGTCCCTAACCCATCACGGTTACATCGACACATGGCACTTGCACTCCATTTGCTCGAGCCTCAGATAACGTAGTGCGGGGGAAGCCGACAGCCTCTGGATTTGTAAACAGGGACCGGGCCCTCAGAGCTTGATGCTTTGACCAATTCTTGTGTGGTGTGTGGTCTAGCGAGATAGGCAATACAGAACGGGTGTGTAATGTGTGCACGTCGTCCGAGTCACCCATGGAAAATCCACGAAGTCGTTGAACGTTGAGGGAGCAAAATTTGAGCATTGAGTATGACGTATTTGATCGAAACTTCCCGATTAGGACGTGTGCCTGATTACGTAGTTAGTTAGTCCAGTCGCCGAGCGCGAAAAAACAAAATCGACCCCAGGTCATTTTTTCAGAAGCCGGCATACCCTTGCCTCATCGTTCCAACTTTGCTCTACATAGCACTCTATCGTTCTTATCTTCCAGTATCTCAGTCTATGCATGACGTGCGAATGCTCAGAAGGCTGCGCCTTGTGCTCCAACCGGTCATCACTGCATGGCAACACCCACTGGCAGGCTGTCCTCTGTTCTTCGACATACTAATTGAGCATGGCGGTTGTATGGGTCAGATCTAGAGCCGAGTCGAGACGGCTTGTCTATATATAAGTCGCCGGAATTCGGTACGCTGCTGGGATCCTACTGCAATAATACTCGGACTCGGAAAATCCTGGAAAATCTCCTGAACAAACATTGGTTTCGCAGAGACTGGGGCCGTGCTTATGGAGCGAAACAACCAATGGAGGTTCCTTCTATAGCTGTCAGATCTTCTAATTCAACTAATTCAAGTCTAATGTCTCCGGACGAAAGTTGCCGATATCTTCGACTTCAATATCTCGTCCGAGGCGCGCCGAAATGCTCGAAATGAGACCATCCTAGGTCAGTTTCAATATCCGCGATGCGATCGTTATGTCTTTCGTCTAGCTAGAGGTATCGGCACCGACCTTGCAAACTTCAAGTAAGTACTATAATAGGATCCCCGACATGTCCACTCAATCACCACATCACCCTTCGTTCATGGTCTATCCCACACTTAATTATAACAAGAGGAGCCAACATTTGCTTTTCCGCCGGATGAATCAAAGTTACCGCACGTCTCCTCGTTTCAAAGTCCCATATTTGGAACCACACCGAGCTTCATTCAACGATGGTACCGTGTGGTCCCCTCTCGAGAACTTCTGGGTATGGACTGAACTCCTGACCTTATCGAGCTTTGTTACATGGCCATGTACCACGATGTCTACATTTTCTCCAGGTTGACCTGCTCGCCATGCGGGTTCCTCATTCGTAGGCTCTGGGTTATTTCTTGCTGGGAAATTTCGTCTCTGTCCATGCGCATAACATTGTCATGCATGACTATGTGTCGCGTGGGTCTTGGGTCCTCTAGCGTATAAATCAACAATCTGTAGCGCTCAAAGTACCCCCTCTGAAGCGCAGCCTTTCACTCATAATGGTTCACACATATACTGTCGCTCTTCTCTTGGGCTTGTCTGCTTTTCGTGGTATGCTCTGTGCTCCATTAGGCGATGCATCCCCAGCTTTGGACACCTTCAACTCTACATCTCTTGGCTTCTTTGCTCGTGCAACACCATCTCCTCCCCACTTTGTCATTTATAGCGATAGACGGGTATCTGGACTGACTGGACCACCGCCAGTGGCGCAAGTCAAGGTCATACAGTAGTACAGACGCTCTTCGCAGCGCTAAATAATAACTCATCTTTTCCAGGGGTACAACGTTTTGCAAGTGTCGTGGTATGATCGACATGGCCATGTTTAACTTTTATGACAGTGCGCTCTCTTTCCTGCTTACTGAAGGCGCATTCGACAAGGTATCTTTCTCGTTTCGATCCACAAGACGAAGGCAGCAACTGAATTATCCTTTCTTGGTTAGGCTGAAGAATGGACCCAACTGTCTTCATCGCAGCGGTCTAGCATCAAGTCCCAGTATGCCGCTGCGGGAATCAAGCTTATAGTCTCCTTATTTGGAGCCACCGACGCACCTACATCCAACGGCGCTGATCCCATTGCAACTGCAAACACTATGGCAGCGTGGGTCAAGCAATTTAATCTGGATGGTGTTGATGTAGACTATGAAGTGAGCACAGAATCCATCCTTTCCGTGAGTTATGACTCTCTGACTGTCTCGCAGGATTTCGATGCGATCAACGTCGGTGACGGAAAAGCTGAGGTAGTTGTATATGCTCACATCGACAGCCGCATTTTGAATCCGTTCAAACACAGGCATGGCTTGCATCGTTCACAAGGCAGCTTCGTGTTCAACTCCCTCAAGGAACTTATATTCTCACTCATGCCCGTAAGTAATGGTGCTTCAGCTACCAAGCAAGTCCAATGACAACAACGTTGAAAAATTGTAGCTGTTGCCCCTTGGTATAAATGGAACCATGCCATCGTTTCTCGATCTTACAACGAAATTTGCAGGTTTTCGCCTAATAAGTTTGGCGGCGGCGCTTACCTCCAGGTCCATTCCGCTGTGGGTAGTCTCATTGACTGGTATAATGTCCAGGTAACTGCCCTTTGTCTCTGACTACAGGTCGTCGTTAAACTGCGTTTAGTTTTATAACCGTACTTATGCCTTTCTTGTGACTCATTACCTTGTCCTAACTTGAATAACTCTCAGAAGGCAGCAATGAATACACTTCGTGTGCTGGGCTTTTAACGACATCGTCCAACACCTGGCCTCGGTCAGCTCTTTTCCAGATCGCGGCCAGTGGAATCCCCCTCTCTAAGCTTGTTATCGGAAAGCCTGCAACGTCGGGTGACGCGAGCAATGGGTTTATGTCCACATCAACGCTTGCGGGTTGTGTACAGCAGGCGAAAAGTCAAGGATGGAGTACGTCACATCTTGAATCTTGTGGTTTCACCTCCTCACCCCATTCGCCTCGTAGATGCGGGGGTCATGGTCTGGGAGGTACCCAATTTACGCAAATTGATGGTCCTGGCACTTCACTCATGTTGATTTGTCTTCATTTAGTTTCCAAGTGCAGCAGCCGCATGGATACAAAGTGTCCGTTCGTTAGCATTCCCTGAATAATTTACGTGACGTCGAGTGACATGTCTGGTGGTTCTACAAATGCAAAGCGGATGCTAAGATGATGTGAATGTCTGTGTACCAACTGTGTATTGTTCTGTAAAAATTTAGCAAAAAGTTCATCACTACGGGTACATGTTCACGGGATACGCTGGAAGTGAGAAGCATAAGATCTGAGTCCATGTTCTACAAGTTCGAGAAAGGAAAGGAAGCTGGGTAAGGTCCACTCAGCCAGTCATACTGTAGGTCAGAAACGTCAATTTGAGAAAAGAGTCTGCGTCACGCGTGTCAGATGGGGACGATAAAGAGTTTCTGTGTGGAAAAACAATGTGAGGATCACAGACAAAATTCACAAACGTGATAGACTTACGATGGTATCCGCAGGAGTATCGTTGTTTGTGTTGTATGCATCGATATTACCAACAAAGAATATCTTGTTCTGGGAACTTCGGCTTAGATTAATAAGATATGTTAAGCGAGGGACACGCACAGCACGGATGTCATAGGCGATGACGGTGGCGGGAGAGCTCTTATCAGGATTGATCCATTGCCCTGCGCTCAGCGTTAGATGATAGTATGCATGACATAAACGACAGTACCAGTGATTTCCTTGGTGTCCGGGTTGATGGACCAGATAGCCGATTCTACGAGTAGGTTGTCTTTGAACGTCGAGGACACTGGGACCGAACCACCGGGAGCTGCAAATTTAAAAGGCATGAGCATGTGTATCGCAGATACCATTTCATGCGCTGACTCTGCTGGACATTCGTGAATGCAATGGTACTATGATCCACAATGAGCAACGGAAGAAAATTAGGCGCTGTAGATGCGTACTTGCGGCTTGTCAGATCGAGGCTACTGATAAAGTTTGTACCAGCTGCTCCGACGTAGAACGGCTCCGGAAACGACGGATTCTGCCATAGAATGAGCCTTTGTTCCAACCAAGCATGATCTCGAACAAGCCACTCACTGTAGCGAGGATATCGAAAGGGCCTTTACCAGAGTGAGGAGCGGTCAAGCTGACATGAAGATCCTGCTCGGCGCCGAGGTCATTGACGCCGCCACTATGGTGAGGGTGACGGCGATGAGCGTAAAGCAAGCTCATGAAGAAAATCACATACATTGTCCAGGAACTATTGGAGTTCCTAACAAACCCTCGAGCCCTACCATCTTTGTATCGGACCTCGATACGGCCGGCGTACGAAACCGGGGGCAAAGGGGATACTCCATGGCGCTTCGCCGCTGAAAAGAAAAGTTAACATGCCGCAAAAGGAGAACGATTTCGAGGCATACCCCAAACAGGTGTCGGCTGCCTGACTTGTATCCTGCCTGGGACGTTGCGGCCAAACTTCGGAGGAGATGGGGGTAGACCCCGAGCCATTCGCTGCGCATTAGTTTCTTGGGTTGGGGTGCAGGCGGCGGGGGAGATCAAGGCGATTAGCGCGATGATGAAGGAGGATTTCCCAAGTAACATTGTGGGCGTGGAGCGTCAGAAGGGGTTTGAAAAGAAAGGACGGGTGTTCTTATGAGTGCAAGAGAACGTGGATTAGCCATCGATATAAAGGCACCTCACACCACGGCATGAGTTTTCCGACTAATCGCGGTTGGGTGGCCATGGCCAAGTCGACGGGGCACGTTGCAAAAATGAGGTGTGACCTAAATTTAGAAGATAGCAGTAAATATAATGGGGTTTGTTTCAAGTCATTTGAATCTTTATCAATTCGTCGCAAGTTTGCAAATCCTTTGTACTCGGCCATAATCGAAGGTTGAAAGCCTGGAAAGCCAGAGACAACGTTAACCACATGAGGCGTGAATGGCACCATCCTTTTGTTCTCCGTGCCAAGTTTGTTTGAAAAACAGCGAGGCTCAGGGTTTGCAGGTACGATCTGCCACTACCAAGCCAGAGCCATCAATCGCCAGTCGAGGCACTGGTGCGGAGGCTTGGGCGATCCTTGTGCGTCACCAGCCATTAGATTTGAGCGTCACCAGCCTTTCATGTGTCTTCAAAGAGAAGCCGAGTGGTCCCCCCAAGTCTTTGAAGCTGGGTAAACGTATCGCATGCAAATTTGCGAAAATTTTCACAGGCAATATATAGGAAAAAAGCGGCTTGCCAGAGCGCGGAAGGGCATGGCGAAACGTTCAGCGGAAAGTTCAAGTCCGATCAATGGGTATGAGTCCAAAGATGTCCAAATAAAAACTACGTCATTGAAGTCCTTGACAAATTTGAACGTCAACTTTGGAAAAGTTTCCCTAAGCAAACCAACGCATATCGATATCGCAGCAATGGGGGTGATTTCATATTTGCCAGGAATGATATGTACAAAAGGAGGGGCTGACCAGATGGATAGCTGCTGAGGTAACGAACTAAAAGTACACATGCAATGCAGAGTCAGAGAGTCCATGCGAAATATTGTAGCGAAATAAAGTAAATGGATGATACGAATGTTCAAAGGGGTGTATGTGAAAGACCGTGTATGATAAAATGCAACAGACAGAGGAACGGGGGTGCAGAGCTTATTGGACTGTGCAACCCGATGACGCTTTGGAATCTCGTTTTCTAAGACGGCGGGTGTCTGTTGGAAGGGAGCCTGGAATATGGCCGCTGGCGCTAGGCCCATCGTGTTCCGTTGTTGCTTCCGAGGTTGTGGGAAAAGTCAATCTGGACGACCTAATGGCCTCAGATTCAGCTGCTGAGATGCCCCCAGCAGACCTGCGAGTCCCCACGTCACTGGTACTAATCATGGATCTCCTGTCATGACGACTTGAAAAACTCTCCGCGGCAGTGGCAGCGCTTCGCACACTGGCCGGGTCAGTGCCGTTACTTGTCAGTGACTGAGGGCGATTATTCGCTGGTTTGCTTGCAATAGGTGTCTTCTTGTCTTTCGCCTTGGATTGTGCAGGAACAGCTGATTGCACAGGTTCGGGCGTCAGATTCGAGCGAGACCGTTTAAATGCGGCCATGAATTTGTATGCAGTTGGAGGAGGGTGCCCAGAGTGCACAGGTGGTACAGGGGATTGTGGTGATGGAGAAGGGGCATCAATACTGGTCCGAGGGGAGTGAGCAACGTATGGAACATCGGATGCGGGACTTGACGAGGCTTTGCGGAGACCTTCCGCAGGATTGGTATAGACACTGGACGGGTTGCCCTTCTCCGCATACTTGGCGTAGAGCAACAACTGAGCGCGAAGATCACAAGTCGGTGGCGCATTTACGGCGCACTTAGAATGGGCGATGAGGCTGCATTGAGCACACAAGACAGCACTCTTCTTGACATTTAGGAGGCACACGCGGCAAACCATAGCTGACGGGCAATGTGAGGTTTAAATAGAGAAAGAATAATGGTAAGGACGAACGTTTGCTAAATGTAGTTTTGACGAACGAATGCTCTCGAGGGGAGATGTCGTTGTCGGCTAAAGGTAGGATGGATGCGTCCGATGTACGTTTACCGAGAGGCGCGGCATAAACATTGTCCTCGACTCGTGTAAAGGCTTGGGTCGTTGGCGACTCAGTTATATCAATCTGGGACAGATACCGCACAACCTCGGACTTCTGCAGATCGGCACTGACGCGACGAAGGAACGGAATGCTGTCTTGAGGGCGTAGTTCCTGGAATAGCGCTGTGAATTCACGAAATTGAAATATAAATGCACCCTGAACTTACCTTATGTAAACCCCAATTCTTTTTTACCCAAGGATGTTCACAAAGGAGTTCGGCGCTTGGTCGCTTGGTAGGATCCTTGTTGAAACAACTCGTCAGGAAGTCCTCTAGGAGGGGTGAGCATCCCTCTGGAATGGGCGGCATCTCATCCTCCACAATGCGGAACATCACTATAATATCATCATCACATCGAGATCAGAATACTGCACTTTAAGTATCCGGAGTTGAAAGAAAGCCTACCAGACATGCTATTCGCAATTTCGGCATAAGGCGGTCGGCCGGTCAAGAGTTCGATGATGGTGCAAGCCAGTGACCAGATGTCTGACTTGGTCGAGGCGCCCTTGAGCTCGATAACCTCAGGGGCCATCCAATTAGGGGTTCCAGCGACATCCTTAATTTCACGCTCCATCGCTCGAAGATTGAGGGAAACGCCAAAGTCCGAAAGCTTCACATTGCCATTCTTGGTGGTGAGAATGTTAGCTGCTTTGAGATCACAGTGCACGACATCGCTTTGATGCAAGTAATGTAAACCTTCGAGGATCTTGACGACGTAGCTGGCGACCAAACGCTCATTTAGCTTCCCGAAGGCCTTAAGGGTCTGGCCAAGGGAGCCGTTTTCGGCATATCTGTCGCGATATCTGATGAGCAATTATGAAATTGTGGAACGGCAGGGTACACTCACTCGAGGACGATGCTTAAGGTATCAGCATCCCTGGCCATTCCTTCGTACTTTACAATTCCCGGATGAGATAAACTCTTAACAAGATCAACCTCCCTCATCAGAGTTGTCACCTCCTCCTCCTTCAAGCCTTCCAACCGGATGCGCTTCACAGCCACCATTTGGCCAGTGTTAAGATTCAGAGCACGATACACTGAACCAAACTGTCCTCGCCCAATGCAGTTACCCAGTTGCTGATCAACAGTTCAATCAGGTCACAGTAAATGAAAGGAATCACGCGAACTTACGAAGTGAGTAGGAGGCTTCCCGTCTTCTCGCAAAACCAGAGTCTTGCGAACTGCACTACCATCCATTGAGTCACGCAACAGGAGGTCACTCGCGCTCGCGTTGCCAGAAGCTACTCCAAGATTGACCATACTCTCGAACCGCGATCGCGTGGGCTTGGCACCGAGGTCATCGTACGAACTGGGACGAGCGCGTCTTCTAGCACTCGAGTCAATGTCACTCTGGAAACGACCGCGAGGGACGCGTGGCTTCTCATTGAGACCTGGAGATTCTGTACCAGGGGAAGGAGAACCACTATGCTCTCCCGAGACTGTTCGCGGGAAAGGTACAAGAGAGTCACTATCAGAATCCAGTTGCTCATCGATTCCCGTCCGGGGTGCCAGATATACGGCATTCCTATGTCCCCCTCCGGGCTTCGTGCTGTGTCGTCGGAGCATGACTTTACCCGAAGCGGATGCAAGACCATCGGGGCTGCTATCTCGAGCAAATGCAGAATCCTTTGGCATCAAGACAGGAGCATCCACGCTCTGTCTAGCACGATGGCTTGGCCGTCTGGGGAACTGAGGTAATGGGTCAAGGCCCTCAGTGCGTCGCGGAGCTCCCACGATAGCAAGCTTTCGAGGAGGTGAAATGGAGATCGGCGTCGAGCTTTTTGGACTCTCTTCTTGATCTGGGGTCGGTGATTTGGGGGTGATAGCACGAGCTGGGCTATGGGCGTGGAAAGCATCCATGAAGTCATCAGGCCACTTGCCCTTGCGAAGATGAACGCCGGGTGCCTTTTCAGGTTTCGTCGCTCTCACCTCCTGCTCCGCAGCCTTGGGTTTCCCTCCACTCCTTCCGCTTGATACACTCTCGTCTACCTCTTCGACCACCCTTGTTAAATCCACCACAGGTGCCTCGCTCATCTTGCGATCCCGAAGCTTCATCCCACTCTCTGAACTCTTCTTACGCACAAGCTCATCAGCGATAGCACTTCCTTCAGTCCGAGTCATGGACGGTGCTTCCGACGTCATGTCCGTAGTGACTGTTCGTATTGTCCCGAACTTATTATACCCGTTACTGTTGGTGCGGGACCGACCAAAGTCCAAGATACTCGAGACGTCGGTCGTGACGGTGGTTACACTCATGGCAGACGATACTACAGATTGGCGGGCATTGTATGACTCAGCGATGGAAGCATCACCAATTGACGCGCGTGTCGAATCAGCAACCGAAGACCTAGGAGGAGAGGCGGAAGCCTTTGCCCATGCAAAGAGCTCGTCGTTTTCGAGGCGCTTGGAAGATGAACGCGCACGTAGAGGAGACCTTGGGGGCGGAGTCATGATTTTAGGGACGGGTCGATCCCTCACATCAAACACATCGACCACATGGCCTTTATCAGCGTCCTGCAGAGTTGGCGTTCCAGGTATATCGGGGCTATCGGATCGTACGGTGGGCAGGCCACTGGGAGGGCTATATCGTTTCCGTGCGGGTGAGGTTGGTGTGGGTGAGTGTGACGTTTGCAAGTGGAGCAAGTTTGGAGTGGAAGCGGAGGCGCGACCAGGTATGGCACCCTGCTGGTATGGTCCTGATGTCGTGATAGGACTGAGTTTTCTGCCTTGGCCGGATATATATTTCGACCGTTCCACGACGGGTGCTTCGACGAACTTGACGAGTGCGATGATGGTCTGAGCAACGCGTGCTAACGACTCGCTCGTGGCTTCGATGAGATCATCGTGTTGGAACAGATCCTCTTCAGGCAGGCCGTAGGAAGAGCATGCAGCGAGAAACTTGGTGATATTGGCGGTTCGAAGGACCCCATCTTCTCGAATGTCAGGACGTACAATGGAACCCGACCGCAGTTTGTTCATAAGTCTGCAAAGAGACAAGTTTAGTGTTGTAGGTCACAGCGCTAGGCAGACAGGAAGAATGGAAGATAGATGATGGACTTACTGGCAAAGAACAAAACCATCTCTCAAAGCATCACCAAACAACCGCCTCTCCCTCTCCTCCGCGCTTGCACTAATCCCGTTCACGTTGGGAGAATGAAGATTACTGGAGGAGCCACTCGCAAGTCCGCCACTCTTTCCCCAAATCCGCTCCGCTCGAGCAAGTGCACGAGTACGAACCTCCACCTCTTCCCAATCCTTGACCCCAGACTCACTCCTGCTCATATGTGGTGGAATCTTTATGATCTCTTTGCATAACAACGATGTCGCAGTGCGGATTAGCTCCCGGTATTCAGGGTTCGGCGGTCCAGATAAGGAGGTGGTGGATATGTTAAAATGTCGGTTTTGAGCGTAAGAGCGCTGTCCAGGAGAGATCGGCCTCGGGCGAGGCGAAGGAGACTCTGTTCCTGTTCTAGGGGTTGTCTCCCGCGGCGAACGGGGAGCTTCTAGCGATGCTCGTTTCGGCGAGTCTATCGATGTTCGCCTTGGGTTGTCTATTGACGGTTTCCTTGGTGAATCGACTGATGGCCGCCGTGGACTGTCGGCCGAGGGTCGTTGAGGAGGGGGAGAAGGGCTCGAAGGGGTAAGAGGTAAGTGGGACGCAGAACTTGATGCTAAACCTCGATGAGGGGTTACTACACGGGTTGGACGAGCACGAATCGGACTTGATGCCCGAGGTGTGATAGGGCTGCCTGGAGGAGTATGCAGTGGCAGGTGTCCTGAGCTCGCAGCAGCCTTCCGTGAACTACGCCCTAATTGTCCCCGGGACTTCGACATTGGGGTTGGAGTACCAGGAGGGCTGGGAAGTTCATGAGTCCGCCGTGTTGGCGTTGGAGTCTCCGGTGATTCACTCTCTTCACTCTGTGTGTTGAGAGTTGAGGGGGTGGAAGGTGTCGAAGGGAGAGCAAGGGGAGCGGATTTCGTTGATCGATGGCGGGATGTAGGGGGTCCATTGGTGCCAACATTCCCGTGAGGGTCGCGACGAGTTCCTAGTGGGATAGGAGCCCCGATTTCTCGTTGCTGTGGCTGCAAGCTCGCTCTTCGAGTTCTTTCGCGGGTCGGTGTCGCTAGGGCTTCATTATTCGACGACGATGAAACAGGGATGGCTGGTCGCGACTTTGGCGATGGCATAGCTTGAGAGGAAAGATGCAGCGACGGAGATGACATGGACCCCTGACGTAGTGATGGTGTGATGAAGCTGGTAAATCCTGCGGCTCGCACTGGATCCTTCGGAACCGGGACAGGAGGGACGGGGGACAAGGACAGGGATTCATGTCCATTCCGACGAAAGGTCACCTTTGATTCCAGCCTCCGCAACATTCCCGATTTCTGCTTCTCCTTCCGCGGGTTTTCCCTGGCAATTTCTTTCTCTTTCTCCTTCCCCTTGTTTCTGGCGGTAATGGTGGCAAACTCATCGACGGGAGGGGTAGGAGCTTTCTTCGACCGCGTCGCGGTACGTAAACTCTGCTCAAGAGTCGAACGGAATCGGGTAAAGACCTTGGTCGACGATTCTAATGGTGATGAGGAGATATTCGAGGGTTCCAATGGTTGTTGCGAACGAGAGGAAGTTGCATGAGAAGCATTCGCACCGATGCGTTGCGATGTGATTTGGAAAGGACTGGAAGCAGGAACTTTGGAACTCTGGAGCACTGCTGCCGCCATGGGTAAAAACGAGTTGACCAGAAAAGAACCGAGGTCGGAAGTGGGTATATTTTAGGAAGAAGACCGCTGACAGCGAGATGCAGACAGAGCGCGACGGGTATGCTGGTCAAAAAAAGGGTATCGACTGAAAGAGAAAAAGATAAGCGTCGAGATCATGATTAACATTGCTGCCTTGCGGCTGCAGCTGGAACAAGAACCAGACTGCAGACGCCATCACAGGCAAAGTTAGCCTACAGAAGGCAAGAGACACACCTTCGCAATATTCCCGCTCTGCCCCAGACAAGTATGGCGCTAAGGACTCCTCGTCGTGGAATGCGATCCGCGCCGTGTCTTGAGAACAACAGGTGGTGTCAGAGGAGAAAGAACGTGTCTTTAGACGCTCAGCAGGGTCAGACTCAAGGCGTCAGGCCGGTTCAGATAATCGGCGAAAGGCCTCTGCCGCAGGGCTAGGGGTATACCGACGAGCTGACACCTTGCAAAGACCAGGGGGAGAACGACCGCCACACCTGCAGCTGACTGGTTTGCTTCACTTTGCAACGGAGACCAACCTTCGATCGGCTGTACCTCATGAACCCTGATCCCTCTCAGGATGGCAACTGTTTCCGGTATCGGGGTGATGTATATGTCGGAAACTGAAAAATAACATAACACGAAGCACACAATGACCGCATTCATGGGCGCCTGGAGAACCTTTCGTGATAGCATTTACACAACATGATAGCCTACTTAGTGTTCTGGACCCAATAGTGCTCGAAGAGATGGTATACCATGGATAGAACTCGTTTCTCATCCAGTACCAATGGATAAATGCGCCTATTATATCAAATCTATGACGACAACATGACGCACCAATACCTGCCCACTGTAACCGTTGAAGTTCTGTGCTGCCATCAAGCTGACATGCAAAGAGCCCTCTCATGAGGTGATACTCCGTAAAACGGCAATTCCTGTGAAAATGACGTTCGTCCCGAGGTCATTTATGTCTCATTCTGGCTCTGGAGGCGCCGCCGGATGGATCAATGTCGATGGATTTGGAAGGAATCAATGTAAAACGTCTCGTACTTATATGGCGCTCGGGCTATGTCGATAGCTTTGTGGCGATAGGGCACAGGGTCGCAGCGTGCTTGCTCCCGTCTATCGCACTTGCCGGACCCATTTAGCCGAAGAAGGTGTCGTGTATTAGGCATGAGGGGTCCCGAGAGTGGGCACCTGCCTCCCCATTTGACATCTGGTCACTATCGGAGTTCGGGAAGACGATCACGTGGAACAACAAGAGGCCTCGTTCCTTCAGTTCCTCGACGCGTTTATTCCACGCCGGTCATCCCCGGAAAGGAGGCGTCACCGGAGAAGCCAAACTGACCATACATGATCGCTTCTGGCAAATCCGAAGGAAGCGTCCAAGAGGTGATGAGATCATGGCCTATCAGGGAAAGTCGAGACATTCTCTGGTCAGCAGAAAGTAGGAGCCATATGTATCGGAAGCCAATGACAGCCGAGCATGTAGGGCGATGGGAGTTGATAAAAGTGATAACTGGACATGTGTGATGAGCACGTTGCTGATAACGCGAAGGCTGCGCAAGTGACAGACTGGCTGGAATGTGAGAGCGCCGAATAGAGTGACACGATGTATGCTGAACCAAGTCCCAGGCTCTTGAACTGACACGCTGAGAGATACTTGTTTACAGCAGCAGAAAAGGATCGCGTAAGTCTGAATCCTACACACAAGATAACAGGTGAGCTATGAACGTCACAAAGAAAAGTATTATTGGCTGACCTGGTCCTTTGGAGATAGTCGGATCATATCTGTCTCAGAATATTTAAACTTGAAGGTTCTTCGGAAGACATGTGTAGCAAGAACGGACTCAAGTTAATGTATTTTTGATAGGAGGCGTTGGATAAGGGGCCCCACATATGGCATCGGGCTGGGGGGAGGTGGGTGAGAATTTGACACGTCAGTGAATCGTGAGCGGAGCAGAGGACAGGCTTGTGATAACACCCTACAGAGAAGCTGTTGAATAAGAATGAATCACCAAGGCTTGATGTTCGTCAACCATTGAGCAAGCAAACTGCAGAGACTTGGTTCGAGACTTGGCAATGACCGTATGACCGTTGACGATGGTGGTTTGGTGAAGGCGGTACAGTATTTGCTTCTATTATTTTCAAAAACCCCTTGTCATGTGATGGGAGTCACATTCAGCCACCGTCGGAGTTCCAAAACCAAACCCTCCAACCTCAGACACATACTGGTCAGTCAGGCAGGATTTTTTTCTGCAATGAGTACTCGCTCGAAAGCCAGGTTGGCGGCAGCGTCGACATCCAAGGACGTGCCACCTCCTACAGTCAAGAAGGAGCAGAAGCCCAAGACCCGTTCTCGCAAATCAACGCAGTCCGCACAATCTGAAACGGATCATCCAGAGAAGGAAAATGTGAAAAGCAAAACTGCGAAGGCACCATCCAAGACACCATCGGCAAAGAGGAGATCTTTGCGGTCAGCCGCACCTGTATATTGCATATGCCAGAAAGGAGACGATGGGTCGCCGATGGTTCAATGTGGCGAGTGTAGGATCTGGTGAGCCATTTTTTGTTTTTCTAGTGCGCAGTGCTCACAACTTGATGCATAAAGGTATCACTTCAGCTGTGTAGAACTCAAGGAAGAAGATGCGGAGGATATCAGTGAGTTTCACTTCACATAATCGACTTGTTTAGCTTGGCTCACACGACATGCCTTTGCTCCACAGATGTGTATATATGTCCCTCGTGTACTACGACGTCTGGTCGTCGAACAGCCAGTGAGTACATTGGGTCCTGCTTCACGTGTACCACGTTAGGCTTTTTGTTCTCCACGCAAATTGTAAACGTGGAGAAACCATATATATGTAACTTTCATTCGTCCTATTATTGTCCATCGCGTCTGTCAGTAGAGGCATCTGTGGCCTGTTTCTCTCTCGAAGACTCGTAGTAAAGACTGCCCAAGCTCATCAAGCTTACACGGTGCCCGTGAGTTGTACTAGCTCGCTGAGCAACCCTGAGTGGCAGTTTTGCTCCTTAAGAGTTATAAACGATGCACAGACCGCGAGGACTTACATACGTTTTACTTTTACCACCTTTTCTTTTCATTGCGTCTCGCCTTCGCCTTTTTTTACTTCGTGACATGGTTAGGATGAGCTGACATGCCTTCGCTTCTGATACAGTGCATTGGGAAGGGCCGGACGCCGTCGAAGAGATCAGCGACGCAGAGTCCACGAAGCCCACAGCGACGAAACTGCCGGCAGCTAAACGCATCAAACGTGATAACCCCCCAGAAGAACTCCCCTCTGAATCCGAGGCCGAACCAAGTAGCGAGGATGAATATGTGGCAGAGGATTTGATAGCTAAGGGAAAGGTATGTTTCCAACCTTCCTACTCATGTTTTTCCTCTAAAATATCAATCGTCTGACCAACAGCGCGCCACCCGCCATCTTGCTTTCACTTCCGAATCCGAATCCGAAGTATCCGACAGCGGAAGGCGATCTCGCAAGAACCCCAGCAAGAAAACATCCGGTTCCCCTGCCCCGAGTCACGGTGCATTAAAGCGCAAGAGTCACCATACCTCGCATAGTCCTCCAGCCAAGAAGAAGAAATCGGATGTCCCAAGTTCAACCGACGACCCCGCCAGGAAGTATTGTCTGGGGAAATTGGAGGAACTTTTCCGTGATATTTTCCTCAGATATCCTCATGTACGCGTCGAGCCTCAGAGTGACGATGATCACAACAAAGCGCCTGAGAAGTCTATAGTCCAGAAGTCTTTGGACGAACTAACAGAGGACGAGAAGACGGCCTTGGTGGATGAATCGAAGCAATTTGCTGATGAACTTGAAAAATGCGTGTTTGAAATATATTCTGAGCGAGACAAGCATGGGCATCCGTCTGCTGGGTCGAATTACAAGTACGTCTTAGCCTTCCTTCGACCACGATGCTCCATATTCACCAGCCTCTGGCCTTTTGTAGGGACCGTTTCCGAATGCTTCAATTCAATCTAAGCAAAGTTGATCGCGTCGTGATTCACCAACGCATATCTTCTGGCTTGATCACGCCGAAAGAGATATCTCTCATGTCGTCCACTGATCTAGCCGACGAGGAGACGAAGCAGTCTATTAAGATTGCTGAGAAAGAAGCCTTGGAACACTCAATTTTAACTCCAACCACGGCTCCCCGTGCTAAAATCACTCATAAAGGGTTTGAGGACATCGAGGATATTCGTGGCGAAGTGACGAGTTTGTTGGACGAGGAACGTTCTCACAAGGAGGAAGAGGAGAGGCGAGAAAGAGAGCGAATGGCAAGGTTGAAGGCTCAGACACGCCAGCGAACTGCCTCCGTGTCTGTCCCGCCTGAGTCTCCCATTGTCGCTCAACAGAGCCACACCTGGGGTGGTCCCCCACCAATCCCTGCCCACGCATTATTACCCAGTGATGTTTCAACCTCTGGATATGTGTCGGAGGCGAACCACTCTTTTGGGCACACCTCAGCGGATTCTATGGAGCCCGAAATAAATCTCGCTGATTTCATTAACATGGACGACGAAACACCTGCCGAAACTAGCTCCAAGCTCCCTTCTAATCAGCCCGACGCGATGGAGAGCTCCGCTTCTCCCACTACCCAATCCTCTGACTTGACCCCCATTTCGCCGACTGGAATATCTCCCTTCGCCCCCAAACAAGATCAGTTCAGTCTAGATACTTTATGGAACGCGTCAAAGGCAGGGGAGACTACTGTATCGGTGTCCCCTCTCCCACCGCCACCACCACCACCACCACCACAAGAACCTGCGCCGGCTCCGCCAAACCAGGCGAGCACTGATGATAAGGATGTTCCTATGGAGTTGGAAACGGGTGGCGCAGACGATGAAGATTTTGACATGTTTCTGGAAGAGAAAGAATCCGACTCGGCCGCAACATCTCCAGAGGCACAACAAGCGGCTCTTGATGCGTTGCCTCATGTGTGGAGCGGAAAGGTGTGTTCTAACGGTACTTTCTCCCATCATTTTCTTTTTGTCTGACAAGCGATTCAGATCAACATGCCACTTGACTCAACGATTCCACAAGAAACACCCGTCATTGCTCGCCAGATAGGCGGCAGACATTTGGAACACGGATCAGCACTTTGGAAGACACTGTTTCCCTCCGACCTACTCCGTATCGATGGACGTGTGCCCGTCGAAAACTCGTGCAAATTCCTCTTACAAATGAGGATGAATGTCACAAAAGAACTTATTGCGGTTGCCTTCTCCCCCGCTTCTGAATCAGGAGATGTTGGTTTTAGAATTCTCAGTGACTTCTTGATAGCGAAAGGGTACGTCCATCAGCTTTTTCCTTGCTCTGTTCTTCACTTGACTGACCTATTGATGTCAGCCGTCACGGACTTGTGTTTCCATGGGGAAATCGTCCGAAGGATCACCATCCCGGACGTGAATTGTACATCATTCCCCTGCTTTCCAGTGACCCCATGCCCGAATTTATGGAATTGTTGGACGACCTGCATCTGCCAAAGATTCGAAAGGCGAACCTTCTGATCGGGGTCTGGGTCCTCAACAAAGGCAAGCTTGCGCCGCCACCAGCTCCGCCTGCGCCTGCTTTGCCAAATATTCCGCAACTTTCCAACATACCATCGCTCCCGAATGTTAACTCGCCGGTGCCATTCCCCCCAGCGCCAAGTGCGCCGCCACCGCCACCGCCACCAGGCTTACCGGCCAACATCGCCGCAGAAGTCGCAAGCCTTACTCCTGAACAGATTCAGCTCATGATTCGCACGCTCACTGGAAATGGCGCTATTCCTCTTCCGGTCATTCCACCACCGCAGCCACCACAAGTGTCCCAGCCCCCTCAAGTGCCCATTCCCCCTCCCCCTCCCCCTGTACAGCCCCAACCTTGGACAAACCATACTCCTGGATATGGAATCTACCCTCCTCCAAACCCACCGATGCACCATGGTCCACCTCCCCCTCCTCATCATGCATCTCCTATTCACCCTCCCCCTCCTCACTCACCGTATGATCGTCAGGACTCTTGGGATTCACGTTCAAGGCCAGTACTCGACCGTGACGATCGTGGGGGCAGAGGCTGGCGTGGACGGGGTCGTGGCCGTGGTCGCGGAAACGCTAGCCCTCCAAGGCCAGTGGACTCTGGATGGCCACGACGACCTCGAACAGACAGTGGCCCGCCAGGACAGTCCCCGAGCCGTCGATGGTAGCACACGATATCTCATGTTTCAATAAAGTTATTTTACTATGCTATGATTCTTACCGATGGCCTCCCGTTCATGCAGTATTCAGTTATTGTAACAGTAGTATCACCCTGGTATTTGTATACTGTCGATGTTGAAATGCACATAAATGATTGGAATATTGTACAGTTCATCTTGGAGTCTCTACACAGTGCCCACTGTATACATGAGCTGCAAGAGAAATTAATCCTGAATCTGAACTTTGATAGCACCCTGAGAGGGATCCGCGGCAACGTGAAAAGCGGCAACTGCATCCTCGAGGGCGAATCTGTGCGTAACTAGAGGCCTGATGTTGATCAACCCACCCGCAACCAAACGAATCGCCTTGGGATACTATACGCGACGATCTTCGAGTAAGATCTACAGTAAGGCCATTTAAGACACTTACCTGATTTGCATAGCGGTACTGGAAGCTGACATCGATCTCGTTCGCGCTGAGATGCATGAATGGGAACTAAGGGTGGTGTTGAGTGATTGCGAGTTTCAATTTGAACGTGATTGTACCAGCTGCTCATTTTTACCCACACCTATGATAAAAACCTTCCCACCGAAAGCCATCGACTAGAAAAAAGTAATACGTCAGTCGCATTCTCGAATATTCATTCTAAAACGAGCATAGCTCACATAGATTGCGGTATGCACGCTGCTCTCCACACCTGTGCATTCCAGAGCAAGCTTCAGCGGACCCCCGGCAGCAGCCTTGACCTGCTCTGCCTGCTCTTTCGAAGTTGTACCGCGCTGAATCAAGACTGTGTGAACGCCTGGGACAAGTTTCTTCGCGAAGTCCAAGCGACTTTGAAAGAGATCTGTAATGACGATGGGCTCTGCACCAGCAGCTCTCGCGGACAACAGTGAAATAAGACCAATTGGGCCTGCACCACTGGTACATTCAGAGATTTATGGGTCGCAGTATGACAAGGAAACCATTTATCTTACCAGACAAGAAGAGGATCACCAAGTCGAAGACCAGAGCGCTCGATACCAGCCAAAGCAACGGCCAAAGGCTCACAGAGGGAGCCTTCTTCGTAGGATACTGCATCAGGGAGACGGTGAAGCCATTGGGCAGGGTGCAAATGCCATCGCGTAAGCGTTCCTTAACATATCATATTGATGGAATCGAACCATAAGCAGTAAACAGGGCATACCGTGAAATGGTGGGGTAGAGAAAAAGACAACATCTGGACAAGCATTGTATCGTCCTGTGCGGCATGCGTCACAAGCGGGTTGGGAGCACGGCACCCCAGCTTCGATGGCAACACGATCCCCTAGTAGGAACAAAACAAAATATATCACAGGGGAAAAAAAGATTCACCAACAGCTCTTTACCGATTTTCCACTGTGTCACACCCTCGCCAACTTCGACTACCTCTCCAGCAGATTCATGTCCAGATCCACACTTGGATGGGGCGTCAAAGACTAGAATGTCTTCGCGAGAATAATCCTACCTCATCTGTAACTACCATCGAGTCCCCGATCCTTCCATGTTGCCAGAAATGAACATCACTCCTGTTTTCCACCATCCTGGTCGGCTGGGTTTGTTCATAGGTCGAATGACGGGTGGAACTCACCCACATATTCCTGTCGCATGGACATGCAACAAGACCTGTCCCGGACCAGGTGTAGGACGCGGTTTCTCTACAAGATGGATTTCGTGCGCAGGATTGTAGAATGCAGCAATATTCGCAGTCTTGGGAGGCTTCTCGCCGACGGCTAGGATCCTAAACTGAGGATGCTGGAGCACTTTCTTAGGGTCGTAGATAGCTGCATTGCCGACTTCGGTCGCTGTTGAAGGCATATATGCTAATAGGTAGAGCGTACCGGATGTCGATGATGGCCTGGGAATCTACATCTATTTCGCAGGCTTGGTGCAGAATATGTATCATCGCAGACAGTGGTCACAAGTGAGGATCGGCTGCCGGTGGCGGAAAGCCTTGCCTGGCCGGGCCGTCATCCGTAACGCTGGAAAGGACTCTTCATCAACCAAACTTCACACTGGATTCATAAATCCACTCAGTCTATTAGGGTTATGGTACAAATATATATATCGTTCTCGGATCCTGCATGGAAAAAGCAATACGAATATTTAACCTGAAGTCTGGGCGCCGCCAGTGAACCGCTTGAATGTGAACCTAGGATGGGGAAAGTCAGTCGCGTTTTCAAGTGAGACTATTTGTAAAAGCAGTACCCAAGGAACGCAAGATCCTTTTCGGCTCCGACACCTTCAACTTTCTCAAGTTGGTCTGGCATGTTTCCAAAGTCGTCGGTCGGGAAGTAGGATGTATCCGTGATGGACTGCAAGTGCGGGACAAACGGTGGCTCGATGTGACGGAGAGAATTCCAGTCAGCGCCATAGAAGAAAGGATGCGTTTTGATCTGGTTTACAGTCAGTCGCGATTCTGCCCATGTCATCATGCTACAGTACTGTTAGTGTTTTCACTTTGGAAGCCAGGGGGAAGGCTGCTCACCTCCGAATAAGGTCTTCTCCTTCGCGCGAAATATAGACCTCTTCAGGGAAAAAGAGATAATTTGGCCAGTCGATGATCTTTTTATAGGTGTCGCCAGGATTATCAGAACAGAATGGCGCATATCCAACGAGGCATTCGAAGAAGATTGCACCCAACGACCACCAGTCACACTCCTTTCCGTACCCTTTCATGAGAAACACCTCCGGTGCAATCTGCAAAACCGTGTCAGCACAAGTAGCTCCCCTTGTTTCCATCATATTTACGCACATAGTCAGGAGTACCGACGGTGGAATAAGCCTGGTAGCGACGTTGAGAATTAGGTGCCACAAAGTCCACAGAGCCCAAAACATACCAGCTTCCGCCGGTTGGCCTTCCATGTCGCAATTTGCTCTCGGCTCATGGTAAGATTGATTGGGTTAACCTGTACACTGTTTCTGGCGGGATCTCGTGTCTTTTCTTGCTCCAAGAACCGTTTGTAGTATTCTCCGTCTGACGCTTTGTGTAAACCCGTCGAGAGACCAAAGTCGGATAATTTAAGATGCCCATTCTTGTCGATCAGTACATTATCTGGTTTTATGTCTCTGTGTGCTTATTGAGCATAACTTTCAGGCGGTCGGTCAGACAGAAACACAGACCGATGAATATAACCAAGATTGTGGACGGCCTCAATGGCGAGGACGCACTCCGCCATGTAAAAACGTGTCACGTCCTCCGAAAATACATCGTACTTCATCAACATAGTCATGAGATCTCCCCCTGGTAGGAACTCCATGATGAGATATAGGTAGAGTGGATCCTGGAACGAGTAAAACAGCTGGACGACCCATGGGGATGTTGATTCTGCCAGTACATCTCGTTCTGCACGGACGTGGGCGAGCTGTACAGTGTATATGTTTTTGATGAGACGATCGTGATTCACGAGATTGGGGAAAGATGATCGCACCTGATCGCGTTTCAACATCTCCGCTTTTTGCAAACTCTTCATAGCATAGACCTTTCCCGTATCCACCTTCTGCACCAGACGAACCTATTTCCAGATACCAGTGGAGTTCTCAAAAATCGTTCCATTACCACTTATGATCGACGGCTCACCTCTCCAAACGCACCCTTCCCAATTACCTTGACCGTCCTGAAATCCGTGAGCCTGATCTTGGTTCTCTTGAGACGCAGATGTTGCGATTCCATCTTGCTATACTTGCGTATCTCGCGTTCCTTTGCATCGTTCGTATGGATTTGGGTCAGTCTCGTTTCCAGCTCAATCCGCCTACAAGTGTCACGGAATCAGTTTAAGTTTTATGGGGTCAGGAAGTTGAACGCACCTGGCATTCCGCTCGATCGCAGCATCGACGGCAACCTTGTAGTACGATTCAAGCTTCAGCTTGGCCGCTGTACATCGTGCGACCGCGTCTGACGTGAATTCTGCTGTCGACCGCTCGAAGTAAACATCTTAGGGAATGACCATGAGTAACGGCTGAAGAAATAAATCCTAATTCGTACAGTCGTCTGGCCGAGGTTTGGTTGACGGCTCGGGGTTCAGGTGCTGGTGGTGGTTCATGATGCTAGGACTGATTGGGCTGGAGGGTCCTGGTTGATACATTGCAGTGAGGCGGAATTAAAGAGAGAATTTGGAATTAAGGAGACTGCAGATTGGCGTAAGGATGTCCTGTCGTTCGGAATCAAAACGAAGAATAGTTGAGTTTGTGACGATCTTGGGATGGAAGTGTGTTCAACTTCATCACCTTCGCAATGGTTGCCCAGGCGCCAATTCCCGTCCTCATGGAGAATAAACAAGCGCGGGAGATGCTCGTGACTTATGAACATCGACTTGACCTCCAGTCAGCCAGGACGTTCCCCGAGTATGAATACTTTATTTCCGAGTCTTTCTTTGGCTTTGCTCCAGAAAAGATGTACAGTACCGAGCTTCAGGACATGCGAAATCCCATCAGAGTTGAAAGGAGTCGAGTGTCATTTTGAAGTCACATCGACAGGCATATTTAGAACACAAACATGACAGGAGGTGGCACGACGTCGCCTCCATCTACTATTAAGCGCGTCTGTCGTTCCATTGATATTTCAGGCGTTGAAACTTGAAACCGTTGCAATTGTGACGGAACTGCTGTTATCGGACAACCGGGCCGTCAATGTTTGACAAAATAATATAAAACAAGCAGCTACAAACAAGCACAAGGAACGCTTCAGAGTCGAAGCCAAGCCGAACACTTTCTTGACCTCAGGAACAATTCAACAAAATCTCACAACCTTTATATCCGACAGCCATGGCTGAGCTCACCTTCGACACCCTAATGGAGGATGGAAACTACCTCGGCACGGAGCGTGCGCGACAGGAGAACAAAGTCATTTTGGACGAGCTTGAACGCAAGAAGAAGGCCAGGACTATGGCCGTTCCGACTGATGATAATCGTGTCAAGGCGCGTCTGCGGGAAATTGGGGAGCCAATAACACTTTTTGGAGAGCGAGTGAGTTACCTCGACGCATGTGCGGATTTAAATCTCATGGCGTCCTCAGGCAGCGGATCGGCGCGACCGTCTCATTTATGTGCTATCACAAATAAACGCGGCTCGCGGAGAAGAGGCTATGCATGTTGAAGAAGAGTCGTCGGAAGAAAGTGATGAAGAGGTACGTTTAGTATGTTGAATACTCTGGCTGCCTAAGCCTAATTTATACATAGGAAGAAGAATTCTACTCTCCAGGCTCGCTTGAACTTCTGGAGGCACGAAGAAAATTAGCAGAGTACTCTCTGCCCAGGTTGGATTTACCCTACCGATAGGTGAAGCTCAAGGTGCTTACTACACACTCTCTTGTTGCATTCTTTGGCAGAGCTCAAAAGCGCATCGCCCAGCAGCGACTAGACAGTCAAATGGACCTTGGGCGAATTGTCGATATTCGTAAAAAGGTTTTCTCGGAAGTCAAGGTGTGTTTTCTCATTTCTTCTTTCCATATATCGAAATGACATTTTTGTGGCTGTAAGAAATTTGCCAATCTGGGCTCACAAATTGGCGATGAGCGGCCTATATCACAAGTACGATTTGCGCCCAATAACGAAATTCTTGCGACTGGAAGTTGGTCTGGAACAGTCAAATTGTGGAACGTCCCTGCTTGCACACCAATACGCTCTCTCCGAGGTATGTTGTCATCTCCAGTCAAACAATGTTCCTAATATCCTGTCTACCATATAGGCCATACTGATCGCGTAGGTGGTGTTGTATGGCATCCGCAAGCGACTTTGACCCAGGGAGCAGACTTGGTTAATCTGGTGAGTGGCGGTGGGGAAGGAAACGTGAACCTGTGGTCGCTGAACAGGTACGCTTATCCACTCACATTTATCTCAACTGACTAAACCTTGCGCAAGTGAAACCCCAATATCGGTCATGAAAGGCCACCAAGACCGCGTGTGCCGGGTAGCCTTCCATCCTTCTGGGGACTATGTTGCTAGTGCAAGTTTCGATACAACGTGGAGGTTGTGGGACGTGAACACCTCAAAAGAGCTTCTTCTGCAAGAAGGTCATGCAAAGGAGGTTTATACCGTGGAATTCCAGAATGACGGCGCATTAGTGGCTTCCGGGTGCGTTGTTTGGACCATGTTATCTTTACACAACTAATGTGGAAGCGTCAGTGGGCTCGATGCCATTGGCCGTGTCTGGGATCTGCGGACAGGTCGAACTGCTATGGTCCTGGATGGTCACGTTCAAGCCATATTCGCGATTGCGTTTTCACCCAATGGGTTCGGATGATTCTCTTCCGTTCACAATCATCCATATACTCATTTTTCTTTGGTTAGGTATCAAATTGCAACTGGCGCAGGGGACGATACAATCCGCATATGGGACATGCGGTCATTGAAAGCACTATATACCATTCCTGCACATCTTTCAAATGTCTCTGATGTCCGATTCTTCCAAGCTAACGATGCTTTCTTCAAACCTCCACAACCTCGCACATCTGATGTGGTTATGGACGGCACAAACGATGACAAAACCAGGGATACCCCAGAGGCTGACTCTGCAACGCTGCTGGAAGAATGGAAATACCGTTCCGGCCTCTTCTTCGCGAGCGCAGGGTATGACGGCCTGATTAAGCTTTGGAGTGCAGACGACTGGCAGCTCCTGCGAACGCTGTCGACGGATGCAGGCAAGGTTATGTCAGTGGACATATCGAGCGATGGTAATATGGTCGCGTCTGGTACCTACAATCGCAATTTCCAGCTTTTTGCCCCAGAGGATGTATAATATGTATGTAACAATAACCAAGAGTTAAATTATAAATGGGTGATGCAAGGCATGTTACAATTGCGTGCAGACAAGGGTAAAAGTGATGTATGGCACATATGAACATCGACAACAAACAGCACAGAATTGTTCCCAGAAGGTCGCTATATTATTCCGTCGCGAACCTGTATGTACCAGAGACGTGAATGAGGAAAAAGTGGAACAAAAAAAGTCAACGGATCACTGCACCTTCTGCATGAACCCAGACACACGACCGATGTCAACGATTTGCGACTCGCTCTCCACTGCAATTACGAGATTCTCTAGCATCTTATATTCAATGAGATTCAGTCAGTTCCTTCTCACTGATTCAGAGATAATACCAACTCACCTCCTCGACTTTATCAATCGGGATCCCAGTGCAAAGCGCCACGATCTTCTTACACTGATACTCCTTCTCAGCACTGGCCCCCTGCAACGTCTTCAGCCTCGCCTTCATCAACTCCTCCACCCTCAAATGCCAGACCTTCAGTCGCCTCAGCCTAATCAAACTAGCCGCAGAGTCCGTCGTGGGGATTGGGGGCTCCGGATCGACATTAAATGAAATATCCACCGATCCACCGATTCCTACCATCGTCGAATTCGATCCGCGCCACTGGAATGCAGGTCCAGCAGATTCACGAGCATCGTTACCATCCAGATCCGTTCGTCCCGTCCAATCGAACTGGTCTTCATCGACAATCGCCTTCTCGACATTGCGCACGCGCTGGCTAATCTGGTCCAGCTCCCCACAGCGTTGCTGCCAAGCGGTGATTTGCTTTCGTTGTTCGGAGAGTTCACGCGTCGCGGCGCGAAGATGAGCTTGTGTTACATCGAGAGCATCCTGTTTGGCCTTGATTTCGCTTTGGAAGTCAGTGCTAAGGCCCTGAATCATTGTGGTCATGTCTGTTGCAAAGTGACATTGAAAGTTGAGAAGATGAAAGGGAAAGTCGAAACATCAACTTGCCTGCAATGACATCCTGGCTTTTTTGAACAGGCACAGGAGGCCCTGACCGAAGGTTTGCCAAAATGTCTTCGGCTCGTGGACCACCACTCAACTCCTAAAACATCGAAGACATGAGATGGAACCAAGTTTCATCACTATGGACGTCACTAACCTCAGTTTCGACACCAAAATCGCCGGGCCTGAGGCCCAACTTATTCGGCAAGATTCGATTGGCACCCACGTCCAGCAAAGTCCGCACTAAGCTTCTATTCCCAACCCTTGCAGCAATATTCAAAGCAGTATCTCCATGCTCATCCTGTAAATCCACCAGTGATTTGAAATCACCACCTTGATGCTGGGCAATCCAGTAAAATATTTGATCAAGGTAATACCGAGCCGTGACTGCACGCCCACTAATGCCCGCCAACGAGACAATATGGTGGATGACGGATTTGCGTGACGTATCAAGTGTACGGATAGATTGGTGAAGCGTGGCGACAAGGCTATGGAACGTCTGATGGTCCGCATTGTGAGTTGCAAGGCAGGCGCGAATAAGAGGAGTCTCGCGGTTATGATTTCCACGATGGATATCGGCACCATTTGCAATGAGAGCATCAACAATTTGGAGGCGGGCCATACTCGCGGCAATATGTAGCGCGGTATGCCCTTGATCATCAAGGATGGTGTCAACGTCAAATGCGGCGGGCGGGGGGGCATTGGAGTTAGGCAGCGCTTCAGGCGTGATCTCCCGAAGAAGATCCAGGACGGGCGTGGGATCGTCCCGCTGGCAGATGGCTGCGATGACCGCAGCCCTACGATTATCTCTCAATGGAGCCAGAGGATCGTAGGCACGCGGAAAAGATGGTTTTGATGCAAGTCGGGGTAAGTGAACATCCAGGTCGGTAGCGCTGATAGGCGGGGCGTTTGTGGTAGCACTTGGAGGGCGCGATATACCATTCGCGGTTGTGTGTGGTGCGAGGACTGAGTCTCTGAGTCCTGAAACGTGCTGAGTTTGTCCACGGGGCGGAAGCTGCCATGAACTTTGGGAGGGTTGGCCGGAATCATCTTTACGTGGTCGTTTTGCGGGGGACGGTCCTTCTTCGCCGTTCGCATGTGGTCCCGCCGATGGCGGGCGGGAACGGTCACCCATTTGTATGTCCGCTGCTGAATCGAGAGGAACAGGTTGAGAGGATGGAAGAAAAGACGACGTAAAATGGCCAGGAGTGCGATTTCCGATTATATCGACATCGGCCTCAGAGCGATTGCGCTTTAAAGAGGAACTTGGAGGTGGGGTCTGAGACGGTAAGGACGGCCCAAAACTCCCCCCGCTGTAAGAAGGGGAAGCAAATCCTGCAGCCCGTGATGAGGGGTGAAGTCCCGACGTGGATGGAGTAAAAAGACCTTGAGCACGTCCTTGATTCAATAGTCTAAGAGCAGAACCAGGCATTATAGGCGGAGGCGCCAGGGCGGAGGGCATCGCGGGAAGGTAAGTACCAGTCGTTCCAAGGCTCGAATAAGAAGACGAAGCAGAAAGTGGTCGCGGTGATGCAGTACCACCAGGTGTTCCGACAGGAAGGGCGGCCAAGGAATTCGTTGAGGGGGTGAAGTCGAAGAGAGGTGATAGGAGGGGCGCGACGCCGTACTGGGCGGCAATCTCGCGACCTTTGTCAAGCGGGATCCTATAGTGCAGTGGATTACTCGGGGATCCATATATATGAAACAGGCGCGCACGTACCATGTTCCCTGATATTTACCATACCCTCCTTGGACAATCTCGTGCTTCCCAGGGAGAATTTCCTTCTCTAGAATTTTCGTGCGACGGCCTTTGTCGACACCCGCGACTTTGAGGATTTGAGTCGCGTTCACATAGGAGTCGCCGCGTCTTCGCATGACGGCTATACCTCTGACCATACACTCATAGACCTAGATGACGCGCCGAATTAGTTTGGAATGAGACTTCTGGAGAAAAGACGGGTGACCTGAACAGAAGAATAGACAGCATTGTATATCTTCACTGGGGGCTGCGTGCTTCCTGGTGCTCTTGGGCCCGACTGCATGTTTGGACGCGGGCGACGGGGGAAATGGTGCGTTCGGAGCTGGTGCGCTGGTCTCAGGTCAGGTGGCTTGATTCCAACGCGACAACGCGTTCGTCGGAGTTGTAATTTCACCGACAGCCACAGCCGACAGACATCCTCATGCTGACGCTGGAAGCTCCTAACTTCCACTTAACTACTGTAATGTGACAGCGCAGACGTTTACTTGGATTTGTCTTTCGTCGAAAAAGACATATAAACGAAGCTGTTGCCGCTTGCTGCTCAACAACCAGCGGCTCAAACAACGCGTCAATGTCGGAGTTGAAACTGATACAGTAATGCTTTGCGACTTTGAATGTTCCCCTCAAACGAATAACAACGAGAAGGCATCCCCCATCATCATCATTCATGACTGAATCTCAGTCTGAGCTGCAGCCGTTATTGCGATAGTGAGTTGAGCTTTTTCTCTTCTCAAACTGCGCAGTTGTTGACTTTCAATGAACCCCCTAGTGAAGAAATTGAAACCATTCCAGTTTATCCCATTATCCACATGATAAGATCGGTGTGTTGCACAAGTTTTGACACCACTCTAATACTGATATTGACTAGGACGTTACGGTGAGCACGCCTCTTTTTAAATTGGAGGTTGTTGGTCAACTGGTGCTCCATTGTGATGTCATGACCATTTCTGGGCAATGCTTGTCAATTATTGGGAACAGCCATTCTGTTCACAGTATTGTCAGTGGTCCAGATGGCGTTACTCAATGGGATTCTGATAGCACCGGTACCATAAACCGCCTACTTCTGGTGCAACCTATACAGTTACTAACCAATGTCTGTCCATCCGGTTAGCACTTTGTTGGTGGGTTATTGCAGCTTCTTTGAACTCGTTAAACGGATATTGAAACGAATATTTCGCAAGACACTCCATTAACATACGAGGCTGTAAGCTCTTGCCTTGTCTTGTCGCGCTGTGACAGCCTAATCTCTCCCGCAGTTAATGGCACCGGACATCACATACACGCTCGTACAACCTCTAGTCGAAAGGTACTTAGCCATACAGCGAACTGGCAACATGTCTGTTGTGTTTTGCTTCCTTCTTAATCGCGTCCACTTTCTTCGTGATGACAACATCACCACCGCCACCATTTCTCGCTCCCGCGCCGAACTATGCGAGATTCTTGCAATTCGGACGTTTCGAGATTACGGAAATAGTATGCTGCAGTTAACCTTGACACTCACGGCGACATGGCCGGTGTACAACGGCGCAGATCCCGATGTCGTATCGCAGGCGAGGGCGGAACGGGACGACGATCTAGAAGACAGGGTTGGCAACGCCATCGAAATGGCAATATTGGGAAAGGCCAAGAGATTCATCAAGAGTTCGTCCTGCCAAAAAGTCATAAACGCAATCTGGACGTATGTTTCGACAAAACGCCTTTCTCCAAGCTCTGTGCTGACCTGTCGTTGTGTGGTAGGGGTAAATGTGTCTACCAAGCAGAAAGCAGTCACTCCATCCTGTCAGATGTGCGTGTTTTCCTGTGGAAGCAAAGCTACATTTCTAAGCATTGTGTTCAGACTTATAAGAGGACGCCTATCCATTTTTACGACCCTCACAAAGCTCCACTACTTGACCATTATCGGTTAGTTCGTTGTCTGTCCAGCGTTCGCAATGTTTATCCCTTTCATAGTCTCAAAGTGCCTGCTATTCGTTCCGTGCTTGAGTACTTGAAGTTCGAATCACTTTGCACTAACACGACTTCAACAAACTAATATCCCAAATTTCCTAGTTTCGTCATTCTTTTCATTCTTTTTATCATTGCCATCGAAGTGAATGAAAGGGACACTCTCAATGTGCCTGAAATTATTTTCATGGTCTATGCCCTTGGCTTTACACTGGAAAAGGTCGCAGCTATGCAAGAGCATGGCATCAAAGGTCGGTTGCTTTGTATACACCCTCCCCAGCAGTTCTCATTGCTTTTCTTTTCACAGTCTACTTCAAAGGCACTTGGGTTGGTCTCCAAAAGTTCATACGTTCCCACATTCTCACCAGCTTTTCTTCAGAACGGATTCGATCTAGCGTTTGGTCCGCTCGACTCTTGAAATTATTGTGCACCTTTGACACAAATTCCAGTGACGACATACGCGATATACGCGATTCTTCGCCTATATGGGGTTTATCATCATCGTTAGTTGGTCCCATTGCGATTCGAGCAATATACTAAGTAGGTTTAGGGACGTGGGCGAGCGAATGGGGCATCGACTGCCTGGCTCTTATTGCCTGCCTACTATTTCCCCGGTCAGTATTGTTTGCCTCTCCCCCGATCACGCTGTAACTTTCGATGATCAGGTTGGCATTTGTTACTCTTAAAGATAACCTTATGGTTCTGTCCATCCGCGCAATGATAATGCAATTCGTGGTGCTCATGCTCATTGCGGCTTTCTGCTTCTGTGGCTTTTTATACGCTCTTTGGACGTCAGTAATGTCCGAAACCTGTCTACAGACAATCAACTGAAACACATTACATATTGTTAGCCTGAGTCGAAATCAAGCCGGGTCTGTGTTCTTGGTATTGTGACATCGTGTTATGGACTCACAAATGGTGTAATGGGACAGATATAGCGCAGGGTGAGTGACATTGCTCTGTGGAAGGATGTCATCGCCTCATCTTCGCGACTTTCAGGACTATTGCATGGTGGATGCTTGATCTATGGTTTGGTCTTGATGCCAGCGGATTCGATCGAGCTAGTAAGTCAAATTCTTTTCAGAAGCTCTGTGTATTCTTCGCTAACTTGATACAGCTCAATTTCATCCAATCTTCGGGCCAGTCTTGATGGTCACTTATGCATGCTTGAGCAATACACTTCTCCTGACAGGTTGGCCTTTTTTGCTGAGGTCGTGACACTACATTGACACACCCACTTTCCGCAGTTCTTGTTTCTGTACGTTTATACTCCGGGATATCGAGACCGTGACCTGAGATCTGCCGTGTTAGATCTTGTCGAATACCTTTGCTACCATCAACGAGGATGCTGCCGCCGAGGTCAGCATTGGTTGTACGCATCGCGAAGGTTCTTGTTAACAAAGGTTGCATTTCAGGCCATGTTCCGAAAGGCGGTTTCTACCATTGAAGGGTATACTTCCATTCTTTTCTTCTTTTTGCAAGCATTAATCGTAGATCAGCGTCAAGGCAGACTACTTGTTTTCTTATCAACCTCCTGTGAATCTCTTGGCATTATGCGTAATGTTACCTGCCAATTATCTGCTTTCCCCTCGTTGGTTCCACAAGGTTCTAAATTTGTGGTCTTCTATGCAACGTCTATTGATCAGCACCCCAGGTTAACGTTTTCATGATAAGGTTCTTCATATTCCCACTGTCATCTCCGAGGAATTGACCATTCGTTAGGCTGACGAGCTTCCCGATTTTGCTCTTGATTGCTGTATATGAACGCCAATCGAAAAAAAGTGGGACGACGGGTTTCTACGACACCATCAGCGCTGTGGCTGAGAAGGTTTTCGACACACTACCTCGCCATCTAAAAAGGCTCAGTAAGCTCCACTTTCTCAACATCTTCCTAAATCCCTCTAAGAGCTGTCGTCGTACAGCGTTCTTTGAAGGCCTAGCCGGTTCTGATAGCGATATCAGTGCTGTACGTTTATATGCTTCCACTCCTTCGACACTTCTAAGCAAATGTTCACAGATATTCGAAATCGAAGACGAATTCGAGAGTGCCCTCGATACACAAGATGACACTACCAACCATCAGCCTACTGACCACGTCCGTCGTCCATCAAGCCATGCTCAGCCTGGCTCTCCTCCTCGCGCCATACCCCATGCTTCTCGAACACGATTGAACTCCCTTCTCCATCGCGGTAGCGATGCTGCACAGACCTTCATCAGTCCGTTGGCACAGGTCTTCCAGCCACTGGTGGTAGATGATACCATCGCGGAAGAACCCACAGATAAATCATCACCCACAGCTCCGCTCGCGCCTATGGTCAGCTTTGGGCCTGCCAGTCGACGGCGTCTATCGTCGATGCAGTCACTGAGAGGCCAGCATGCTGAACCTCTTCTCTATCACGCTCAGGCCAACGCGATGAAAAAGTTTCCGACTCTCCCCAAACCATCCTCTCCTGTAAATACTTCGACAAAGCCAGCCTCGCCTATAAATACTATGACAAAAAGCCCCGACCAGATCCCCCCTGCGCCGAAATCACCCACACGGCGGCCAGAATCCGTCTTAGAGTCTGAGAGTGAGGCTGAGAGTCAACGTGGAGGAATTTCCACTTGGGCGAGTCGCTTGGATGAGATGGAAAGAAGGCAGGAAAGGATTGAGAGTTTACTCATGCAGATAGCAAAAGACACTAAGAGGGACTAGCATGTTTTATTACGGGATTTTTGGCGACTCAACTTTATTTTATATAAGTACATTACGTATGAGGTATTCGCCATAAAAAACACGACACTGGCTATTTGGAAGCAGACTTGTCATCATACTATAATCTACGTGAGCAACGGCATAATTGGCGATGTGGCTTTTGAAAATTCGCTTACCTGAATAGAGAGTGACGTGGGCCACGCGGAAGTAAACTGGTTGCCGTCCAGATATGCAAAACGAAGGTCGGGGCGGGCATGATCTTTAAACCTAAAGGAAACAGTTAGCCATATTCAAAGAAGATATAGCAGGCTAGGACAAACCTCTTCAAAACACCTGACTGACCAGGAGCGCGACGAACGTTTTCATAGCCGTAGATCGCATGAAGAACTTCACTCAGAATCTATGAGGACGCAAGCGAAGTCAGGCATGACATTCTGGACAAAATTGATATGCAGTGATTGACCTTGACTGTCACTTCTTCCCCCAAGTGGTTGATAGATCCATCACCATGAAGGATGACCTTGGTACCTCGGCTGGCATCTACAGCCTTGGGAGCAGGGAAGACAGATGCCTGCAGAAGGAGAAAAACATCAGCGAATTCGTAGACTAGATGGCCGGCCTCAGTGACTGACATCAAGATTAGCACCAGCGACGTTGAGGAAGACACGGTCGCCCTTCTTGATGCTGAGAGTGCCGACCGTGTGTTCTTTAGCGGCAGTTCCTATTTTGGGCACACCTCAATGAAAAGTTGAATTTTCCAGGAGCTAGCGCCACATACGGTAAACACCTTGAAGGGGAGGATCGAGTCCTGTAATCAAAGGCTTTGTTTGGTTTTTCATTCAAATGGGATGTTTCACGTACTCAGAGCCTCGGAGACAAAACCGTCAAGTTTGGCCTTGGAATCAGCACCCTTGACAATTCCGCGAATGGCAGCATCTTGCTCCGACCCAAGGTACAGGTTGACCATATTAGTCAAAGCTGGGTAAACCAGGGCTTTAGATATGAACTCAAAGAAAAGGCTGCAAAAACAAACCAATCGATAATTCAACCGCTGATCCAACCAAGAGAGCCAGAACAGTGTTTGCGAGCTCATCTGACGAGTTGCCGATAAGGGACAGACGCTTGATGAGTTCATGTTGCTCGGCCTTTTTAGGCTTATCGAATAAGGTCGATACTGAGCCCACAATTCCAGCAATAGAATTCTGTATAGATTGTCATTACCCATTTTTGGTACCCCACCAAAATAGCGAGCTTACCCGTTTACCACCATGACCATGGAGATGGCCCTTGATATGGCCCAGCAATCCACGGACGTGAGTTGATACTTTAGCGCCGAGAACCATCACCTTGGCCGCCTCAATGTCAAGGAATATAAACCTATCCCACTCATCATTAACCTAAGTGGACAGAGCAGGTGGAAATCAAAATCTTACGAGTAGATGTCGCCAAGGATATCGTAGAGCTCTTGAGGGGTATAGTGACCGTGAGGATGCTCCTTCGTCTTGAGGGCAATGCCGGCCTAGCCACAAGTAGCGCTACGTCAGCATGATGCAAGGAAACTTGCGACCATAAGAACGCACAATGTCAGAGGCTGCCCAGCAAACCGGGACAAGCTTGAGGACATCTCGGACAAGGTCAACACCATGAGTCTTCTTGCCCACCAATGCAAACGAGCTCGCATCGATCAATTTACGAGTCGTATCATAGAAGAACCGGCCAATCTTCTCAATAGATTCCGGCGAGTCAGCCAGAGCTTTGTACACTTTCTCCTGCGCTTCAGGTCCTTCGGCAGTGTAGAATCTAAGAGTCATATATGAGTACGAGTAACAGGAAGTAGGAGTGTCCTTACCCTTTCCCGGGAATAACTCTAGCTGCCCGTGCAGCGTACGGAGAGATGAACGCATCTTTGCTGCTGAGAATCTCACCCACCTGGGCATAGCCGTTTACAGTCGTTACGGCCGTGTTCGAGCCAGGACGGGAAAGATCATACTGATCAACAACCTTCAGTTTCGTCAAGTGTGTCTTCATCGAATCTGGAGTCATAAATGGGAAGAAGGTATAAACACTGTTCTCCGTATAATTGTTAGGGAGTGTGCGGAGGAACAGTCTGCCTAAGGTGCTTCCAAATCCGAAGGCACTGGGATCCCTTTGGCAATCAGCAAAGCCCCATGCTGTTAGATTAAATGGTGTATAGTCATAGGTGAAGAACCTGTCGCCACGCGTGAGGGCGATCGCATCGCTGAGGATGGCTCGGCTGATTGTGTACCCTGCGTGGTCTCGTCAGTCTAGGATACATACACAATAAACTGACACTTACCAGGACAGAGTCCTGCACCATCTATGACAGGCTTGGCATCCTCAGCCTGAAGCCCGACATACAATTCAAGGTAGTTGATGTCTCCGTACAGCTTCTCAGCGGCGTCAGCGATCTCTGGATCCGGGTTCCACTCCTTGAAACTCTTATAAGGTTTCAAACCGAGGTACTAGATAGCGTATGTCACAGAACTGCTTATGACGGAATAGTTAAAAAACGTACGCTTCTGAAATCGTTCAACGAGCAGACTCCCCATCTTCTGTTCTGCTCGATTCCCATTATTTCATGGAGACGCATCGACGCTAAGGAAGTGACTGTCAGCGTCAAACAAGGATGAGAAGCAACTGTCACTCACCTGGCGTGCCTCGTGCACGGAAAGCCGCAGCCGGGTTCTCAGTCCTAACATTACACGAATTAGTTAAGGGCTTAACTTGCTTCTCGAAGTATATTTACGCATTCTGAAGGATGTCAGCGAGGTCTTTATCCTTGAAGGTTCCATCGGCTTGACGCTGCAACCTGGCAGTGGTAAAACCCTCAGCCTACATGTCCTTCGCAGGGATGTGAAATTTGAACCTGCCTTCCAAATGTCCAGTTCACGATATCAGGCTGCTCCGCTGCAATTCTGTGAGCGGCGTTCTTAAAGTCCTCTATTGTGACTTCGTCTGGTGATTTTCCCTCGAATTTCTCAGCGAAAACTTCTTCAACCCATTTCTCATCTTCGACGCTTGTCGTCGCGTGCCAACGGTACAAGCAGTTAAACTGAAAGAGTAACAGTCAGAGAAGCAGGATCGAAGAATGGAAGGTAGGATTGTTACCTCAACACTGCAGATATTGCCCTTTCCCCGTTCAAAGACGGAGTGATCATCCATACGGATTTCCTAAATCAAAAATATAAAGATCAAATATGGAATGAGATCATAGATCAAACTTACGCTGAATGGGTTCAGACTCCAGCTGCTGCCTTCCCTCACCAAGCCCAAAATACATGAGAAGTAATCCGAGAAAACAACTGAAAGGCAAATGTCAATGATATTCCTCACACAAATAATAATGATCCTACCCGAAGCAAACCATCCGCAGTTTATCAGACGTGCAACCTGGAATAGCTCTTCCTCCTGCGCAAGAAGTTTGTCCTTCGCGGCAGGGTTGTCAGTTTTCAGAGTAGCTGGGTTAACATAGTTCCCTCGTTCGTTTATCTCCAGAAGTTTTTTTGCGATGTACTTCAGTTGAAATCAGGGTCGGCAATGGAACATAAGAAAAAGATGACAGACGTTGTGGTTACGATTAAAGAGTACCAGAAGGGCACAAACTGCGGGTGGCAGAAGAAGCAGCCTGTCTTCAGCGAATACATCTGGATGAAGGCGTCCGTAGCCATCTCGAACCCGCACTTGGTGCTGTGCCTCTTTATTATGTCCATACAAGGGTGAAAGGTCGACATAAGACGAGGTTTCGTTGATGTTCACATCATGATGTGAAGTCCGGAAAACACTACAGTCAGGTAAGTATCACCTGTCAAATGATGATTCAATAGTACTAACCTGTGGATGACAAGCGCAGCAAAAGAAAACATCAGGGAAGAGAGTCCTGCAGGATGTTTCACGAACTTTGATTTGTGTAAGTTCAATTGAAGCACTGTTAACGAGTCAGTGAACTTACGCCTTCACGCTTCAACAGACTGTTGGGACAAGCAATAAGTTTGGAGCAACTGCGAATAAGAATGAGCACGCACGTATCGAAGATCAGACCAGGATCAGGAAGCTGGTTTTTTGGTAGTGGATGGGACTGTTGTACGGAGCGAGCATAGGGCGTCCCAGCCTGATGTCGTGTCAATGGTAAATTTAGCGCTCAAAGGCGATCATATATTTACCTTGCCCATGTTGGGCAAATCAATGTTGTTGTACGACCCATCGGCAGTGCGCCACGCATATGCATTTCCGATGCTTGTCGCAGGAGGATGTCCTAGATCGTTGTAGACTGATAATAGAGCATTCAGTCATGGTTATTGCTCAGCGGTGTCGAAACCTACGGATCTCTACAATTTTGTTCTGAATCTTTGTCGCGAAGGGACCCTCATCCAGTCGCGACACAAACGTAAGGGCATGCTCTAGCTGTGGAAAACTCTCAAAAATAGCTCGGTAACAATTGCACTGGTTGTACGCACGAAGAACTTCCTGTCATCCAGCGACTCCGTATGCCTGATACCGTCGACAATTGATGACTACAAGACGTATCAGTATTGTAAACAGGATACCTGAAGTGTTAATGACAGCTTACAAGAGTCGAAGGGTCTAGGCTAATTGGGAGGCCTTTTTTTATCTACGTGTCGGCGAAGAGATGATCACAGACTGGCGGGACATCGAGATGCAGTTAACTTACCTGTTCCCTGAAGTCTCTGATAACTTGAGGAGTTCCTGCGGCCGCGCCTTTCTCTTTTAAGGAGGCGCTACCATTGAGGACGGTGGCGTTGGGCTAGTTGTCTTGTGAGCGGAATGGATGACATGCAGCCTCGTCAATGCTACTCACTAAAGAGTCCTTGTGGAAAATAGAGAGCGAAAGCGACCTCTTAACAGACGACATATGCGTGATAGGAATATTACTGGGTACAGGGAATGGGGAGATAAGAAAGGTTAGCTGCGTTTTATAGCAGCACTTCTAAGAACCCCATGACTATCAATTACGCTATTTCCATGCTTCGATTGGTTAAAAAGAAGCGAGCCGAGGAGGAAGGGATTGAAGAATAGAGAATTTTGGCAGCTTCATGTCCGCAACATTCGTTGTGTCAGCCAAGCAGCAGGTTTTGATGCCCTGCTTGGGGTTGTCAAATCGTGTCGCAATGGAAAATATACGGAAACATACAAAAAAGCAGGAATATGTTTGCATCGGAGCTCTTGTAGGGGCTTGTGCTAAAGTTATCTGTTCCGATTGTCGTGCGCGACTCGACGTTCGAACTTCGTGCAGATGAACGCGGAAGCAAAAATGCCAAGTTCAGGCACATGAATAGCGTTGGGACCCCGAACAGCCCATTACGCGCGGTATGTACAGATATTTGTTTCTGAAGGCGCCCCTCATTGAACTGCCTCACATGGTGAAGAACAGGTGAACAAGCTAATTAGAAGCTTCACAAGTCTCAGCACTATCCATGCCATTGAGAGCATGCCGAATGTTTTGAGCAGAGGCTTACATGCTCCAAGAAGGCATTTTTACTCATCTGTACTCGGTGTCAACAGGGTCCAAAGCAGGTGTTTCGACTATGAAACAATAATTGCCCCTTATTGCCGAGGCCGAAGCGTACCACTGAAAAGAACGGTATTCTGAAAAATAGGAGTTTGTAAGTGATATTGGAGAAGGCTTGAATCTGAGGTTGGAAGTGCACGACCAATTCAATTGAAATTCTCTTTCCAAGTATCCCAGAAACCGGTTCATCGATAGTCTTTGAAGAAGTGATGACAAGTAAACAAATTAGGCCGCCAAAGCCGGCACCTCGTACTTCGCAACACATTCGTCGAAAAGAGACTCCTTTGCCGCGACGTCGAGTACTAACGGATGGTCCGGATGTTCCGATACAAATCGACTTCAGACGCCCGACAAAGCAGGACACGCGGAAATTCAGGAGGTTAGTAAAACATATGTGATGGGATGTAAAAATAACTCACGTCCAGAGCTCCTCCGTTTCCGCCTTCTTCAAAGCTCCTAGCCCAGCTGCGACAACTAATGCCGCCAAAGTCTCCGCATCACCCTTCTGTTGCTCCAAAGACTCTTCTAGGTCGGATTTTGCCTCAGGAATCTCGTTCCTCAGTATGCGTGTTACTCCGCGTGCCGTGAGAATATGAGGGGAGGTCAAAGACGGGTTTCCGAGTTGTTCGGTGTAGAACGAACTTGTGTTGGAGTATCCGTCCTTACCGGTGACGAGACCTATGGTGGATTCGATAAGTTGAAGAAGAAGATCGTCTTCTGCCCAACGCTTTGAGCGTTCGAATTGTTTCTTGGCGAGATCTGGACGGTTGATGGAAAGGTATATTTGTACAATGAGGGCAACACTAGCGTAGCACCCTCTTGCATGAGCAACGATACAGGAACATGTCAAAAGGTCCACTCACGCTTCTAGATCTTCAGTGTCGACCCCAAGGGTTTCCAAAGCTTCCTCGATTTCCCCTGCGCGTGTAAACGCAGTGCCCGCCAGGACACGTACAAGAGCCTTGTCACTATCACTCCCCTCCGCATCGTCTCCTTCAATTTCAACAGCAAGGTCGCGAAGCTCCTCCAGTGAAGCTTCCTGGGCATCTTTCGATGCACTCCCAGACGCCGCCACATACTTCGCTAGTGAAGCCGTGGCCTTGACAGCAACATTGTCCGAACCTGCTGGTATCAAACGGAGAGCAGAGTCAGGATCATTGAGGGCAATATGCGCCCGGGCTTGATAAAGTAGCGTTGGGGTATAGTCCGGAGAATTAGGATCGGGAAGGGTCAACGCGACAAGGCTTTTGTATGCACCTATACAAAATTAACTTCTAAGAAGACCATACGACAATGCTCATAAATACCGAGAATGAATTGCTGCTTAACATGATATATCTCTGATGAGTCCATTGGTGATCGTGAGCCACAAGTCGGTGTGGATGAAGGAGTCGAGTTGAAACGCCGTCTATGTAGCGCCGTTTATGGTCGTTTGCGCCCAAGGCCGTGCACGGGATGTGATCGCCCTCGCTCGCCAACATATGTAATTCGTTACTACCACAACCACCCCCTGCCACCTGCACACCCGGCAAAGAAATTGTATATATAGTCACCCATAATCTGTTCTATCGTCAGGGACTTTTAGCTGGTCTAAGTTCTCCAAACATCACCTTTCCCAAAGCCGACGCTTCATGGCAGGTGGGTTGTCATGTCATCCCCTACGAGGCTCATCTCAACTTCTTACAGTAACGACCGTCACGAAATCTCATGAATTCCGACACCGTATCGAAACACCAACCAGCCATGACCAGGCTGCAGACAAGGCTCGCCGTCAGATCGACCAGGAGATGCAACGGCTTGAGGACTCCCTCAGAGCCTTGAAGTTTAGACGTAACTTCCTCGCACCAATTTCTCGCCTTCCACCCGAGATTCTCGCGAAAATATTCTCATTCCGTGCCGCCGAATCTGTCGAGGGTACTAACCCCCTCGAATGGATCAGAGTTAGCCATGTGTCGCGCTATTGGAGAGCTGTGGCTCTCGAAACACCAAGTATTTGGGGCACATTGGTGTTTTCACGCCCTAAATGGTCGGAGGAGATGTTAAAGCGATCCAAGATGGCGAACCTCGTCGTCAAAGCCGACCTGATGTGCATCACACCCAAGACTTTTGAAGCTGTTCGATTGGCTTTGCTTCATGGTCCCCGCATCGAGGAGCTGCAGCTCTTTGCTGCTAGCGCTACGCTGGATAAGCTCCTCTCCGGCCTCTCATTCGAAGCCCCCATGCTTCAGTCGTTATCCCTTTCCGTACCTGGGTACAGCCGATTTGGCACCGACCAAGGCTTCACGCTCCCAGACACCGTTTTGACTGGCGAAACCATATACTTGAGGAGAGTTGAGCTGACGAAATGCAACATCAGCTGGGATTCCTCGCTCCTTCGTGGTCTAACTCATCTAAAAATCCACGAAACCTCTACTGCCTTTCGACCGACTACGCAACAACTGATTGATGCGCTCGAGAGGATGCCTTCCCTCGAGGTTCTTGATCTCCAGGAGGCTCTTCCCCTCGTGCAAGAGGGAGCAGCTACACCAGCCCAGTCGGCTCGCCAGGTCGTTGACCTGCCACAACTTCAACATATCACCTTAAAATCTTCTGTTCCCGAATGTGTCAATATCGTCAGCCGAATCACCATTCCTGTAACGACACGCATTCATCTCAGTTGCAACGGCACTGAGGCCACAGGCGATGATTTCTCTGGTATCATGAAGATTATCTCGAATCACAGAAGTGTTGCTCACAGCCCCAATGATACCGAGGTTGTGCCGCAACGGAAAACGATTCGAGTATTGCATGTGCAGCATGAAGCTCCTATCAGCCTTGTCGTTCAGGCATGGACGAATCTCCCCCTTGTCGGCGAGCGCCCCAGCACAGCTGATATTCAACTGCATCTTTCATGGCATCACACTGAGGAGACGAAGGTTGATGCCATTGCTGCTTCCATCTGCAGAGCCATACCGCTCGGGCAGCTCAGGTCGCTGCGTCTTTCGCACGTTCCTGATATGGAGAAGGCCACCTGGTTAAGAACCTTCGGGCGACTACCTAAACTCCAGGATGTCCACATCGCCGGTTCGTCTGCACACACGTTCATCGCGGCACTTCGCGAAGAGCGTCCGATAGAGACTTTGAAGAGTCCCATAAGTGGTTGTCCTCTTTCATCTGCTAGGCGCCCTGGCTTATATCGACGAAAGTCGCTACTCCCCCCGGTGTACTTCCCTCAGTTGAGAGCACTCGCAATTGAGGATGCTAGTTTCGAGGAGTTCAAGCCAACACCCAGGCCTTTCGCCACTCTCAAGGATTGTTTGATGGAACGGTGTGACCGCAAGGCGGAGATCCAGGAGTTAACATTCCGGATGTGTAGCCATCTCGATCACGATGACATCAGTTCGTTGGATGACATTATTGCCAATGTCGACTGGGACGGCATTGAGCAGGGCTTCACAGACGAGGATGATGATTACGGCTATGAGCATGCCCTCGACGAACTGGACGCAGATGATTATGGTCTCTTCTTTGGTGGGTACAATGACTCCGACTCGGACATGGATTTCGGTTTCCCTTTCTGATCTGTTTCTGGAGTTCCTCCTGATGCTCTGTATCGCCAGCTCATTATAATTATTTGCCTCTGACCCAGTAGGACTGGCTTCCTGTCGTCGAATGCATTTCTTTGATAGTCTTCTTGTAGCGGCTCCGCCACAATCAACGTGCGCTTTCTGGGAATCACACACTGAACGAACGTTGCCTCTCTTGTTGACGCTTGCAGTTGCATTGGTTTCTACGGATGCATCGTAAGACGCCGATCATCTTGCCGCTCATTTTACCACGTGCACGCTTTCTGTTCATACCCTCACCGCACTCGTTAGGAAGCGAGGGAATTGTACTTTTCAGAACCGGGATGCATGTGGCTACAGGGTCACATGGAACCTTCTCAAAATTCGCGCTGCCTGTCATTTGATGGCCTGACAACCTCGTTCTCGTGCACATTGGTTAGATCGCTCACGCATCTCCTCAGCACCATGCGCATCTATCCGGCATCTGCTTCTTGCAGTTGACGACTGGTCGCGATTCACAACTTGTTTTCTATTTAAACCAACCGAAGATGCTTCAGGAGCCTCTTGACCAGTCCTACTCCCCTCGCGAAAGGTCATTCAATGGTCAGTCGCGAAATTAAATACCGTCGATTATTTAATTTATGACATGATTTTCAGTCTCTCCTCTCAAGTCTTGCCGTTCTTGCGCTCGGAGCTCTGGTTGCCCTCGCAGCACCAACACCAGAGAACCTTGCGCTCGCGAGGAAGTACGCGCCACAATGGCGATTCCAGACTTCTGAGGTCTACTGGCCCTCAACCGTTGAGTACTTCTTGGCTGGTGTTAAGGTATATCCCTCTTCGTTCCCATCCTGCACGACATGTAGCTCACTGCCGTTCCAGCAAGTTGACGGAAACGGTAATACTGTTACCGCAACTGTTACCACCTCGAATGTCGATGACGCCCCCAATCAGGGATCGGGTCTCTACTTGGCGACTGACATCAACGCTGGGAAGGGAGGTTTCCTGCGTGGACAAAACCCGTCTATGACTGCAACTGCCGTTTACACGTTCATCGCACCAAAGGTGACTATGGAATTTATATTGATACAATGGACTCTAATACTATGCCCAAAGGCCAATGGGGTTGTTGATCTCTTCTATTGGTTGTTTACCCCATTCAACGAGGGCAAGAGTGTTCCGTTGATCGGCCAAGTCGGTGATCGTATGTCGTAGTGGATGCGGAAGAAAGAGTACCTGTTCTTAACATCGATACACAGATGTTGGCGACTGGGAGCGCATGACAGTGCGAACAGTAAATGGTGTCGCAACTCAAGTTGACTACCATGCTCACGGAGATACCGGAAGCGGGTATGATTTGCAACTCATACGCTTGATGAACTCGTATCTGATATCACATCCAGCACTATCCCTTGGTCCCAAATCGTGAAATTCGACAACGGACAACGACCTGTTGGTTATATCGCGAAAGGCTCTCACGGATTCTGGGCTACTGCGGGCACATTCACATATGTCGACGCCATAGTCTTCAAGCTGCAGGACATCACCTCCGACGGAGGTGTTTCCTGGGACACTAAAGATAGCCTGGTAGCGCTCGGGTACCCTGAGAGCTACAGTGATTCCTTGGGTTGGCTCAACTACAAGGGTGCGTGGGGTAACGTGGGCCAGACAAATTGCTGGTGGTATGTCTTCCACAACGAGTGCCAAGTTGTCACTGGTCCGGGTGGTCCTCTTCGTGATGATGTCCTTGGTGCCGCGAAAGTTGTCGCTGGTTTTACCCCGAAGAGCATGAAGGGACCGCCGTCGGTAAGACCATTGCCCTGAGTTTGTTGATCCTTCTTCTTACTCGTCGCATAGCAAACGCTTGGCACGTCTTCGACAGACACTAAGTCGTCGTTCACGCTCTATATCGACACTTCGGTTCACCAATTTGCTTCGGACTCGTCCTTCACCCACCTGGCCGTTCAACAGACCTGCACATCCATTGTTGAAGCTACAGAAGATGACAAGGAGGGTACCACTCCTGCGACGTCGACAACATTTGCTGCTACTCCATTAACGAAGGCCTCCAAATTCACTGTCCGTCTCTCTCCACATAAATATCCGTTGTCTCATCTAATGATTCCTATACAGATCGCCCCTGTCGCATGCGCGAAAGACTCTTCAGTCACCTCGTACACCATCGGCCTATGCGCCAATGGCACCGAAGAGAATTGCTTGTATTCCACGTCTCGCATACTGCGGGCCTTCTCGGCAGACACATCTGTTCACGGTATACAAACCACCAGGGCCATTGTTGCGACCGATCTCGACACATGGGAGTGGTAATGCTTCTATCTGTGATTTTGTTTTGCTCCGGCTTGGTCCATACATTTTGACCGGGATTGGATTCATTCCCCTTGTCACGACTTTCTATGACTTCATGAATCCCATTATTTCTTGTTATTGGTATATCACGCATGCTTGGAATTGTATACCTCCATATGTATTCTTCCGAAATTTATCTTTATTCTCTCCAGGATTTGTGTCGTACTGCATTCGCGCTTCAGTCGCATTCTGGCAAAGGTGCGTGATAACCACGCCACATCATGCTTCACGTGCTCTTCACTCTTTCTGACAGGAAACGTGGGACAAAGTTTGTCCGACAAACCTTCTTGCCTGTTTTCCTGGAACTAGGCCGTTTCGCCTAAGGTTTCCAGCTTACCGGAAACGATGTTGCTTGATAGCCGACCTTGCCCATTATAAACAGCAATCGTTTGGCAGCGGACCGCGGACCGTCCTCCAGGTCATTGGACAGAACAAGGAATACTAAGAATGATCCGACGATGAGCCTGGTTTTACGCAGAGGACGCAGACATGAACATCTGCTTTCTCTAGTGCAAATGACCTGGTGAACCTCGATTATTCCGCGCCCTCGCCTTCCGCCGAGTGTGCTTACAGTCTGTGCGGGATCTGTGGCGGCCCGTATTTTTAACACGGTGGGATCGTTGTCAACGACGGCCCGCTTCCCTGGGCTTTCGTATTTAATTCTGGTGTTCTGTGTCCTGGCCTTTACGAAAGTCGTCGCTCTGCACCATGTTAAAATATTTTCTCTGTCTCCTTATACTCGTGGCCCAGTCGCTGGTGGCGAGTGGGTTCCAGAATCCCATCAAGGCTACGGACGGGTCCGATCCTTTCGTGGTAAGCAGCCGCGTCTCATCTCACTTGGCTTATCCTTCCACGATACTAAAACCGGGAACCAAAGGTGTACCATGATGGCTATTACTGTGCGTGACTTTCAAATTGAACGTGGGCTCAACACGAGCACCCTAATTTATTTCCTGTTTGAAGATTTAACAACCACAACATGGACGAATATAAAAATTACAAGGGCCACCACCATCGCGGGTCTGAAGACCGCGTCGCCAAAGACCATCTGGACTGACAGCACGTCCTCCAGATGCTGCAACATGTGTATGTCTGTTCTTCTCTCACCATCAACCTAGTTTATCAATTCCATCGTTTTGCAGGGGCACCTGAGATACATTGGTCCGTTTAAATACGCTCGCTTATATTGTCATGGACCTGAATATATTCTAGGCAAGCTAAGGAAGGATCTTGGTACATGTGGGTTCTCTCCAACATCCTCGCATGGCCGAGATATTCTAAACGACGCAATTCAATAGCTACTATTCGGCCGGAACCAGTGGCACTTTTGACAACCAGCAAACGCATGCTTTGAAATCCTCCTCCACCAATATCTGGGACTCCACTTGGAGTTACGCAAGTTTGTGTTCTTTTCTTTTTGTTTTGTAAAAGTCTTTGGCTCATCACATACCCAACCAATAGGCCGCATCGCCATTCCGAACCGCGACGTATGGGCCATTGATTCCACGGTTCTCGTCCTCGGAACAACGCGGTACCTGGTGTACTCGAGCTGGGATGGATCCAGTGGGTTTTTCTTGTATCAACCCGCTGTTTCGAGGACCTGAATCTTGTCGTTAAGATCAATGTCTCTATATCTCGTAAGACACTTTGATAGCGTCACCTATATGCAAACAAAAATAATCAAATCTTCGCAGGAAAATGAACAGCGCCACCTCCGTCGGAAACACCGTTAAAATATCCACGCCCACCTATTCCTGGGAAAAGGTCGGTGCCAACGTCAACGAAGGGCCTGGTAAGTGACCTCTTCATTTTTTTTTCAGCCCCAGATACTTAAATTATCAATATAACCGCAGCCGCAATCTATCACGGTGGACGCACTTGGATTGTTTACTCCGCGTCGAACTGCGCTGGAACAGGCTATACCCTCGGCCGTCTTGAGTTGACTGGGTCGGACCCTCTCAATGCAAACTCATGGACCAAGTACGCGAACCCGATCTTTGTTTCTGGGAATGGGTCAGTACTATTCAATTGTTGGCTTTGTGGGCATGGCTAATTCTCTTTCTATGCATAGGAATTATCAAGTGAGGACAGAAATGAGCTGCGAATGACTACGTCGCTCATGCGAAATATATAGCCTGGCCACAATGGGTTCTTCCTCAGCCCATCGGGTAATCAAATCTGGAATGTAGGTGTCTTCGGAATCTGTGGTCTCTTCGCGGCTCACTCCATTTCGGATAGGTCTACCACGCCAACGCCGTGACACCCGGTACCTGCGATGGACAACGTCGCACCATGATTCAACAGTAAGATACCGCCGGTAGTTTCTATCTCTGCTGAAAATCATATTGATTGCTCTCTATCGCGATGCAGAGTCAACTGGAATTCTGACGGGACGCCCAATCTCGGAAGTCCGCGCTCTCTCTCTGATAACGTATCCGAGCCAGTGTAAAATACAGTACACATACACAAGGTACTCGAGTACATATATCTACAGCGAAGAGTCTACAACGTTGTATGAACCAGGACACCTTGCTAGATATTCAGAATCTCAAAGGAATCAAAGTTAATTGTACCCACGAAAATGGATGATGTTTCTCTGTGTGTGGTCCACCAAATACATTCCATCCATCCTGGAAAAGGGTAAAAATACAAAACAGGGTCTGCAGAAAATATTCAAGGGACTGAAACCGCACTATGAAACGATGAAGCCTACCATTAATTCATTACAGTCGTTAAGGCCGAGCAGGGACGCCACTAATGTGTCACGATGCCAGGTGGGTTTATCTGAGCAGTACGATTATTCCGCACTACCGTGTGTGTATCGTGGGTGGACTCGGGTAGGGCAACAGAGGCGTACTCGTGGTTCTCTATCCCGTGCTGGAAGACATATCGAAGGTCATAGGAGCTTCGCTTTCTGTGCAGCGTCCGTGCCCGCTGCTCACTCTGCTCAATGCCTTGCGCATGCGACGTGCGGCGCGAGTGAGGCTCTTGCTCTCGTGAACCCGCGGTTGTATAGTCATTTGTGCTCGGTGGCGGCCACGAAGCGGCGTGTTTCCGGAACTCGGGATAGGTCATAGCTGTCGTGAGAGTGGACATGAAGGGTCGTCGAGGAAATGAAGGAGGGGCAAAGGAAAATACTGTGCACAGAGTGTTCCAGATGGAATGGTTTACTGAGACGCATCAAAATTCAGCTTTTATAGGATGCGTAGGAGAGGGCCACATCTACGACGTCATTGTCCACTTGCTCGATCCATATCCACGGCATCTGGTCCAGTCCGTGACTAGTTCTCGAACATTGATTGCGAAGACTTGACGTGTACTGATACTAATAGGAGATGTCTTCTAATGTCTAATAGTAATTACTCACCGGATTCGCGGGAGGTCTAGCGCCCAGATATGACTTTCAATTCTGGAAAGACAAATAGAAGGTACATGGAAAATGCACGACTGCCTGCAGGTTCTCTGGTCGCCCGGCGATAATTTTCATTTTCCTTTAATGAAAGAACTCGCGCGGGAAGTCGGACACTGTCGGCGACAATCATCAGAAGCTGGAGAAAGAGCTCAACGAAGATGCCGGCTTGTTTCTTCGACCACGATGATGGCGAGCTGTACTGCTCTGGTTGCAACGCTGAGAGTCCAACTGGACTATCGGTGATGTCCTTGTTCAATCAGGGCATCAAAGATGAAGATGAGGGTCAACGGAGTTTTACATTGGCCGTTGAAGCCTGGAGAAGTATTGAAAAGAGACGTCAGCTGGCTCGCGCTGTTATTCATGATCCAAATGCTGTTTCATCATCAACCAGAAGAACGATGAAGTCCCAGTTGGTAAACAGTGGGCAAGCAGGCAATCGTCAAGCAGTGTGGTCACGTGATGGATGAAGCACTATTTTGTCAAAAGCAGGGCTCCAGCTCTTCCCCGTTGCCATCCCACCTTGTTCGCTCTGTCAGACGCATAGTCCCCTCCATTCTGGTCCTTTGCTTGTCGTTCTGAACAGCGACGGAGCACTGTTGCTCATTGTGGGTCGTGACCGTCAGCCAATCAGGGCCAGACACTCATTGACAGCCGGTTCGGTTTGCTTTACAGTAGGATCGCGATTGTCGTCAGAGAGACACCCATCTCGCAATCACCCGCTGCAAGCGGTACCTTGGGCAATTGAGCAAAAAGGTACGCAAATCGTGTCCATCGTGCGCAACTCTCACTAATTCGCTCTCCAAGATACCCCCAGACCTCTAGGAGCATTGTTTGACTCTCTTCTGTCTGCACCTTGGACATGTCCTCAGCGCAAAGTGCAATCAATCAACGTTCTTTGCCTAATCAGCAACGCCGTCAATCAAAAATTACTGTAGAATATCACAGGCCCTCCCGAGAGTCCATCCAGGAGTACAACGCCCTCCTCGCCGAGTCTAATCTCCACGCCGCAGAAGCGGCAAAATACACGCCTTTCGCGCCCTCCCGGCAAGCTCCACCGCCACCTTCTCAGTCAGTCCCAGTTCGATCCAAAACACCGACCGAAACCCCTCCCAACTCAAGTCCCACCCCTCCTCGCATTCGCAACTCCCTTCAAAAACCTAATCCTCGAGTCCGGAAACACAGTCTCTCATCCAGCACGCCGACAGTCACCCCTCGCATCACCGAGCACGACCCCTTTGCTGCCCACGCCCACAACACCGACTCCTCTCTTCCCCTCAGTATGCATAGGTCTAATGGAAATGCGGGCATGTCACCCCCACCACGACCTTCACGCGCGAACACGGCAACACTGAACGACATTTACCCACCACCAGGTGCCCTCGCCGCTCGTCGGTTGTCGACACCCGTAGCTGCAGCCGATGACACGCAGTTTTATGCTGATCTCGGTGAACCCCTGCCATCGGTACAATCGAGTGAATTTCATAGCAGCAATAGCATTCCCGCAGCCCAGACACCTACATTAGGCGGCCGATCACGAAGTGGTACGACCGGGAAATCAAAGAAGGGTGTCTTGGGATTTATGTCGGAAGTTTTCAACCCTTCAAAGCGACCAGAGATCAGCACGCCCTACGATCCAGTGCATCTCACTCATGTCGGCTTTAATTCTTCTACAGGGGAATTTACTGGCTTGCCGAGGGAATGGCAGCAGCTGTTGCAGGAGAGTGGAATATCGCGGTCAGATCAGGAGAAGAACCCCCAGGCGGTGATGGAAATTGTCAAATTCTACCAGGAGGGCCATGGGGATGTCTGGGATAAATTGGGTGCACTGGGTAGTGCCCCAATCGAGCCCTCATTCGGGAGCAAGATCGACGACACTCTTCAAAACCCGGTACGCATTAGTTGCATCACCCATTGTGCTCTTTATTCTAACGATAGTTTATAGCGATCTCCCCCTCCTCCCCCGAAAGCCAAAGCCTCGTCTCAATACCCACAGGGAGGGCCTACTGCTTACCGCCCTGCACCGACACCCCCAAATGTCCTGACCCCGACTCTCGATCGCTCGACGTCTCAGCGTACACCTGCGAAACCTTCCAAGACAGCCGAAAGTCTCGGACGTGCGAACACCACTCGAGATAGGCGGTCTCCTGGTCCCAGTACCCCAACACAGACTCCCAGTGGTCATGGTCTGGCCGGGCAGCAGAAGAAACATTCCCCGGGCTCATCCTCGACTGACTTGCCATTGAAATCATCCTCGAATGGGGCTCGGAGCGGTGAAGTGCGTGCTCAGAATCAGCAGCCAAGTCCCGCCGTGTCGAGCTTGGCGAAGGCCTCGGGAGTGGCGACACCACGGCGGAGGGAGAAGAAGGTCGACAAGAGTAAGGAGGAAGACATTGTCAAACGGCTGAAGCAGATTTGTACGGATGCGGACCCGACGAGATTATACCGAAATCTTGTCAAGATTGGACAAGGGTATGTATTTAGTACTCTTCGCTTTGGAAGACCCTTCACAAATCGTCTATCAGTGCTTCTGGTGGCGTGTATACCGCATACCAAGTCGGTACCAACTTGTCTGTGGCAATCAAGCAGATGGACTTGGAGAAGCAGCCGAAGAAGGATCTCATTATCAATGAGATCCTAGTGATGCGCTCCTCTCGCCATCCAAACATCGTCAACTACATTGACTCATTCTTGCACAATAACGACCTTTGGGTCGTCATGGAGTATATGGAGGGTGGCTCGCTGACAGATGTCGTGACCGCCAACCTGATGACGGAGGGGCAGATTGCGGCAGTGTCGAGAGAGACGGCGCAGGGGCTGGAGCATCTGCACCGGCATGGTGTCATCCATCGTGATATCAAGAGCGACAATGTGTTATTGAGCATGGTTGGTGATATCAAGCTGAGTGAGTAGCTCTCTGTGTGCTCCGTAAACCTGGCATGACAATCTACTTTTGCAGCCGATTTCGGATTCTGTGCACAGATTTCGGACAATGCGAAACGGACGACGATGGTCGGCACACCTTACTGGATGGCACCCGAAGTTGTTACACGGAAAGAGTATGGACCCAAAGTAGATATCTGGAGTCTGGGAATCATGGCTATCGGTGAGTGTTTCCACTATGTGTTTTCCAACGATGACATTAATGGTGCATTTCTGTGAAGAAATGATTGAGGGCGAGCCACCATACCTCAATCAAAATCCGTTGAAGGCATTGTATCTCATTGCCACAAACGGGACACCTACAATAGCAAACCCCGAGAACCTGTCAAGTGTTTTCAGTGATTATCTCGCGAAGTGTCTTGAGGTGGACGCGGAAAAACGGCCCAACGCTACACAGCTTTTGCAGGTACATGATTACCAATGTTCCTCGTCCCCTTCTACTTTTTCTGACAATATCTCACAGCACCCATTTTTCAAACTCTCGGAGCCATTACGTACCCTGGCACCTCTCATCAAGGCCGCGAGGGAAATTGCGAAGAACAAGTGATCATCCAGCCGGATGCTTCCCTAGTTCGCACTCACTTTTCATCTTTCACTGGTCAAATCTATTCATAAACATCAACCCCCATCTCTTTTTATGCCATTCTTCACGTCCTTGGTTCCTCATCCTGTTTACTTTTCCCCTTCCGTTTTGTCTCAATCTACTTATTACTGGGGTGCGGCTAGATGAGCGGCGATGCGCGCTATATACACTACGTGTGATACTTACTAGGCCGATTCCTTGGGGGGGCCTTGTATACCTCCCAGTTGTAATACCTCTGCGCGCCACGACTTCTCTCATTATCTTGGCCCCTTGGACTTGTGTCAACCCACACACTCTTTGAAAGGATGAGTTCGCCATCGGTGGACGTATTTTGTACTAAATTAATGCACATCTTGGATGGTAAAGGAAATAATGATTGTACATCCAATTCAGATCATAAACGCTACTGATTGTGTGGTGAACCATGTCATGAAAATCTCATCCAGTTGCGGTGTCGTAAAGAGGCGTTAATGAAGGAAGAAGAAAAGAAGAAAAAGCATGCTGACTCGTAAACATACAAATTGTGATAATTCTAGTGGCTACATATATGATATCAGATGGTAGAGAAATCCCAGGGCAACTAACAAATAGCGCTCCATCCTACAAGATCTGTTAAGCATTGTTTAATGAATGACATGAGTCTGGTGACTCACCTGAGAAGATTTGAGCCAAATTGCGCGTGTCCGTGGCCTCTCTCACAAGCTGGTTCACCGTGTACTGGACACTCAAAGATTTATCTAACTTTCGAGCAACGGAGCTCAAGGCACGATCTGCAGCTTCTTCTGCCGTCCCGCTATTCAGGTCGAGGTCTATGCCTGTGCCAAAACGATTGATGGTTGTCTTGGCGGCTGAGACTCCTTGTTGGACGCGTTGTATTTTGACATCGCTCGCCGTCCTAGAATGAGGCATCAGACGACTTTTACGTTGATAGAATCGACACTTCGCTCACCAAGAATGAAGCGGGTCATGTTTGAAAACCTCCAACACAGTCATAATGACCTCGGAGCCTTCACGCAAGACGCGCAACGTCTCTTCTGCGCAACGTTGGAAGACACCTGAAGTGCCAGACATCCCCATTCCGTCGACAATGTCTCTAGTCATGCGGAACGGCACTAGCTCTGGAATGGGCAGTAGCTTTCCCTGCAACGGATACAATCAGCAAATGGAGAGAAGTAGTCTGAATCGAACACTGACCTGGTCAAAGGCGATACCGAGGTCGATATGAACAACCTGTCCAGTGACATTGTCCAACAAGATATTCGATGTGTGTCGGTCTCCAAGTCCTAATAGGTGGCCGACAATTGAAGTCGTGGCCACGCTTCGCGTATAATTTAACCTCATCGCAAACCAGGCGATGGGTGTTTTGTGTCGCTCTGTGAAGAAATGGCGCATAACGGGTCGGAACTTTTTCTTCAAGCCCTCGAATATGACGACCATCTCTTCGACGGATTTTTTTTCCTTTTGCGCTTTCTGAATTACCGCGGAGGCTGTCCGGAATGGGATATCATCCGGATGATATCTAGAGAGTTATTTCAGTTCAAAGAGATGAATTGAAATGTGATGATCCCGGGACGCACCGAGCGTGGGCATTTGCAAGCCAGCGTTGCAGGGGCAAAGTGTTACCGACGAACTCCAAAACACCGGAAAGCGAATCCAGCGGGATGACCTTATAGTCGCGTACGCTCAGAAGACGACGATGCGTTTCTCTGTCACGATGGAGTATGCCATTGACTAGATCGAAGACCTGCTCCATTACCGCATCTTGACGCAGGTCATCGTTACCTTCACCCTTGAACTGTCAGGCATATGTCAATGACCTTCCGCATTGTGAAACACGAGGAACTTACAAGCTGCTTGTATTTCACACCGTCCGTGCCATAACAATTGATAATCTTCGGAAGGTTGTTACCGCCAGCAGTTGTAAAGGTCGATTCGTAGTGGTCGATCCAGGGGCAATCGTCGTATCGCATAGTCGCGTCAAGTGGTGTATGGTGAGTCAAGACAGGTACTCGCAGACCCGAGATCCTGCCAATTGAAGCATCTTTTGGGACTGGCAGATCTCCTTTAGGAAGGGTTTGGCCTTTGGCGGGCTTGATTGGGTATTTTGCCCATTCCATACATACAGTAGCTAGTCGCTCAATGTCACGAACGCGCCCGCCACTTCTTGGATCGGCTCGCAGCTGGTCAAAGATATCACCAGCCGCTGCGCTGCGTTCACTTTGGGTGGAAGGAGGAGAAATTCGAGAGGAGTGACGCCGTTGTGACGAGGCGGCCACGCCACTGTCTGGCTGCAAGCAGTATACCTGGTAGAGGCTGTGGAATGGGTGTTCATAGCACATTCGCAGGACGAGGCTCTGGAGACATTGTTGGTTTTTCGGGGTGGGACCGGAAAGGCATTTCGATATACGAGCAGAAAGTTGATGCTGTGCGAATTTTAGTGATTGACCCAAATGCTAGGATGCCAAGTACTCACTGCCAGAAATATGAACTTCCGGGATGGTACACGTTCGAGAGCCCTTTGAACTTCTTCTTGCAGGCTGGTTCCCTCATCGTCGAAATTGGCGAACCAGAGAGAACATAGTCTGATTGCAGCATCACCATCGAAAGCATCTGATGCTTGTAGACAGCGCGAATACATGCCAATTGATTCTTTGAGGAACGTGTCACACGCCACGTTGTGAACACGAAATAGCTCGCTATCCTGCTGCAAGATCTTTTGGGCCATCGCCTGGTTGTTCCGCAGGGATTCATGGGCAGATGTTCCCGGCTTAAGCTCCAAGAGTTGTTGACTACGAGTTTGGATCTCTTGTCTCTTGCGGTCAACATATACTTTCCACCTTATGGCATCAGGGGACTTGATGATCGCATGGTATTGCCGTTCTGCAAATATGGCGCATTCATGATAAACCGTCGCCTGTGTAGCCAGTGAGCTTGGATGATTTGACTCATCTGTCTCAACTAGTATATCGGTCGCAGCTTTGAAATAGTCCTCCTGTATGTCCGTTGGCTTTTTGAGACAGGCGGCGGAAGACCAGGCTCCCTGGCAAGGGGTTCAGTGATTATCGACACAGTATGGTTGTAACTCACAAGTCGGGCTAGTAAGAGAGCTTTCTGAGTGTCACTGACTGTATCCCCAATATGAACCTGCCAGTCATCAAGACGCAACCGATCAAGGAATTCCACGGCAACTTTTTCTTCCTTCTGGCTCCACAAGACACTTGCAAACTCCTCAAAAACCGACAAAGAAGGTATCGTCTCAAGTCTTTGAGCCCTGACAACAGAGTTGAGGGCAATCTGGACCTGATTGGCTGCGCGAGCAGCCTCAGACAACCTGATTAGACATCGCTTTTCGATATCTTTGAGTCCTTGGGCGAAGGGTGTGACCAGATCACCGATTTGTTGGCGTTCTTCCTTCTGTCTGGCTGAGCGAATAAGAGATATACGAGTCGCCATGATGTTCTCGAGGTTCAAAAAACTGAAGAAACTCTCAAGGTCAGTCTATCACAAGCAACATTTTACAACACGTACTCGAAATCGAAGTCCACTTCAGCGAGTTCATCCCAATGTTGACCACTAAAGTGCTTGGAAGTAAGGCAAACTTGAATGAAGTCACTTCTCCACTTTACCACTTCATGAAGACACATAAGATCTTGAACGACCTCGCGTATTTCCGTGAAGTTCTCAGACCCCAGTGCTCGTAGACGCATCATTTCTCTGGAAAGGCCTCTTCTGAGAACGCCATCGACCTTACGTTCATCGCGTTCACGATGAATGGCTCGTAAGGCAAGATACAACGAGGCTCCTGTTGACTGCTCGTCACAATCTGGGAGGTCCCAAGTCTCTGTTCGCCATGCAAGTCGATATCTTGTGCTTGGGGAAGTTCTAGTGTTTGCGCCGTGGAATGAATTGTCTTGAAGCGTTTCGTTGGCGAGATGATCGAACCCGAAGTAGTGAAAGGATTTCACGAGACCTTCAACGTGTCCTCCGTGACTGCCATCGGCCTCCAAAGCAGCACCGTGAAATCTAAATGCCTTTTCCCATTGCTTTTCGTGGTGAAAACGCTTCATGAGGTTCTGATGGAGATCCTTGTCATTAATCCCATAGAACCCATCTGGTTCGTCGATATGGCGGTAGATTTCATACAGGATGTCTTCTGACGACGCGTTCTCCGCCTGAACCTCCGCTGCCAGTTCTAAGAACAAGAGAGCAGTTGTAAATGCACTGCATGTGATGGCTCCGTGAGCGAGAAGGATGAAATCAACTTCAAGCCACTTGTTGTATGAAAGAGCATCCTGTGGAGAGGGATTAAATGATTTCCCAAATGGAAAGTGGCGAAGATGCAAGACAGTTTCGATTAAAGAACGCAAGCAAGGTACGCTTGCGTATCCTGACGAAAGAATGGCGCTGAAGTACGTGGATAAGATGGTACGGTGTGGGGTTTTGCTTTCTGGAGACGCCTTTTCCGCCCGCAGAAGGGTATGGACAAGGATTGGCAAGACTTGTTCCGCGAATGCAGTGTTGGATTGGAGAATGGGGATCATTTGTGCGTAGAAAGCATCATGAGCAGACAAAACATCACTCAATAGCTTAGTAACTTCAGCGACCCATTGTGAAAAGTTCCTCGTTAGGTTCATGAAGGATTCGTTCGACAAAAGTTCGGCCACATCACGAGAGCAAGGGTTTCTCGGAGCACGACGATACGCCTCCAGATACTGAAGCTCTGTTTGATGCTCGGACGGAGCAACGCTGATCCCAACAATATCGTTGACGGAAACAGACTTCACTAAACGCAGTGTTTGGTAGGCAACATTCGACTGAAACCCCGAATCGCCCTGAAGCATAGCGAGAAGCGTAAGGGTGATAGGCTCCCGAGCTATATCAACAGAACCTGCCGCCCCCGTCTGGCTCTTTGGCAATCCACGTCGATGACGGTTTAGGATAGAAGTCGGGTTGAGTGATTCGCTGCGGAAGCTGTCCAAACGGCTCTTGGTCAGGTACAGGAGGCCTGCGAAGGCGTCGACGTCCGTGTCCTGAAGTTGTTCAACAGGTGGGATGCACTCCTTCAAGCGCCAAAAATCGGATTTCGCGAAGTTCTCCTCATCATAGTCTTTGGAGATAGCGCGGTCTCGCAAACGACGTACTAGCCTAAACTTGCTTGAAGCGATGCGAGGATCCCCAAGTACGGTAGAAAGGCTCTCCGACGTAATAGAGTCATACAATTCAGCAAGCTGTGGTGAAGGCTGGTGCGGCCACGCAGGAAGTGCTCTCAGGACCTGGCTGGCAAGAGTCGAAACCTTGGAAATCTTGAGCGCTTGAGCATCAGTCCATTGAAGGATTTCGTTGCCCATTGTCGCGATTCCAGCGTCCGAAGTTGATAGAGAGTAATCATGCGCAAAGCAAGCAATACGAACGAGAATGTCGGGTAGACGTGGATGTTTAAGCTTTACTCTACGGTAACAACCAAAGGACCAGTCAAGCAGGGATTGTGATGTTCTTGCGAGGTCTGACTGACCCAGCAATATGGTCGCTCCATGGATCAAAGTGTACAAAAGAGTGACTTCATCAAAATCATGATGATGAATGGCGATCCATACCGACATTGCGTTGAACAGGCGGATCTGCTCATTAACTAAAGGCGACTGGTCAATATCAGAGAAAAGTTGGTGGAGGACGTGATAAGTCGTGGCCTTCGCATCCACAGCAGGAGCTTGGGATCGTAGCCAATTCAAAGCCTGAAGGACAGTTTCTGTAGGAAATGCAGGCAGATTGGGCTGATGGGTCTCGAAATCGTCCATTCTGCGATATCGCGTGAGGGCTTGGAACGTTTTGACTGTCGAACCAGTTTGATCAACGTCGTATAGGGCTTTGGCGATGGGACCATCATCAGAAAAGTCTTGGTCACCAAGTGTGCGAAGGATCGATGCGACAATCCCGTCGATGTTCTGTGCTAGACATTCTTGAAAATCATAACCTTGGATGGTCATCGATTCCAAGTAGGGACGCAAAGCATCCGTATCTGTATGGTGCTCGTCGATCCAAGCTACAATCTGGTAGCCAAGAATGTCGCCGAAACATTCCCGTAGGCCGTCTTCTACTGGTTTTGAGATGACCCTGCAGTGGCTCTCAAAGAGTTTTCGACCCCCGTTCCACACATTTGTAGGGGTGAAAGCATGAAATGTTGCCTGAGCGCACTCCTTGCGATCCCGATATCCAAGAAGATGAGGCGGAAATCGAAGGAAATCAGATTCAGACTGCCGAATCGAGTACGCCAATTGGGACGCATAAGACTCGAACAAGGCAGAGAGCTTTTCTAAGCCCAGCCTCTGTGCCACGCCATTGAGGATCGACTCGATGTGTCGAGAGTAAATCGGGCTGTGAATGCAGGTCTCCAAAAGATGCCAGTACGGGCCACGTCTCACAGCAGAACTGACCACCATGATATTACCAAGCGACAACATACGAGTAAGCATATGCTCATAACTGGTGGGCAACATGTTAGTCGGAGTTCAAACATGGATTGACGACACACATACTTGTCCAAATCAACAGTGTACGATTGCTTGATCGAATTGTACATGTCCGGTGGGGGTCTCCGGACTCGCCGTGCAAATGTGAACAGTCGAGCATTAATGACCGCAACACGAAACCTAACACGCATGTCCTCATCGGCACCCATCATGGGAAGGAGAACGCTAGGCTTTTCTTGAACTTCATTGGACTCCTGTTCGTCCACTATGGACCAGGCTGCCTCAGTTGGATCAAGAAGCAGATATCGATCGAGAAATCGTGCGATGAGGTCACGGACTGCCCAAGCCCTGATTTTCTTTTTCCTTAATGCTCCCGAGAGCCACTTGCAAATTTGCTTTACTTTGTCCAAAGCCTCTCCAATCGCGACTCCTGGTGATGCCCAGATATCCACGGTCGAAGTCAAGAACTGAGTAGCGAGTGATTGAAGCTGTTCACTTCGAGCATACGCATATAGCTGGAGAAGCCGAGAGAGTTCGTTTAACGCATCGTCAAGACTTTTCACGCTGCAATTCAAAGTTCTTTGTCGAATGTTCCTGAGAACGATGGGAAAAGTAAGAAGGAACATATCCGGCCGTGGTTCTGAGCAATCTAAAACCAGTTCCATCAAGTCCTTATCGCGCGTCGGTTCTCCCGAAGCAGACTGTAACGTGGGGCCAACGGTCAAAAAGGCGATGCAAACGTCCAGTATGAAGTGATTGGAGTGGTTGTCTTCACTAGAATCATGCATATCCGTTCGTTGCTGCGTGGCAGCTGTTCGAATGGGACCAAACCCATCCTTGTCGTCCATGGTACGAGTTCCCGTCGACGAATTAGATTCGTAACCTAATGAAACACGAAGAATGCTTCGCAATGTGCGACTGACTTCGCCAAATGCGCTCTGAACCTACAACAAATAGTTAGCCAGCGCAATTCATAGAGATTTAACATGATTTACATCCGCATCTTGCCATACAATCCTCAGGAAGTTCATCCTCGTAGCGTGCAAAGCGGCGTCCCGTTTAACTCCACTGTCACCCAAACGTTTTAGGATATGGGCTTTGATCCCAGAACCAATATTGGGGGATGACATGGTTTCCCATAGTCCTTCTTCAGATTCACTATCTGTGAACGTCAGAGGATCTAATCCCAGAACGATCATAGCTTTCTCGGCAAGCGTCCAACGTAAATCAGTGAGAAGGGCGGTTACAATGGCGATCAACTTGCAAGCGCACTGGATGAGTCGTCGATTCGGTTCCGTGCCGTTCAGGACAAGCGCTGATTCAAAGGACAGAGCCGTGATTGCCATGTCCAAAGTTCGGCGGGCTGTTTCTGCGGTGGGATGACCACCATCCTCGTCCCACTCAGAGAGGAGATGTTCAAGGGATTTCAGAAGGAATGTGGAGATTCTCCGTTCCCGGCCACGCGGTTGCGAAAGATGTGGCTCGGTTTCGACGTCAAGAGATCCAGATTCATTCCGTTGAATTTGCCTAGGTGGTCGAAAATTGGGTAAGTGAGCAGCGAGCAAGAAATCCCTGATTACAACAGTCCGCGCTTCCTCCGTCAAGGTTTCGACAATTTGACATTCAGGCAAAGGGATTCGAGAAACCAAATCGGTTCTCTTTGTGAGCCCGCATATGCTCTCCAAAAGCAACATCAAATCCTGAACCATGTGCGAGGACAGTGTCTTCCTTTTCATTCCTACGACCTTCCAACAATCCACCAACCAACTCAGTACTTTTTCCTCTAGCTGCATTCGGTAAAGACGCATATCTTGACCGGAGACTCTGAGACAATAGGAAAGAAAGTTGCAAACGGAGTCGTAAGGAACTGGCGGGCCTTGAACATCGAGATCTTTGGCTAGTGTCTCGATCTCCAAAAGAATCCGTTGGGGAGGTAACGAGATACAAGCAAGACCGATCTGTGGGCTGTGTGCATGTAGTAAAATCGTGTATGCTGCATGACAAGCTGCACGACACACAGTAGGCACATTCGCACGACGAATGGCGTTGGTCCAAATGGTGTCCCAAATTGTGCCGTCGTGCGCCAAGAGGCCCAATGAAGGGGTGGGGGTGTCCATGTTGGATGACAATCCGGAACTCTCAGCATATACAACAGCAGCAAGACATAAAAACACCCAAGATTGGACTGTGGTATCGTCAAGCGAGACAAACTGAAGCAGGAGACGAACCACGTCCTGCTTCAAAGTGTTGTGCAGAAGCACCCAATGACGTTCAATAAAAAAGAGGAGGATCTGCAGACGATATGCCCTGACATTGGTAGCAGGTTGGCGTTGAATTGAGGTCAGAAGGGATGTTACTGGGCTGTTTAGTCGAACGCGTTTGCCTTCATGGCGAGTGTTGGGCGTCGAAGGAAGATGCACTGCTTCAGAAAGTTGGAATAACTGCAAAAATTAAACAGTTGCCAAAGATTAAGGTCAAGTGCACATACTTTCCCGATACAATCTGCTTGAAGCTCCAAAATAGCCCATGCTAGTGCTTGAGTCGAACCAAAATTCCATCCCCAGCGGAATGTGCTAGCTATAAAGGCATTTTTCCCCTGAGTTTGACTATGCTGATGGGCCTGTCTATCACATAACTCGAGCCTCAGGGAATCTAAAGTCAGGCCATCCATGCCCCCTCTGAGGTCGGCTTCCCCATCCAGCAAATGCGACAGTCGGCTGATACCATCAACACAGTCAAACGAAGTCCCATTTTCACGAAAAGCGACATTTTCGATAGTTACGAAGGGAAATAAGACACGCAAGACCGCGACAAGTCCTTCCTTTATCCTCTTGTTTTTTGTTCCCCAGAGGCCGACCAGTCCATCCCAAGATGTGTATGCAAACTTTTGCACATCGCGTGTCTTGTTTAAGGCTAAGTGGGAGAGGGTGGAGGACAGAGCCACGATGTAATCGTACAGCAGTGATGTGTCGCTTGTATAAAGATCAAGGAATCGTTGCAAGCGGAGCAAAATGGATGAGGGAAGATATTGGTAGTGGGTGGATAGGATCGGAGACGAAGAGGACCGGAGGAGGATGGAGATGATAGACATGAACTCGAGCTGCTCGAGGGTGACCGATGTTCGTCTTGCATTGCGGATATTTCTACGCTGCGCGGAAACGGAGGGACCCGGAGCTACACTTGTCTCTCTGCGGCTTCGCTTTCGGGAACCCGAGGGAAGGGCGTCGGTTTCGTCAAAATCGTCGCTGTCTGGAGCATCCTCCATAAAGAGGTCTGAGTCATCTGCTTCGAGCGTCGAAACTGCAGCGTCGTCATCGAAAGTTGCTTTCATTGGATCCCCAAGAACGTTGTTGAAGCCTATCTCGACCACTCTAATCCAAGTCTCGTCCTCCATATGTTCAAGATGTGGCGTAAAGCTCACCAGACATCGCAGAGCCTTGGCATAATCCAACGCTACAAGATTAAAGAGCTCACTTTGGTGCACCGTGATCTGCAGAATATGATCCAACAAGGCCTTCGTGACGCGCTTATTCATGAAATGAGCCGTTTTCTCCGTCAACCATCGCACCACGCTCGCAGCATCTGCGAGACGTTTCTGGGCCATGGCAGTCGAGCCAGCCGACTTGGTTGTGGCTTTCTTTGTAATCGCACGGATTTCGTTTAACACCGCCTGGAACAGTGCCTGGAACACGATAAGCCATGCTCGTGGGTTCGAGACACCTTCGGAATCGATGTGAAAGTTGGCGATGACTCTGTCTTGTGAGAAGACGGAACGAATCGAAGAAAGACCTTCTTGTCGATCCTTAGCCTTCTCACTCCTCAGTTTCTCGAGCACTGCTTTAAGGTTGCTCATCTGTCCGGCAAGGGAGCTTCATGCGGGTGAGCAAGCTGAGCAGGATGTGAAAGAATATTAAGAGCAGCTTGCCTGACTATTCGGACCTTTTCAAGGCGCAAAAGGCAGCAGTAGGAATACCTGCTGCCGAGTATAGAGAATCAAGGTGGAAGGCCAGTGGTGACGAGTGTGGCGCAAGGGCCGATGAACATGAGGTCAAACTAGTGAAGCTTCGCGAAACGGTGGTGGGAGTTTGTGATCATGTGATGGTGCATTGTTTGGCTATATTTGTACTGTCAAGAAAAATATAAACGGGCGATTTCCTATGTATCCTCCTATTTCATGGCCACTTTCTGCCCGAGCAGTGCTTACTACCATGCTGCAATCGGTTCTGGTGATGCGCCAAAAACTACGAACTCTGACTTGTCTAATCAACAGTTGGATGGGCGGCTTTGAGAAACGCGGACTTCTGTTTGGGTGAAGTTCTCATGGGTCTGTGGTTGTCCTATATATCTACATACATCACCTTGTATTATGATACTCTGCAGTACCTAGGACTTGCTGAAAGCAAATTAATGTGTATTTCTTGCTCAAATCAAGCTCAAACTAATGCTTTCGTGGAACTACGCAAGGTTTACTTCGATTCGTAGAGCTTGTATTTCTCGCATCTATAGAACAATCTAAATAGTCAAGGAAAAGTATCGGATTCGCAGACGGGAGGCTGTCATGTCCATAAAACAGATGCCGGTATTAGAAAGTGATACACTGTACAGCGAGCCAGGTCAGAGCGATAGATTCTGGACACTAGGTGGCGAGGATCCCAGCGGTTTCTTCTGTAGAACCTGTGCGATGACACCCGCCAGAGGTGTTGGCTCTGCCTCCATAGCGATCTTCAAAAACCAGGGTTTGCTCATGTAATTGCGGATTCTAATCACGTTCGTGAGCAGCTGCGCGTGAGGATGAAGCAAGCAACGTTACCCATCGGGAAGGAGCACAACAACATTCGTGCCTTCTGTCTCAGCGACCTTCCGTCCCGCGTCGCTGGCAAGCCACTTTAATGCACCGCTCAATGCACTCCCGCTGCTACCCCCAACAAGGAGGCCTTCCTCTCTCATGATGACCTGGACAGCAGCAAATGCCTCGTCATCAGATGTCTTGATCCAAGTGTCGATGTCGGCAGGATCACGCGACAACACAGCAGGAATGAAGTCGTAGCCAATGCCCTCCACTACGTATTGTGTACCTTCATCTGCATTGTTGAGCTCGCTTGGGTAGGCAAGGATGCTTCCTTTCTGCTCATAATGTCAAATATGAAAATGGCTCAAAAAATAGGAAAACTTACAGGATCAACACCGACGACGATGCAGTCTTTATTATGAGTTTTCTTGATCGCTCGGGAGATACCAGTGACCGTTCCACCGGTTCCTGCACCCGCAACTAGAACATCGACTTTCCCGGACGATGGTTTGGATGATGTTGAGGGGGTGGATACAACAGCCTCGATTATTTCAGGGCCCGTTGTGTATTCGTGCGCCAGAGGGTTGTTAATCTGCAACACATGGTTCAGAAATCCATAAACAACTTCTGGAGCGGAGGAAACGAACATTTTTATATTGATCAAGAATGATACCGTTCGGTATTGCTTTTTGCAGTTTCTGCGCCACCCCTGCGATCGTTAAGGAATTCAGCCACGAGACTTCCGGAGAGTGATGCTTGGGCTCTACCTATGTGACTCTCCGGTGAATCCCATGCAGCCTCTGTTGGGGTACGCACAACTTCGGCTCCAAGGGCACGAAGAGCAGCTTCTTTCTCCTATAAGGACTCAATTAGAGAGGTGGACATGGCTCATATTGTCTGCATATACCAAAGACATCTTGTTGGGAAGGGTTATGATGACGGAATAACCCTTATCTGTAGTATTCAGTACGAACTCATTCGGCACCCGCTTGGTCAACCTACCTTGATCGCGCAGGCCATAGCCAATCCTATGCCTATTAGAAGATATTTTAGGTTCGGTGTTCAACTGATCATAGGACAAAACATACCAGTGTTGCCTGAAGTCGGCTCGATTACAACGCTCTTCCCAGGAATGAGTTTCCCCTCTTTCTCTGCAGCTTCAACCATCGCTTTTGCGATTCTATCCTTGACGGATCCACCGGCAGACAAATATTCTACTTTGCCCACTGGCAGAGCATTTTAGCAACCTCCGACGTCCGTTCCACCATTAAAAACTCACAAAGATTGCATTTGAGGCCATTACGCTTTGCCACCTTGTCAAGACGGATGAGAGGGGTATGGCCTACTGCCCCGAGTGCATTATCAAGGATCTGGGGCGACATGTCAGAAGCTGGATGATGGTTAGGTTTTGGAAGACTGAGGATGGCGTCTTATGTCGGGCATTTTGCTCAGGCTCGGCGAAGGCCGACGGACGGATCCTCCTTCGAGCATGTGGAATTGACTGTTTCCCGCCAATTTTGACGGAGAAAAATGCTCGGCCTTCATGTGGCATGCGAAAGCCTACTTGATTCGCTAGACTGGTATGAGTACGGAGCAGGGCGTTCATCAGGTAATTCATGGGCTGGGGGGCCGGGCCTGCCGCCTGCAGAAGTCGGTCCAACCCTTACGAAAAGCAGGTTTTATCTAAGTTCTCACGATGATCACTCTCCAGTGTCCACTGGACTGAATACAACTGTTTTCACTTCTCCGGGGCAGCTCAACGGTGTCAGACCCATACATATTCCTCTTTCCTGGTAGTGGAAAGGTGACTAAGGCTGTTCCCAGGTGAAACGTGAGTACTTACATGAGGACCAGATGAACTGTCTAAATGCAAATAGTGTCTACAGTCTACAGAACACATGCAGTGCAGTTCCATTGCTTTGTACTGTCTGGAAAGCCCCAGTTTCCCTGTCAGATGTACACACCACTTGCAACTGATGTTAGTCTATGAAATGCTCAGAAATAAAGTCCGGGAGCCAAAATATCTGCTCTTGAGAACACGACGCGAGTGTTTAATGACATCATGTGATGATCCTGTGCTCTTTCAACTCCCTGGCAGTGGAATCTACTGACTGGAATCGGTATGGGTACTCTTCACTCCTCGAGCTCCAAAGCAAAAACTGGCCGGAATTGGTTTGGTAGTGAAGATCAACGAGTACTCTGAGCCTGGATTACTGTCTATGATACTATAATGAGTTAATGAAGGACATGAGTCCCTGTCGATTAGTGGTTAAATCATCTCGTTGTGGCGTAGCACCGATGGGAAGTTCGGCTCTCAGGCTCCGAGAAGCCGGAGGTTCGAATCCTCCTCGGGACAGTATTTTTGTCCATTGTAGTAGGTACCCAAGCCTGTCGTGTTTCAATGACTGGGGTTTTCCGATCCTTCTACTGGGTATAAAAAAGAAGAAAAGAAAGAAAAAGAAAGAAAAAGGGAAGAGTCTAGAAATTCACCAACAGAAAGGATTCCTTTCAATTTCTATGACAGAATGGACAAAGATAGCCTCTCTGAGTAGGCCAAAGCCCAGCACCCAAACCCTTCAATGCAAGCTATGGTAGATATATCCACTGAAAAGACATGTCTACTCACCACTGGAGGCCTAGGTGGCATTTTCTAACATCTCAGACATCCAGATGGTGAGATTCAAGGAATATATTCAGTTTTTTCTCAATGAAGGGGGTTAGGAGAGGTATATAGCCTGTGAAGGGTACAGAAATATGGGGAAGGGTAGTGTAATGACTTGATAGATTGTACTGAATTGACGGAAATTGTTGCCTACGTACAGGAAACTACTCAGCAATATGGAAATACTGTCAAAATTGCCTAGGAGCGGATGCGGGTGGTCAAATTTGGGTCAAATGAACGGTGCGCGTCGTGGCGCAGCGCGACGCCCAAAAGATTACGTAACGGGCAGATAACATCCGAGTGGCATCGGATAACATTTTGCCCCATCCTCATCATCCACAAGTCGGGCTGCTATCAATGCTTACCAGTACGTTCGGAGAGGTCCCAACAATCATTTTTCCAGGTCACGGACAACATGGTCCAATATTCCGTTGTTGAGGATGAGTTTTCACATTTTCGGAGTTAGCCGGGCAGATAACTGGCAGATAACCACCCAGCACAACGATCGGTAAACCATGACTGGGGTGGTGGGCCACCGCTGCGCGTGGCATGTACGAGTCCTAAATTCTGTCCAGATTTGGTAAGAATCTTAAGGAGTGCAGCTAGGACTCTGGGGTTGGCGGTACTACATATATATTTGATTTCTACCATTGACGTTGACAGACATAATGATATCAAGTAAGAATCTCGAAGGAACTCAGCTACAAATCTGTTTGGCCAGGTTATACATGGCTTTGATATCCAACACCCTGACAAGAAAGTACCGGGCATGCACTGGCATGCCCGTAGTTCGAAACAGTTTATCACAGCAGTGCCTGATCCGCCGTTATACAAACTTGTCGTCTTGCGAGTCGCTGATGAACTTCCTTTTCTTCATCCCGGGCCCTGGCTGGTTGGAGTTCTCCATTGCAGCCATTCGAATCTAGCGTCTCTTTACCACCGGCGATGAATGATCGGGCATACGCATCCGCAGGGCTCGTGAAAATCATTTGTGGATGGCTTGCGATTCAAGAACAATGCGTCACTTCATGCTGAGAATGAGTGTCAGTGTCAGGGATTGAGGGGCTGTAAACAGTGCAGCAGATTTTGGTGACTTTTGTGTAAGGGCAATAGAGGGTGTGGCATATGGGAAAACAATGTTCATACGAACGGTAGTGGTCACCCACACGACAACAGGAATCACTGGTGACGACACGCTCTCGGTAACCATTCCCATTAAAAGCAAGCATTCAGAGAAATATATCCAAGTTACGCAAGCATAATCTTTCAACTACGGGTTGAGAAACAGACCGATTTGACGCCGACGCTGCCAATGAGATTCACTTCAGCCCACCGATAAAGGCCACTTAGAAGAGAGAGACTGAGGAGGCGAGCCGTGAATGCTTGGTGAATGCGAGGGATGTGTGGAGGATTTAAGATTACACGCGATCGCGAAAATCACGTGGCCGAAATTACAGAAGCTTGAGATCGACGTCATGGACCGTTGAGCCCAGACGTTGATTACGAGATTGGAGGTAACATGCCATGTAACGGTTGGAATTTCAATATCCCCACGAAACCAGATTACCTGAGGAGCGCGCTGGCGCCGCAGAGCCCGCTACGGAGAGACAAGGAGGGATACGACTGGTGACTGGATTTTAGATGATTCACTTTGGACTACAACAGTGTGCCTTCGGGAGCTTAGGCTGAGTACTGTACCAGAGTAGAGTACAATCTCACGACGAAAACTTAAAGCTCAAGTTGCTCAACCAATATTAATGTTGTTGGAACTTAGAAGAACTGTGCAAAGAAAAGGGTCGTAACTAGGTGCCAGTGGCCTCTCGTCGCCGACCTTTGGTCGGCTCCTCGTGGCACTGGATATTCAGGGATATTCCAAGCAACAAGCACTGTTCTCGGGGCTGCTTGGATGTATTTCGTGAAGGATGCCCTCACCAAACAGTAAAACTAGTGAATGACTTCAGTCCAACGTTATTTGGAGTACCAGACACAACGACGAAAGGAAGACAGCAACTAAAAGTGCCTTGAACTGGTATTTTCGATAGGAAGAGGTCCAATTCAATGAGTCGTGGACTTGAGGGTCTGGACCATGAGTCCATAGTCACATGAGGTCACATGAGGGTTGCGACTTTCACGAACAAACCGAAAATGCACTGAGGGGCCCCAAAACCCTTACTAAAGTAGCGGGAATTATACAAACGAGTCTTACGTAAACATAAGGACTCGTAATTCTAGGCATTCGAAAGCACAAATGCGCCATTCGGAGGGGCTGGCAGTTGCCGGCCCATCTTTTCGTAGTTTGCCGTGATTGGAGTCACATGACCTCGTCGCGTCTGTCCACGCGTGTCCGACTCTCCCCCTGGTATCCTATGTCCGGCATGACTACTACAAGGCATAAATGATATTGTACAGTCTAGCTGATACCTAGCGCTCTCGCTACGGCATTTTGCTTCGCATATCAGTAGTCATTGACTATGATACATGTCTGCCTTGCATTTTATGGTACATTGTCGCCCTAATGATGTTCTTTCAACATCTCTGTGTACAACGGCCAAGGCTTCCCCATCCATGTCAACAGCTCTGTGTGATCCTTGTAGGGATCTTTTGTGTTTGGGTGGATAAGTACCCTATTGTGTATCGAGGAAAATATCAGCATGACAAACGTAACAACATAATATCATGGTCAGGTCAGCGGATCGGTCAACATCAGAAGAGGGCGTCTTCCACGATGAGCACATGGGTAAGTACCACGCGCGTGCGCCTTTTCCATCCCCTCTACCGCCCACGATGGCGGCAGCGGCCAGGGAAGTGTTTGGGAGGTTCTGGAACAGTGTATGGAAAAAGAGAAGAACTCACGAGCAGGGACCCCGATGAACGGTTAACCACGAGAACAAAGCACCAGTCTGGTGCGGCGTAAATGTATTCACCTCGAACATCGCCGTGGGATGCGGGCCTATATGTGTGGAGGGTCACAGACGCGATTGGGATGCGATGATTCCGCGATCGTGGAAATTGAATTTTTGATGTTCCATTTGGCAATTTGTTTAGCAAGTCGACTTCGAAGATGTGGAAGAAGTTCAAGGACAGAAATTCACTAACCGACAGGCTTTTCCCAGAATTTATAAATCCGAAGCTGTGATATGGGTCATCAATATCAGTGTCGGCATCGTTACACGCGGTGGGGTGAACGTGAGGACGGGCCATCTCACCTCTGGAAACTCTCTCCTCACGCGTTCATGCAACTCTCGTGCGAACTTTAGTTCAGATTTGATGTTCTGCATGTAATAAACTGCGAAATAAGGGGATTTGTCAGGGTAAAGTTATACTTTTCGGGCTGCGCTCACTGTGAAAATCGAATCCGTTGTTCGAGGAGTCGATAGGTTGAGGAAATTCATCGTACGCAGACGACTTGGCGTCCGTCGGAGGGTTATACAAGGACTTTCCATCTGGGTTGATCGTATCCGGGAGAGGCTCGGCATTCTCATATCCTTCAAGGGGTGATTTCCATTCAGACATTTTGAGCTTAGGTAGGCTTGTGCGGGGGAGGTTTCGATGCAAGAGCTTTTCAGAGTTCCGTCTTCGGTACCTGAAATATATATACAGTATGAGATTTCGATCTTGGTAAGTCGCAAAGGGGTTTGTCAAAGATGATGACAATCAGGGGCTATCTCACAGGGCAGCACCTCCAGCACTGGAAGCTTTTCTTGGTATTGTTGAGCAGTACAACTAGGAAGAGAGCCAATTTGCAATGCAATGCAACTAGGTCTCGAGCATTGTGCCTTTTCGTGATCTTCAACAAGGAATCAGGACTTCAAGTTGATAAGCTTCAACGGCATCTGAATCTGATATCGCGATCCAGACTTATGCTCAATATAAGATTGGTGCCGAAAAAGCTCGGCAAGTCAAATATGTTAGATTTCTGTAGGGCCCTAGTTCGACGTCGCCGTGGAGAGGGCATAGCTAGATGTGGTTGGAACACATGCGACGGGTATTGCCTGTCGTCATCAGCTGCACGAGTGAAGGCCCACGCAGGTTTGGATTGGGTTTGGAGTAAGCTTACCGACGATAAGTACTATATCATGTCAGTCTGACATCTCTGTCGGACGTCGTGATATCTTTGATGTTCAACGTTCAACAAGGTGATGGGAGGTGTTTCGGCTGGGGACGCCGAATTTGTACTGAGGCTTTTGACAAGCAAGAGTTAGTTGCACAAAAGTTATGGGGCGCACTGAGAATGACTGTTCTGCGTAGAACAGTCCTTGGACTTTAGTTTAAGCCAGTCATATATTTACGAAGCACCGCGGGGGGATGCGATTTGCCGGACATGATGTGCATCCAAAAAGGCAACAGATTTTACAGATGGCAGTGATGCCTGTGCTACCAACAGTCCCAGAAAGAAGGAGGATGACGATATGGAGGCAGCAGGACATGATGATGGGAAAATGGTCAGGCTGCTTCTGATCTGCGGCAACGTGGACAGCAAGGGGCGCAGATGGGCACTTCTGGACACTGGCTGGTACACGACGGCATCCGGAGGGGCAGCGGACAACGGGGTGGCGCACAAAGGGGTACCTTAAACGATTTGGGCATGATCTGGGTAAACAGGTGGGATGCAAAGGTGTGCAAACTCAACCCAAATCGGAACAATCGAAAATTTGAAATGGGCATCAAAGATGCATGGACGAAGTAGAGAAGTGCAGAGTCGGCTGTAACCTTCGTTTTCCATCAGCTCTGCACCCACCCTTGTCATCGTTTCACCGCAAAACACACATAGAGCAGCCTCTGCGAGCGCTCACGGTCTCTTTTTGTTCATGAGACCAAGTTCGACCACCAGTTGGATATCGAGAAGCCATCGAGAGTCACCGACGCCGTCCGATCATTCGAACAAGTCTCATCAGCTGCCTCTCACTCCCACATACACCGCCCCTCGAACTGCCCCTTCTCCTCCAGGTTCTTCCTCCACCCCCAAGTCCACCTTCAAGACTTTCCAGTCGGTCTTTCGCAAGCAGAATAAGGCCCCGTCAGTCCACTCGGCCTATTCCACGTCGACCACCAGCTCCAGCGAAAATCATACTTCACATCCATACTCTGCAATGCACATCGCCCCGCTCCCCGTCGTCTCCAGTCGCGAAGCCGTCGAGGACGAGGAGGAGTGCCCCGTCTGTCTCGAGCCCCTTAGCTTCAGCTTCCGGCTGCCTGGTGAGAAGCCGCACATCGTCCCAGAATGTGGTCACGCACTTCACGAGGTATGCTCCAAACATCCTTAGCACTGTTATAACCGTCTTAATGCCTGCAAGGCGTGCTTCACCGCTGTCTACGGTCCACCACCCAATCAAGGGCGTTCCACTATCCCACGAAAATCCAACCTCGGAGTTTGCGGTGTATGTCGACGGCCTATGAAAGTTGGCGATGGCGATGGCGGAAAATCTAACAGTTCGTTGCATCCTTGTCTTCCGACAAACTCACTCAATATTCCCCAGAATTGGCTGCTCTTACCGGAATGGGTGATTCCAAGGCTGCCCCGTTATATCCGGGTCGTGACACCCCGACAACTCGCGCCCGTGGACAGGCGTCTTCGCATCCCTACAACCCCAATGACGATGACCCTATCGACCACACCGGGTCGGTGCGTTCGGGGACCAATGGCGAGCACTCTCAGTATGTCGTGGCGCCATCCATCCAGGTCCGACCAGAGTTCTCGTCCCTGACCCGGACAAACGATTTGAATCAGCCCCTCACATGCATAGTTGTTATCGAGCTGCCAGGGAAGCGGGTGGCAGGCAATGTCCCTGGCCCAGTGATGACCGACAACTACGCTAGAAGCGCTGGCAGCCATTCGCGACACGAAACCAACTCTGGACATTCGAGCCCACACCTTGATCACCCATCACAGACGCGTCAACGACATCAGCAACTTCCCCATCATGGCGAACAAGAGATGTCTCCGCGCCCATTCCAAAATCACTCATTAGCACCAGCACATGACCAGTTCGCCTCATCATCAAATGGGCATGATTCATATATACCTAATACCATCATTCACCATGAGGAGGACTCGCCATTCAACTCTATCACGGAAGACCTTAGGAACCGCATAATAGATTGGAAAGGACACCCACTCTCGGATCTCGGACCCTTACAGATGTACGATCTTCTTTCGGTCCGGAGAGACTCCGCTATCAGAGAGTTCTATGTCTACCTGTTTAAAGAGGCCATAATTTGCGTTGTGGAAGAGAAGAAACGCGGGTTGGGGCGTTTGCTATCGAATGCTTCCGGCTTTACAGACCCCGGGTCAACCATGTCAACAGCCAGCCAGTCCAAGGGCGTCTTACGGTTGAAGGGACGAATTTATGTCCGACATATCAAACACGTCACTGCTACATCCGCTGCTGGCGAGATGAGCCTCACAATCGACATGGAGGATGAACTTGCATCCTTCATCTTGATCTTCAAAGAGCGATCGTCGCTCGAATCATGGAAGAACAACATCCAGGCTCTCGTCAATATGTTCCAGGCTCAGAATGCCGCCCCTCAACCGCCGCCAGAGCCTGCGCGTGTTTTGAACATGGAGGAGTTTGGAGGAAGCCAGAAAGCGATGCGCATGCTGAGCGGCAGCACACAGACCACGGTCAGTACGGTGGACAGCCTCCTGAACGGCTCATCCCGATCCACCTTGTCCTCTTCTACATCACACGGCTCAATGCCTTCCCAACGGCATCAGATGACACACTCCAACAAACTCACCACGCTCGGAGAAGACGACGAACTCAGCAATTACGATTCGCCTACATCTCTGGTCACTCCGTACATGTCCTCGGGACCGTCCAATTCTCTCACACCACTCCCTCATCCACCCATTGACCTTATACTTGTTATTTCTATCCCTCCATCCACGGCCGTACCGAGTACTGCTCAGCTGAAGGTACGCGTCATTCGGGCGACACTTGACTTCATGCTTGCATCGCTATCGAAGAAGGACCGGTTGAGCTTGGTGACGTTTGAGGTTGGTCCTTCAGGGCGGGTTAGGAAGACCCCATTCTTGAGCCCTGGGAAGCCGCAAAGTCGTGCGAGGTTGGAGAAGTTCATCGACGAACTCGGAGTGAAACTGGATGAGACCCAGGATGAGTTTTTGGCCAGAGGGTCCAAAGATGAGAAGACTGACGTCGTGACGGCTGTAAATCATGGTTTGTCCTATATCCGCACTGCTTGGGTAAGAAGGTGAATGACTTTTTTTTAGGTCTCGACGTTGTGTTGCAGCGTAAGGCCCGCAACCCGACTTCAGGCATGATTCTAGTCAGCGATGCTGCTGATAGCACCCGACGTGCACAAATGGACCTTGTTCTCGCTAGAGCAGAGGCTGCGAACGTCCCAATCCACTCATTCGGTTACGGTCGATCGCATGACCCCGCGTCGCTTTGGCTGATGTCAAACCACACGAGTGGGACATACACTTTCGTCAAGGACTGGTATGACCTGCGGGATTGCGTTGCCGGATGCGTTGGTGGCATGATGTCGATCGGGTTGCTTAACATGAAGTTGCATATGAAAGTTGTCGATGGGCATCGCTTCCGGATCCGCAAAGTATCTGGCGGGCCATCTTCAATTCTTGCTTCTGACGGACAGAACGTCGATGTCGATGTCGGTGAACTTCGATACGGCGAGCGCAAGGAGATGCTCATTGAGCTTGAACTCGATAACACGGACATGCACAAGACTGCGCACTCACGCAACCCCCCAGGCCGATCTCTCAATGCTACGGATCAGTTCGTGCAAAGTATGGGCTTGGACTCGTTGTCCATTGATGATGCACCCGACTTCGCAGACGGGATGTTAGATCGCATGATCGACGAAGTTCCTGTCATCGAGGTCGACGGATCCTTCTTCGATCCAGCCGCCGCCAAAAATGTGACACGTCTTGCTCATCCCGTCCTACTCACCGTAACCCTTTTGCCCATGTCATCAAGCGCACCACGCCCACCGTCGACGGTATCTGACCCAGTAATTGTCCGTCGCCGCATGGAACTCCTCGCTTCAGACATGATTACGCGTGCTTTGGTTCTAGTTTCACGGAGGAACTTCCCTCAAGCCCAGAGAATTATGGGTGAAACCAAGCGGATATTGCAGACTGTACTCCAAACGATTTCTCGCTCACTTCCGCCACCGAATGCGAATGGTGGAACTGTCCGGAACCGAAAGGAGATTCTTACGTTATCTGCTGCTCGCGCTATGCAAGCCATCCTGCAAGACTTGCAGATCCTTTCTGAGGCATTGGAGGACAACGTGGAGCTCTTCGCTCACGATCAGCGCAACTTCGGTGCCCAACAGGTGTGCCTCTTTCTTTATTTTGTTTGCAGCGTTATAACTCGTGATCGGTTATTCAGGCTATGATTCTGCGTGACCAAAAGAGTTGGAGTGGCAGAAGCGCCACAGAGCGACTCTTTTGGACTACAGACAATTCAATTGAGCTGGTCTCTCGTAGTACTGATTGGGTTGCACGAGAGTAAAGTGTCCTCCCCTCGTCATTCATTATACCTTATATCTTGTCGCTCCATGCGCTATTTGTATGATCTTGCTGTTGGGCTGTCTCTCCTTCGCTTTTCTCTTCACTCTTCGCATCTGGCTCTCCCACCATAATCAGTTCTTTCCTTTCTGTCTTTCGGAGTCTTTTTTAGCTGTGTTATTTGGTTGTTACCTATTGTTTCTTTTTTACATGATGAAAGTATCTGCTCTTTCAATCCCATCTCGATTAGCATCACATCTTTCAGTCGAAACCTCGGTCGTCTCAAGATGTAAATATGGGGTTCCTGCATTGGACTACGTCGGAATGGGCGAATGTTTGAACCGAGGTTTGATCGAGGAAAGGTCGAGGGCTATGTATGGCTCTTGCTGCTGGAATGCGCTTTTCCCTTCGAATCGAAGACGTATAGCCTAGAGGGGTCATTGAGGGCTGAATTCCTGAAGCGTTTAGGAGGCGTGAGCAGAGGGCAAAAGTTGCCGCACGCTTGCCCGCAGCATTGTGATTACGTAACTCAGTATCGTGGCATTTGGGAAGCGCGTCGACTGTTGCGTTCAACAATCTCACTCTCCTTTCCCCAGTCCCCATGGCGGGCTTATCCCAACCGCGCCTTCGGAAGCAACCATCGCCGCAAACTGGCAACCTCGATCTTGATAATGTACAAGACGACGAGCACGTTGGCGAGGTGTATCAGAACCCCGTGAGCATCATGTTCAAGTCATAAGGACACGTCTAATTCAACATGTCCTTGACAGAAAAACCGGAGTCACATTGAACAACTCTTGGAAACAACCAAGGGCAGTGTGATTGTTGTTTCAATCCTCACGGCGCTAGCATTCGCCCTGCGGTTCTATAAGATTAATCACCCAGACCAGGTTGTGTAAGTTGGGAGCTCCGTTTCTCAACTCTTACCATATTAATCGGCCCTCCTTCCCCAAATAGCTTCGATGAAGTTCACTTTGGCAAGTTCGCATCGTATTACATCCTACGCGAGTATTACTTCGATGTCCACCCACCATTCGCAAAACTACTATTCGGGCTCGCTGGCTGGTTCGTCGGCTTTGATGGACGTTTCCAATTCGAAAATATCGGCGACAGCTATACTGCAGCCCACGTCCCTTATGTTGGAATGAGGGCACTTCCAGCCATCCTCGGTAGTCTGACTGTTCCCATCGTCTACGCGATTATGAAGGAGAGTGGCTATTCCACTGTCATTGCAGCTTTCTCTGCGTCTCTCATTCTGTTCGGTACGCTCGTCGTGTTATCGTTGAAGCTCATGCGCTGATATCCTGGGCAGATAATGCCCATGTTACCCAATCACGTCTAATTCTGCTTGATGCAACTCTCATCTTCTTTATGGCACTCACCATCTACTCATACATCCGCTTCCGCAAGCTTCGCTATCTGTAAGCCGTAAATCATCAATTGATTAATTGAGTATTTCTTTGACATTTGCTTCAGCGAATTCTCAACGGAATGGTGGACATGGCTCATTGCTACAGGAGCATTCATGGCTTGCACATGGGGCTCCAAAGTCAACGGTATTCTGACTGTTTTCACGATTGGGATTGCCGTCTTAATTGACCTCTGGGACATCCTCGATGTCAAGAAGAACCCCTCGATGGTAAGAATGAGCTCCTACTCTTTCGTTCCCTGCTGACACAAGTACAGGATGTGTTTTGGAAGCACTTCATGGCACGAGCAATCGGCTTGATTGTCGTACCATTTATCCTCTATTTATCATTCTTCTACGTTCACTTCGCGGTCCTCATCCATTCTGGCCCTGGCGACACATTTATGAGCCCTGCCTTCCAAGAGACGCTACTGGGCAATGAGATGCTCCTGAACAGTCATGGTAAATCGATTTACATGTTCCCAATGATATGGGACGTAGTGACGATTGCCACCCAGAAATTCGCTACTACGATACAATCCTTATGCGGCACAAGGATTCAAAAGTCTTTTTGCATTCACATGTGGAGAGATATCCATTGACCTACGAAGATGGACGTGTCAGCAGTCAAGGTGCGTGTGCCTCTTATATCTTGTGATCATATCTGAATTTTCATTTCTGCAGGTCAACAAGTTACAGGATATGGTCACAATGATACGAACAACTATTGGCAAATCATTCCTACCAAAGCTCTCCCGGAGACAGGTCGTGGCCGCATCGTCCGCCATAATGATGTTATTCAACTTTTGCATGTCAACACCAAGAGCCACCTCCTCACTCACGATGTCGCTTCCCCTCTGATGCCCACCAACCAAGAATTCACAACATGGCCAAAGGATGACCACTCGAGGCACAACGACACTCTCTTCCAAGTTGTTCTTACTGAGGGCCATGATGGTCAGGCTTGGAAGAGCAAGTCAGGTTACTTCAGGCTCGTTCATGTTCCCACCAAGGTCTCGATGTGGACACACCCCAAACAGCTTCCCGACTGGGCATTCAAGCAACAGGAGATTAATGGCAATAAGAACCCCACAGAAAAGACCGCTACTTGGTTTGTCGACGAAATTGTCTTCGGCGAAGGTGAGTTGATTTGTTGGCTTCGTCCACCATATAATAACAACTACTTTCCATGTAGATGGTGAGGATCCAAAGGACCGTTCAGACAAATTGCCTGCCAAGGAACCCAAGAGCATGAATTTCTTTAAGAAGTTTGCCGAACTGCAACTCTTGATGCTGCAGCATAATGCTGGACTAACAGCGTCGCATCCTTATGCGAGTAGCCCGATCAACTGGCCATTCCTACTCACTGGTATCAGTTTCTGGACGGAGAGCGAGAACCAGAGACAAATCTATCTCATAGGTAATCTCATCGGCTGGTGGACATGTGTCGTGGCGTTATCTATCTATGTCGGTATCCTCGGCGCAGATCTTCTGGCAAGACGTCGTGGAATGGATCCCATCCCTGACCGTATGTGAATGCTATTCCTTCCGTGAGCTGTGGCTCAAATTTCGTGTCTAGCCGCACGTAACAGACTTTGGAACAACACTGGTTTCTTCTTCCTTGTTTGGGGAGTTCACTATGCACCGTTTTTCCTGATGAACCGCCAGTTGTTCATTCATCATTATCTTCCTTCCCACCTGGCATCCGCCTTGATCGCCGGTGCAGTGTTGAATTTTGTTCTCACTGACAGTGTGAACTACCCGATATCGATTCGCGGCCCAGCCCTCCGTCGTTCCCATACTCGCCAATATTCTGATATTGGTTTGAAGGGACCCTTCATCTTGGTGGTGTTTAGCATCCTCTTATTCGCCATGTTCGTGTTTATGGCACCGTTGACTTATGGCACACCTGGGTGAGACGTCTGTCAATTCTTTTCTCCGATATTGGAGCTCATCTTTCGCTTCGCAGACTGGATGGCGATGAGGTGAACAGGAAACGGTTACTTGCGACGTGGACTTTGCACTTCGCAGCTAAAAAGACTACAGCCTGATGGGAGGGAGGATGTATTGATCTGGTACTTTGTTAGGATAATTAATATTGGAGTATTGGGTGGTCTTGTAAATAGGATTTTGCTGTTGTCGCAGACGAGAGTTGGGAAACACAGAATTGCAAAGTTGATCCAAATGAGGAACTGCGCAAGCGGCGCGGCCTTGTGGCCTCCACACCGTTCAACGTTCAACGTTCAACACCGAACGTCCGTCCATTAGTCCACCGTCAAAAGTGATTTTTCGCCATAACGACTATGTTTAATGCTCCAAGGCCTGCGCAGAGATATGCAGGCACGTCGTCAGCGGTTGGTTTCGGTGGAAGCTTCGTGGACGAGAACCCGTTGGCCAACTCCGTCTACGATGATGGACTCGATCCCTGGAGTGCTGCGCCCAGCCCTACACCAACTCCCATACCTCATGGACCCTCTTCCGTCTTCAGTTCGGTCATTGGTGCGTTCTGGCCTTATATCTTGAACCGGAGAATCACACTGATGATTGTGTGCAACGCCCAGCGGATGCCACAGTGCCTGCCATCTACAATGCATCCTTTAATGCAGTAGACCCGGACAATTTAGGAGAGACGTCTGTGAACTCTTTGTCGCGCGTCTTGAGCACGTCGTCTCTACCAGCTGCCACCATCGACAAAGTACGCTGCAGTTCATCAATCAGCCTAAGCTTTCCAACTGAGTCGTATCATTCCAGATTGTCAACCTCGTCAGCACCCGTCCACGGGTTTCCAAGCTCGAGTTCTTCGTCGCATTAGCACTCGTTGCACTTGCGCAATCTGGAAAAGGTGGGCATTGCGTTGTCACCACGAAATATCCTTATGGGCTCATAAGAAACAAACAGATGTGAGCATCGAACAGGTCGCGGCATTATCATCGCAAAACACTCTTCCAGAGCCGACCCTCGATCTTGCTAGACTGCAGCCGTCCACTTCAGCTTTTGTACCGACTCAAAGTTATCGACAGGACAGTGCCCAGACAATTCGTGCTCCCGCCCCGGCGTATTCTTCTGAAGATCCTTGGAATACTGGTCCTCGGTTTGGAGCTCCACCAGGCAGTGGCTTTGACAACTCCAGAGGCAGCTTGATCAACGGAGGAGCGTCGAATGTAGCTGGAACGGGACTGCCCAAGGATTGGTGGAAGAGACGGGAAGTTGTAAGAGTGAACATACTTGGTCCACAAGGGTTCATTCTGAATCGGTATATGGTGTATGAAGTTGCTACCGACGTGCGTGGTTATTTCGACCAATTTGGCTTATTCTGACAGTACCCAACAGAGAGGCCCTCCAGTGCCTCGGCGGTACTCAGAGTTTGTGTTTCTATGGGACTGCTTGACGCGACGATACCCGTTCCGCCTGTTTCCAGCATTGCCTCCCAAGCGACTCGGGCGTGAGTTCCAATGGTTGATTTTCACCATGTATGGATCTTGATAAGCTGTCTCTAGCCGATGAGCATTTCCTGGAGCAGAGAAAGTTACTCACACCACATATGTGTGCTGAACTTTTACTAATTACTGACTTTCAGGAAAGGCCTTGCAAGATCTCTCAATTTTGTGGTGTAGGAAACTCAAGACTTGTCAACATACTTCTGCTAACACGTCTGCAGAAACCACCCCATTATCAAAGATGACGGTTTATTGGCTGTTTTTTTGACGGAACCATCCTTCGAAACTTGGCGGAAACATACGCCCGTTTCTTTGGATGAAGAATCTGTTTCCAAGCGTGTTGATCGAGTCGAGGAAATGGGCATTCCTAGCGACCTGGAGGACAAGCTCGCGTGCGTTGCATCGGTCTCATTCGATCTTTCGAGTTCATCATATCACTATCTAACAACAACAGAATTATTCGCGGCAAATTGAATCCTTTGATCGAGCAATGGCAGAGAATATGTATCCTCTCTGAGCGGATCATAAAGAGACGAGAAGCAGCTGCGGTACGGTCACCTCCAGCCTTCCGACGAGCCTACCTGCCGACTCACTTCTCGTTTCATAACTTTTCCTCGTCTCCTCCCCCCTCTCCCCTCTCCATTGCGGCCTCCTCTTCATCCATCATGTCCTCATCATCGCTGGCCGATTCTGCCTTCGGCTTACGAACCGATCGCACCTCACAACAGGGCGATCTATCGAGACTTACCAACACACTTCGGGCTGTGATCGAAGTGAATGAGCACTGTTGGAGAGGTGACGACTGCGAACTATCCAATGGAGTCCGTCTAGGTTTAGAGCAGGTTGCTGAGCATACACAGAGGCATTCTGAACTGTCCGAGACGAGGGTGCGTATCATTAACGTTTACTGGTTCAGCCCATCCCAACGGTGACTGCAGACGCGGGCCTTGTTTGACACAACTCTCGAATCTATCAAAGTAAGCTCTCCTTCCAAACTCCAAAGCGACTTTTAATGTCCCACACAGTCCCAACGAGATCTCTATATCGCTACCCGTGATCTGTTTATCCGCCATGATCGTCTCTCCATCGATCAGGTGGAACGACTAAAGAAGAGGGTTGACGCTAACTCGCTGAAGCTGGATGGTATCCGTGCTGCTCAGAAAGAGGGCTGGGAGGAAGAAGTCGAGCGGTTCACTGGGCTCATCGAGAAGGACCAGGCTACAATCGCTGCCCAGCTCAGCCGTCGTGTTTTCATTCGTGCCTCGTGAGTTGTTACCAGGCTACAACCTGATTAACATTCTTATCAGTTGCCTTCAGACTGTGGCATGAACTCCGCGTGGTCCTACACAACCACGAGAATGCACTCCTTACTCAGTTGGTACAGAAGTTCTCCCGTGAGGAACATGATTTCGCAGAAAACGTCCTGCGTAATTGGGTCTCGCTTGGAGAAGCGGTTGAAGGGATGCCTTACGAATGAGTTTCTTGCACCACATATTTTAAATAATGACAGTTTACGATTTCTAACGTTACCATTATCTGGATTTTTTATGTGCAACTTTTACTATGACTTTCACCATGTCAAACGTTGACTTTGTGAGCGCATTTGGGAGATCTATTTCTTCGTCGACATAGTGGAACAAGTAGATCAAAAGTCAAATCTGCACTCCATCCAATGACGTCCAAAGGTGCCCAGCAAGTTCAATCCACCTCCACTTGAGTGTTCATAATGAATCCACGATCATGCTGTAGGGAGTTGTTGGAGAAGATAGCCAAGCCGCTGTCCCGCTGTTAAGTTGTACATCTCCTCCAGAGGCCATGAAGCGAACTAGGATCTTTAAACGCACGAAAGACAACGTCGTCGACAAACAATTGGGTGAGCTACAAAAATTTCCGTCTTTGGCGAATCAGAGCACGTCTTCGAATTCGCCCATGGGTTGATGTATTGTACGAGTACACATAAGATAGTCTGTTTGCTACGAATAGTGCAATAAAAGTACCGTAGTAGAGAGCTGAACCGGTTGAGAAAGATTAGAATATATAAATTCAAGACGTGTCGAATCTCTAAGAGATGCTGTAGAACTAACTGTTCCGAGCCAATCTTCGTAACCCATATCACCTCCAAACCCAAAATAGCGTAAGCTCCCTATTCAATAGCTTTCTAAAACCAGCGATGTCCTTGTGATGTGGGTACCTTTCCTTGCCATCCCGAGCGAGAACTGCGCGAGCTTTAACCAACGATGCCCCGAAAGTCCTTGGCACATCACCAGCTGCTGGCTTCACCCGTGACTCCAACATCTTTGCAAGTAGCCCATCGTCCGTTTTGCATGGCCCGATCGACAAATTCTCCAGACAAGGAAGGAGGTACTCCGTTTGAGAAATGGCACCTTGGTCAGGTTGGGCTGTCGGGTACGTGAGGAGGCTGATCATCCGGTTGTTCGCCGCCGCAATGACGTGGAGTTCCCGAACCGACTGCAGACATGGCAACGTGAGGTAACTGATGAGGCCGTCCTGGTTGAGATACCTGTCATGTAAACGGAGTTTGTCGAGCGAGCAGCGGGAGCGGATGAAGAAACGTTCAAAGGCATATATATCGTGTCGTGTGTGCACTCGTCTGTGACTCACGGTAAGACTGCGCAAGGCGGGAAAGTTGAAATGCTCCAAGAATTTTCCGATGTCGATAATGTAGATAGTGACATTTAGGTTCAGCAGGTTTGGTAGACGGGGTATCATTGTAGCTAGAGGTGTCTCAACCTCGCACGGTTTCTTGCAATCCAGGGTGAAATCCACGAGCTGTTGGCAGCAACTGAGGACCGAAATGCAATCGGCCAGGTGAAGATGACACAAAATCTCAAGGCGAGTAAGCTGATGCAAAGGGATAGCCAAGAATGTCGAAGGGATATTGTTGCGGCTCTGCCAAGTCAGACTCCGGAGACCCACCATCTTCTGAATGGCGAGGGGGACATTTTCATGCTCTTCCATCGGCTCATCCCCGACGTCGTCAAAGCAAATAGTGACATCAAGACTTTCCAGTAACAAAGGTGGTTTCTTCATCTGGGCAAAAGTCGTCGCAAGGCCTTTATCCATCTTGATAGTGAGCGTTTTCCACCGTCCGACATGTTCCAAAAGTCCACGCAGAATTCGTGTCGAGTTCACCATCGGCTTTACCTCCAGTGTAAGTGGGCGTGGGTTTGAGCGATGGAAGTACATCGACATGATCCTTTCGTGTGCGAAGAGCTTGCCATCGGTGCGGACAGAGGAGAAGGAAGACCAGAGTTCCGTGGTGGAAAGGGCAATGCGCCGCCAGTAGCGGCAGATTCTGCAGAGAACTAGAGGTGCTTCACGCCGGCTGCTGCGAAGGGGCAGTCCATCAGGAAGACAAAGGACAAATATCTCGCTAAAAATCTCGACGGGGAGTGTATTGACGTGGGTAGAGAAGAGGATCGGCGTTGCGCTAGATATGGTGTCGCTCGTACTCCTCTCGGAGGCTTCCAATTCGCGCATTGGCACGAGTTCTAGGAGGACTGCACTGGAACTTGGTTCGCCATACGAGATAGTGGTCTTGGGTCCAGTGGAAGCGGCGGCGGGGAGGACGTTAAAGATGCAGGCGTTCCCAAGTGTTTCCGCGTCTGTCTCTGCGAGTCGCGAGCTTGGTTCCTTTGGTTCGGAGAAAATAGCTGCGACTACGCGTCTTTTCTTGCGTCGCTTCCTTGGGACTCCACGTCCGAAGGCATGGTCGTCGTCGACGGTGAGAGAGTATTCCGAGTCGTCCATCAACGTGCCAACGTTGTAGATAACAAAGAGCGGTATATATTTATCGCTGTAAACTTCTCGCAGATATGAATCCGTTGAAACTAGAGCGAACCAACGTTCATCGAGGTTTCGCACAAATGGGAGTTGAGGTTTTGTAAGAAGAGTTACCGTGACGGTCAGGGCGGTCGGCGAGCTCGATAGCCTCCCAAACAACGACGCGCAAACAACCGCCGGGCATAAGGCCGAAAACGACAAGCATCGTTACTAGTAGTATTAATACTAGCTTGTTACGGGCTAAAAGTGAAACAACGAAACGGTCCTCAGGCCGCACATCGAGCTTTAATATTTTAAAAAGCTCAAAGGGAACGCACGACCGCGGCTGTGCGCCTATCGGGGGACCATAATGATATATATAAAAACAGGGTTAGAACACCGCGCGAGTTCCCTCAGGAAGCAGCTGGTCTCCTTCCCGTCATCACCAAGGCTATCAATGCACCCCGCCGTATTCCTGAGCATCTTTACGCTTGCCGCAGGACCGGCCCTCGCGTTACCTCTGGAGGACCCAAACCCACAATCCTTCGCTGTCCGTTCGAACGGACTCCGTTCCAGCGCTGCGGATGATCTTGCTTCTCGTGCCCTTCGTGCCCTCACATGGCCCTTATCATCTAAGAAGACGAAAGCGCCAGATAATGTGTGCGTGGCTTAGAACGGGACATTAGAAAAATAAATGGTGCTCATACCTTGCTGCGCAGATGTAAGAAGACATGGCAATCGCGACAAACGACAGGGGAGGAGTCATGTGAAGGGCGCGGGATGGAGGTTTAACGGCCAGTGCCTGCTGCGCAAGGACATGGAGAAGTATAAAACGGAGAAGGGCATTTGTCACTTTACATGGTTCAGGACGGCGGAGATAGACAGGCAAAAGAAGTTGGATGCAGGGAATATGCTGGTGGCAGGGGAGCGCCCAAGTCTGGGGCATAATGACAGTCGAGACGGCTATGGTTACAACGTTGAGCATTTCTTAGCATAAAGCGAAATGCATCCGAATGTGAATTTCACAATCGTTGAGCTTGCAAGTCGGAGAACCTGCGAAACTTGTTTTTTTCATTCCTGTTTACATGCGCCAGGAATTTTGTTTATTCACGACCTGTTGTTTGCAAGGCACTTTGGTGTCGGTGGCCAAAGTACCTGAGGCCCCGACAACTTTTTGGAATCAAGATCCCAAATCATCCCATACCCAATCTGGTCTCTGACCTGGCTCATCGGCCCTGGCACTCTACCTCGAATGACGAGATAGGAGATGCTCAGACCTTGCCGCAAGCCATCTACCGTCAACCCGACACGCAGCCTCTTGAGTGAACTTAGATAAAACTGGCTCGCTTCGCAATAAATCAAGACAAGCCGTTCAAGGCTTGGGCTGGCTTTCAACAAGCACAAGAACGTCGCCACTTCGGTGCCATCAGCGCTGTACCTCCATCGTGGTTCGATGACTGCGAGATGGGCGAGGTATGGTAGCTCGGAGACGGTGCGGATGAAGGCGTCGTCAATCAAGGGGCCGTCTAGGACGAGACGGCGGAGGGCATTCCAGTCTGGCCAAAATGGATGGGGCCGGAAGAGTTGCATGGGGGAGTACCCAGTGCGCGTAAAGTCTTCGAGGTACGCGCAATGCTCCAGTGCCAGACGGATTGCAGCGGAGCTATCGAGGACGTTCCCGGGAATGTCGAGCGCCAGGCGTCGGAGCCCCTGACTCATGTCGAACAAGAGTTCGGCGACAAGTGTGTCCGTGTTGGGGATGTATCTGAGCCATAGCGCTCTGGAACGGCTGCGAAGGGTGGGCGAAGTTTGAAGAAGCAGTTCCAGCTCTCGCTGGGTTAAGACGACGATGGATGAGTAGAGATGCGGTACAGAGATGAGGAAGAAAGTGCGGTCTGCGAGACAGAGCTGGCAGAGGGCATGGAGAACATCTTTTGTGTGGCCGAATTGGAGAGCGTATTCGGGGGTAGTAAGTGCGATAACGATCTCCTGGACCAGCTCAACGGGGAGATGCATGCTGAAATCTCAATGCTGATGGCACAATGGCAGATGGAGATGGAGGCACAGTGATCGCAGCTGATCGTAGCGATCGGGAATATCGGACCGGCTCGGCCTGTCACGTGCTCCTCAAGAAATTACTTTTGTCCGAGGGGCGGAGCATTGTCTAAGCTTTCACCTCGACGAAACCTCGCAGATTTCACTAATCCCTGGTTCCGTTTCGTTATATTCCCGCGCAGGCGCCTTTCAAAGCCATCAGCCAGCTGCGCCATCTGATATCCTCCATCTGGCTTCCCTTCATTACTAATTCCATCCTTTTTCCCATTTGACACCCATCTTACTCGATCCCAATTACGCTCACACGCCCTGTTCCTGTTTACCCACCCCCATGTCTAGGCTCTTCACTAATCTCTGGGCTGGTTCCCCGCTCTCTTCCTCTTTCTCCCAGGACCCAAGTTCCTCTCAATCCCTGCTCATGGACGCCACCAAGGAAACCAAGGAAGGCGCACTCGATGAGCGCTTGTCTGACAAGTGCGAGCTTAGGATCGAGGGAATGACGTGCGGGTCTTGTGTAGAGGTCAGTATTACTGCCGACTGTGATCTAAACGAGAACCTACTATTCAACAGGCCATCGAGGGCATGCTGCGAGAGCAGAAAGGCATCCACTCTATCAAAGTCGCTCTTCTTGCGGAACGCGGTGTCATTGAATACGATCCGGCTGAATGGACGGTTGATAAACTAATTAACGTATGTCTCTCTTTTGCGCAGCAGGTCCCCATGTATTGACCAATTTCGTTACAGGAAATATCCGACATCGGCTTCGACGCCACTCTGATACCTCCCGTCCGCGCCGACACAGTCACTCTCCGAATATATGGCATGACATGCCCAACGTGTACTTCTCCAATAGAGTCCGGGCTCTCTTCAGTGCCAGGGATAACATCCGTGGCCATCTCCCTCACGACAGGAACGTGTATAGTCCACTTCGACCGTGCGATGATTGGACCTCGTGAGATGGTGGAACGAATTGAAGACATGGGTTTCAACGCCATGTTATCCGATCAGGAGGATGCTACCCAACTGCAATCTCTTCAACGCACCAAGGAAGTGTTGGAATGGCGGTCCCGCTTCCTCTGGAGTCTTACGTTTGCGCTTCCAGTTTTCTTCATATCCATGATCGGCATGCGAATACCCCATATGAAAAGCTTCCTGTCTTGCCATTTATTCCGCGGTATCTATCTGGGCGACGTTCTTCAACTAATTCTAACTACGCCTGCGCAATTCTGGGTTGGCGCCAAGTTTTATCGCAGTGCTTATAAGTCTCTTCGGCATGGAACCGCAACAATGGACGTCCTTGTCATGCTTGGTACCTCTGCCGCATACTTCTACTCACTTTTCGTCTTAGCATCTGCCATGTTCAACACCACACCCCATTACCGCCCCCTCCTCTTCTTCGAGACGAGCACGATGTTGCTCACATTCGTCTCGCTTGGACGGTACCTCGAGAACAAGGCCAAGGGAAAGACCAGCGCTGCCCTCACGGATCTCATGTCCCTTTCTCCATCCATGGCCACGATCTACACAGACGCCCCCGCTTGCACGCGAGAAAAGAAGATCGCCACAGAACTCGTTGAAGTCGGTGATACCGTCAAGCTTGTCCCCGGTGACAAAATCCCTGCGGATGGCACCGTCATCCGGGGTACATCTAGTGTTGACGAGAGTGCCATCACGGGTGAGGCTGCGCCTGTGCTCAAGCAAATTGGAGATACGGTCATTGGGGGAACAGTGAACGGCCTCGGCACCTTTGACATGCTTGTCACGCGTGCCGGAAAGGACACGGCTCTAGCGCAAATTGTACGCCTTGTCGAGGAAGCTCAGACTTCCAAAGCACCCATTCAAGCGTTCGCCGATCGTGTGGCTGGGTTCTTTGTACCTACCGTCGTCTCACTAGCCGCCATCACCTTCATCGGCTGGGTCGTTCTCTCCAGTCTTCTGAGCGAAGACAGCCTCCCGAAGATGTTCCACAAACACGGGGCCAGCAAGCTCGCCGTGTGTTTGCAAATGTGCATCAGCGTCGTCGTCGTCGCGTGCCCGTGTGCGCTGGGACTCGCGACCCCCACCGCCATCATGGTCGGTACGGGGATGGGTGCGAAGAACGGGATCCTCATTAAAGGTGGACGGGCCCTGGAGGCGAGTAAGGGTATCAAGCGGATCGTAGTGGACAAGACGGGGACGGTGACTGTCGGAAAACTCAGCGTTGTCGGAATGCATTGGGTCCCGAGTCTGGGGGAGGATCATCTCCACGTCGATGGCGAGGAGGTGTACGCTGGTGATGCTGAGCTTGAATGTGTTTGTGCCGACGGCAAGACAAGTCGACGAGAGGTCGTCTCCATGCTCAGCTCTATCGAGGCGAAATCGGAGCATCCCCTTGCGAAAGCGATCGCGGTATATGGTAAAGACCTCTTGGGCACGAGTGGTCCAGAGACCACAGTTGAGGCATTCGAGAGTGTGACGGGTGCTGGCGTCAAGGCGCTCGTCACATGCAACGGCCATAAATACACTTTGCTTGTCGGCAACGCGCGATTCGCAACACATTCGGATGCAAGTTTCATCCCAAGTTCTTTGTCGATCTACGAAGAGCAGGAGACGAAAATCGGGCGGACGATCATCTTCGTTTCACTCCTTCCCCATGCAACAGCGTCGCTTCCACTTCCAATACTGGCGGTCTCATTGTCGGATTCTCCAAAGCCTTCAAGTCGATACGCAATCAAAGCCCTACATGCGATGGGGATTGAGGTGAACATGATGACAGGAGACGGGAAGGCAACTGCGTTGGCGATTGCGAAGCAGGTAGGGATCAGGCCAGAGGGTGTGTGGGCTGGGATGAGTCCTGGTGGTAAGGCATCCATGATCACAGAGTTGATTGAGAAACATGGTGAAGGTGTTGCAATGGTGCGTCGTTCTTCCCTTCCTCACTCATTTCTGAACGAAAGGCTAACCCAATCCATCACAGGTGGGAGACGGAATAAACGACTCTCCGGCCCTTGTTGCAGCAACAGTAGGAATCGCCCTTTCCTCAGGCACTTCCGTAGCCGTCGAAGCCGCCGACATCGTCCTCATGCGCTCCGACCTCCTCGACGTCGTCGCAGCCCTCCACCTATCCCGCCAAATTTTCGCAGTGATCAGACGCAACCTCATCTGGGCATGCGTGTACAACGTGCTCGGAATCCCGCTCGCCATGGGGTTCTTCCTTCCATTCGGACTCTACATGCACCCCATGCTTGCAGGTGCGGCGATGGCGTTCTCGAGCGTCAGCGTCGTCACGAGCTCGCTGACGCTGAAATGGTGGAAGCGCCCTGCGGAGAGCATCATGCCCGGCGAGGATGTCCCTGGCGAGACGGGCAGTGGTGTGGGGTGGACTGGGATGTTCATGGATAGCGCGGGGTCGGCATTGGATAGTGTGCGTGGCATTGTCAGTGGGCGCAGGGGAGAGGGATATACACAGTTACCACTAGAGATGAGCCCTCCCTTGGGTTCGGAGCGGGTTTGATTGGCTTTCTATGGTTATTTATTCGGTTTTCTTATGATGGACTCGATTGTAATACATCCTTGTGTCTGTTCTGATAGTCGCAACAGTGGAAAATCTTACTTACGGCGTCGTAAATCAGTACTGGGGATATACTAGGGTTTGTGTTTTTTGATTCAGCCTACAGCTCCTTTACGTGGCGCAGAATCCGGATAAGTCGACCATGTGCCATCGAAATAAATTCCGCAGATAAAAACATACAAATGCCAGATAGTATCCTACACCACACCACACCGCCATCCCACCATACACACCCTCCTATACCCTCCCCCAAAAAAAAAAATTCTCCTGCTTACTCCGGCTCATCACACAGCGCGGCCAAGAACGTCTCGAGATCCTTCATTGGGATCTCCAAAACGCTCGCATCAAACGACTGGTGCTTCAGCTCCGTATTACACTTCGCCGTCGCAGCCTGGAACGCCGATCCGAAATGACTGCGGCACAACAAAAGGAGAAAAAAACGAACACGTCAATCAACCCGCTCCATAAAACACAAAAAACACAAAAACGAAAAGATAAAGAGCAACGTGAAAAAAACAAACACTCACTTCTTCGTAACATCCCCAAACTCCAACGCCGCCATAACGCCCACAATCATATACGTATCCCTCCCCTCATTCAAGCACGCCACCACAAACGGCAAGCTCCCTCTTTTCGACCTCGCGCTCCCTCCCACACCCACGCCCACGCCCACCGGGACCCTGTCGCGCAGTGCATCCACAAGCCACAATGCGAGGCGCGCGAGGACGCCGGGGTGTGCGAAGAGCGCGAGGTCGGGGCCTTGCCGGAGGACGACGACGCGGTGCGTGCGCAGGGTGCGGATGTCCTGCTTGTCGATGATGGATGTGCCTTGGCGGATGATGGCGCGGTGGAGGGACATGGAGAGGGAGAGGGCGTCGCGGAGGGGTGCGATGCTGGGTTTTTTATTCGTTTGGGTTTTAGATGTTTGTATATTGTGGATGTGGGAAGGGAGGGGAGGGGACTCACTCGTCTAGCGCGTCGAACGCTGTCCAGAAATTCTTAACCCACCATTCGACCTCCTGTTTCTTCACGACAGCGCCATCTTGCTCTTCCTCGCCCTCTTTCACCTTGTTGGCAGCCGCACCGGCGTTTCCACCACCACTACCACCACCGGCATTCTCAGGTCTCTTATCTCGTCCACCACCCTCATCACCCCTTCTCCTCGTCCCTTCCCTTCCCGCTCCAGCCTCCCACACTCTCCCACCACCAAACCACTCTCCTCCATTCCTCGAGCCCTCCACCTCCACCTCCATCCGCACGCCACCAGCGACATCCAGCAGGGCACCGATGCCCTCTACGGCATCGGCAGCGGAGAGCGGCTGTGAGCGGTAGCCGTAGCACCGCATGAAGGAGGGGTAGGAAAGCTCGACGAGCCCGTATTCCGGCGCGATGTCGTTGAGTTTCTGGAGGAGATCCTTTTTGAGGTCCAGGTCCATGTGTGGGTAGGGTTGTTGGGTCTGGAGAATAGAGAACCTGTGGTTGAACGTCAGAATGAACAGCGAGACATTGGGAAGTGAGGATATTTACCCCATTTTCGCTAACAACCCCGTTAGGCGCTTTCGCCCTCGTTCTTTCCATATCCCCAGCTTGCTGGCAACATAGCTGGAGTGGAACATCGCATCGTAGAGTGTCCAATGTCGGAACAGCATGAATCGCAGTTCGTCTGTCGCACGAACACTGGTATCATCTGGGTTGAGGGATATCAGGGAGCCGTTGCCTCCGTTGGGCGGTGGGGGGTTGAGCCGCGAGACTTCGTCGTAGTATATGGAGTGGTAAGTGTCGTAAGAATCTCGGGATATCCGAGATGTGATGTATTGGTATGTGAGTCCCAATATTGCAAACCTAAACGCGTCATTTTTGGTCATTACGAGATCGAGCGAGACACTGAGAGAACACCCACCAAAGTAAATCGTTATCAACACGCTCAAGGACGGTGGCAAGGATGTAAATAGTGCCGGATGCACTTTGTCCGTGGTACGAGCCGGTCTGATAATATTTGTGCAATCGAGCCTGATGTTCATCGTATTCGTCGCGCGACATTCGAGGTGCTCGCTGTTTCGGGATATATAAGGTCCTCCAAGGCATCCGAGAATTCCGAACAGACGTACCTCTCGTTCCACCCGCCGTCGTTTGCTGGGCTTGCCATCCCCATCGCCCAACGAGCGGCGTTTCCCTGACGCCATCCCACCATCCTCATAATCCTCCTCCTCGTCACTCCGTTCAGGCTCGTCCTCATCAGAGTAGAAATCCGAGTCTTCATCATCCGATTCAACTTGCGGTTCGAACTGCATAAGCATAAATTATGAGGATCGCGTCCACCATTTAACAAGTTCAGATCATAACGCACGGTAGTGGCTTCAAAGCTCTTCCCAACATCCACTATCTTCTCCGCACTGCCGTCATCCCAAAAGATGATGCGGTCGCCCATGTCGCCGCCCAAGAAGATATTGTACAGATTGAGGGGCCGCGACGAGTCGATGATGTGGATGTCCAGCTTCGAAGTGAAGTCTCCGAAATACGTGTTGATGTCCTGCAGCGCGCCGAGGTTGATCATAATGAGCGTATGCAGCTGGATTCGATCTCAGCCCGGAGGTACAAGACAAGACACACACGGAACGCACCTCGGTGTATGGAGCCAAATCATCCTTGAGGTTCTCCAAGTCAAAGTACCCAGAGAGGGGAATGATGCGGTGGATCACGTCGTCCTGGCCGAGGAGGTCGCTGAGCATGCGGGCAGCGCAGAGGGCGTCGACGTCGGTGAGGACGAGGATGATGACGGACGAGGCTGCGGTGAGGGGCGAGGAGCGGTACTTTGCTAAAATTTTAGCATAGGTCTCTCCATACGACGGCCGTGTCCCGCTCCCAAGCTGTGGCGGTGGAATCCACACCATCGTTCAAGGTTTTTGGTGAAATAAACAAGACGCGTCTGGGGCAAAATCGCGTGACGTCACGTACCATTGTCACGTATCTCGATCTGAGGTTTCCCACGATACCTCTCCATTGAATTCAACCTACTATATGGCGACTCACATTGGCAGCGTCTTTCTCGGAGACTTTCAGCGCCATCGCATCCTCTCGTCGTCCAGTGCAACTCCGCCCTCCTCGCCTCCCCCATCCTCTCCGCCCTCCTCCATCTCTGCCTTCTTTCCCCACCCAATGCCTGCCAACCATCATGATCCCACTCCCCCAAAGCCACCCCCGCACCCGACCATCGACCCCGAGCTCGCGCTCGATCTCCGGCTACGCTGGCTCGAGGCCATCTTGCTCGGCGTCAAGCAGGATTATTCCTCTGCACGGGACAGGAAGGGGAAGGAGAGGGAGAAACCATATGAGCTGAGCCACGGGGAGACGCTGTGTCGGATAACGGAGGACCTCCAGAGGAGGCTGGATGCTGTTGTTGAGGGGAATGATGGCCTCAAGCGGTTCATGAGCCAATGTTCGTACGGCCCTCACGTTCACCTCTCAGAACTCCCTAACAAATGTGTTCTTGAACCAGACGACCAGCATGCCCACCTGCTCACTCCCGCCTTTGCGCTGTCGGGCACGCTCCCCGACCCCCCCTCATACGAGAACATGTCGCCGGAGCAGCTTGAGGCTTTTCTGACAGAAATGGAGCCTGATATACGCGCCGCCGATCGTGATATGCGAGAGATTGAGCTCCTGGAGCAAAAGGGCGTAACTGGCGCTGGAAAACTTGCAGGTATGGGCCTCGAAGTTACGTCCCCGTTCCCTCATCTTATTTTTTTGGAAGATTACGAGTATCTGCAACCACGACTAGACGCGCTGCTCAAGGAGCATCGACAAGACCTTGAACTTGCTGCGTCGTTGGAAAAGCGGGTGGCAGGGCTTATAGAACGGCATGCGACGCAGGTGCGTGTCATCTTTCACGCCGGGGAGTGTTGTTTTCATGCATTGGTGCTGGATGTAGGTGGATGCATTGTCCGAGCTCTTTGTAGAGTGGGATGATACTATCACTTTGGCAGAAAGCAAGGTGACGAAGCTTGAGCGAGAGCGCGAGGAACGACGTCGTTTGGGTCTTGAATATTAAGGCTGGATACAAACTTTTAATTGCTTATCGTTGTTGATACCCTAATGGTCATTATGTTGTAGAGGAAGCTTTTCACTTGTGCTGGCTGGCATTTTCATCATCTCTTGTGTGAGTGCCAATGAGAGCCACCAGCTGCAGGGGATCCAGCATTGCTTGGTTGTTTCCGCTCATTTGCCTTCGCAGTCATTCACATAGAACTCCGGCATTTTCGCGGTAGCCTGGCCGCAGAATGTTGCCAGTCCTAGATACCTATCCAGCCTTGAGCTTGACCTCACGAACTCATCCATAATCTTATGCAATTAAATGTATTATACTTGTGCATCATCATAGTTGCCTGCGTGGCCTCAACACCGAGCTCTTCCCCGAACTCGAATAAGTAATCTCCGGCATAACCAGCTCCGGCGCAGTATACGCATTCTCCTCTCCCTCCTGGAACACATTCCCCAAACCCAGCGGGAACGTCGACGTCGGGAGCCTGAGGAGATGATTCGGCGTCCGCGTCAAATACACACGGTGCAGCGCGTCTTCTGCTGCTCTGAATTCCGCCATTTTGAGGGAGCTGCCGAACCCTTCGCCGAGCTGGTCTGCGCCGGAGTAGATCCCGACCACGAACACGGGGAAATTGGAGTATCGACCTGTTTCCTTTAATAGTCTGTGTGTGAAGTGTGTCAGTCAGTGGTGAACTTTTTTTCCCCGTGTGGGGGGGGGGGGGGATGTTTACCTGGATTTTGGCCATTCGCGATTTAGCTTGTTGACCATTTCTAGCAGTGCCTTTTTGGGATCGCGGAATTTGATCATACCCCGGAGGTCGATATCTCGGCTTAAGAAATATGAGTGGACGAATTGGCGGGCGGAGGGGAGGGAGCGGTTGTGGTAGATGAGAGCGGTTATGGATCGTGGTACGGACGCAAGGGCGTCGGCGTGTATGATTTCTGGCTGTGGATAGGGTTCAACAACGAAAATAATAAATTGGATACGGGAATATTGCCCACCGAACGATGCCACCGGAGAAGGGGTGTTGCACCCATTTCCTGTGCGACGCTGGCACACGTCTGTGTGCCGACGTGCGCCGTGACGGCGGCCTTGAAAACCCGTGTGGGGAGGTAGGGATACGCGGCATGTACGTACTCGGACGCAAAGAGGCCCATGAGTGAGTTACCCAGCGGGGCAAGGTGTGCATTCGTACTCGGGAGGGGCGCGTGCGGTGAGTGCTGGCGCTGCAAAGTAAGGAACGAGGAGTGGGTGCAAGCTTGTAGTACGACGTCGGACGAGGGCAGAACAGACGCCAGGCCTATCCTATGTGCGAACGCGGACAGCGCGGACTCGGGCGGTGGCTGGAGCTGAGCCCATGTTTCGGGCGAAAATGGTGGTTTTGGGATTTCGCGCTGGACGAAGAGGGCATCTTTTGGTGGGAATTTGGGGAGATGGGCGGTGGACACGGAGGCTAGCTTGGCCGCGGATGTGATGAGTCGTTTGTGAACATGTCCCATCGTCGTCGTCTGCAGCACCCAACAACAACTTCACCAGATACACAGCGCACAATATTTTTTTGCCGACTCGGCAATACCCGGTCTCTCGTTTCTCGCGTGCACCATTCGCGTTCAAATGGGCGGAAATTTATATATTTGCGCGTCGACGCTTGGGAAGGACTAGCTACATGTATTGCATTAGAATCTGTCATGAGAGATGCTGCTCGTCTCGTCAAGTGCAGAGGAGAGACCGCGCCGTGGGATCACTTGCCACGTGCGCATAGGGAGGCCCCACGACTTGTCCTTCAAGTTGAACCACACAGCCTGCACACACCTGCTTTGCTTTCAACCCAACACGACCTTATCCTTCCCACTGACGACCCCACCTCTCAAAAATGGCGGTCCTATCCCTGCCATTGACATTCACCAACTCCTTCTGGTCCCAGGACTACCGGCGGGGCCTCGAAGTCTTGTTCAAGAAGCTCGAACAGGTTTCGCATCCCTCCTTCATGTAGCCCAGAAAAATTCACTTCACTGACACGCACACTCTTAGGGTGTTGCCGAAAATGCTGAAATCGTCGCGTTCATTAGGGTAACGTCGTTTCTCCGACCAAACTTATACGCGTTCACGTCACTCAATGGTCTTCTCTCCCCCTCTAGAATCGTGCAATCGCAGAAGGCCACCTCGCCATGAATCTCATCAACCCCGGACTAACAGGGCCTGCTGGTATGTCTCATTCCCTGCATCACTGCAACTAAAACTCATCGCACATTCGTTGCCAGGAACGGGCTTTGGCGCAGACGACGGGGCTTCTCTCTTAATGGCATTCCGGGGGCTCCAGGCAGAGTCGGCTGCCCAAGGGCAGGCACACAAGTCGATTGCCAACGAGCTGGATACCTTGGTTGCCGATCCGTTCGAGGACTGGGCGCGTGGCCATGCAGTATGTTGCATACTGCTATCGGACTTTTGCTGCTCCTAACCTTTTTTGACCCTCCAGGAGCGCATTAAGCAGAACAAGGTTACCGTCGTCGATAACTGGCTCAAGTCGTATGAGCATGCGCATGGAGAGGTATCGAAGCTCAAGTACCAGTATCTGGCAAAGACCAGGCGCGCTGATGAGGCAGAAGATGAGTGAGTGTGTTTCATTATAGCTCAAGCCCAACGTAGTGACATGAATCCAAGTGCGAAATTTGCACCCAACACCAACGGGCTCACGGACAAGTACACCACCTCGCCCCGAGTTCGCCCTATCGACGGACGGACCGCGCCACAGAGGACAGCAAGTGTCTCAGAGCGTATCTCCCAGCGCCTAAAAGAAATACAGAAGAAGAGCGCTGGTGCTCTCAGTGCGGCCCTGGCCGATGATGATCCAGAATCGGGGGAGAAAGCCGCACTCAAAGTCGACAAGGGCAAGGGTAGGGCTGTCGATGTGCAAGAGCCATCCTCGCCCGTCATTGCATCCCCACCTGCCATGTCTCCGTTACTCCCACCTCGTATCGAACTGTCTTCTTCCCCAGTACCGCCCATGCCTCCGCCACCGATTGTGCTCGCCGGGTTATCCTTACCCCTTGCAGCCGTGTCGAGCCTCCTGACACGCGCCGCAGCCGAGCTCCCACTGCGCCCCGTCAGGTTCCCGTTATTGGGAGAGTACCAAGACTGCTTCACTGGCGAAGAGTTCGCCTCGTGGTTGACTGAGAATGTGGAGGGCTTTGGTGGGAGCCTTGACCGTGCCGAGGATGCGGCGAGAGAGTTGACGGAGCGCGAGGGTCTGTTGCGCCGGATCGGAGAATTTGGAAACCAGTTTGAACACTCGGATGAGGCGTTTTACCAGTTCCGTCCCAAGGTGAGTTTTGCTAGTAGTATACGATATACGATTTTGCGGGCCGTGCGATCCTAACCATGTTGCCAGGCATTCGACCTCGAAGGCAAGAATGCGGAACATGGCATTACACCCAGCCCATCCCTGAAGAATCTGCAGCCGGAGAAGCTCATCAAGCGCACGGGCGAATTTGTCCACCTCGTGAGCAAGGCTCTGAATGCCAACTCTGGCGAACCCGCATACATTCGAGCGAGGCACGAAGCAGAGGAGGCTGATAAGGCGTACCGCGTTGCTGTCCGGAAGCTGGACAGGCAGAGGCTGGGTCTTGAGGAGCGGCTTGAGGAGACGCTGAAGACGCTGCAGAGGTTGGAGACGGAGAGATTGAGGGCTGTCAAGACAGGTCAGTATTCGACTTTTTGGCCCTTAGGAGATCCACGGGACTAATTATCTCTTTTCATACGTCAGCCCTCTTGCAATATCAAGGCACGCTTGCCAATCTGCCCAAGTCACTCGAGCCGTCCATCGAGCGCTCAGGGACGCTCGTGGCATCGTACCAGCCCGAGTCTGACTTGACGGCGCTGATCGAGCGCTACCGCACTGGGCCGTTCAGACCCGACGCGCAGGTGTACGAGAGCGTCTCGCATGACGAGAGTGATGTCGTCTTTGGGATTGATTTGAGGAAGTGGGCAGAGGGCGGGTGGCATGCGTTGACGACTGGGGAAGAGAAGAAGAAGGAGCTGGTTCCGCCTGTTGTGACTGCCCTGCTGCAGGGGTTGACCGAGGCGTATGGGAAACTTCCAGACGATGCAGGTGAGCATACGTTCTTACTTGATTGCATTTTAAGTATATTCATATCGCATAACAGAGAAGAGAAAGTCTTGGATATACGAAGTCCCGCTTCACGCCGTGCATCATCTGCGCGAAGCCATCAACGCCATTCCCGCAGACCAGCCTATCCCCATAGAGCTGATCACGAAATACGACGCGCCCGTCATCGCCAGCGCCGTCAAGCTGTGGATGCTGGAGCTCGACCCGCCGTTGGCACTGTACGAGGGCTGGGACGACCTGCGCCGGTTGTATCCTACTGTCGGCTCGTCGGCTGTGAAGGGTGAGGAACAGTCTGCGGAAGACCATATCCAGAGTCTGGGTGCTGCGCTGCAGAGGCTGCCGAGGGTGCATTTGTATGTGCTTGATGCGATTGTGAAGCACCTCAAGACGTGAGTGGTTTTTGTGATGCGCGGTGAAGAACATCGGAGCTAATGATTTGACTTACAATGAAGGTTGATTGATACCACGACTGTGGAGGAGCCGAATGAAGTTTATGCTACGAAGCTTGCACTGTCTATTGGTCGTGGTACGTCCTGAATGAAACAAGCACAGAACGTCTGTCCTGACTGTCGTTTGCAGCTGTGGTTCGCCCCAAGACAGAAACGGAACTCTCCATCCAGGATCGTCATCCAACCCGTAAGTCTGCTCAAGCACCAACGCTGACAACAACAAATTGACCTCTTTATAGTCCTGTTCCTTGATCTCCTGAACCACTACGATGCGATTCTGCCTCCCACAATCGCCAGGAAGAAACGTGAATCGGAACGGAAAGTTCCCCTTCGAAAACGTACGGCGCCCATCGATATGCGTCTCAGCCGGAGCCGTATTTCCGTTGGCGCAGACGCCCAACAACTCCTCGCTGCTCAACAGGTCGCTCAGAACCCATCTCTTGTCAAATCAATCAAGTCCCCGGAACTGCCTCCTCTCCCTTCTGTCTCGGAATCAATACGCCCACCTCCTCCGCCTCCGGTGGTCGAACCTGTCCCTGTTGCAAAGCCTCTGACCCCACCACCACCACCACCACCAGCTGTTGCCGTCCCTGCATCTCCCCCGGCACATGTTTCCCCTGTGACACTGCCGCCTCCGCCTCCGCCTCCAGCAAATTTTTCACCACCCAGACCAGCGTTCAAAGAACCTCCCCCTGAACTTGATGATCTGCCTCCCCGCCCCATGTTCAAGGAGCCCCCGCCCGAGCTAGACGACTCCCCTCCCACCCGGCCTACATTCATCGACCCACCCGCCGAGGAACCCGAACGCTTCAGCCCCCTGACTCCAGAAGTCCCTCCCCCGCCTCCGAGTCCCCCCATCACCTCCGTCATCCCGCCCACGCCCAAGAAACGCATGAGCGTCAGCTCCGGCGCACCCAGCCCCTCGCCCACCAAGTACAACTCCCGCAGTCCCTCCCCTCCCGAGGACCAAGTCCTCGCCACAGGCCGCACGACACTTTCCCGGAACAGCTCGGTACAGTCGCAGGGGGGCGTGCGCGGCCCCAGGCTCGCCAGGGGCCCCAGGACGCCTGGTTCCGGCACCGTGTCGAGTATGGTGTCGAATTTGAATCGACAGAGCCCGCCTGCGCAGGCTTCGCCGATCAGCCCGAGGGCGGTGAATAGGCTGTCGGGTGCTGGAAGCCCTGTGAGGCGCCCGTCGAGTGTGCTTGGCAGGAGTTCGGCGTTTTCGAGGAGGACTATGGCGAGTGATGCGGAGGATGATTTGGTTGAGAAGAAGTAGCGTGGATCGGTGGGTTATGATGCTCGTTTTCTATGATTTATGATCTATGGACGATTTTGCTTCGAGGACGCTTGACCTATATAAATACCTACATATGGCCTACTTACATGTTTCCTCACCACTTCCAAGGCTTCTTAGTGGCTTGATGCCTTCGCAGCTCACATAAATGATATTTGGTCGGCTTGTGATCGTCAAAGGAAAGTTGCGCAGCGACAGACCTCTAGCTCAAGACACCCGAGGAACGAGAATATTATGGTATTAGGCCAAGGATACGAGTATACAGACACCAAAAAGAATAACAAAAAATACAGTAATCGCGTGATGATACATATTAGATTTCCTGCGAGGCATCTTCCTTCTTGGATTTCCCCGACTTGGTGGGCAAGAGTTCCGGTGCGATGTGGGGTACTATGAGGCAGGGTATGAGATATGGTCGGCGCAAGATGAATAGGAATACACGCACCAACACCTCCTTGACTGATGATGACGGCACCGAGCAGCTTGTTCAACCTAAAACGAATGAAGAGTTAAAAGTCAAAGACAGAATAGAAGGAGTAGCAACGTACTCTTCGTCGTTGCGGATGGCTAATTGCAGATGGCGAGGGACAATACGGACTTTCTTGTTGTCGCGTGCAGCGTTGCCAGCAAGCTCAAGGATCTCGGCAGCGAGATATTCCAGCACAGCGGCAAGATAGACTTGCGAACAGATAAGCAAAGGGATGTGGAGTACAACGTGACAGTGAACATACCAGGTGCTCCCGCCCCGATACGTTTGGCATAGTTGCCTTTCTTCAAGAGACGATGCATACGGCCGACAGGGAATTGGAGTCCAGCACGCTGAGAGCGCGATTGCGACTTGGTATCGGAGGTGTGCTTTCCCGAGGATGATTTACCGCTGAATACTGGATAAATACGCGACAAAATGGAGTGTGAACACGTCTATTCACGCTTTTCCTTTTCCTGACTAGATTTGGAAGTAAACGCGTCAGCAACAGGTCGACAAACAATCAGTTAGGCTGTACCATTGTGTAAAATTTTCCTTTCGAGGTTTGAGATGGTGGGAGGAGAGAAAGAGGCTGAAATAGATGTCATATCCGTTGTTGAGCGTTAAATAGTTTTTGAGAAGCAACCAACGAGCGGAGCTGGAACTAATTTAGGCTCGTGACGAACGCGTCTACGCTCACGTGATGTTGGATTGATCGAGGAATTTTGGAATTTCGAAACGATTGCTGGAAGGAGATTCTAAACACGAGGCCATCGTCCACAGGGCCGCGCAGCATCCGCCATCCACCGTGAACGTTGAATTACACCCTCTTATCTCACCACGCATCCTCACCATTCCAATTTGAAATATTCCATTGCGAAGAACCTACAAGGCGACAACAGGCTCCTCACTTGGATCGTTCATTGGCCATGGCTTCCCTGCCTCCAGTAGCGCCTCCCATTCCTACTCCGACGCCACGACCTGGAAGCAGTCTCATAGCGCCGTCCAATGACCAGGTATTTCACTGAGAAGCTTAGGATCCGAATTGAGTTTGACGTTTCTTGGCAGGTTGTTGTAATTTATGTGGTACGTCGTAATTCCTCGGCAGGGTTGCTAAGACTCACTGCGTCAGTAGATTCTTGCAATGGCCGTTATTATATTTGGGTTCTGGAATGTTCCCATTGTAAGGAATATCATCACTCCTCTGAAGTTATTCACAATTGGGCTACACGAGCTATGTCATATTGCTGCGGTGCGTTCAACTGTCTCTATCGTTCTATTCACCTACTCGAAGTAAACTCTCATAACTTTAGGCTGTATTATCTGGTGGGCGAATACTACGAATAACAATCGATCCCCATATTGGTGGCGCCACGATCGTGGAGGGTGGACATCCCGCGTTCATTCTGTCTGCTGGATATATTGGGTCGACCTTGTTCGGAGCACTCTTCGTGCTTGCAGGCTGGAGCACGCTCGTGGCAAAAGTGATGAGCTTTGTTCTCGGAATCGGGCTTATTATGCCGTTGGCTCTCGTAAGAGACAAATTGTGAGTGAAATCCACTGCAGCTTAATTATCTGCCTCACAAATGCTCAGAACCATCATTCTCACAATATTTTACGAAGCACTACTCATCGGATTTTGGTTCATCGATCACGCGTTAGTCCTATTCATGTAGCATTCTACAAAGCTTACTTTGATGCTTTAGACAAGCACTCCGGTGGTACTGTCTGTTCATCGGCGTGATGAGGTACGAAATACGTTCTAAGTCTGTTGAATCAAACTCTCAAGATACCCTTCAGCGTTTTCTTCGTCGTTTGTAAGTCCCCAAACCCCTTCATGTTCTTATCATCCCATCCATGCTCAAATCTTAAATCGCAGGGGATGTTGCAGACGACCGGTTCTTCCACAAGACAAACGACTCTGATGCAACACAGTTTTCAATTCTATTTCCCCGCCTGGGTCCACATGGTACAGTGTCTCCCGCGCGTTTTACCTCTGCACTGAACTCATTGGGGGACATCAATTCCATAGTTTGGGCAGCCCTGTGGATATTGTTTGAAATCATTGTGCTTGTCGGCTTTACGCTCTTGGGCATTTATGCTTTCAAGGTACCTTCCATCTTGCTATGGTATGGGGCGGTAGGATTGAACTTGTACATCTTCCAGCAAACAAAAGAGGAGATGGATGCACAGGCTGGTACGTTGCATATCTTCAGCACTTTTTCAACGACGGTGGTTGAGTTTTCTTACCATCAACAGCAGCTTTTCTACCAACATGATACCCTATCGCCACGACCTCGATGTGCTCACGTTTACTTATGACTCTTGGTTTCGACCACAGGCATTACATCATGGACAACCTACTAATCATTTTGAGGCATTTATGTATTCATGGACGTTTATGGGTAATATCGTACATCTGCTTCGAATCTATGAGGCAGGGGAAGAGATGTAAAGCAAGTGTACCACTTCAGTCAGTGTATTACCATTCGCTTTAGATGTAAATTATTCCATCCATTCCATTCACTTTAACTTTAGTCTTCGAGGAAACTCATTCCAGTGGTTTAGATGATTCGTAAGGATACATAAAGCTCGTGCGGCTAGCGGGCATGACTGGAGAATAATTATGGTAAGGATATTGAGCGAGGATTGAGATGCATATTAATGCGTTTGACGACGAAGAATCCGGCGCTGAAGTTAGCGTGTGTTCGAGGAAGATGATCTATCTGTGATCTACCTGCGAGCTCGCCGTATGAGACTAGCTAGGAGAATTGTTCCCAGCGCCGCGGCCCCTCCCGCCAGAGCCATGCCAATATAGCCCTCTGTCAACCAAGCATAAGTACATGTTACCAGTCCGTTGAAATCTCAAAACACACCTCTGGCAACGCCCTTGTCAATCAGCTGACCGAGTGATTGGGCTTGCATGTTTGTTGGCTCCTTCTCCAGAAGGAGGGCTGTCCAAAGGTATTCTGTGGCTGCGGAGTGACGAGAACATGGAGAACACATACCATTGAAGCGCTTTGCCTCTTCAAAGTTGCCCATCTTGTAGTGCCCTAGGGCTAGATAATATAGACACTCTCTGCGCCGGGTAGGCTCTGCCCGGTAGATCTCTGAAGGAGATATTTGAGGACAGGGGTAAAGTATTGTGACAAATCCGCGCACCTTGTAGCAAACGTACACCCTCCACCTGGTGTTCCCGCATTGGGCTCTTCACCAACCCCCATGCATAGTTAAATTTCGTCTGGGTTGTAACATAATCCTGGGCCAGCTCCTTCTCATGTTGTAATCGGAGCACCTGAACGGAGGAGACTGAGTAAATTCTCGGAAAATAGAAAGCCTTTCACACCTCTAGCTCATCGTAAGATAGAGAAACTTCGGCATCTGCAGCGTATGGGAGTTCTGTAGCAGGCATTTTCGTTTCAAACTTGTTGACGTCGGGTCGGAGCAACTCGAGCCGCGCTCCCGCAGCGCACAGAGCCTTTGGAGCGGAGTTTCAAGTCCTGCTTTCCTTTTCCCTCTCACACCAAAGTTCAAAAATCTCGTGCTGCCAGCCAACTGCCAGCCATGGCCGACGACTATGGTGAGTACGACGTCCAATGCTCTACTTTGCCTTGACATTGCTATGGGCAGTCATGAAAGGTGCCGACGGCGCTTTAGCACCGGGCGGTCATAGAGGTAAACCTCTAGATTCCACGTCCCTCTGTCTGTCTTCATTTTCTCCACTCTCGCGCTGCCAAAGACGATGAGCTCATGGTGCATTCTTCTTCTCCTTGCACCATGCCTTCTTTTCAGCTAGCTAGCCTTGTCGCGGATCTCTCGCTGTCGCCGCCGAACTGCTGGTTCTCCAGCAGCCCACCGAGTCGAAGTCACTTACCCGCTCCTACTTTTCTTTTTCTCTATTCTAGAACGTGGAGGATATCGTGAAGACCGCTACCGCTCCTCAAGACACGAGACCGGCAGAGATAGAGATGGTGGAGGCCACCGTGACAGAGAACATCGTGGCGAGCGCGATAGAGACCGCGGAGATCGCTATAGCGACAGAGGAGGCGGCCGAAGAGGCGGGGATGATAGACGTGAGCGCGACAGACATCGCAGCTCAAGGGACTATGATGACCATTCGAGACCTTCCCATTATGAAGATGACCGGCGTCGTGACTTCCGTCCACGCGAAGACGACCATGGACCGCGTGACGGAGGAGGACGAGGTGCTAGGGACGACATGGGAGCAACTCGCGGTGACCGTCGCGGACGAGGAGGTGGCCGGCCCAATAAGGAGGGCGTAGGCACTCCCGAGAGACGGTCTCCCACTCCTGAAGGTACAGTGCCTCTATCGCAGAGGAGGAGAAAGGCATCTGGATGGGATGTCCATGCGCCTGGTTATGAGCAGTACACGGCTATGCAAGCCAAACAAACTGGTACGATTCCTGTTCCTCTCAAACGTTGCACGCGACATAACATTATCTCTGTAGGATTGTTTAACCTTCCAGGTGCTAACAGAACACAGGTTCCACCAATTTTGGGCATTGCAGGCTTGCCTCCCCCCATGCCAGTCCAGAGCTTTGGGATGGGTATCGGTGGAAACCCTAATCTTTCTCGACAGTCTCGCCGCCTCTACATTGGCAGCATCACCCCCGATGTTAATGAACAGAACCTCGCCGACTTCTTCAATAGCAAAATGATCGAAATGAGTATCGGCACTGGAGCCCCAGGAAATCCGGTTTTGGCTGTTCAGTGCAACTACGAAAAGAACTACGCATTTGTTGAGGTATGTCATCATAATTGAATCCTGTTTCTCACCGTTGATTTTTCCCGCTAGTTCCGAAGCGCGGAAGATGCAACAGCCGCGATGGCATTCGATGGCATCATCTTCATCAATGGACCTCTCAAAATCCGCCGACCGAAGGACTACGGAGGAATTGACTTGTCTGCTTCTCCTGGTATTCATGTTCCAGGTGTCGTCTCAACCAACGTTCCGGACTCTATCAACAAAGTCTTTGTTGGCGGTCTCCCAACCTACTTGAACGAGGAGCAAGTCATGGAACTGTTGAAGAGTTTCGGAGAACTAAAAGCTTTCAATCTTGTCCGCGAAAATGGAAATGGACCTTCTAAGGTGAATTCTGGCCTAGTTGGACATGATCTCAGCGGACTCAAAAATCTCAATTCACAGGGCTTCGCATTCTTTGAATATGTGGATGTCAATGTCACTGATGTTGCCATTCAGAGCCTTAACGGCATGGAACTTGGTGATCGATACCTCGTAGTGCAACGCGCATCCGTTGGAGCCAAGCCCGGAACGCCGGGAATGATTCCCAACTTGCCATATGACCAATTCCCTGAAATCCCTCGCCCGATCATGCCTGCCGGCGAATCGTCCACTGCGGACGCTCGCATCCTGCTCATGTTGAACATGGTTACACCGGACGACCTCACCGACGACCAAGAGTACGGCGACTTGTATGAAGACGTAAAAGAAGAATGTTCGAACTTCGGTACTGTGGAAGACCTCAGGATTCCTCGGCCCGTCAAAAAGGACAAATCCAAGTGGGCTCCTGGAGAAGGGGGCCACCAAGCAACACAGGATGCCATCAGGGCCGATGAAGCAGCGGGAGTTGGCCGTGTGTACGTCAAGTATGCAGATGCGGCAAGTGCATCTACTGCACTGAAGAGTCTGGCTGGGCGATCATTCGCTGGGCGGTCTATCATCGCTACTTTACTCAGCGAAGACAGTCAAACAACTCCTCCTTTGAACCTTATCTTCGCTCCACAGCCAGATGCCCCTCCTCCTTTGCCTATTTCGCCTTGAAAGGGCTTTGACTCCCTTCAGTTGTTTTGGCAACGTCGAAGTTTCCATACAACCTGGACGATCTAGTTTATTTGTTGTGACGTGGTTGTCAATCGAGTTTTCTTACTTACTTCGCTCTGTAACGTATGTATGAGCAGCAATTCAACTTCCTTGTTGATATCGGTGGGGAATGTCATTGTAAATATGCCAGGCTGACAGGTCACCGGAAACATGTTGGGCCTCGGGTGATGGCATTGGCCACGTGCTACGGAATTGCTTTCAAGTTTGAACCCCGCGTCTTCCTCCGTCTCACTAGGACAGCTGTGTTCTCTGCGGGACTTCCCCTTACTTGTCGTTCAATCCTATCAAGTAGATGGCTGGGAATACGAAAGGAGAGCCAATTCCAGCCCCAGAGGACAATGCGACGCCCCTCAATTACAGGGAGCAGTTTCAAGTACGTTCGCAACACTGCTCATGAATTCCGTAACCTCTCAAACGCTCCCGTCTCATCTTTCTATAGGGGCGCGGTGTCTCTTCACAATTCATTGAGTGCGTAGCTGTGAATCATATATTCTCTCGCTGGTACTTATCCAACGCATCATAGTCCTTGTGCAGCTGCTTCCAAAGCGTCCATGGACTGTATGAACCGACATGACTATGATCGGGATTTCTGTTTGGACTACTTCCAAGCCTACCGGGACTGCAAAAAGATCTGGGTGCGTGCTTTTTAACATTCTTCACAGTCCATTCTGAGCTAAGCACATCATGATGTTCTTAGATTGAACAGAGAAAAGAAGATCGACGCGCCGGCCGACCTACGAAATAATAATAATCTACAACAGCGTCTGTTGACCCTGGAAAGAATGTACATGTCCCGCCCTCGCAGTCCAAAAATAACATATTACAATGCCTTCGCCTTTGTATGCCTGTCCCACTTCCCAGGACCAAAGCCCCGATCCTTTCCCAACGCTTCATCTATGACGCGCATCATAGCCAGAACTTTCTCCTCCTCCCACTTCTTGCCAGCAATTTGAATAGCCACGGGCATCCCTGCCATTTCCTCGGGATTGTAGAGTGGTTTCTTACCCCGATATAAGCCGGCCTCCATCAAAGGAGATCCAAGGCCAGGTCCTGTCTTCCACTCCTCTGTCAGTTGGTCCTTTGCGGGATCAACGCGCGTGACTGGGAGACAGCCGACTGCAGAGTCAAGAACGTTGTAGAGGATCGTCCCAGCTGCGAGTGCAGAGAAGTTATCACAGCCCCTGGAATTCGAACGTTTGTCATTTTATGCGTATGCAGGTAGAAATGGCAAGTACCCATGAGGAAGTTGCGGTAAGGCCTGAACGGGCGCAATGATGCCATCGAGACTATGTTTGTCCCATACCTGCGAGGGACTTAGTTTCACTTCTGCCGATACATTTTTGAACGTACGTGTCGGTGGAACGTCTTGATGAAGTCCTCTCGAGCCGCCACAAGATCAGTATATTCTCCAATTGATCTTACTTTGGCGTTTCTGACAGTGGAAGCGAAAATCCTATCACTGAAGAATGTTTCCAAAGTCCAAGCAGCAAAGTTGCGGATAAATGCTACAAATGTCAACGGTCACGCCAGGAACTGTTGTGAATCAACCAGGCTGACTCACAGAACATCCTTGGGCCAATTGACACCAGGAACAAGCTCTTTTCCTGTGTTAACGAACCAAGTAAGTCATCGGTTAGTAGGTGGTATACAAAGAAGGCTTACTGTAGGATCCGGACCTATGTGGCTAAGCATCTTCTTATACCCGTCCGCGGATGTGAGACCAACGAAGATGTTGAAGGCCTGGGCAGCTGTAATTCAGAGCTAACTTATTTTGCAGCAACGTCAACAGATAGAAACAGCACTCGCCACCAGGAACATCAAACTCAATACACTCATGACCTTGCTTCTTGAGGGCTGCAACGGTCTCAAGTACAGCGCGTTTATTAGCTGGGGACGCCTTGGCATAATTATCTGCAAAATTCTTTAGGTACAGGACAGCAAGAGGCATATATGAACGACGAAACCTGAAGTATAGTATCCAAAGCGCAACTTAGCGGGGAGTTCCACATCGCGGAAAGGGAGAGGTGCAATGTTTTGGTCCAAGCCTTGGACCCCGAAAACGAGACGAGAGACCAATTCCAAGTCGTCAATAGACCTGCAGGGAGTTCATGAGAGGCTCCTCATCAACGAGACGGAAAAAATGCATACCGGCCCATCGGACCAACGACTGTCTTAATTCCTTCAAAGCCAGGTACGGGACCTGACAAATAATCAGGGCTGGTGTCATTCCGCGCAGTTACATACCATACCTTTAGCACCGTGAGGGCTGATCCGTCCCGCAGCAGGTTTGAGTGAGTAAATTCCACAATAGGCTGTGGGGATACGTAGGCTGCCTCCGATGTCACTGCCGATACCTACCGCTGACCCATCCATTGCAAGGAGAGCCGCTTCCCCGCCAGAGCTACCACCACTGGTATACTTGGCATTGTACGGGTTTGTAGTTCGTCCCCACACGGGATTTGAGCACTCAAACGCGAACATAGTCTGAGGTACATTGGTCTTGACGAACAATACTGCGCCAGCGGCAAGGAACTGGGCTACGAGCTGTAGAATGGGAGGTCAACAGTCTGTGTCTCCAATATTAGACAAGGTTCACCTACATCGGCGTGAGCCAATGCTGGCCTATTGGCCCATTGGGAGAAACCAATAGAGGTGTCAAACCCGATGATGTCAACTGTCAATCGAGATAAGCCTCATGATGGCTAAATATATGCTGTAATCGGAACATACATTGTTCCTTGAAGCTAGTCTGAAGACGCTGTTAAGTAAAACGCCGGGTTTCAAGGAGATCGTGGAGAAACTGACCGGGACGCCATGAAGAGGTCCACGTAGTTTCTTCGTGGAGGCAAATTCATAGTCCAAGTCCTTCGCCTGTTCTCGTGCCCAGTCGAACATCACTATACTCGCAATGAGCACTTAGGAATTCGCAAGAATTTAGACCTACCTTCCGTAAGGCAGTTCGTTGTATCATGGGCGAAGGCGGCCCGAGCAATGTATGCTTCGATGACTTCCGACGCTGTCCATTCACCCTTCTCGATGTGGAAAACTATCTCTGTAGCTGATTGCCGGAACGCGTCATTCGCGTGGTGGGTGCAACCTGGGATGAAATGCCTACCAGTCGCATTTGTGAAGTCTTCCTGTCGATGGGAAGAGGCGGCAGCGCTTTCTAGTGCGCGTGTCCGTTCAGCGCGTTTTGAATTGACGACTGTGAGATAGGAAGAGGTGGAAAAGGGCCACATTTCTGGGGCGACACGGTGGGTCCAGTAAGAAAGTGGTCAAGGGGCAACCTATAGAGAGGATTTTGTTGAAGTGGCGATCATCAGCGGAACGTTACAAAGACGAAGGCGTGGTCACTTGTCCTGTCAGGGGCATTCTGTCCGGCAACAGTGCCCCTGGAATTGACGCGACGAAGAATCAGGTGGAACCAATTCAAGAGTTGAATTAAATGGCTGGGCCGCGTGTTGCGAACGGTTCTCACTCTTTAGCTACTCTTAGTAAGTTTGGCAAAGGTAATTACGAGCGCCACAGTGGCTGTATTCACTTCCTGCCGCGGTACCGCTTTACCGATTATAATTAGCCCAGTAAATGTACAAAACTGTATGTAATATTATTATAATACGAGCGCTTTCCGGGCCTTCATAGATGCTTACCCGTGAAAGTTTACCCTCAGGCTGCTCGGATACGTCTCGACATCCGCGCAGTGTGATGGGCCTCGCGACAGCATTCCACCTGTACTACAGTCAAACACTGCGATCACAAAAGTTGTCCACTTCAAACGTGGGCCGACTGTCACGGTGGATGCGTTGACACAATACGGTAATCAGGAGACCACTTCGAGGTAGTGGGCAGTGACATGAGGCCATACCAGTAAGTGATCGTCGACATCCAACATGATGCATGAGCATTCGTTGATATACTGTACACGGTTGGATGGCCAGAGCCAAAACCATAACATCCTCACGCCTGTACTAGGCGACGCATGCCATCGTTGCACCAGCAGTGGGAATCGACTTGAATCTTTGGATATCTGCATAGAGGGTTGGTTGCCGTAACGATTCCGAGGGTTCCATAGATTCTGGAAAGCTGAATGGCTGGGATCAGTTCCGAAAGCGCCATCGTGTGAGAACAAGGTACAAGATAATTCCAGCATTAAAAGGAACCACTTCATTGGCCACCCACATATTACAGGGATTAGCGTGGTGGTGGTGGTGGTGATGGTGGAGTGGGGGTGATGCCGATCATTGTTGTCCAAAGACCCCTGATGCAAGCAAGGTAAAATTGCCATCCGACCTCCGATCGATCGCTTGGCGGGTACATAGGTACTGTAAATTTGATCTCCGTCCTTCGTTTTCGAATCTCTTCTCGTTCGAAGCCCCCGTTTCTTCGAAGGCTCTTGTGGGTTGCATATTCGGTGGGTATTTCCCCTAACACTGTCCCGATAAATCAACTAACTGGGCTTGAATTTAGTAGACCATTATGTCTATTCCCAACGACGCTAAGGACGACATCAAGAAATATGATGTCTCCAGCGTTAAAGCTGCTGAGGATGATGATCTTGGGCAGGTTGTCCACACCCGCCCCCCTATGAATTATTCGTCACCGAAGGGCTTTGTTGAGAGTTTTGGCCGACGATGGACAAGCATCTGGACCCGACGATTTACCATCGCAATTGTATGCGGCCAGTTAGTTTCCTTGTGTATTACTTGCACCAATGTCACTACAACCGAGTTGGTTAACCGGAACTGGGCGCTACCAACTACCCAGAGCTTCTTCCTGTGCGTATCCAAAGTTTGCAAGATCATCGACAGGAATAAACTCATCCATAACCAATTCGCAGATACCTATCGCTATTTGTTGTCTATACACCCTACACCATATACCAATGTACGTGCTAAAAAAGCCCTACTCGATGTTTCCCAGAACTTATAAAAGATATGCAGACGGCTTTAAAGGCTGGGGGAACACGGTGCTGCGAGACGGATGGAAATGTAGGTTTCCTTAACCTCCCGCTTGTAGTAGATTTCACTGAAGAGGTAATTTAAGACTTGATTCTAGCTGCTTGTGATGTGGAAGGAAATTTCCTTGTAGTCAAGGTAACGGTGACGTCTGTGACTGAAGCTTCTTTCAACTGACGAAGCTAACAGGCATACCAATACACGGACCTATTATCATGCATGCTTCTCGATGCGTACGTCACTCATTCTTCGAACTGACATACCCTGACCCTTCTGTGATATAGCTGGGCCATCCCAGTATGCATGTTCTTTTCTTGGGTATATATGCGACCACGATACCATTGGACGCAAATAATGGTCAGTGCTTAACCACTTGTTAAACAAAAATACATTACCCTTATTATACTACGTCAGGGTGTTCTCATCTGCGTCGCAGGCCTCGGATTACTAGTCGCTTCTGACCAGATCACGGATAAAGATTGGACAGCTCTCAACAGGGCGAAAGGCGATGGGTTCATGATCGCTGGCGCAACGCTCTATGGGTTCAGTATGTATCCGATCTTCCCCTCCCAAGCACGAGACTGACTTCGTCTCGTAGCGAACGCGACGGAAGAGTTCTTCGTCAGAAAGCGACCCCTTTACGAGGTTATTTCCTTTCAACACGTTCTTTCATTTTTCCTCTGAGGGCTAACTGCAAACCTGAAGGTTGTCGGTCAATTGGGGATGTGGGGAGTTTTGGTTTGCGGAATTCAAGCCGCTTCACTGGAACATGACGCCATGAAGCTGGCTTCGTGGAATGGAACAACAAGTGAAGCACCCATTCTCTCCCCCATGTCATCCACTGACCGTGCACTTGTTTTCTAGTCGGACTTCTGGTAGCTTTCACTGCAGGTTCGTTTCTTCTCTTGGATCAAAGATAAAGTGTTAATGACTTCATCGTTAGCAATGTTCATATTGTACACTCTCGCCCCCGTGATATACCGAACGGCTTCGTCTACGTACTATAACCTCAGTCTGCTCTCCAGTGACTTCTGGGGCCTTCTGTTTGGTATGTCTTTCACATATTATCAGGCCATACATAATTGACGAGAATCCCTTCCTAGGATTGTTCCTCTATGTAAGTCCATATGCTCACACTTTGAAAGCACCCTCATTGAAGTCATGCTGCGTCCCCAGCACTACCACCCATACTGGCTCTACTTCGTCGCTTTCATTATTATTCTCGGCGGCTTGATCACGTACTTCTGGTACTCCACACGTGCGTTCAAGTTTTCGGCCTGGTATAGTTTATCCTGACATCACAATCAACAGCGGAACAACAAGGAGAGACGAAACCCGTTGCCCCCTCATATGTCAACAGGAGACGAGGAGGTGAAGACACTGTATCTGAGCTACCCGCTCTACAGAAAGATGACTCGGCGGTATAATCCATCATCAACGCATGATTCTTATCTCTATTTTATGTAGAGGGCTACGACTATGTTTAACGAAAAATGTAACTTTACATATTATTGAAAAATACAATGACTCTGAGATGGGATGCGTGGAGAAAATCATAAAGGCCAGGGATGGGGATGAGATCGATGGGACGTGTATGTACACTGATCATTACACGAGGTGGGGTGGGTTCTTCCGCCTTTCCTCCTCTTCTGCCGCTCGCTTTTCGCGTTCAGCTCGATGTTCCGCAAGTTTCTAGTGCTTATGAGTTAAGCGACACGAACAAGGAGAAAAATACGTACAGCTTTCAGAACTTCGACAGTCTGCAAAACGGTATCCAGGGTAGCCTCCGACAATTCGGTCATCTGAAGTGTAAATATCAATAAGAATACATTCGACGGACGAGAAAGTGATGATCTTACTTTATCACCCGCCTTCTGACTGAGTGCCAACACCCGCTCCTTCTCCTCATTCCATGCCTGAGGCGCGTTCGGCTCACCAGGCTCGGAATCAGCGGGCGGGATATTATTTACTGCCCTTGAAAATTGGCGAGGACTCCATGACGATGACTCGGGGGTTGGGGCAGGTGCGGGGGGATAGACAGGGGGACGGATGCAATGATTTGACCAGCCTGAGTATCCGTTGCGCCCCTCCTTGTGCTTGATCCAGAGTGTGGCGGCGGCGGCTCCTATGAAGAACCATAAGAAGCGGCGAGGGCCACCGCGGCCATAGTGCCAGTGGTGGTATGCACCAGGTCCATATGCATCAGGTCGCATGTTGTTTGTGGTAGAAAAGATTTACGGGATGGAGGATGTGTGTTGCTAATGAGGACATATTGACCATTCTGGGGCCTTTTTATGATCATCGGTGAGGATACGAATTGCCTCGGCAAGATCAAGGCTGCGTTGCATACGAGCCTTGACGCGGACGGCGGATGACTGTGGGTGTCACCTCCGATGCCGAGGTAACGCGTCGAATCACGTGTCCACGTCAAGCAACGCCGAACGGCGAACGCGTCGACAGTCTAGCCCGCACGAAACGACGCCGAGGTGCGTAACGTGTCGTCGCTCGGCAGAATCGCACTGTGGCCGACATCTGAGGTATGGCGGGACAACCCTCAACTACTCTATCCCTCGCCCATCAATGTATGCTCCAGTATTTTCACAACACTTCAAGAAGTCGACTCGGCGAGTTCAGGTGATTAAAAAAAATCCATTGAATCTTCTACTAGTACTACGTTCATAAGTAGATACACGGAATTCATATTACAAGTACATACTGTACATAAAAGCGCCATAAGATCCAACGTTCATCACCAGACAGTCCGCACCAGTTGAAGGGAACTCCCCCCCCGCTCCATGCTACTTCCGGACATGATAACTTGTCCTAAGAAAAAAAAAACCGTATGTCAGACATATCGGCGACAAAGCGTTGAGACGTAAAGAGTTCAGCTGGCTGTTCTTAGTATTTTGTGTATGTTTTATCTCCATCGCCAAAGGCTCCAGAGTTGGTGTATAGGTTCACATCATAGAAACATATCAAAATGAATGCTCACGTTATGGAATCCTGGCGGCTGAAATTTCACTCAACGAAGACATAAAGGAATCATGAGAAGAGCCTGGAAATATGGGGAGGATCGTTAGTGTAGGTCGTAGATATAATTATGGGTGAAAAGAATCAGAGGTGCAACGATTTGGCTGTGTGCTCTGCCGATCGTCAACGCGCAAGGCTACGACTGGGGCGGCAAAGAAATCATCATGATAAGAAAAAGAAACCGAAACTCACAAACTGGAAAAGAGAGAGATGACCATCGTCGTGTGTTGGCAAGAAAAAAAATGCATTTTTATAAGATTTGTGGCGTGGGAATATAGTGGAAGCGACATTGGTCATCCAGACTCGTCGTAACTTGTGCTTGGATTCCACTGCCCCAACACAGATTTTCGAGGTATAATGTCTCCACCCGGCTCTCCCAGATTGATAGACTCGTATACAGCTCCGAAGGAAATTCTCCAAGAGTTCGCAGAACTCGCCGAGGAGGAAAATGTCGACCCCTTCGCAGAGACAGCTTCGAAACGACAAATCGCAGCAAGACAGTCGGACTACCATCAACGTCGCTTCGGTAGAGTTGCCGTCGACAGCGCGGATGCGTTTCAGCAGGCTGAAGGTGGAAAGGAAGTCGAGGGAGGATATAAAGAGGCGATGCGACTAGCAAGATTGGAGCAGGAGGAGGTACGGGTGAAGCGAGCCATTGAAGAGAAAGAGAGGAAGGACCGGGAGGAGGGGAAGATGAAGATGGACCTGGACAAGACGCCGCCCGCTGCAGAACTCGAAGACGTCGCGAGAGAACTCGCTGCTGCGAAAGACCTCGCAATGGCTGCAAAAGCTGACAAGGAGTCTGCTGGCTCGAAGCGCAAACGCAGATGGGATGTCTCTGAACCCTCAGATGAAAATATAGATCCAAATCGGCCATCGGCCGGGGAATGGTCTGACAAAGCCTTAGAAGCGTCCGCTCCCAAAAAGCGTCGGTCAAGGTGGGATGCGACACCCGCCGAAGTTGGTGTAGGAGAGACTCCCAAACGGTCTAGGTGGGACCAAACTCCTGTGGCTTCCAACATCGACATCCCCATGACCCCAATTATCATGAATGCACCAGGATTTATGCAGGAGGACAAGCACAATCGCTATCTAACGGACGAAGAGCTCGACGCCGTTCTTCCCGCCACTGGCTATGCCATAGTCACACCACCGCCTGGGTATGCACCCATGGTTGCTCCGCGAAAGCTCATGGCTACACCTATCACCGAGGTCGGTGGGTTCCAGATCCAGGAAAGCTCTGATGCCGCCGCCGCAGCGGCAGCTGCTGGACTAGCACCTGAGCTGCCCACTGAAATCCCAGGAGTTGGAAACCTTGCCTTCTTCAAAGCTGAGGATGCTCAGTATTTCGCCAAAATTCTCAAGGAAGAAGACGAGACTGAGCTTTCGGTGGATGAGATGAAAGAGCGGAAGATTATGCGCCTTCTTCTTAAAATCAAGAATGGTACACCTCCTGTCCGTAAAACAGCTCTCAGACAAATTACCGACAAGGCCCGTGAATTTGGCGCGGGTCCTCTTTTCGACAAAATCCTCCCACTTCTTATGGAGCGCACACTCGAAGACCAAGAACGTCATCTTCTGGTCAAGGTCATTGATCGTGTCCTTTACAAGCTCGATGATCTCGTTCGTCCCTATGTGCACAAAATTCTTGTTGTCATTGAACCCCTACTTATCGACGAGGATTACTATGCACGTGTCGAGGGTCGCGAAATTATTTCCAACCTCTCCAAAGCTGCTGGTCTTGCACACATGATCTCTACCATGCGTCCCGATATTGACCATGCTGATGAATACGTGCGCAACACCACTGCGCGTGCGTTTTCAGTTGTCGCATCTGCACTTGGAATCCCCTCCCTTCTCCCTTTCCTAAAGGCTGTCTGCCGTTCGAAGAAGTCCTGGCAGGCGAGACACACCGGTATCCGTATCGTGCAGCAGATTGCTATCATGATGGGATGCGCAGTGCTGCCTCATCTGCGAAACTTGGTGGATTGTATCGCCCACGGTCTGTCAGACGAACAACAAAAAGTCAGGACAATGACTGCTTTGGGATTGGCCGCTCTTGCAGAAGCTGCTGCTCCTTACGGTATTGAGTCGTTCGATAACGTCTTGAAGCCGTTGTGGTTGGGCATCCGTCTGCACCGTGGAAAGGGTCTCGCCGCCTTCCTCAAGGCCATCGGTTTCATCATCCCGCTTATGGATCCCGAATATGCCTCCTACTACACGAAGGAAGTCACAGTCATCCTGATTCGAGAATTCCAAACTTCGGATGAGGAGATGAAGAAGATCGTTCTGAAGGTTGTCAAACAGTGCGCAGCAACGGAAGGAGTGACGCCCGCCTACATTAAGCAGGACATCCTTCCCGATTTCTTCAAGGCCTTCTGGGTTCGTCGTATGGCCCTCGATCGACGTAATTATCGCCAGGTCGTCGAAACCACCGTGGAGCTTGCACAAAAGGCTGGTGTCTCGGAGATTGTTGGGAGGGTCGTCAACGAGCTGAAGGACGAGGCTGAACCATACCGAAAGATGGTCATGGAGACGATCACAAAGGTAGTCGCTACCTTAGGAGCATCAGACATCGACGAGAGACTGGAGGTGAGGCTGGTAGATGGAATCATCTACTCCTTCCAGGAACAAACAACGGAGGACCAGGTCATGTTGGATGGCTTCGGAACAGTTGTCAATGCCCTTGGCATTCGGGTGAAGCCATACCTGACCCAGATTGTCTCGACGATCCTATGGCGCCTCAACAACAAGAGCGCCAAAGTCCGCCAGCAGGCAGCTGACTTGACTACTCGTCTTGCTATTGTTATCAAGCAATGTGGGGAAGATCAACTTTTGAGCAAGCTCGGCCTCGTTCTTTTCGAGCAGCTGGGAGAGGAGTATCCTGATACACTTGGTAGTATCATCGCCGCCGAAGGCGCCATTGCCAATGTTGTTGGAATGACCCAAATGAACCCTCCAGTGAAGGACCTTCGTGAGTTCCTCTTATCGTCTATCCTACCAACATGAAACTAACATTTTGAATCCCTAGTTCCTCGGATGACTCCTATTCTACGGAATAGGCATGAGAAAGTGCAAGAGGCGTCTATCAACTTGATCGGCCGTATTGGTAAGTCTTACAGTATCGATATATTTCTCGAAAACTGACTTTCTCGCTTCGCTCTTTAGCCGATCGTGGTGCTGAATTTGTCCCCGCTCGCGAGTGGATGCGAATCTGCTTCGAACTGCTAGATCTGCTGAAGGCGCACAAGAAAGGAATCCGGCGAGCAGCAGTCAATTCTTTTGGCTACATTGCCAAGAGTTTGGGCCCACAAGATGTTCTTTCCGTCCTGCTAACAAATTTGCGTGTCCAAGAACGTCAGAGTCGTGTGTGCAGCACAGTTGCAATTGCCATCGTGGCAGAGACTTGTGGACGTGAGTAATTCCTGCCTTCTTGTTTTATATCCAACGTGTGCTGATCATGTTCGTCTAGCGTTCACATGTATTCCCGCAATCTTAAACGAATATCGAACGGCGGAATTGAACGTCCGCACGGGTTGTCTCAAAGCCCTCTCTTTCGTGTTCGAATATGTCGGTCCGCAATCAGCATACTACTGTGATTCGGTCGTCACCATGCTCGAGGACGCCCTCACGGACCGTGACCTCGTTCATCGACAAACAGCGAGCACCATCGTGAAACATTTGGCGTTGGGTGTTGCTGGTCTCGGTTGTGAAGATTCCATGTTGCACCTCATGAATCTGGTGTGGCCTAACTGCTTCGAGACTTCGCCTCACGTCATTGGCGCGGTGATGGATGCCATCGAAGCGATGCGCGTCACATTGGGGCCTGGTGTATTGTTGAGTTACGTGCTGCAGGGACTGTTCCACCCTGCACGGAAGGTTCGGGAGGTGTACTGGCGCACCTACAACGCGCTGTATCTGGGTGCGGAGGATGCTATGGTTCCGTTCTACCCTGATCTTGGGGAGTTGAGTGAAGGGCAGAATGTGTACGATAGACACCCCCTGCAGGTCTTCATTTAAAACGCTTAGCTGGTTTACTTATATATCGGATCCCGTCGTGTATTTGTGTATGAAAAGAGCTTATTATATTCCCAACTGAAAGATTCTAAGAAAACAAGAGGACTGAACATGTAGCCACACTAATGTATGCACAATCATGGACCCCCACCAGTCAAGCCTGGCGGGAATCCCGCGAAGTCGACCTGGTCCTGGATACTCTGACCAGCAATGGAGAAGGATATCCGCAGCCGTAGCCGGACATTGCTCTATGAAATATTCTCAGTGACGGCTTCATGAATGAAAAATCAGTACTCACCCCCACAGGCGCCACCACCCGCATCTGCTGCGTTTCCACAGCCCCAGGGGTGATGTTTGGATTCGACATGGGGAGCATCTGGAGTTGTTGCGACTGGGGAGGTATTTTGTAAATAACCCAGACGTAACTAACATCATCATCAAAATATATCTTACCTTGGGCACAGCAGCCTGGAAGTTCAGCCCCGTCGCCACATTCGCGCCCGAAACCTGGAACCTGGCCAAGATCATCACGATACCTGGCTTTGCCGCCGACGTCTGAGGCGTCAGCGTGATCTTGAGCTCGTGCTTGTCATACGCAGTGTAAGACGGGAGGCGCGGCGCCGCAGCGGGAGGTTGTGCCGGTGCTGGCGGTGATTGAGATTGGGATTGCGGTAGGGAGAATGCAGAGGTGGCTGCGGGGGTGACAAAGGCGGGTGTGGGAGGTGTAGAAGCGGCTGCGGGGGTGGTGAGGTTGGTGCTGGTGCCGAAGAGGCCGAGAATGTCGTCGACGGTCGTGCGTTGTGAAGGGGGCGGTGGAGAGGAGGATGCGCCGGCCTGCGTCGGTGTTGGCGCTGATGAGCCGAAGATTTCTGCGAGGAGGTCGTGGTTGTTTGTGACAGGTTTTTGCTGGCCGGGGGTTGGTGTTGACACAATTTCGTCACCTAAGAGATCAGCCTTTGGAGAGTGTGTGAGAAAGGTATTGCGTGCAATGGCTGCTCCTACTTACGTCCTTCGACTGTGTCGAGCCAACGGGTTTGTTTTCGCTGACTATTTCATAGAAAAATTCTCGATGAGACGGTGTTTTCAATTGACACTGGAAATAACTCACCGACGCCCATAACGGTCGCCTTCAACTCCGGCGGCGGCATCCGCTCAAGCACGCCCTCTCTCAAATCGCCCAGGCTGAAGAGGCTGGCGAACTCCACAGCCCGCTGCTGGAGTTCAAGCTCAGGACTCGTCGTGTACTGGGCGAGCAATTCCGCAATACGGTCTTGCTCAGCAGAAGATGTCGTTGGCCGCGCAGCAATTTTGGTCACAGCGGCAAGTACGAATTGCTTCGTGAGGTAGTTGGCATATGGTGAGTCGATGATTAAGATCAGGAGGTCCACGAGGTCTTTGTCGGTTGCCTGAAAGACATAATAGCGGATGTGAGTTGATGCTCTGAATCTGCATATCTGGTGGGGCCATTCACTCACCGGTTTTGGTTGTTCTTCGTCGACAAACCCACCTTCCAGCAGGATCTCACTATACTCGCCAATGATCCAAGTAGCAGCTAGCGTAAGCGACTCTTGTGAGATGTCCGCTTTAAGCGCCATGTACAGCTTGGAAGCAGTATATGCCTGGAGTTCGGGTGTATGCGCCACGAGCCGAATGAACGCCGAAAGTATCTCTTCTCGCACAAAGTTGCCTGCCTGCATAAAGTGCTTGGTCAAACCCAACCCAATGAATATAACTGTAGACTACGAACCAGTTTGAGTACGCGCAGAACAGTGTCGATATGCCACCGCTTATTGGGTGCAAATCGTTCAGCAGCCAGACAGATCTGCGTCGTCATGCCGAGCTTGAACTCATCATCCGCTACTTCGAGGAACGCAAGCAGCTCTCTAATCAGGACGCGAACGTTCTGCTCATTGATCAGTGCATACGAGAGCTCCAGCGCTCGACGCCGGATGGAAATGTCTCCGTCTCGGAGACAGTCGAGGATGATGTTGCGATGGCGTTGTACGGCGTTGGTATCCATCGAAACGACTTTGTTTAGGGTATTCAATGCTACATAGCTGGCGTGAAGCGTAAAAATGAAGGTCGTTGGAAAATGTAACGAAATTGCACATCCTTACCGGATATTATTATCACGATTGCTTAAAAACTTGCCGAGGATGTTGATTGCCATGACACGAAGGCCTGTATCCGCTTCGATCTCCAGGACGGTTAGGACGGTTTCGTACAAGATGGAATTTCCAACGTTTTTGCTCGAATCAGTGTTAGTTGCGACCTGTCGTATCACATGAGCCACCACTGAATTACAAGGTCATAGAGCGTATTTGCCTGGGCCAAGATATCGTTCATGGTTTCACTCGCTTGCTGGTCACCCCTTCCAAGCAAACGAAGCAATCGTAGTATTTTGACCTGGAGGAAGGGGTCTGTGATACCAGAAACATCGTGTTCTGGACTGTATCCTGTGGTGACCAGGGACTTGAGGTTCCTAACGAGCAGCGGGACAGCCTATGAAGTGCGCTCAGGGACATGGGCATTATGACGCGAGAGGCATCACATACATTGCGGAATTCGTTCAGCACAGATTCGTCGATTTGGCACATCTCCGTGACAAGAGTGATCGACGACAGCAAGACCCCATGGTTCCGGTCAGTGAGCAAGTTTTTGGCCTTGTTAACAAAATGGTCGGCGATGTCAGGAACCTTCTTGATGACTCGTAACGCGCAAAGTGCGGCCTGTGTGGTGTTCGTCACGGTTCACTGGTATCCCAAGAGGAAACTGACCTTTTTCCGAATGTATGTGTTGCTTGACCCGAGCAGCTTCTCGATTTCATTGGCGAGATCGCGTGACATCTCCTCCGACGCGATGTTGGCGAATGTGCATAACGCAAGGCCCACCGCATACATATTGGAATGGTTCATATCACTGCATTGGTTAAGCTGAGAAACGTTCGCCAGCCATCGGAAGAAATAAACACGCACTTCTTGAGCGAATTGGTAACTAAGGTCAGAACCTCCTGATTTTCATCCAGCAGCAGCATAATTCCCAGATACCCCAGGCGTTTATCCGAGAATCGAGGACTCGCAACGAGCTTCAGGCATTCTATCTGGCCAAAGTGGGCGGGGGATCCGAGCATATGGATATAGAGGAGCTTCGCGATGTTGTTGTGCCGCTGGAACGAATCCTCCTCACGGAAGGAGGCGCGGATGGCGGCGGACTCTTGCTGGATAAGAGCGCGCTCATCGGCCACTGTCTGGCACACGATGAAGGGAAATTAGACGACGGATGGAAGGGATACAAGGGTGGTTGAGTAACCTTGCATGAACGGATGCCTTTGATGAGAGCTGGAGACGGAATCAGAAGACTTTCGAAGCATATGGTCTACGTTGATGCTACCTTTAAGATTGTGGTAGACCATTTGGCCGTGATTGTCAAGCGAAACGGCGGATGGTCTTGAAATTCGAGGGACACTGGCTTGAGCAGTGCCAAGGGTGTTTGATGGAAAGATGTCACGATCGTGACCAGCCAGCTATATATTTAAGCCCGACTAGCAACGCTACAGATATGATCTCAAGCTCAATAGCATCTCATCTTTCATTACGACGTCCCTTGGAGAATGGATAAACATAGGAGCATGTAAGGTGTACTCTAGTTCATGAAATGCACTACAAACCAGGGGAACTTAAGAGTCAGTTGACCGACTCGTACCTATGTAGACATTACAGTTAAGAGCCAATCTGAATCGATAGGAGTGCGGTACGTACGTCCTTTTTCTTGATGCTCCTGTAGAGCCAGTCTGAGCGATTTTGCCTACATTGGGCCGTCGTTGACCAACGGTCTAATCATATACACCCATTCATAAGAGCAGTGAGATCTGGCTCCACACTGGTAAGGCGTTACGCCTATGAACCCGCTTTCCTGCAGGAGGACGTAGTACACAGAAAATACAGGTACCAGCTAGGGATCGCGAGAACTCCACAAGCGCAATGTAAAGTTTGGCCAGGTCGCGGATACATGCTAGCGACGTATCTGCTATCGTTTAAGCATTAGGGGTAGCAAGGCCTTCCGAGTTAATAGTGCCATTGGTCGCGAGACTGGGTCCTCCTCAATGTGGTCGACGTCGTCGGCGGTCGCTGCGTGATGGCTCTGCTGAGGGATGTCACGATCATTGTGACAACTCGTTGCACGCACTTGCCGATCTGCCTGCAGCTGCCATGATGGCCTTGTCCTTTTGTCAAGTGACAGTCATGCCTCGCGCCGCTCTCTCTCCCCATCTACCATGTCCAAGCCCCAAAAGTCTCTCATTTTCACCCCCTTGTACCCCAGTCAGCTCCCCCTCACCCAGCTCCTCACCCGACACGACGATGCACGGCACAGTGGCTTTATATCTCATCTAGATAGATCACCTCTATCCCACAAAAGGTCTTCTTTATCCTTCTCACAGGTTCAATCGTTCTCACACCATCACCAGGAATGCATTCAGGCGCAGACTGATCATGAATGCCTGCCTCTTGCTCATAATCGCCTGGCTCATCTCCGCCACCATCCTCCGCGACGTCTTCACCCCCCTCGAGACCCCCGTCCTGATCGCATTCTACGTCACCCAGGACCTCATCATAGCATGGGCACTCTACTCCATACTCGCCACCACGACCATCCCTTTCCTCTTGGGCGAGTGCCGTCTCCGCATGCGCTGCGGATTTCGCCCGACCGAGGTCGTGTTCCGCCGACCACCCATGCTCGATAAGGGTCTATCCCAGGCGGAATGCGTTGAGCAGTATCGGCGCTTCGTCGCACGCTCGATGGACCCGTATCTTATCTACGCGAGCGTCTCTTCTTTCATGACCAACGAACTTTGGGTGTCAGCGTACCCTGCCATTATGGATGCCTATGATCTCATTGACAGAGGTGAAGTCAATGAAGGGAGTCTAGAGTCCGCGATATGGCTGCAGAAAGACGGCACCTGGAGTGTCTGTGAACTTTGTAAAATTGAGAACATGGTTTGAGACCATCTTGTATCATCGCATGTCTACTAGAGGTAAATGCCCTGATCTTCCTTGCATCCGGCTTGTGTTCATGCCTACTTTCCAGCATCATCGTTGTTTTACCATCATCACACTATGCATATTGTACTTGTACACTCTGATAATGGACACCCAATCCCGGAATACAGTCATTGAATCACGATCATCCATGCCTTCATGAATTCATATGCAAGCAAGCCCGAGATCGAGAGCCAGACAAGGATTGGATACGGGAATGGGATGTGCCTCGGGGTATAATGTCGTTGCCAATAAACAAAAGGAACAGACACTCCAGTCTACAAAGCATGTCCGTGGCTGTACAAGGAACAAAACCAATGGAATACAAACGTTTCTGCTAATAGCTGTTGAATTTTGTTAGTTCAGTACCATGACTGGTAGGACCAGGGGGGCTGACCTTGGCACCTCATCAAGCATGATCACTGGTACGCTGTCCATGTTGGCGATACTCGCATACCCATACTTCATCCGAGCATGCTTCTCGATGGACTCAGATATGGACCAGAACCACTTACAGCATGTCTGGAAAATCATCCCACTATCTCTACTTACTCCCGCCACTGCTTCTTCTCCCCAGTCGTCTTTCAAAGGAAATAAAATCTACTATCCCCAATCTACGAGTCAAAGGAATGCTCTCAGCATAGACAGAAGCCAAAAAATTACAAGGCACTCACCTCCGTTCTCAACTTGACATCTTCTGGAACGAATACTCCCTCCTCCTATGGATCTCATGGATGTAGTGAGTTCTCGAGTATTCCCTTGGGAAGAGCCATCGGATGACTTGGATTTAAACATCATCATCAGGAGCCGCACTCGCATAGACACCTTCCCCACGACCTTCGTTGTCGATATCATAACTACGAATGGGTCCTATCTTCTCCACCCAGTGGAACGAGCCATCAGTCCAATATGGTTTCATACGCAACACAGCGTCGAGGAATTTTTGGCTCCTTCGGGGATGCTCCTCCACAACATCTTTCACCGAAAGGAGACGGGTGTAGATGTCCCCGTCCGATCCAATCACCTTATACACACTAGACGAACAGCCGACGATGGAAATTGCGTATCGTGGATGGTTATTTTTGGGAGTAGTTTCCTTCACCTGCACAGGCTGCTTCGTGGGGGCCGGCTCGTTTGAAGATAGCTTGGAAGGAGTGGCGGGCGAAGATTGAGTCTTTGGGGTGACCCTGGGAGGAATACCAAGTTCCAAGGTTAAAGTGATGTATGGGCGCGTTTCAGCCCGGGTTCCACCACCAGGACTGAAGAATCCGAGTTTCTCGACGTCTATAGCCACTTCTTGCTGTTGCCGCCTATTTTTCGCACGGACGAAAATCCCCGATACAACGAAGCGGCCGAGAGCCTCGTCCCACAGAAGAAGGGGTATATACAAGTCAATCATGTACTGTCCATTAGCACATTGCCAGGCCATGCATCGCGCAAGGGCTATCCAACTCGCCTCATCACTATTGACATGGTCATCTTCGCCTTTTGCAAAATGAGTGAAGTTGATCTGCGCGCTTTGGAAGGCTTCCTCGAAAGTTTGGCCGCCACCAGGGACATTATCCGCTTTGGCCCTGCGGATTATTTCCATATTAGCTTCACCGACGAGTGCTTCAAGGAACTTGAGAAGGGAGATGGGTTGACTGTAGGCAGCATCGTGGGTTGTCGTGACACAGGCATCATGGGCGAGTGTAAGGAGAAGTTTTGCAACGAGCTCGCTTGGTTCACCCTTCGAAAGTAGCCCTTTATCCAAAGTTTCTGAAACTAGATGAACAAGAGCAGGGATTTTCGGAGGCACGGCTTTGTCCCTCCATCCCAGATGCAAAATGCGACCAGCTGCTTCAGCAAGTAGGGGCTCAGAAGGCGCACCGGAACATAGATATTCGCGGTGGTCGGGCACGGAATAAGCTATACGCATGTGTCCTTCCACAAGGCGACTTTCTAGCTGTGCAGCCGCTGCACGACGTGGCTCAAAGTCAAATAAGAGCCTGACAGAAGCAGCAGCAAGTTCGCCTTCTTCCTGATATTTCCATCGAAAGACTTCCCTGTCGTTGTCGATCCCAAGAGCTTTATCTTGGCGAACTCAATGATCCTGTCACTTTCTGACATTGCTTGCCAACGAGTCCAAAACCTATACAGATCTGTCAGAAACAGGCAAAGCAATCACAATCAATGTAACTTACAGGGGGCGACCGAACTTGACTAAATGACCCACGGTAGCAACATCCTTCAATTTCATTATGCTCTCCTTGACAATTGTCTCAGGATAGTTGTCGAAGGGTAGTCCAGTCTGGAGAATCGTACCTGATGAATCATCCTCACTCCGCAGGCTAAACGGGAGAGTGAAAATCCTCTTCGCGGCCTCATCAACCATGCGAGACTTTCCTGTTCCTGAGCTCTGGATGACAGGGAAAAAATTATCATATACTTTGCGATCAACGTCATTGTTCATGGTGTGCAGGGCTTCGACGAACAGCGCGGCTGAATCGCCACAGTACTCTGCTTTCCACGCTTGTCTGGTTGCTAGCTTGCCGTATGAAATAGGACCAGGTCAACTCAATAGGTCACACTGACCGAAAGCCCCATCGGCATCAAGTTCGGGAATTGTCAACGTGGATAATCTAGGCTGTTGTACTGTCAATGAGGCTGGTCAACCAGTAAGCAAATCATCAAAATGGCAAAGGTCTGGAACTCAACGATGTTTCAAAACTTCTGTAAAGTTCTCAGCAATAAGCAAGTCTCGCAGATCGATATTGGCCACAATCACGGCGGCGCATGCCTCCCGGTTGCTTAGCTTTGGGTCAAAAGGTGAGTTGCGGCCCATCATGAGCACCCATAAAACATGTCCTAGATCGGAGGATATTTTGGCTTGAGTGTTCGAGGTGAGGCGACGGCGCTGAGGATCCGTAGGGTCCATGAGGCTATCGGAAGATCGCGTCCCGGGACGAGGGTCAATGTCCATGTTCATGGATGCCATTCAATGTGGGCCGTGGCAAAGAGTTTTCAAAGGGTTGGTGTCCCGAGTTGCAACTCCCGAGTCCCGAAAAAGGGCATACTGGGTCAATCAGACCATAAGCCGGAGAGCAGCGCACTGAGAGATGGGCCTAGGATGGCTAGCTAGCCGCAAAATATACAATCCAAAGGCTATTATGGAGGACAAAATGAAGTCGGAAAACCGGATTTGTAACGTCTATACCCCTTGTGAACTTCTCCACAAGCGGTAGTATAGATGGTGCAACTATGATGTTATATTATATCGGGCTTTCTCCCAAGGTCTCCAATGGAATACTGGTATAGGATGCGCCTCCGTATTGAAGACCCAGTCTTGCAGGGGTATAATGTCGTTATCAGTAAACAAAAGGAACAGATACTTCAGTCTGCGAAGCATGTCAGTGGTTATACAAAACAAAAGTAATGGAATACAAACGTTTCTGCCAAGAAATAGCTGTTGTACTTTTCTTAGTTCACCACCTTGATCCTAGCACAATGAAGCTTACCTCGGCATCTCGTCAAGCAATGTCACTGGGACGGTGTCCACATTGGCGATACTTGCGTACCCGTACTTTGTCCGCCCATGCTTCTCGATCGACTCGAATACGGACCTGGGCACCAAACCGTAATTAGTAAGAGTCCCAGAGGCCAGAAACTCATCCTACCATCCCCGATCCCGCCACTTCTCCTCCCCAGTCGTCTTCCAAAGGATATAAAAGCTCTCCACAGCCTAAACCCGAAAGCCCTCAGCACCAAAACAAATCACAAAAAATCACGCAAAAACACACATACCTCCGGCCTCAACAAATACGACATCTTCTGAAACGAATACTCCCTCCTGCCACTCGCCTTCGTCTTCCCCTCCCTCACACCGGGAGGTTTCCCACCCCTCCGTCCCCCCTTATCCCACTCCTCTACGTGCCGCATCCACTTCCCTGCCGCGTCCCCCTCCTTCCAACGCTCCATGCGCATCTCGTCCGCGCCCAACCCCGTCGCCTGGTCCGCATACGTCATCCAGCATGTATACGCGAGGCCCTCCGCTGCCCACGCGTGCAGTTCGCGGTCTCGTGGAGGTAGGTGCAGCGTGTGCACGCCAAGCGCGAGAAGCCCCGGGAGGAAGCATGAGAGGTGCTCGAAGACGTGGCTCGGGATCCCGTCGTGCGTATCTGTGACGTAGAGCAGGTGGCGCGTGGGCGTGATGTAGAGGAGGTTGTTGATAATGGCATTAGCGGAGCGGAGGTCTGTGGTGGGTGGGTGATTGGTGTTAGTGTTAGTGTTTTGGGGGAGGGGAGGGGTTCGGAAGGGAGTTTGTGTACGTACAGAGGTCGCGCGTCTTGGGCTCTGATTGGCCGGTTACGAGCCATTGCTTTAGCAGATACTCGTGAGCACTGTCCGCATATGCGCCGACGGAGAACTGGTCTGAGGCATCGATTTCAGTTATGTGTTTGGGGATGGAATGGACGAAAAGTGAAGAACGAACTATTCTTTGGCAGACCCGTATCAACGTCCCACATAGTCGGGAAGACACCAGTAGTGGTATCGTACATTTTCCGCATGATATTCTCAGTCTGCTCAGCGCTCCGTCAACAGTCGCTGGTTTCATAGATACGAGGTGTCCTCACCTTTTCATAATACTCCGTTCGCCCAGTCAGATGCGCAAGGTACTTGCTGTCCAGATTTTCTTTTCTTCAACATACGACATCGCACTCAGACATTCATGTCCAGCACTCACTATTCCATCTGGTTACTGAGGACCTCCGCCCAAAGCGCACCCCCAGTCCATCCAAGCCTTGTCTGTCCCCTATTCCGTGGCACACCAATGATTCGAGTTAATTGAACACCCCAAAAAGTCAGACCAACAAACGGACGTTACAGTATTCACCGCATACATGGGAAACCCCGACGTCGTGTTAAATGCGGGGAGCAACATCTTCCCTAGGTCGTCGGCACGCGCTAGGAGCACGGGTTCGCCGGAGAGTGCGTACGCTGATAAAAGGCCACCGAGGTATCGTATCACTGTTTCGAAGAACGGGGCATAGGCCGTCTGGTGCCCTTCAATCAGTATTAATGCTTCATTTGGGGCTGAAATGAAAGAACGCGCCTGCCGTAGTGTGAATGTGGTTCGTGCAACTACCTCGATTGAATCCCTAAACATGTCGTTCAACCCCATGATCCACATCGTGTCCAACGAGTCGAATAGTGTTACACCCCATCCATTAAAACTGTAGAACAACAATGAATCCATGAGGAAATGTCACAGATCGAATAGCTCACTTATTGACTTTCCCCCCAGCGACAGGTCGCAGCTCGTCATACGGGAGCGCATGCTCACGGTACCCTGAATACGCATGCACGAACGCCTCCCGCACCCTCGCTGCACGCCCCGCCCACATCGTCGGATGTGCCTCCGGATGGTTCGGTGGAGGCGGTGGAGGGATCGGATGTGGATGTGGCGGCCTCGGTGGCCTGTGCTCCTCACCATGGTTATGCGGCGGTGGCGGAGGGTAGTCAAATGAGGGCGAGGGCCTGGCAAAGTCAACGAGGGAGGGGACGAATATCCAGAGCGCAACGACGCAGACGGCAGACCATGAGATCCAGCGGAGGAGCGGCCGACCGACGAAAGACTGGGCTTTCGGCGGGGCGGCGGATTCTGGGTCGACGAAGATGTGCGGACGCCTGCCAGGCGTTGGGAGCATCGTTGACGCTCTGTGGAATGATCAGGCGACTTCGATGAAAGGCATGCCTTGCCGACCGCCAAGCCCGTTCTCAAAACCTCGGTCTTATTTTAGATCAACTTCAAGTGCTGCGAAGTATTTACATTGAGAGAAGGGCATGGTATCAGGGTTACATGTGCATTGGTATGTATGAGAAAAGAGGCATTTATGTATATGGTTAAGAGGTTGTCAGCGACGGAATATCAAGGTATACAGTCTTGAAATTCTTCAAGAGCAGAGGAGGTGCGTTTCCAACAAGTTTCTCCGTCCACTTGAAAGCACTCGCCAATGAATCCACAATGCCTTGAGGCTTTGTCGGAGGTGACAACCAAGCCTCTGCCGCTCCATCGTAGGTAGTTTCTTTCGGAAGCCATGAAGCGGCCTCTGAGGATGGATCACCAGCGGGGAAGGACTCGTCTTTGATGACGTCAACATACATCGCGTCGTGGACATTGTAGGGAGGAATGTGGTCGTCGGGATAATCTGGCAAGGGTGCGGTGACCATTACACCCATCAACATTCCCTTGAGGGTCGAGTTGGATCCATCAAGCATGGAGTCCGAGGCTGCATGCTTTGACGGATCCTCCCCTTCCACATCTACAAAAGAAAAGTCGGTAAGACTCGGTTCATAACAAAAAGAAACAGGGAAGGGACTTACATTGTCCCCATTGTGCAGATGGAACATTTTTCAGTATCGGTTGGAACGTGAACCCGGTTTCGACTTTTGAGGTATCATGCTTGGTGATTGTAAGCCGGAGAATCGATGCTATCTCCTCTGTTGAATGCATCGGCTTTGCATAAACAGGGATTGAGCCCGAAATCACATTGGTCCACTTGTCCTCGTCTTTGAATTGGACGGTCTTCAACGCAAAACGGCATTGGATGACGAACTTGAACTTCCCCCCGACGACCAGCCAGGGTGCTCCAGGGACCGGCGTGACATTCTTGTTCGATTCAGGGGCATACCCATCCTGGACAACAAGAGTTATCCCACTGTCCTTGCCAGAGTCCTGCTGATTACTCGAACGCGCCAACAGGTCCCAGAACTCGTCCAAAGATAAAGGAGGCGGTGGGCCGGGATGACTGCCAAAGTATATGTCGAAACCGAACAAGTAGAAATTGACATGGACCTTTCCGCCAAATGGAGGGCCTTCGAGGTGAAGGCTTGCGCCGACGTCGACCGATATATGCACATGGACGAACCACACTTTCGCTTGGAAACTGACTCCAACCTCGACCCCAATATCTCCGATGAAGTGGAATGGGTTCCAAACCATCAGGAAGTCAGCATGGGCATCGAGATGTGCTAAGAGGGGACCTGCAGAAAAAACGATCGACAGCGAGCCTCCACCCATGCATGCTTTGGGAGTCACTGCAAAGTACGCTTCTCCTGTAATGCCGATGTGGCTGTCAAGCTTCCACGAGATAGATAACCTGTCGGGTCGAGGGTAATACACGGGAGGCTTGTAGGCAGGGTGGTATCCGCCGATCTGTGAAGAATAAAAACATTCAGAATTAGGCGTAATCCGGTAGTTCAGCACGACTCACGCTGAACACAAAATCACCGGCATAAGACGATGGATCAAACCAATAGTACATGGCAAATCCACCGAGCAGATGACACGAAGGATGGAGGACGAAGCTGTTTGGAGAGAGTTTGCCTTCAACGGCGAGGGTTCCATTCTTGATATCAACGGGGCATGTAATTCCAAGTTCGACATAAACAAAGGACAGGGCGCGCGGGGCCTTGGGTGGACAAGAGCACACTGCAGCGGCAAACAGGCCAATGCTGACGTAGGGGTCGATCTCGATCACAGCCACGGCACGAACATCAAGAGTCTCGAAGGCTAATACCTCAAGCCCAGCAGCGAACCAGAACGAGCCATCTTGAGGCCTTACCCACACCTTAAAGACGGCGTCGGAAAGCACCGTGAGGACATCAGATGCGCTGGCGGCACCATCTGCAGATTCGGTGCTTATGCCTTTGACGAGGGGGAAATCGAGAATGTTGTCCACAGTGGGGTAATTGAGGTGAGAGTTGTACCTGGATTCATCGGTGAGAAGTTGTTCGATCTAGACGCCAATTCTGGTGTTTGGGATCTTACCCAAATCCTAATGTGACGCCATTGATAGTGGCAAACTCGAGCTCGATTAGAGGTCCCCGAAGCTGTGCGAAAACGAAGAAGGTCTTGTAAGACTTCTTGGAGTCATCTTCGACAACCCCGTACGAGCCAAGTGCGAGGAAGCTGTATGCATTTACGCTGATAGCAACTCCTCCAGCGAAGAGTTCCATAGTTGGTGTGGACAAGTCCTCGAACATGCCTGCAAGGAGAATAGGTGGTTTATCCAGTGCAGCCGCGAGGCCATGAAGTTGTAAAGCAAAGTTTGAGATGTCAAACTGTGTGAAGAAATCGGCCGTGATTTTAGCCCCAACGCCAAAACCGAGGAGGCTAAGTCCAACGGGTCCCAATGCGAGTGTTGCATCGAAAATGATAAACAGCATGCCGTCTTTGAACTGTAGCCCGATATTGGCAAAAGAAAGAGGGCCAATTGATTTGTGTACTGCGGCAGACGAAACACCGCCTGGTTGAGATTGTGAAGGGGTATCATTAACCTTGGCTGGGTCATTCAAGGCGACAGCACTGTCCGTGTCGGTGGATGTCTTCTTTGTGTCCCCGAATGTGTAGTCGAGAGCTGCCTGGGTAATGGAGAAATGATCAGTTGAGGGTAACTGTGTAACGGTGTTGGCTTACCGTAACGGTCCCGCTATCGTTAAGCAAAAGGATGAAGTGACAACCAGCAGCAAGAACGATATCCGTGCTTGTGGTCGTGGCCTTCGTTTCCCTAAAGAAAATTCCAGGCGCACCAGAGAATGCAGTGGTGTTTATGGCACTAACTTCTGCCTGGGTAAAACCAGGAGCCACTGTGGTATTCGCGTCGTGCACCCATAAGAATTGCAGACCATCGATCGGATTGTCCAGCTTTCCGACAACTGGAATTTCCAATGATGGGAGGACGTGAGTGAAAGAAAACATCAGCGCCCGCTTTGGAGTTTGCGCTGTCCTGCCAGATGCGGATTTCGGGTAGCTTAGTTGGAGAAAGGTAAGATGTAAATCTCCAAGTGTAATTTGAAGGACGAATATTAGAGGTGACCCAGGCGCCGAGGGCTTAGCGCAGCTCAAGTAAATCGGGGAGTCCGCCCAGTTACTCGGCATGTCTCCATCATGAGGAATGTTCAGCTTGATGTCACCAATGAAATCCGGAAGCTCGAATGACTGGGCATCGTCACCACAGATAGATGCCAAAATGTCGACAAGGGTGCAGTCCGCAGAAGCACCGAGTGCTGCCTTCACCTCCCACCCCGTCCCGCTATGAGAGAACTGGAGCGCAAACTCGACATCCGCAATGAGAAGGTCTCCGATAAAATCGAAGGTACTCAGACTCCCGTCCGTGTTATACTTATAAGTCAGCGATATCGACTTGATAGTAATTGCCCCCAAAATATCCTTGACTTGAGATTGCTCGTCGCTGTGGAAGAACGTGAGGAGATCGCCAAAGTTAATATCTGATAATAGGCCGGTCAACGTCCAGCCCTGCGCCTTCTCGTACTCGACAGATGCGAAAAGGAAACCGCCATCTTCATTGAAATCGGGAGAAGGTTGGTTATCTGGATCAGCAGCAGCAGGCGGCGGATGTAGGTTGATCGTGGCTGCGACAGAAAACGAAAAGGCACTGCTGTCCCAATCGTAAGCCGTCGCAAGCTCGAGGCTATCAAATGTGACCGGTGGAACATGATTCGCGTCGGAGGCTGTGGGCGGCACGGATTCCAAAAATGCTGAAAATGAAATGCTCGAGCCCGAGACTTCAATCATTAGTCCTGTGGTTATCGCGCCCCCTTGTCGGTAGGGTAGTGTTATGACCAAGCATCTCCTTTTTAGGACGGTGCGAAAGGCGTGCGAACAATCCACAATGGCTGACACGTGAGCCGCTTGAACACCGAACGCAGTACCAGCCACCGTGCATCGACCTTTCCGACATCGACCGACTTCAAGATGCGACGCTATCATGCTAGTTATCGATTCCCATAGCTCCTTGTCACTCTCGCGTCCTCCAATAGCAATCTTCATTCGGACGGGACACAATTCAGCGTACCATGAAGCAGTTTATTCTCGCTTGGACGGAAGGTTTTCGAGATTGGCAGCTTGATCTCGTGTTTCGAATCCTCGATGGAGAGAATGTACTGGTTAGCGGTGCAACTGATGATGGAAAATCAGCCATATTTGCAGCACTCTTGGTTGTGTCGCTGGAGTTATAGAAGCAGCCATCATACTATCCAGATTTATCACAGAAAACGAAGGGATTGGCTCAAAAATATCGTGAGTCCTGCTTTATTTTTTGCACGGGCTTATGTAGATAAGAAAATTTCCCTAGGTCTTCGCGATCAACAAGCTCGCTGTTGGCGCGGTCACTTACTGGCGCTGACCGAGGCACGGAAATCAGGTCGACTTCTCTCGAAGGAGATCATGTCAGGGCAGTGGCCACTGATATGTGTCAATCCTGAGCACCTCGCTGCAGGGGATGGGGAATTCATTCATTACCGACACGGAGCTGTGGCGGGAAAATCTCGCATGCTTGTGCGTCGACAAGATCCACCTCATCTATGAATGGGGCGCCAAGTTCCGCTCCGCCTTCCACCATATCGGTATGTTCGTGCGCAGCCGCTGCTCATCTACCATCTCCGTATTTGGCCTGTCAGCTGCGGTCGAACCAGGCTTGCCGATGTCGACATTTTGCGATGCCATAGGTTTCATCCCAGGCCACTATCCATCATCTTCAATGTATCAACGAACACCCCTAACACTCATTTTATCCTCCAAACCCTGACATATACTTTCGGAGGCGATACCTTTCTTGACTTTCTTGCTGCGGGCCGCAAGACAGTTATTTATTGTAATGGGGGTTTAAACCCACACTTGAGTTGTTTATAACCGTTCAATTTGTTTTTGAGTCTATTTATGCATGGTATATATATCTGTGGTAAAAACATATAGTCGTAGCTACCATATTGCAGAGTTGAAGCTCGTGTTGGGACTCGATTGGGGGACGCGGTTTGGACGTGTCGCGTCAGGTCGCGTCCTTAATTGATTGTTTGCGCAAGTATTTTCCATCATTTTTGATGCTGACATAATAAGGTTACCCTACCGACAAGGACCCCAGATAGCCAACAGACTACAGAATGGAGGAACGACTGATGGTGTCTGTCTAGGAGAGACTATTCAATCATCGCTTCTGTGATTTCGGTCGGGACTCCCTGAGGCGTCGTGGTGATCGGTTCTCCCGGAATCAAATCAAGAATTGAGAGACTCGAACGTATTTTAGAGGGATGGAGCATTGGCACAACCTCGATAAACTCCTCATAGTCAGGCATGAGCTTTCGCCAGCTCTGATCAATGGGGTCTGGGGTGTACAGGGTACCACGGAAGAGCATGCGAGGCCATACGAAATTGAGCAAAAAAACCACCTCTTTGTCGTCCAAGTCTCCCGATGGTTTGCCAAGCTTGAGCATCACTTGGGCATCGACAGCTACCATAGCAACCTTATAGCCCGAATCTGTACGCTGAATCTGAGCAGAGACCTGTATAACATCGGTGACTTTGGATATCTTGTTCAAAGCACCCTCAAAGCTAGAGACAAGGTCGGACATCAGGAAAAAGCGTTTTAGCCGAAAGTTCCCCGGTTAACTTGATGGCCGGATGGAGGCACAAGCGCTGTCCATATCTGGTGGCCGGATCAACATTGCCGTGAGATATCTCTGTTGCTATTGGTGGGTACAATGATGCGTAATATCACAGTCCGCAAGGGCTCTGTAGCATCAATATTTCCTATAGCTTGCCCACAAAACTCTGTAGCTCTTACTGAACTCAGGAGAATATGAGCAGGAAAGTATTCATGCGTGACACATTCACATCACGGAGCATGTGCACACCCAGGGGTTCATTTTTTGAGCCGCTGCAGGTATGTCGCGGAATGTTTATTTCAGCACTACTACATAGATAGCTTTGACCTGAGAATGAGTGTTGTTGAACGTCGAACGTTGAACAAGGCGCTCAGCGGTGAGTGCACTCTGCAAGAATTCTGTCAAGTCCGTTCGAACTCCGCCAGAGCTGTCCGGACTCCCGAAGTTCAACAATGAGCAAATATCACACAACAACAGGACCCCGGACTATCCCTTCAGAGGCTAGATACCAAGAGTCCAAAATTTCGTGACCATGTCTGGACATTTTTGTCTGAAAAGTATCTAGCCTAACCCTGAGAATGACGTCCAAAAAAGGAAATTTTGTCTTGGCGGGTGCCTCGGGCTCAAAAATTGTCTCCAGAAACCCTTTGAGTAGCGTATTTGGCGCAGTTTTTGCCTCGTCGGTACGTATATAGCGCTCCTCTGGTCAAAAATTTTCTGTTGGGTCAACATGACCCGCGATTTTGGTCGGACGCTAGGGTATTTGTCTGAAAATGTATCTAGGATGTTGCCCCAAACCCCCCGGTTTTGTCTGAAAATCAATCTAGCCTCCGAGGTCAAAATGTCCGAAATTTGTCTGAATTGGTATCTAGCCTCTGGCAGGATAATCCGGGGTCCTACAACAACATTCTGTTTCTTTCCTTCACTCACGACGACCCTTCCCCTCCCTGTACCCCATGCTCTCCCTTTCGCGCTTCACTGCAAGGAGTATCTCGCCACATGACCTATGTGCACATCGCACTCATCGGCCCGCCCTCAGTTCAGTCGGTTACAGGACACGGTCTCGCTCATTTTGGTGAGATTCTTGATCCCCCGCAATTAGTGTTTAAAAGTCCGGTCCAGTCCGGTTTTTTGGCTCAAAATGGAAAGACCGAGACCGGGACCGGTCCCAGGTACACCCAAGATGTCAAAAAACCGGACCGGACTGATCGGGACCGGTCACAATCAGTTACGATCGGTCTTTTAACTGGTTTAGACCGGTTTAGACCGATTTCCCGGTTCCGACCGGTCTTTTTCGGTCCGCGACCGGTAGTAACCTTGTAGAGGAATACGTACGCTATCATCTGAGCCCCGGATCGTGAGAAACGGACAAGAATTGACTGAGTTATGGTCAGAATACTGTTGAAACACTAATTTGTTTGTATCTCAATCAAATCTGAACCGTTTTGGGTGACCCAGGTGTCATTTCGAAGCCCTTTTGATGGCGCATCTGGGGTATATACCGATTTAGCCGAAGACCGGTCTACAACCGGTTACAACCGGTTTTTATCCGGTCTCAGTAATTTCAGAATTCTGAAAGACTGAGACTGATGACTGGTCCCTCCAAGTGAGACTGAGACTGAAAGTCCAGTCTCGATCAGTCCCAGTCCGGTCCAGTTTCGGTCTTTTTCCAGTCTACGTGACTGGACTTTGAAACACTACCCGCAATTACGTCTACTGTTCCTGCTGTGTCGTTTTCTGCGCGCAAAACTTGACAAGTTCTACAATGGCTAGATAAACAGGTACACAGGCTCTTCGAAGACCGTTTTCCAGTGGTGCGTGAGATTACTAACTATCGTTATGCCATGAAACAACTGACGTATCATTTCCAAGGCAGGTTCTTTTTACGGCCCCGGTTTTCAGCAGTAAGCCTGTCTCGCATGCTAGGTACGCAATAACTAATATCTCCAGCAGGATATGTGCATTTGAGAGAGCACCTCTGTGCTGTGCATAGCTCGTATGACCCACCGCCCACTATCGGCACCCTTCCGACATGAATAGCGTATCTGGCGGGTCGTGTCTGCTGTCGGATATTTGGCATGAGTTGTTTTTGCCGAGTGAGAGCAGGAGAGTGGGAGCATGCGGGAGGAAGTCGCGACGCTGTGTATGAACCCTTTCTCGCTCCTACTGTACGTACTGTATCATATGTACCCTAGCCCAATATATTGTTTTTGTTTTCCACAACGAGAATGTGTTCGTAAACTTGGATATGGTGTCTATAGCATACTATGTGACACTACCAGGCTACAGAACTCTGAGTCTATGGCCATCTATGAAGTGCTACAGGATTATGAGTGTGAGCTATGGGGTCTAAGTAGAGGGGGGCTAGCTACAGCGCTACAGCAGCTATGGTGGCTATGTCGAACGCTATTGACATCGGTCTTTTTCCTGATGGAGTCACCCACTGCTTTCAGGAGATCCTTCACAGCAGTCAGCGCTCTGCCTGGCCACCATAGAGCAAATGTATAGCTAGCTGGACTGCAAAACATGACGGCGTTAAAGTCTGGATATGTTAGTGATAGGCCGAGTTCTGGGGCCTTTTCACAATGAATGCCATCTGACGATGCCAGCTTTGACATGCGCCGCTTCACAATCACCGTGATCGACGATGGGACAATGCTCTCTAAACCAACTTCTTTCAACATGGTTTGGAGGGTACTCTTGGTGTCTGCCCAATCCCCTGTCTGAGCAACAGCCTGCAGCCGAAACGCCGCAGAATAGTTTTCGGCGACTGGACTGAACCAAACGGCGCTTTTCTTTTCGTCCAGGTTGAATGTGAGGTCCGAGCCAAATCCAATGATGTCGGGAGAAAGATCGCAAAATGCAAGAAGGTTGGCGAGTGTGATTGTGTCAGACGTCGGGCTCGACATGTCGAAACGGAGGAAATGGTTCAAGAGATCAAATGAAGCAGATTCTACATTGTAACCGATCTTGCGACTAGGTCCAAAAGATAATGAGACCTGTTTCACTTCGGGCACTAGTGAGTTTTTCTGCGGGAAAAAGGGGACGAGAATAGATACATGTTCATTCCTTCAGAAAAATGTTTTAAAAAAAATAATTGTTTTTTTGCCAGAAAAATGCAGCAAAGATGTCACATCTTTCCTTCGTCTTGTCCCCATAAAAATGCTTCATTTTAAGCAACTTTTTCTCCAGGAACAAAGTAAGAAGGACGTCACATTTTTCCTTTGTTTTATGCAGAAACAATGTGTCATTTTTCTGATCAGTTTTATATGGGAGAAACTTTATATACATTCCAGGACATATTTCTTAGAAACATGACAAGTTTTTCTGCATTTTTCAGAAAAATGCATCATTTTCTTGGATTTTTAAGAAAGATGTGTCATTTTTCTGCACTTTTAAGAGAAACATGTCATTTTTCTTTTGGAACAAGGCCTGAAACATATATGAAGTTTTTCCCATGTAAAACTAATCAGAAAAATGACACATTGTTTCTGCATAAAACAAAGGAAAAATGTGACGTCCTTCTCACTTTGTTCCTGGAGAAAAAGTTGCTTAAAATGAAACATTTTTATGGGGACAAGACGAAGGAAAGATGTGACATCTTTGCTGCATTTTTCTGGCGAAAAAACAATTCTTTTTTTTAAAACATTTTTCTGACAGAATGAACATGTATCTATTCTCGTCCTCTTTTTCCTGCAGAAAAACTCACTAGTGCCCGAAGTGTTTATCAGACGCGAGGGGCAAAGGAACAGTGAGTTCAAAATGGTCGATCCCCGCTTTACTGTCGCTTTACTGTCGACTAGTGATGCGGTAACGGCAACTTGAACTTGGGCATTCGTTGTAGAAGGCGAAAGTGCATTTGTAAACCACGCCAGCCATTCGTCACAAGAATCGAGTGGAACGGCAGTGGATTCCGATGAAAGGGTGCTAGAGAGGGTGATAAAGCCAGGCGTCAACGCAGACACGAAGGCGTCCCACTCAGCAATGACCTCTACTGATTGACATGGATTCTGAGCTTCAACGAGGGAGGACATAATGTAGAATCTTTTGGTTGGATCTGTAGGCTGTGTATCAAGAGAAGTGGTCGTTAAAAGAACAACGTCTGGAGGAGGCTCAGCAAAGAGCGCGACCGCTAGTTCTATGCCATCCGTGAGCGATAACGAGTCAACGTCGGTCTTTGCTTTCTTTTTCAGGGGCTCCTGATCGTCACTCGAAGGCGCAGAGACTGTGACTGCCTTCGCGGGTGGCAAAGAATATGGCCACGTCCCCACAAACTGCACCGAAGGACCCTGGTAGAGATCATCTGAGAAAATGCAAACAAACAAGACCTGTGTTTGAGGCAAGGGTATGCCGGCTTCTGAAAGAATGACCTGGGGTCGATTTTTCTTAATCGCGGTTGGCGACTGGACTAACTAACTATGTAATCAGGCACACATCCTAATCGGGAAGTTTTGATCAAATACATCATACTCAATGCTCAAATTTTGCTCCCTCAACGTTCAACGACTCGGACGACATGCACATATTACACACCCGTTCTGTATTGCCTATCTCGCTGGACCACACACCACACAAGCATTGGTCAAATCATCAAGTTCTGAAGGCCCGGTCCTCTGTTTACAAATCCAGAGGCTGTCGGCTCCCCTCGCACCTACGTTATCTGAGGCTCGAGCAAATGGAGTGCAAGTGCAATGTGTCGATGCAACCGTGATGGATTAGGGACTCACAGGAACATGTCCCCATTGGCGCTGGTGCACATTTTGATGTACGCGCATGCGAGGATCTTCTCCGTAGCTGTACAATATGTTGTTCCGTAGCTTGGAGGTTGTCAGTGGGTCTTATTACTTGCATAATATGAATTTTTGTGTGCCAAAAAGCTTCCAAAGGTTGTAATTTTATGTTTGATACATATGCTACTATTTGAAGCTCAAAATATTGAAAAAATCTTGACCTCCAATTTTTTTTTTCGAGCTCGACGGCTGGACTAACTAACCATCCCCCGGTGTCGGAGTTTAAATCTGGCATACCCTTGGTTTGAGGAGTGAACAGTGTGAACTCTCTAGTGAAATGTTTCTTTTTCTTCTCTTTTGAATCGACCTCTGGGAGTGCTGTATTGTGGAGGACGCAGAACCTCGGCAGTATGACGCTCTCAAGCTTATCTCTAATCCACGGTGCCTAATTTTCCTCCGTGGAAATATTCGTACCTTTGAACTCTGCAACCAAATCGAGAGCAACATCCGTCGCATGGAAGAAAGCATTGATCGTATCATGGTACTCCTTGTCATCAGCACTCTTTCCCAGTAATGGGTTTTCTGAAGACACCAGCTGGCTCTTAAGATTGACGTCGGGGACATTGGAATAATATGGGAAGCACGTGAGGTAGAGAGGCCTGAAATATAACCCGTCATCCTTGACCGAGGCATGGGCGCCACGCCACGACACAAGGTACGAATACACATAAAGCATGATGTTCCAAGCTATAAGTCCAACCATGTTCAATCAAGGCTTTTAAAAGATCAAAAGACGCAAGCTTACAAGGATGACAATATTTGTTACCTGCCGAGAACAGGATAAAAGAAGGCTTGAACGTCTGGCACATAGTTAACGGAAACGACGTCGGAGCTCCATGATGGCTTGCTTTCACGATCAGCACAGTATCAGGGGCCTTTGGTCTGTCAGTGCTACGTGTCGCGACGGGTTGTAGTCCTGTCCACTTCACCACCCCTGCCTCCAAATCTGACTCCGCGTCGCCAGCCAAATAATGTGAAACTGCACCAGTCGGAAGATTACTGCTGGGAGGGTGGATGATGAGACAGACAATAGAGCTGCAGTTTGTATATGAATGTGCAGTGTGTTTGTCGACTGGGCTGCATGGCAGGTATCGATTGTTTGCTGCAACACAGAACAAACCAGGGCGGTCGCCCTTGTAGACCGTGCCTTTCATTTTATATGCATTTATAAGTTCGAGAGGGCCCTTTGCAATTTTGGCATCCTCGACTAGTTCACCGGAGAAGAGCTCTCGACCGATAACGTTTGTCGAGTCCCCTAATTTCAGTTCTTGGGGTCCTCCATTCAAGGTCGCTTTGGCCACGTCCATCATGTCTGCAACGACCTTGCAAACATTGCCTCTCCGAGCACCTGTAAACCCCATGATTCGTGTTGTACCCACAGTAGAGTATTCGATTTTGAGCTTGTCTGGAATCTTCTTCCCTGTATCAGTTTCATACGGAATGTAAAGTGTCGACAAGGGGTTGCCCAGGTCGTCGTATTTGAGAAAAGAGACTTGAAGAGGATCTTTGCCCGTTATCCCTGCTTTCTTCTCTCTTTCCAGCGCTGCCTCCAAGTCGCTCATCAGCATTGTCAAGACGCCAATATAGTGATCCGTGTCCCAATGAGTGATAATGACAGAGTCGAATTTGAGACCGCCAACCCCGAGAGTGTATTTCGTCTCTATGTGCCTCATAGTCTCCTGGATATTTGTGATCCGTCCACCATCCATTCCTCCATCGATGAGTATGGCTTTCAGGATGCTATATGGGGGAAGGCGATGATGGCTGTCTTCAACCTGGAGAATAATCTCGCAATCCCCGACACCGATATTCACCTGATAGTAGTCAATTGGGTATGTTATTATCGACATCCTATGAACGATGCGTTAGCTACGACATCCGCGAGTTGAGCATATACGCGCCTTGGGCATCAGATAGCCAGCGGCCCATCTGTGAGATCGATCATTGCGTCATGTTTTTATATCTCGACATGCATGGGCAATGCAACCTCGAAAAAACTGCTCTAAACCACTCATGACTTGTGTGATAGTTCCTTTTAGGTTTATCGATTCAGTTTCGAATGTCAAACATTGGCTGCAGACTCTCCACCACCAAAGCGCCCGGCGAAAATAGATTTATGAAAGAATCTCTCCGATGTGCTGGGACTTCTGACACAGGGTCACCATCACCACCAGAATCATATATCATCCAGGACGAACTGATTCATTCGCTCAGGGTTAACCTGTTTACCCTACACGGAGGTCATTAGGATGCTATCTTAGAGCCCCTGGGGATGTTGTGCAGTTAAGAACCGAGTTAACTCAGCAGAGAACAGCACTCACAGTGTCTCCCAATTCTGTCCGATGGGCATGCTCCGGTTCTGCCACGATACCTATTCGCGTTGTGATTTCTTGTAGCTGTATGCCGAAGAGTCATGTTTTGAGCGGCCATTTGAAGTTTGAACCAGAAACTCGGCGTGGAGAGGTGCGGAGTCAGTGGTTGGGAGGTAGATGGGCAGCATTGTCATGTTATGTGACTTGTAGCTGGCCATGGAGACCAATGGAAACCAAAGGTCATCACTGAGTCCAACAACGAGAGGTTTATGTAGTCCCATCAACGTTGAGATTGACCTATGAGGTAAGAGCTGGTAAGAGGTACGATGCATCGACAGCATGGCCCATCAGCCAGCCGACGATGACTTGGAGGAGAGCGATAACTTGAGAGGTCTGGATTGACGTGTTTATGGAGTGTTATGGTCACATGATGGGTTGACCGTTGTGACACCGAGATTACACTCCCAAAGCCCAGGCCTGCTGGTGTCCAGCATCCATCCTCACCGGTCACCACCATGCATCATCGAGCATATATACTTAGAGCGACCTGCATAATGAGATGCTCCAGGATGTTGGCAGAAAAAGTCGCAAGCCTAGCTCCACAAACTCATTCATCCATTCCTCCTCCGTCTGTGCACTACCAATCGTAACATGGAGGAGGGCCGATATACCCTCGACAGAGTTGGTAAGGGATGCGTCTATCAATGAATGGAGAGCTCATTTAAGTAGATGGTCCATTTTTGTGCAATCAAGTTGCGTGGCGCATCATTTGTGCATGAACCGATAAATCCAAGTTGTCATTCGGCGATCTTGGATGGGAAGTGTGGAAAGGACCATCCATTCCCGGCCCCCGCTCTATATGTTCATATGCCTAGCTTATATATTGGACATGCTTCGAGGAATGGATGGCTCCTGCGAGACTCGCTGTTTGTCAATACAGAGCAGAAAATCACCAGAACTCTCAGACGCGCGTGCACAAACCGACTTCTAATTATTTAAATGTTCAAGGTGGGATTGTTTGCAACTCTTTATCCTAGACCATTCAACATGAGATTGTGTCTAGTAAAATTGACGTAAAATTACAGCTTGGACTACAAACATGGCTTTCTCCAATAAAACACTGGCTATTGCACATCTGATCCCAAGAAACCTTGACACACTCAATCTACTTTGACGAGCTTCCACATCTGCATAGTTTCACCGGTAGCCATGTTGTTGATAGCGAACTAGAGATAGGTGAGCACGCCATGACTTGTCAAAAGCTTGGTCAAAACAAAACGCACGACTTTGTTCTCGTTAATGTCAACGGTAATACGACTGCTAACAACCTTGCGAGGATATCCGGCGTTGGATCTGCAGAGACTGGATTTTTGTCAGACCCCATTATCGCTTGAAGAACTTGAAAGCTTGACGAAATTAATGAAAACTTACTACATTCCTGGGTCGTCCTTGTTTTCAGAGAGAAGGACCCAAACAGTTGCATTGTTGGTGAAGCCCAAAAAGCCACCACAGTCTGCAACTGGAACATTACCGGTGGAGGTTGCATATGACAGGGTCAATTCGGGACTTCCATTGTTATACTTGAGCCCAAACTGGAATGTGAATAGGAAACATGAGCGATGAAGGACAAGTGTTCAGACCATGCACAACCTTGGTGGTGGCTGAGCCAGCCGTGATTCGGTAAGGGGTGCTAGCGACATTCATGTAGATGGTATTGTCATGGCAGCTTTGTAGACGGTAATTGCCTTCATTGACCTGGCGTTTGGCGTGGATTGTGTCTTTACCCAGAGGTATGTATGTTTCGAAAAACCAGATTTGGCTAGGCGCAGTCTAATATGCTGTGGTCGAGACGGCTGCCATATAAGAGGGCAGAATTACTTACGTCTGTAGGTTCAAGTGAAATCTGTGAATCATGAATTAATCTGCGGTGAGAGGGAAACAATAGCACATACGTTCTCGTCATCAGCAGCCTCATAATCCGCAAATCTGAGCGATAAGGCAGTGGGAGACTGAGGAAGGTTGATTCTAAACAGGCCATCTTCAGCAATCTTTTGGTAACAAAAAGCTAAAGATTACTGACGACCATGCCAATCCTTGTCCGATTTGACGAAGATCCCATTCGAAGGCTGTAGAGAGCCCAAGAAGGTGATCGCCAATAGCAGACTGGCCAGAGCTACACCCGAGGTGGGTAGAAGTTGCTGGGCCAGCACTCTGGATCAAATAAAAACTGTTCGTTTGACGTGTTACCAACCACTGTGCAATGTCAGCCATATATTTAGTTCAGATAGAACATCTAAGATCTTACTCTTTGGTAGGCATCCGACAGTGTCTGTGTTTTGACAAACATGCTAGCATCCTCTGCGGCCTCACCACTCAGCATGGTCATGAGATGCAACCCATTGAAAGTGCGAATGCGATAGTAGCCCATCAGCAATAGAAGTCTGTCGGGTGAGGCAGGGGTGACGGGGACAAGTCTCCATCGTTGATTATCGGACATCTATATTATCATGCGCTATTATAATGGAGACAGTCATAAATCCAGATCTCGGACCACGTACAGTTTTCGTAGTTGAAAGAGTAACCACAGATGAGGTGTCTGTTTGGAAGCAGTACCGTGTACTTCCAGATGCAAAATAGATGCTAAAAATGGACTCGGTCAACAAGTGTTCAGCTCGCAGTCGAAATATGAACCAACAAATATGAACCAGCATCCGAAACCAAAGTCCAGTTCCAAGCAGAACTCTTTGCCACGGAACCAAGGTAACCGGAGGAATAGCCTAGGTATTGGTTGGGCGATGCGATACTTGCAAGCCAGAAAGTGCCGCTTCCCGCATCAACAAACTTCCACTTCATTCGTCGACATCAGATACAACATACAGATGCATGTAAGTACTGATCAGTGGGAACCGACCTGTTGGTTTAGGTTGTTGGCCTTGAAAGGACGCATCTGGATGTTGGTTGTGAAGCCAGGCAACTCAAGGTATGACAAGAAGTCAACATTCTGGATGCGGTAGTTTACCGTGGTGAGAGGAGCAGTCATGCTTGAGAAAACGCGGTGGTGTTGACGTTCAAGTTGAATCAGGTCCAAGCCATTTATACTGGTGACATTTCTGCAGTTGGGTGTCTTCCTTGAGGCCTTTTATAATGAAATACTGAGAGTTTCCAGAAGACACAAGATGGCGAGATCTGCAGAGATGTATGCGTCGAGTAGGGCTATCAGGCACTTTGGACGAGGCCTCCCATTCGATTCCCATCCCAGCGTCAGACTTGGGTCAGATGGCTTATCCGATCAGTTTTTGTGAGGAGATTTCAGCTAGATTGGAGGTGTGCCTGGTGAAGGTTCGATGAAGAGGTTCCGGAGAATTGATGGGAACGACACCAGAATATGCACAAACACCAGCAGGCGCCGTTCGACTTTGTTCATTTCTGCACTTCCCTTCTTATCGATGGCATGGTTCAAGAGCTGGTTCAAGTTGCCCATCTCGTTATGGCTATCTCGTTTGGCCCAACCCGAATAGCGCATCCAAATAATCCCACTATTCTGTCAGTTGACCTCGCCATTTCTCTGGCCTTCACATTCTCCAGCCATACTACAGAGTGAGTGTCAGTTCCGACTGCAGACAGGCGAAAGATTGAGAATGCACTGGACAGACTCTGGTTGTGATGAATTCCATTGGCAATTACAACCCAGTGATGGGTGTTCGACATCGAGTTCTCCGCAATGCATTGCAGAAGCTCAAGCGAGGTGATTTGCCGTCGTTGGGTCCTGGGCAAATGCAACTGTACTCCTTTTACATGCCGGGTCTTGCAACTGGTCTGTTCGACATCAATGCTCTGCAGACAATTGATGCATCTGGGCAGACAATGAATATTCCTGTTTCTCAGTCTTTCCTCGTGACTGCCCCCAGGTTTTCCATAGATGCCAGCTTAATCCATTCCACTTTTCCTTTGTCTGGTGTCACGGCACATCCCAACATCCTTCCTCACATCGTTTTTAATGACCCTCATCTCCCTTGGCAGACAGAGGTCGGCACGCCCAATGAAGACGATCCAATGCGAATTCCTTGGTTGGCAGTAATCGCATTTGAGCAATCAGAACTGAAGATGACCACTGAAGACACGGTCTTTCCTTCAGGCTTTCAGGGTGATCCTCCTGCACAGTCATTCACGATGTCCAACAATATGACATTGGCAATGCTAGCTCAGTCCGGCCTTCGTTGCGCAGTCCCAAACTTAGCAGAGTCTTTCACTGAAGAACCCGCTTTATCAAACACAAAAATTGATGTTATTTTCCCCAAGATGGATCTCTTCCTTGCTTTGTTCTCGGACTCGGCGAACCAACCATCTATTAACCTTGATCGTTACAAATATCTCGCACATGCTCGACAAGTCAACACCACTCACATGGCTGATGCAGGTGTGCTGGATGAGGGAACATTCAGCATTGTATTCTCTCATCGCACTGGTCCACTGTTTCGCAAGGGAGCTCCCACCATGACACCAAAACCATGCGTCGTCCATGTTATATCCCTTGATATGGTCAACCAGATGCCAACCGCTGCTTCTGCTAGAAGCGATCGCGCTGCACTGGTCTCCCTATTCAGCTGGACATATGATTGTCTTTCTCCAGAGGCGATCAATTTCGAGGACGTGATGAGAGCAGTGGGGAAAAACAGCGATGTATTTGGCATGCCTCAAGGTGTTCGTGATAAAGCAGGGGAAGGGTTACCAGCCAGTGTTGCGAGCCAGATCCGACATCGTATTGATGATGGATATACACTTCTTCGTTATCGTGTTCAGACGGGAGAGGAGACTGTGGCATTGATGCATGGACCACTCACCCCTCGCTGAGTCCAAGAGCCTGCAGTTGTTGACAATGTCTGGTTTGATGTTCATTCGAACACGGGGGAAGATCTCCAGATAATTGATACTGCCTTGGGCTTGATCGACATTTCGTACTGCGCTGCTTGGCAGCTTGGAAAGTCGCTTGCGATCGCTAATCAAGCATTTTGTGCTGCCCTGCTCAGAATTCGAGGGGAAGTGCATAACTCATCCAATGAACAAGCGAAGCAAGACACTCTTTCTAAGCATTTCGAAGCTGCCACTTCGGAGCGGGTTATTGGATCACTCTGCGACACCTTCCAGAAGCTAACAACACTGACAAAGGACGCACCTGGGCGGGCGAGGTGGCTGCGTCCATCACTGATACAAATTCGATATCAGTATCTGAAGTCAGTCAGCGATGGGCTAAGAAGCGGCACTCATCTTTCCCTTGTCCAAGAGCACGCTGTGTCCTGAATTGCGCGCCTAACCTCTGCAGCAGATGGTAGCCATTTTACGGAATTCAAAGACCCGACTTCCACCGATTGGAGCCTGGTCCTGAACTGGCTTATGGACAAAATATATCTCGAGGGCGTCCCTCCTTACTATCTGATTTCTGATCCGACTTGGCTACCATCAGAGAGCATCCGCTTTTTCTATGTCGACAGTAAATGGCTGAGCGCCTTGGTGAATGGCGTGCTAAGCGTAGCCAATCATTTAGATAAGAACAATGTCGTTCGACAAGCCATCAAAGGCCAGCTACTGAAGTACCTTAACAAGGACCTTCATCCTGATATCAAGTACCCACCTCAGGTTCCGACGTATGGGTTCTACCTTCGGTCGGTCACTGTCACCGTATTTCCAGACTTGGTTGTTCGGGCACCATGGTCAGATTCAGAAGACCTTAGGGCAGAAGTGCTGAGGCATGAGAATGTGACGAAGGACATGATGCTCTGTTTGCTCGATCGGACCCCAGCTGAGCTCAATCAGCTCGTCCTCAGTCAACCTCCTCATCAACAATGTTTTGCTTTTGGTCAAGACGGGAAACTTCAGGACGATTCGGTCACGCTAGAGCTTAGGAAGGTCTATTCAGTCCAAAGTGATGAAGGTATGGACGAATTCCCAGAGATGCCGTACACGCGCGGGTCTGACAGGATCTGTGCTGTTTATGACTGGAACTGGCATACCATTCGCCTTGATAATTTTGCGAAGCTCATCTTGGACACTCTTCAAAAGGCACGCAAGAGTGACTCCAAAATATATGACGGAAGCGTGACCAACGCAGCTCTGATGGGGATCGAGCTCAACGATCCTATCTATAGGTTGGCATTTAGTCATCACTAAATTGGGGAGATTCTGACGAGCCCAGACCAGCCTGCGAAATTTGATACCAGTACCGCCAGGTGTTGAAAGCTTCCAGTTGCGTTGACCTCCACATACGAGCGCATCCAATCGCATGTCGACTTCACAATCCTGGTAGTTTCTTGCAAGATAACATAAGGTTCCTTCAACTCAAGTTTTGATCAGAACCTTGTGGTGTTCATGCAATATATTGCCTGATCATTGGTATCTCCTATTCACCTCACGAGAGGAAGGTAGCTGGCGGGACCTTGAAATTTGCCACCACCTTGAGAAACAGAGACAATGTAGTACAATGTATTACATTGGGTACGGCACCTCCTTGACAAGTGGAAAGTGAACCGAAATCAATTTGTACGATACCATATTACCACAGCTCGAGAATGCCAGGAAATACTTTCAGGCAGAACTTTCGAATGGTCGGAAAACAAATGGTTATAAATATCTGTTGGCTATAGATAGTACGCGAGAATTATGTTGCTATTGACGAATGTCCTGGTATGCGTGATTGCGCAGCTCGCTGCACTAGGAGAATCTGCTTGGAAGTGGACTTGACGGCAGAAGCGGAACTTCGAGGAGCAGTTGAAAACACCTGTCTACACGCATCAATGTCAGCAGATGTTTCAGATGACCTCGATTCCACTTACTGCTTCCACCAGTTCAGTAGTGCTCCTGCCTCGTCGTGACTCAGGATAACTTCGAAGAAGTCGATGACAAAGTAATAGAGCGTGCGGAGGTCAAGCCTGTTGTATTGGGTGACCCATGACGGAGCGTCTGTCAATGCAAATACGAGCTGAAGAAATAATTAACGGTGGTGAAAGCGGCATTGAAGCAACCACGATGAACCTGTATAACTGCATAGGCAATGGAACGTGGACTGACTTCACCATGCATGTGCAAGCCAGTTGCCATGTCCTTGCGCCTCGACCTCTTCGTGCTCCCAGCAGTCCGCCGAATCATAGGGTTCGTATTCTCGATATCGGAATCATTGATCGCAATCGCTTTCGCAGATGAAGGAGACGTGAAGATGAACATGAATGTCTAGCACTCACGTTGGTCAGAAGGCTATGCTGTGGTGAGGCGAACGCACCTTTATGAGAAGCGTGATCTTCAAGAATCCGCTCTCGACATTGTCACTCCGCCATGGCCCTTGGTACAAGCACCGGAGGAAATTACTTGTTCCAAACTGATACGGTTCTTCACAAGCATGAAACTTGGCACGAACTCTGGTGCAAAGTGGATCAGCACACTGTGCGTAAGCCAAGACGAAAGCAAAACTCACTCCATATCATCCCAGTCAAATTTGATTGGGCACAAAAGACAACCAGTCGTGTCGTGTTGCAGGCCACGATTGAGGCGCGAGTCAGGATCGAGGAGTGGACTAGGTGGAGTCTGTTTGGCATTCAACCAATTCGCGGTCGCTATTCTGACTTTCAAGACGTCCTCGCTGCGTGCGTCGTTACTTCCGTTGTCAAGCTAGAAACAGTAAGAAAGCAAAAGCCACAACACAGTAAAACTCACCATTACATAGAAAGCATTAAGCTCCGCAGGTTCCGATTGATCTACCTTCTTTGAAAAGTTTGGAATGATGTTTATAAGAAGTTGAACACTAGTGTGGCATCGTTGGCGGCTGTTGAGTTGGAGGAAACGAAACAAGGCAAAAACGTCAAGAGATGTCAGATTACATAAGGTCACGTTGGTCATGAACGCGCGTCGAATCTCGTTGATTTCCTCCTGGGACTTGTTGAACAAGTCCAAGTCAGTTTCCTCGGGCTCTGGGAACTCGTGTTTGTCACTCTGAATGACGAGGTCTCCCGTCTTTTCAAACATATCCACTAGTTTTGGAATCCCCCGACCAAGCTGGTTCGGATTAGGAGGCCTAAATATCGTTGGTGAGGACATTCATTTCTGCGCTTATACTGCAGATGTGCTTACTTTTTGGCTCTTTTCCTGGTAGTCGTATTGCTCATGTCCTCGTACATCGCAGCACACCACCGCTTATAAGCCTTTACTTCGGCCCTCAATGTCTCGGTTGTTTCCTCATCACGTTCGGAGTCGGTGGCGGATGGCATGAGGAAGGAGAGATTTTCAAGAGTGAGGGAATTATGGAGTCTCCAATGTTGGGTATGGCTTCTTATGAGTATTTTTTGTGTGGATGGATATACTAAATTCCGGTGGTCTCAGAGTAATTGGTTGCAACTCACCTGGTCCCAACACACCTCGCATAGTGCTCTCTCGGCCTGTTGATGGTTTGAAATGCCTTGTGTCGGGACCTATCATCTGGGCCACTGAAATTGAAATTACTTTTCGAACACACTATGCCATTACTTGGACTCGGAGCACACACAATACTTTCTGTACACAATCCGTCTCGCTGTTCATGGCTGGACACTTGAGCCTGCATAGGCTTATCATTTTACTATTGCTCTTCTTTTTATTCCATCCTTTTATTGAGATGCTACGATGCGGAAGCTCCTGCCCTCGTGCATTTGAAACCTCGTCACAGGGTGCTCTGAGTCGACATCGGAGATCGTGCCATAGATACCAGCAGCACACGACAGCTGGCCATGCATGCCATAAACTGGTTGTTTCAGGGCGAATAGAGAAGAACCGTAGCCAGGCGGGTGGTCGGAAGGCTCGAATTCCCTACATCGTAAGTGTTGAAGATTTCACATCCTTGACAATGTTTGACCGAGCTTTAGGATACAAATCTTATCGCCAGCTCGACCTCTTCAACTCCTCAGCCCATGGAAGTGGACCATTCTATCTTGGACATTCCCTCTCCTGCACCTCGAATCCCGTCACCACCTCCTCCCAAATTCATGGCAACCGGTCGCCCACAGCGTCAATACCGACTTCCTGCCCGATACCGGGATGTCCTTCCAGAGCCACCGCTACCTGCAGCTGAACCAAAACCTGAGCCGCTGGTGCATCGCATGTTTCTGCTAGTTCAGAATCAGTTCCAAACAGCAGTCAACTCGTTTGGTCTCTGGCGGGACTATCTCTATCGTCCCTCATATGATCCCGAGGCTTTTATCTCACCAGAAGACTTGTACCACAATTGAGACAACCCCGCTGAGCCACAGTCTCTTTCTGAACCCTCAGATATCGAAGAGAACTGCCCTTGTCACTCTCATGCAAACGAATCCATTGCGCTCCTCAATCAATGGCAAAACAGCGGTGGCAGTGGCAAGTCTGACCAGGAGATCAACCGTCTCGTGGAAGATGTTCTCTTACATCCAGAGTTTCGTGCAGAAGATCTGAAAGGGTTTAATGCACAGCGCGAAAATCATCGTGCTGACGAGTACATACCCAAATCATCTTACTTGGAAAAGTTCACGGAGACCAGCGTCGAGATCGAAGTACCATCCGGTGACAAGACTATTCCACCGCGATGCTTCTCCGTTCCTGGCCTTCTGTACTGCAAGCTAATGTCTGTCATCCATGCTGCATTCGCCGACCCTCTTGCGGTGAAATTTCACTTGTCGCTGTGATTGTTTGTGTGAGGCTGGGTTGAGAAACCCATATGGAGGGCTACCAGCAACTGCCGATAAGGTCTGGAGGTAGGAATGAGTGTTTTGGGTTTTGAGGAGGATGGGAAAGTTATTCCAAGATATCGCTTCGGGATGTTTCAGGATGTGCGGAGATGCATCGGAATGTTGCGGGAAGTGACTGGGATATGTTGGAATGTGATCGGGTCATGTCAGGGATTCATAGGATTCATCTCAGAGTGTATCGGACTCGTTGTGGGGTGAAAGGGATGTATTCGGAAAGTCTGAAGAGAGGTTTTACCTCTGAAGAGGGAGTGGGAGAAACTGAGTATCTAGTTCTAATAATCCTACATATTTATAGTAGTTTGGAACCGTGGGAATTGGGTTATCGGAACATCGGATTGAGTCATTTCTGGGATTGGAGTCACCGGAACTCAGGAAACAAGCCATCGGAGTCCCGGAAATGAGTCATCGGGATGATCGGTGACCCATTGGAAGCGTGGGAATCGGGTTATCGGGTTATCGGACATGTAGGAACTGTGAAATCGGACCCGGGACTTGAGGGGAATGGAAAACCGAGATAGGAAATGGGTGAGAATGTATGGAAACAATGCCAGGTAGTCGGAGGATGTGCAGAGGGATGTGGGAGGTGCATATCGATACGAGTTTTCACTGTAGTCAGGGAGGGAACCTCACAGGACCCGGGGACTTGAATATCAACCATCCCTGGTTGATCTGCTGGCAAAATTTCTGAAGGAAAAATGGTTGAAAGAGTCCTAAACAAACACTCTGAATCTCTTTTTACAGGATCCAGAGTGCACTCCCTGCTGCAAGGGGCTGGTATAGTACCCTACACAGAGGGGTCATGTCGTTGCAAAATCAAAATTCACCCTACACGGAGGGGACGAGCGATGCGAAATCAAAATTCACCCTACACGGAGGGGATGAGCGATACGATGTGGAATTCACCCTACACGGAGGGGACGGGTCTCGGATGATTGTCAGTTCGGGTCGGCGGGTCGGGTCATTAGGTCGGGTATGATGTACGGAGGGGCGAGGTTCGTTTCATATGTGGTTCGATAGATTTTCCCTACACGGAGGGGGGGTCATGCATTGAAAATGTGGCGGATAGAGAATTTAACATCGGAGTTCGGAATGTGGTTGAGGCAGCGGCGAAAGTTTTTTGAGTGTGGTGCAGGAGTTCTGGAATCCGTCCAACACTTTGAGTAATATTGGGGCAGTCCTATCCTGGGGTTTTGAGGGAATGGTTCGAAGGCAGTAGAAAGCATGGGAAACAGTGGTAGGATGTAGGCGAACCATGGGGAACGAAAGGCGATGGTAATCGGTGAAGAATTGAGCGAGATAGAGGTGAAACAAGATTTGCTGGTGAAAATTTGATCGGGACTTTGCTGGGGAACTGCAGGGATGTTTGGGGTGGGCCAAATTCCACTGTAACATGGCCAGGGATGTAGGCGAACAGTAGGGGAACAAGAACGAAAGAAAAATCTCCCTTTGCTCCTGCTCGCGAGTATCTTGTCGAGCTGAAGATGCATGACTGCAACTTCGTCGAGTTTCTCGAGTTTATGCTTCTTTCGGAGTGGCAGGGTGTCACGGCCAGGCTCAGCCTCATTGGATTGGGGTTGGGCTACTGAAGGAGACAGGACCTCCTGTGGCCGTTTCACATTTTCGACCCATTGCTGTGAATCGACAGCATCGTCAAGAATCCCGCTAGGAGCAAAGTTCCTGCTATAGTTAGTCTCTGGAGGATGTCATTGTAGCTCGTCAAATAATGTACTCCTTTAACCTCATGTCTGCCACAATAGCACTCGGGCGACGTTCCCGCTCAGTATTCTTGGACGTATTCCCAATATGCTGTCTCGTGACGAGCGTCGGAGAAGGCTGTGGTGGAGTCTTGCTTGTGTTGTCCATGGTTTAGTTGGAACGAGCTGGAAGAAAGCGGGCTTCGCAAACGTTGGGGCTTTTATATCGGGTTGGAGAGGGTACGTTAAAATATATTTGCAGCTCCAGATCTGTCAAGCTAACTAAAGGCTTGCATACCCGTCATCGGCACCATCTGGACCATCCGAGTCGTCTCCATCACTTCCGTCCCCACCACTAGGCTCGCCATCGCCACTGTCCATGTCATCATCGCTCGGGTCCAATTCGTCGTCATCGCTCTCTTTGTCTCCAGAAGCAACCTGACAGTCGAGAACTGCTGCCTCTACCTCCTCGACTTCTCTACGCTCTTGAGGCATTGCAATTACAGTATTTTCTTGATGACCGATTCCTCCACCATAGTGTCTCATCATCATGTCACGATCCACAAATCTAGGGAGCCATTAATGAAACTTTTGAATGCATTAACAACACAAAGGCTTACATTCCGACATAGAAGTTGACCCAGTCATCACTGTCCTCAGGATTTAACACACGAGCAGCAGACCGGCTCACGGGAAGGAGCCCTGAAGTGCGACCAGCTGCAAAAGCTGGGATGAGATGACAGCCACAAATAACGTGAGCAGGATTGAGGAACGCGAATGCGTAGTCATCTGTACTTTTGATAAAACCAAGCTTAGGAAGACGTGCTTGCCGGAATCCATAATGGTAACCGGGCTCTACGCCGAACCAGCGCACCCAGAGAAACTCCATGCGTTGAACGGAATGGTCACTGGTGAGTGGATGGGACGTGGAGACCATGGCATAAAAAACTCCGAGTACGCGTGCATACCAGTACGGCTCAGCCCCATCACCAGTCTCAGGAGACCGAACCATAATATCGGAGTGGGACCGAGGGTTGATACAGTCCATATCACGTCGAATATCATAGGTGGTGTAGTTGATGCAGCAGATGCTCCCGTGATAAACCTTGTTGCCTAGAATGCGAACGGTATTTCGGTCTTCATGAGTGAAGTCTTCGTGGGCATCGCCATCGAACTCGCGCTTCAGAAGACGACCAAGAATATGATCTTGAAGCTTTGGGATGAACCGCTGTAAGTGTAGCCATCTCAGTAAGTTATATGAACATGAACCACAATACTTACAGCGTAGGCGGGGTCACCTGGATTGTTCTGCACAAGGGAGAAGATATCCAAGGGACAGTTCTTCGAGTGTGTGATGTGGTGATGTTGCATCAAGTCATTCGCAACGTCCTCGAAATCCTTTGAACCCGTGTCCGATCGTGACGAATGTGCTTTTGCATTAGCACGAACATGAAGGGCTCTCCGCGCCATTGCTTGTTGAGCTTTCTGGAGTCGCCGAACCCGTTTCCCAATTTGTTTTGCAGCAGTGCGCTTGTTCGTCAGAGTGTACAGCTGCTTAACCAACCGGTGAGCTAACTCTCCCTATTTGTTGTGCATTTAGTATTGGTACAAATAGAAAACAGGTGGCAAGGACGTTGTGAGGTTCCCTCCCTGACTACAGTGAAAACTCGTATCGATATGCACCTCCCACGTCCCTCTGCACATCCTCCGACTACCTGGCTGTGTTTCTATACATTCCCACTCATTTCCTATCTTGGTTTTCCATTCCCCTCCATTCCCGGGTCCGATTTCACAGTTCCTACATGTCCGATAACCCGATAACCCGATTCCCATGCTTCCGATGGGTCACAGATCATCCCGATGACTCATTTCCGGGACTCCGATGGCTTAGTTCCTGAGTTCGGTGACTCCAATCCCGGAAATGACTCAATCCGATGTTCCGATAACCCGATTCCCACAGTTCTGAACTACTATAAATACATAGGATTATTAAAACTAGATACTCAGTTTCCCCTACTCCCTCTTCGGAGGTAAAACCTCTCTTCAGACTTTCCAAATACATCCCTTTCACTCCACAACGAGTCCGATACATTCTGAGATGAATCCTATGAATCCCTGACACAATCCGATCACATTCCGACATATCTCGGTCACTTTCTGCAACATCCTGATGCATTCCCGCACATCCTGAAACATCCTGAAGCAATATCTCGGGATAACTTTCCCATCCTCCTCAAATCCCATAACACTCATTCCTACCTCCAGACCTTATCGGCAGTTGCCGGTAGCCCTCCATATGGGTTTCTCAACCCAGCCTCGCACAAACAATCACAACGTACAAGCTGTGTTGAGAAAGAATCCGTCCCTCCAAACTGCCGAATCATCGCTACGTAATCACCAAGGGCATGGAACTTGTACGTGAATAGGTTGAGGGTTTTTGGTTTTCGTGTAGTTGAAACAGCTGATTCCATTGGTGCCGTCACTACAGGGGGTACGTCGCAAGAGGGGACAACATTGGAGGGTGTGGTTGTTGCTGGTAGCAGAGTAGCAACACGAGCTGTAGGAGCAGTGGTCACAGGAGTTGTAGTTGGGTTTGCCGCAACAGATATGGTGGCGGCAGTGTGCTTTTTCTGTGCTCGGTGGCCCCGTGCAGTGGCTTCACGTGGAAGCTCAGTTGTCTTGAACGTCGTACAGCTGAGATCACGAAACTGGCGCATGAGGAGCCCAAACTCCTTCATGACCTGGTCCAGGTGCGTAATGGTAGAATCAGTTTGTAGTCGTAACTTTGCGAACCCATGCCATTCTGCGGTGCGATACAATAGTTTCATGAGGCAGGAATTGTGCGGTTCATCAAGTAATCCTTCGAATGCAGGAATGGTACACTGATACTCGGTAAGATACTTATCATTGCTAAACTTACAGAGACATACCTGCAGAATGTCCTCGAAGTCTCACGCGGCAAGCTTTTTCATTTCAGACGTATTGTTTGCAAACCGTCGAATTGTGCTGTTTCCAAAGGTTGGAATCTGGCGAAACCTACATGCAAGCAATTAGATTAGCGAGGAGCTAGCAATGAGGAAGGAGTTCCTACCTTCGGTCTAGCTCATTTACGAGGCTCCCATTGGGGGCGGCAGCATATAACATACGAATGAGGTGTATAAAGAGAGCCTTCCAGATCCCTAGCTCAAATTCATGCATAAGGTCGACGACAAGCATGCTTGAAGGGGAGAAATCTGCTCCGAGACAGTCAACAAATGCATTCTGGTAAACACGTTAGTATATTTGACATGATCCGACACCAGCACCAAAAAAACGTACGACAGTTGGGACTGACGATGTCGGTTTCAAAAGAGTTTCCACCGCCACACCAGTAATAGGCAAGGCATTCCTATAGATGTACTCGCGAGCGCAGTTCACCTTACGTGCGAGATATTGTCATGCTTGCTCTATCCTTGCTTTCATATCAGTGACGTATCCGAGTCGATCAATCTGAGACTTTGGAAGCAGGCAGCGAGGACATGGACAGAGCCCTTTACGAATTGTCGCCAGTAACACCCTGATAGAATAGGTTTTCAATATAACTGCTGAAAAGAAGAGCGAAACTTACTTTTCGGGATAATCAGCAGAGTACGTAAAGATTCGAGGATAGACACGTTGTTCAATTCCATCAAGACATTTGATGACTATACCATAAGTGTATGCATGGATAAACTCGTCATCGAGCAGAAATTTCCAAACCGCATGCATCAGCTCACGGCGAAGATGTGTCAGTATATCTTTCTTCTGTGTGCCCCATTTGCTGTGCGAAGATGACAGTTCATCCTGTATAAAATCTGGAAGAGATGGGATATATGCAAGGTGGTGGGTTGCACCTGAGTTTGGCTGTGCTCGGAGGTACTTCGAGAGGTTTCCGAGCAGCACATAGATCGGCCATAATTTAGCGGTACCGAAATTAGCAAGGTGGGTGGAATCGGACCAAAACATAAGAGCGGCGACAATTTTTTCACGTTTGCAGTGAGGGTCATCAGGTGGAAGTGGCACTCGCTGGACTTTATCATGCTCCTCAATGAAAACATCAGAGTCGTAGAGCTCTGAGTAAGCACGTTCGTCTTCGCCAGTCATGGCTGATTTGTGAAAGATTTTATATGGCGACAAGTGAAATTTCGCTGCAAGAGGGTCAGCGAATGCAGCATGGATGACAGACATTAGCTTGCAGTACAGAAGGCCAGGAACGGAGAAGCATCGCGGTGGAATAGTCTTGTCACCGGATGGTACTTCGATCTCGACGCTGGTCTCCGTGAACTTTTCCAAGTAAGATGATTTGGGTATGTACTCGTCAGCACGATGATTTTTGCGCTGTGCATTAAACCCTTTCAGATCTTCTGCACGAAACTCTGGATGTAAGAGAACATCTTCCACGAGACGGTTGATCTCCTGGTCAGACTTGCCACTGCCACCGCTGTTTTGCCATTGATTGAGGAGCGCAATGGATTCGTTTGCATGAGAGTGACAAGGGCAGTTCTCTTCGATATCTGAGGGTTCAGAAAGAGACTGTGGCTCAGCGGGGTTGTCTCAATTGTGGTACAAGTCTTCTGGTGAGATAAAAGCCTCGGGATCATATGAGGGACGATAGAGATAGTCCCGCCAGAGACCAAACGAGTTGACTGCTGTTTGGAACTGATTCTGAACTAGCAGAAACATGCGATGCACCAGCGGCTCAGGTTTTGGTTCAGCTGCAGGTAGCGGTGGCTCTGGAAGGACATCCCGGTATCGGGCAGGAAGTCGGTATTGACGCTGTGGGCGACCGGTTGCCATGAATTTGGGAGGAGGTGGTGACGGGATTCGAGGTGCAGGAGAGGGAATGTCCAAGATAGAATGGTCCACTTCCATGGGCTGAGGAGTTGAAGAGGTCGAGCTGGCGATAAGATTTGTATCCTAAAGCTCGGTCAAACATTGTCAAGGATGTGAAATCTTCAACACTTACGATGTAGGGAATTCGAGCCTTCCGACCACCCGCCTGGCTACGGTTCTTCTCTATTCGCCCTGAAACAACCAGTTTATGGCATGCATGGCCAGCTGTCGTGTGCTGCTGGTATCTATGGCACGATCTCCGATGTCGACTCAGAGCACCCTGTGACGAGGTTTCAAATGCACGAGGGCAGGAGCTTCCGCATCGTAGCATCTCAATAAAAGGATGGAATAAAAAGAAGAGCAATAGTAAAATGATAAGCCTATGCAGGCTCAAGTGTCCAGCCATGAACAGCGAGACGGATTGTGTACAGAAAGTATTGTGTGTGCTCCGAGTCCAAGTAATGGCATAGTGTGTTCGAAAAGTAATTTCAATTTCAGTGGCCCAGATGATAGGTCCCGACACAAGGCATTTCAAACCATCAACAGGCCGAGAGAGCACTATGCGAGGTGTGTTGGGACCAGGTGAGTTGCAACCAATTACTCTGAGACCACCGGAATTTAGTATATCCATCCACACAAAAAATACTCATAAGAAGCCATACCCAACATTGGAGACTCCATAATTCCCTCACTCTTGAAAATCTCTCCTTCCTCATGCCATCCACCACCGACTCCGAACGTGATGAGGAAACAACCGAGACATTGAGGGCCGAAGTAAAGGCTTATAAGCGGTGGTGTGCTGCGATGTACGAGGACATGAGCAATACGACTACCAGGAAAAGAGCCAAAAAGTAAGCACATCTGCAGTATAAGCGCAGAAATGAATGTCCTCACCAACGATATTTAGGCCTCCTAATCCGAACCAGCTTGGTCGGGGGATTCCAAAACTAGTGGATATGTTTGAAAAGACGGGAGACCTCGTCATTCAGAGTGACAAACACGAGTTCCCAGAGCCCGAGGAAACTGACTTGGACTTGTTCAACAAGTCCCAGGAGGAAATCAACGAGATTCGACGCGCGTTCATGACCAACGTGACCTTATGTAATCTGACATCTCTTGACGTTTTTGCCTTGTTTCGTTTCCTCCAACTCAACAGCCGCCAACGATGCCACACTAGTGTTCAACTTCTTATAAACATCATTCCAAACTTTTCAAAGAAGGTAGATCAATCGGAACCTGCGGAGCTTAATGCTTTCTATGTAATGGTGAGTTTTACTGTGTTGTGGCTTTTGCTTTCTTACTGTTTCTAGCTTGACAACGGAAGTAACGACGCACGCAGCGAGGACGTCTTGAAAGTCAGAATAGCGACCGCGAATTGGTTGAATGCCAAACAGACTCCACCTAGTCCACTCCTCGATCCTGACTCGCGCCTCAATCGTGGCCTGCAACACGACACGACTGGTTGTCTTTTGTGCCCAATCAAATTTGACTGGGATGATATGGAGTGAGTTTTGCTTTCGTCTTGGCTTACGCACAGTGTGCTGATCCACTTTGCACCAGAGTTCGTGCCAAGTTTCATGCTTGTGAAGAACCGTATCAGTTTGGAACAAGTAATTTCCTCCGGTGCTTGTACCAAGGGCCATGGCGGAGTGACAATGTCGAGAGCGGATTCTTGAAGATCACGCTTCTCATAAAGGTGCGTTCGCCTCACCACAGCATAGCCTTCTGACCAACGTGAGTGCTAGACATTCATGTTCATCTTCACGTCTCCTTCATCTGCGAAAGCGATTGCGATCAATGATTCCGATATCGAGAATACGAACCCTATGATTCGGCGGACTGCTGGGAGCACGAAGAGGTCGAGGCGCAAGGACATGGCAACTGGCTTGCACATGCATGGTGAAGTCAGTCCACGTTCCATTGCCTATGCAGTTATACAGGTTCATCGTGGTTGCTTCAATGCCGCTTTCACCACCGTTAATTATTTCTTCAGCTCGTATTTGCATTGACAGACGCTCCGTCATGGGTCACCCAATACAACAGGCTTGACCTCCGCACGCTCTATTACTTTGTCATCGACTTCTTCGAAGTTATTCTGAGTCACGACGAGGCAGGAGCACTACTGAACTGGTGGAAGCAGTAAGTGGAATCGAGGTCATCTGAAACATCTGCTGACATTGATGCGTGTAGACAGGTGTTTTCAACTGCTCCTCGAAGTTCCGCTTCTGCCGTCAAGTCCACTTCCAAGCAGATTCTCCTAGTGCAGCGAGCTGCGCAATCACGCATACCAGGACATTCGTCAATAGCAACATAATTCTCGCGTACTATCTATAGCCAACAGATATTTATAACCATTTGTTTTCCGACCATTCGAAAGTTCTGCCTGAAAGTATTTCCTGGCATTCTCAAGCTGTGGTAATATGGTATCGTACAAATTGATTTCGGTTCACTTTCCACTTGTCAAGGAGGTGCCGTACCCAATGTAATACATTGTACTACATTGTCTCTGTTTCTCAAGGTGGTGGCAAATTTCAAGGTCCCGCCAGCTACCTTCCTCTCATGAGGTGAATAGGAGATACCAATGATCAGGCAATATATTGCACGAACACCACAAGGTTCTGATCAAAACTTGAGTTGAAGGAACCTTACATTATCTTGCAAGAAACTACCAGGATTGTGAAGTCGACATGCGATTGGGTGCGCTCGTATGTGGAGGTCAGCGCAACTGGAAGCTTTCAACACCTGGCAGTACTGGTATCAAATTTCGCAGGCTGGTCTGGGCTCGTCAGAATCTCCCCAATTTAGTGATGCATGCGCCCACATTAGCAGGTGTTACACCTGGAAATTCGCCTGAAAGAACATCAGTGTTTGCCCTACCTGCAGCTGGCGCTGCGCGCACGACTCCTGATGATGGATTCTCCCGCCGATTCATCAAACCATCCGTCCAACGTGCGTGTCCGCAGGGCCCTCCTCGTAGAATGAACGAACCCCTTCCATCCTTACTCAGGCTTCCACGGAACCCCTTGGAGGCTCCTGCGACGTCAACTGAGCCATCTGAATCATCCTCTACTATGTCCACACCCATAACCCAAAGCGCAGATTTTGGTGATATGGACAAATGCCCCCCTCGGTTCAATGCAGTCTGTTTTACCTATGGCCATGTCCCTTCCCCAATCCCCGGAGACGATGACCCTAAAGTGGTGTTGTTAGACCCCACCGGGAAAACAGATGTGATCTTCAGACTTGCCCGCAACTCAGTCGACACCGGGTCGACCGACTATATTCGCAGTATCAAACTGACGATTCCGCTTGGTGACGCTGCCGACCACTTGTTGAACTCGGCTCCTGCCATGTACGATGCGCGGATGCTTAACAATCTACGCATGCTGCCTCTTATCAGAAGCGATGCACGCAACGTCGTCGTCGAGCTCAAACCAAGGGCGCAGGCGAAGTTGACTTTGCTCAGCCACAGCTTGGACTTGTCTTTTGTGCTCAACGGCACCATCATCAATAAAGAGGCCCAAGACCTTAGCATTCCTATCGTCGAGATGTACACGAGCCAAGAAGGTAATATGTAATGCGTACCAATGCAGACGCGTTGGACGCGTCTGTATCACGTGACCGGATTCACCGGTCCACGTCATCCGTATTATTTACTAGTTGTTTGTACACTGTTTGTTTGTACGCACTCAAAAGGATGGGTTCTCGGGTGTTTGCAGGTCATCCTACATCCACTCGAGAGTTTACCCATCCATCGCTATAATTGTATAGTCCTTGGATCAGTTTACTTTGAGTGCTTCGTAAGGACTTATCAAACAACATTACACTTTTTTAAACTCCAAAGGTCTCTATCGAGGCCCTTGCAAATGATTTTGTGCAACACACACTCAATTACAACAACTCGAAAACCACATCCAAAAACGGACACTACACAGAAAGAATGTCCGAACCTAAGGAAAATCACAATAAGCTTACTGCTACCCCCCCGGGTGGAGCAACAACAGCAAGCTCTTTCGAAAATATTGAACTACTTCAAACCCGAGACGGATCTGAAGAAGGGCTCAACGCCACCGTGAACGCTGGCAATGCCAACGACGACAACGCGCCTCCAATCGCATCCAGAGATCAATCAGCCGAAGGCACCCTGAACTTGCACCACGATGAACTCGGTTACTTTCTACTGGATGTAGCTACCGGTATGAAGATCCGAGTCAACGCCAGTCCCGCATTAGAAGCGCAAGTTCCTCCTCGTGTCATTACACCTTCCTCTCCTAGCCCATTCCACGAGGTCCCTGTATGGGGATCTCAAGACGCATCTCACCAGGACTCACAATCCGAAGTGTCTAACCCCTCTTCAGGAACTGGATTATATGCCGATCTCGCACTCGATATCGACCCGGATACCCTCACTAGGGAACAACTGGGTCAACTCAAGGCTATTCGCGGACACCTAGGACTCAGTACCGAGAGACTCCGCATCTCCACCGCCATGATGGCCGAGCACCAGCAAAACATCGAGCTAACTCACGAAACCATCAATGCGGTCCGAGAAGAAACAGCCTCACGACTCAACTCGATTCACAACGAGCTCAACGACCAATGATCCTGATTAAATAGGTGCTTGGACGACAACATCCGTGTGCTACGGGACGCCGGTACCGCGGAAGCACAGATCAAGGACGTTATCGACATTCAGGATACGCGACCGGCCAGGGAGGCTCCTCCCCACATCACTTTCTCCAAAGTACCAACGTCAACCATTCCGCTGAACGTGCAACAGGAGCTGAATCAGACGATTCCCCCGCGAAGGGACAACGAAACCTCGCAGGACTTCCTCCACCGAGGATCATCCATGGGCAGGACCAAACAACGAGCTCATGCCTCATTCGCACAATCCTTCCCTCCCCCTGGGAACCGAAATCGGTACCCCCGCGAGGTACCCCACTTGAACTCACAACCGTTCCAAGATGTACCCATTGGTGTGAACATGGGAAGCGCTTCTGCTGCCCGCATCCCTCGGGAAACTAAACGCATCCAAAACCTCGGACTGAATCAGACACTGTCAGCTTATCGGGCTGGGGTATCGATCCAACCCGACGACGATGCCGGCGACCTTATCGCCGACTTCGATACGGAAATGTACGACGCCATAGTCCGCACCATCGACAACCATGTGGGCCAGGAACCAGAACCACTCCCTCAAGGAGTACGTGCTCCTCGACTCGACAATCCCCCCAAGTATACTGGCTCGAACAACCACGACGACTTCATCGCTTGGCTCGAGAAGTGGTTGGGTTGGTTGAGATCCCAGAACATCTGTGGACCTCAGACCGAGCAGTATCGGCTTACCCTTATGGGTTTAGTCCTCGACGGCACGGCACACGATTGGTTCATTGAAGAGGTCGACAATCCCCACAAGGACGAATCCGACAACAAGTACTCATTCACCGAGGCACTGTGCGCACTCCACCGACGATTCGTACATACTAGCACAGCTCAACAATGCTCCAAGAAGTTTGACGAATGCTCCTACACCGCCGCCGATGGACCTGAGGGATTCTACAACACCCTCATGAAGTACGCCTCCCGTATGCGGGAACGCCCCAGTGGCTATGCTATACGCAAGCGCCTCATGAATGGATACCCAGCCTGGATCCACAATGAGCTAGTGCGTAACAGAGGAATGTCGGCAGAGTATTCATCAGTGATGGGTATTCGTACACATGCTCGCCAGCTCTGGGAAAGCACCGCGCTGATGCGTAAGGACTCCAAGGAACCCATACCCTCGGCAGCCGCAATAGTCAGCCCTTCCCCGGGACTGTCTCGTCTCCCCCGACCTTCTCGCCCTCAACCGAGGCCACAAACCCAACCAGGCGTATCCGCTCCCCATCGGGCTCCAGCGAACCTCGCTCAGAGAGATGACCGCGGATCGGTACCCAAGCTCCCGCCTGCTCCCACTGCAAAGACACGTTTCACATGTGGCTTGGTTGGTCACTTCGCTAATGACCCTCAATGCCCCAAATTCAGCGAACGCGCATGCCCTCGATTCGCTGCACAACGCATTGAGGAAATGGAAGAGACCATTGACGAGGAGGACGATGGTCAAGGATCGTGGGGAGGGTCCCAGTACACCTCTTCTGAGGAAGAAGTGACCCCTACCCTCAAACAACCCGTTGATAACTCCATTGAACCCAACATCGTTCGTATTGGCGCGATGTACCCTACTTCCGAGACGCCACAAATCCGATGTAACATGATGAGAATCATACCCTCATGGGTAACACCGGTACGGCGAGCGATTCGTACGGTCATTCATGACGACGGGGAATTCGACATTGAGGAACCCGAGGTCCAACTCCCATGTACTACCTGCGGCCGTTGTAGCCCGGTAATGCGCTTTATCGACACTACGGAAGAAGACACCCTATTCGTTCCCCATTGGATTCAAGTCTGCGCTCATCTCGCCTACCTAGGGCACGCTGACCAATTACCGTTGCCTTCCTCGGACGACGAAGGCCAAGACGAAGAAGACGACGATGCCAGTACCCTGGACAACGTCGATGCCGTTTCAAATCTCACCCACGCTGTCAACGAACTTGAGATGGAAAGCCCTAGCGTCACCAGGCTACCGGTATACGATATCAGCAACCTGGAGGACTCTGACTCAGAAGGCAGCGAGTCCAGCCTATCTGGACCTTCGCAAGCCACCGAGGACTCAGAATCCACAATGGATTCCGAATCCGACCTAAGTTTGTCCTCCTGGAGCCCTGGATCGACAACAATCCGATCACCTCACCGCCTCATCACCGATGCTGGTCAATCCATTAATAACGATTCCTCCTCTAGCATGAGTTACTTCATCCACGACGAAATCCGATTCCCTTCACTATCCACCAATGCGGAAGTGATCGAATACGCCGACGATCGTATGTTCTGCCTTCGAACCCCCTTGGGGTGGACCGATTGGTTCGTAGAACACCGACCCAACAGCGTCAGCTGCCGCTCCGGGCCACCACCACCATTCGATCGCGACATGTTCATGGCCGAACGTGCCCCTCAGATTGCACCGTTATCCCAGGGACGAACCATCACGCACCCCGGGGCCGAACAAATTCTACTAGAAGACGATGAATACGTAGCGTTATTCCAAGTCATCATGGAGAACGCTTTACAATTCCGACTTCAAACATTCTCATCGAGAATCGTTCACTCTGGCACCATCCGGCGACGAACCAGTACCACGGCCCAACAGCCAACTCGACACCCCGCTCAAGTGGTCTGTCTTACTGCCGAGGTTAAAGTTAATGGCGTCAGCGCGTATACTTTATTCGATTTCGGTAGCACTACAGATTCTATATCCCCCGAATTTGCACATGCTACACGTGCCCCACGCATTGCCCTCACCGAGCAGATCACCCTACAACTTGGGTGTGTCAGCAGCAAGTCCAAAATTAACTTCGGAACACGTGTGCCAGTCTCCATGGGCTCAGTACAGGAGGATGTATACTTCGACATCGTCAATCTCGATAGATACGACTGTATTATCGGTACCCCATTTTTGAATAAATTTGGTGCTTGCCTCGACTTCCATGCAAGAACAATACGACTTAAGGATGGATCAGTGATCCAATCCTACACATTGGAACAAGAAAATGCACATTTAGCAAGTCGTACGCAGAGAGTGCGTGGTGTCACTGGACAGGCCCCACCCTGCACTTCAGGATCCCCTACTAATTGACTTACTGAGATGGTAGAGGATGTGCCCAATCGGGAATCCGTAAACCATCCGACACCACCACTCACTACTCGTCATACCCGTACCGGGCACACTACGAGGGAACAGCCCCACCATGGGACCGAACCCCCGGTGCAACTATTTAATGGACAACTTCAACTCAAAACCTCTATAGAGGTACTATGGGCCGCTTGGATGAACGAATTCGCGGATCTCCTTGGCCCCATCCCCAACAAACTCCCGCCTTTCCGTGCGATAAACCACGAAATTAACCTCATTAACGACGACCTTATCATCAACTACCATATGCCACGGTGCTCAGATGTGTTACGCCCACAACTTCGCGACAAGATCAACAAATATGTCACTGCAGGATGGTGGGAACTCAAGCCCGTTCCACAGGCAGCCCCTCTCCTGTGCGTATACAAGAAGAGTGGAAAATTACGCTCCGTTGTCGATGCCTGAAAACGTAACGATAACACTGTCAAGGACGTCACCCCGTTCCCGGACCAGGACCTCATCCGCCTGGACGTTGCTCGTGCTCCATTCCGATCGAAGATCGACATGTCTGATGCCTACGAACAGATACGCATCCGGACGTCAGACGTATGGAAGACGGCCTTCGCCACAATATTTGGCACTGCCGTATCCAACGTTATGCAACAAGGTGACTGTAACGCTCCGGCTACATTCCAACGCCTGATGACCTGGGTGTTCCGAGAACATCTAGGTACCTTCGTACACGTTTATCTCGACGACATTTTTATTTACTCCTCCTCTATCGAGGACCACGAGCGTCACCTGCGCCTCGTATTTGACATACTGCGCAACGAACAACTCTACCTCAGCAGAGACAAGTGCGACCTATACTCTAAGAGTATGGATTGCTTGGGTCACCGCATCGACCACCAAGGACTTCACGCCGACTCTGACAAGATGGACCGGATCTGCGAATGGCGAACCCCCCGATCGCATACCGAGGTCCTTCGTTTCCTGGGACTCGTTCAATACATCGCTCAATTCCTACCTGACGTCGCCACATACACTGCCCCCCTCGAAGGAATTTGCCGTCACGGCGCACTTTTTGTATGGCGCCCCTTTCACCAATTTTGTCTCGACCGTATCAAAATCCTCGCTCGGAAGACACCGATACTGCGACCTATTGACATTGCAATCAATACCCCCGTGTGGGTGATTTGCGATGCCTCCGTCGTTGGCATTGGTGCATTGTATGGCCAGGGGGAGGGGTGGCAAACTTGTCGCCCTGCAGGATTCCTATCCAAGAAATTCACGGCTGCCCAGAGGTCTTACAAGACTTATGAGCAGGAAGGACTGGCAGTACTCGAAGCGCTACTCAAATGGGAGGATAAATTAATCGGATGCAAACTCAACATAGTATCCGATCATAAAGCCCTCGAAGCCATTAAAACTGCCAGCCGAGACGGCAGCAGTGGAAGATTAATTCGATGGGATGAATACCTCGCTCGGTTCGACTACGAAGTTACTCACGTCGAAGGCGTGTTGAACAAAGTCGCCGATTGCCTGTCACGATATTATGAAAATGACAGACCCGACGAAACCCATCCTCCGCATTGCTATGTCAACGCCGATGTACAGCTTGATCCAGATCATGAGGACACACCGCAGAATCGACTTAAAGAACTAGATGACGAATCGATTAAATCCGCCATACTCATGGCCAGAAGAATTCAAGACCCGATCGAGGCTCGCCGACTTGAAGCAGAGGAAATGGCCGCTCACAATGAAGTACAAGGATACACGGAGAAATTTGACATCGATCCCAACCCCATTACGCTTCACGAAGCCTTACAAGATGGACCTCCACTGCGGTCATCCATCGAAGGCGACACCACCTTCATCCCGGCCATTCGAAGCGGATACGCTCATGATGATCTTTTCAATAAAGTCATCAACAATGTCCCTGACCATCGGAATTTTCATATGGACGATGGCCTTCTCTTCACTAAGAATCGTGCTGGTGTCGACTGCATATGCATCCCTCGTACAAAAGGACCGGACGGGAAACATACACTTCCTGGGATCATAATCGATCAAGCGCATACTGCTATAGGACACCTTGGCACCCAAAAGACCTCCGAGTACATCAGACGATGGTACTGGTGGCCCAATATGGGCGTCATGATTGAGAAATTCTGTCTCAGTTGCGGCGCCTGCCAAATGTCCAAGACGAGCCCTAAATGCCCCACCGGCATGCTACACTCCTTACCTATACCCTCCCGCCCATGGCAATCGGTAGGAATCGACTTCGCTGGACCATTCCCTAGGTGCATTGGCTATGACTACATGATGATCGTCATTTGTTGATTATCTAGCATGGTTCATTTAAGCCCTCTCTCGGTTCAGAATACATCCTCCGACGTCGCTTGGATCTTCGTTCGGGACATAGTCCGTCTGCATGGATTGCCCGAATCCATTGTATCCGACCGGGACCCCAAATTTACGTCCAAATTTTGGCGTGAACTACATAGGCTTCTGGGAACAAAACTGCTCATGTCAACCTCGTTTCATCCGCAAACGGATGGCGCATCCGAAAGCGCTGTTCGCAATACCTCTGGTGTACTACGCGCATTAGTCGAGGCTGACCAACGCGACTGGGTATACCGAACACCCATGGTGGAGTTTGCTATCAACTCCAGCGTCAATGCATCCTCGACATTCGCTCCATTCGAACTTAACGCAGGTTTTGTTCCCCCACTGGGGAATATCATCCCTGAACAGGCAAAATATAACGGTGTCAGGGACTTTGCAGAAAAAGCGATTGCGAGCGTTGCCATTGCTCACAATGCCCTCATTGCGTCGCGCGTTCGATCCGCACACAAATCCAACCGCCACCGCTCCAAGGAAATTCCATACTCCGAAGGCGAATTGGTTTATCTATCTACCCAGAATCTGAACCTCCCCAAAGGCCGCGCTCGGAAATTGGCTCCAAAGTTCATCGGCCCATTTAAAGTCATATCCGGTACACCAGATACTTCAACATATACGCTCGAATTACCTGCCGAACTAGCAGAACGTAGAATTCATCCCACATTCCACGCATCCCTGCTCCGACCACACGAGGCCAATGATAGCGCCATATTCCCGGATCGGGAACCAAAGCGCTTCTACGACTTTGGAATGCCGGATGAAGAAGAGTGGGCTGTTGATGAAATCAACGGACACCGCTGGACGGGACGCAAGATCGAATTCCGTGTCAAGTGGACGGCCGGGGACCACACCTGGGAACCATATTCCGGAGTGTGCCAACTCGCCGCGTTGGACGAATATCTCACCCTTATGGGTGCCGACTCATGGCGCGCGTTGTCCCGAGCAGGATCATGTGATTGATCATGTGATGGGATCCATCACATGACGGCTTTGTCCCCCATCAAGCCACCCACTGTCATTACATGCTCAACACGGCCAAACACGGCCATCACATCAAGAATTTTTTTCTCAGCAACTCTCTTTTCCCCACATTGGTACCGCCCCCCTTTCGGATACCATGTATCAAGATACCGAATCCTGGATTCAAGGCCGCCACGACCCTGCTGTCTTCTACCAGCGCCGGGTCAACGAAGGCTATTGGACAGGTCCAGACCACCAGCCGACGTGGGTACCCCCTGTGGGTCTCTCACTGACGGCGCCGGCACCACCTCGTCCGGTTGCGCGCGGTAGTCCGCCCTCTTCCCGATCAGGTCGATCCCGATCCCACCAATCCCGCTCCCCCACGCGCCGTACATTGAGGTCTCGTTCTCGATCCCCTCCACGCCGGTTCTCACCTGTGCCGCGGTCGCCCATTCGGCGTGCTCCTCCACCTGCCCTCCAACGACGCAGCCCCCCTCGCTCGTACCGCCGGTCTCGCTCCCCCGACCTTCGTGGCTACCCTCGCACCCGCAATTGGGACTCATTTGTTCCAGGAGGGGGGGGACGCAGCCCACGCCACGCAGAACCCAGCAATGCTCACCGGGATCTATCTCAAAACAATAGATTCCGTGACGACGGCGCTAGGCATGGATATACAGTATCACTGCCTCAAACCTCCACCTCTGTCATAAGCACCCCGGTGTCTCGCACCTCCACCGAAGACGAGTCACCCCATCCTCCAGGAGCCTTCGCCATATCGCCAGCCCGAACGTTATCCTCGAAGCCCCCAAAGATAATCTCGGGCATCCGCAATCGACCTGGTTAACAAACCGACTGAACATGAACCCCAACGAGGTCATGGCAGACGAGGAGGACTACGGGTCGGATGATTCGGAAGAAGAGGACTTCGACAGTAAAGAAAAGAAGCGCCTGACGACGGCATCGATCAAAGCAGGGAAACGAAATGTCGTGGGTCGCCCCATTTCTATCCCTCGCCCCGTCAACCCAGGAGCGCTCGGCATATGGATGGAAGGGAACCGTGAGGTCCCAACACTTAAGATCACAAGAAAGAGCTGGAACGAGATATGTATTCCAAGATGTAGAAAGTAAGGTATTCGTACGCGTATATATACTACTGATCAGGTGACCGTGATAGTGCGAAAGGTGTCTTATGTGAAGCAGTAGAATGACAGCGGAAGGCGGAAGTGATCGTGAAGGATATAGTGAAGGAGGAGTTGAGTCGAAGGTAAGTAGATGAGGGATGTGAAGGTACTAGGAGAATAGAGCGAGGTAAGAGTGCGCGAGCACTCTTACACTCTTCCATGCCGTGAAAAAAATTTTGTAAGTATCATGATAAAGAAAAAATCAGGAAGGTGTGGGAGGTATCGCGTTACGTTTTTCCCAAACGTCCAAGGCTTCCGTGTCCATGAGTTCAACGCCAGGCAGCCACAAGTCGGATTCGACGCCGTAGCCTAGCCATCGAACTAAGAATTGCTTCCCTCGCCCACGCTTCCGTTCATCGAGGATACGGTCGATGAAATATTCAGTAGAACCGTCTTCTGTTACGATAGGACCGGGACGCGGGAGGATCCTGTGTGGAAACATGGAGTTGTCGTTCTCGATGAAAGGGCGGAGTTGGGAAGAATGGAACGAGGGGTGGATTTTTGAATTTTCCGGCAGCGAAAGGGTGTATAGGGATGAGTCCGGGAATGCTTTAATGATAGTGAAGGGTCCATCGAAGCGAGGCATAAATTTCGCGACACGGCCGTCTTTAGATTGCATGTAGTCTCGTCGTCGATGGGCTGTGGCCAGAAGAACCTTATCTCCGACGGCGAAACGATGATCAGGAGAACGGCCCGTGTTCGCATGATGAGACTGTGATATCTTGGCTGCGGTAAGGGAGTCCTGAGCATCCAGGAAGTCGACGTGCAGTTTATCTAGGAACGTTTGAGCAGAAACCGCGTCGGGTGAGGAAGTGTCGTCGTCTGGAGGTGTAATGATGATAGCAGGGACGTCTTCCGGAGTGAGGAGGGAGGGGATGAGGCGCGGGGAGTGACCGGATTTGAGCATGAAGCCGGAGAGGCCGATCGAGTTGTTTATTGAGTTCATGATGTCGAAACGAACTTTGGGGAGCGAGCGTGCCCAACCGGTTTGGTTACGTGTTACATGGTAACGGAGGCACTGGATAACGGTTTTGTTTGAGCGCTCCGAGGAGCCGTCGGTTTCTGGGTGATAAGAGGTGGATAGCCGATGTTGAATGCCTGAGAGTTTCATTAGGGCCTTCCAGAACTTGGAGATAAAAAGTTTGTCGCGATCCGTAATTATTTCGCTCGGCATGCCATTCTCGCAAACCCAGTGGTTAAAGAACAGTGCGGCGAATTGTTCAGCAGTTTGCGAGGATACGCAGGGGACGATTTGAACGTCCGCTCCAAGTCGGTCGGTCATGGTGACAATTTCGTCGAAACCTTCATCCTTGGGTAGTGGGCCGACAAAGTCGATCGCGACGGAGTCAAAGCGCTTGTCGGGTACAGGAAGGGGGTGTAGTGGACCGGGGGGTTTGGATGTACGGGATTTGTTTCGTTGACATTCTGTGCAGGAGGGGACGTAAGCTCGTACAAGGTCTCGACGCATGTTTGGCCAGTAGAAGTCGTCTCGCAAGGAAAGGTATGATTTGGGACCGCTAAAGTGACCGAGATTGTCGTGTGCAAGGCGGAAGAGATTCTCCCGGAGGTCCTTGAAGCGCGGGATAACGAGTCGCGAGCCGACAAAAAGTAGGCCATCCGTGAGGTGGATACCAAGTTTCTCATCGATCATCTTGTGTTCGAGGTCTGCGATGATCGCTTTGCACCAGGAATCGATGGCATACCCAGCCTTGATGTCATCTACGAAAGAAGGATCGGAACGGATCTCGAACACAGCGTTCACTGTCGAAGGAGCGGGAGTCGGTTCTGCGGAGTCTGGGAGTCGGGAAAGAGCGTCGGCAACTGTGTTGAGTTCACCCGCGATGTAATGAATAGTGTATTCGTACTGTGACAAGTACTCCATCCAACGTGCTTGTCTTCGAGAAAGGTCACGCTGAGTATCGAAGTTTTGAAGTGTTTTATGGTCGGTATAGATGTGGATGTGTGTTCCAAGGAGGTCGCTATGCCACTTCGTGATTGCTCGCATGATAGCAAGCATTTCCTGCTCGTGAACTGGATAGTGAAGCTCTGGTCCCTTGAGTTGACGGCTTTCGAAGGCGACTGGGCGTGCGGTTTCCCAGGAGGGGCCGAATGCGAGAACGGCGCCCGTCCGCCGGAGGCTCAAATCACAAGTGACATAGATCTTGTTGTCGCCCGGGTTTTCATGGTCAATGGTTGTTAGGCACTCGCGAGAGACGACGAGCTTCTTGATTTCATCGAAAGCGCGTTGATGAGTGGGTGACCAGCCAGGAAAGAAAGTGTTGCATTCTTTTCGTGTGAGGGGCGTAAGAATCGAAGTGAATTCCGCGAGCGCTGGGAGGAAGATCGCGATATAACGAACGAGGCCGAGGAAACGGCGTACGTCTTTGGCGGAACGAGGGCGTGGCCAATTAATGATGCGTTCTACCTTCGATGCGTCTGCTTCAATACCACGTGAGGAGATATGGTGACCGAGGAAATCGAGTTCTGTCGTGAAAAGGACAGATTTCTTCATTGAGCAAAAGAGGTTGGCGGAGCGCAGGGCTTGTAGGATGAGGGAGACGTTGATTTTGTGTTCTTCTACCGAAGATGACCAAATTATGACATCGTCCAAGTATACGTGGCAAATTCTTCCGATGTATTCCTTGAGCGCGAGGGTGACACGACGTTGGTGGGTGGCGGGAGAGTTCCGAAGGCCCATAGGCATGACCACCCACTCCCAGAGACCGAAGGGGGTGAGGGTCGCTGTGTACTTGATGTGCTCGGGGTTCATGAGGGTTTGAAAGAACGAATTTGTCATGTCGATTTTGCCCCAGATGGAGCCTTTGGCGCAGTCAGCCAGAATATCATCGATACGAGGAAGTGGGTAGTTGTCCGGTGTAGTGACTTTATTGAGAACACGGAAATCATTCACCCAGCGCGGAAGGACGTTAGGATCGGACTTAGGGACGATGAATGACGGAGACGTGAATGGAGAGGAGGAAGGACGGATGCGGCCGGCAGCAACATGTTGGTCGATTAGAGTTTTCCACCCTGCACGATATTTTCTGGGGCAAGAGTATGCACGCGCTGTTAAGAAATGGGCTGTAGGGGGAACTTCGATGTTGTGGTAAACGTTGGTTGGAAGATCGCGTACATGTGGGATGTCGGTAGGGAAGCAGTCACTGAATGATTCCTTGAGCTCTTGGTCGAGGTTCGAAAGTGTTTCGAGGGAGGCCAGTTCTTCAATCCGGGCACGTATAAGACCCACAATGTTGGCTGAACCGGTCGTGTGTGCTTGAAAGTCGAAACGCGTGGGGTGTTTTTGGAAGAAGCGCAGAAGTTCTGATTGAACGGTTGCCTGGACCGGGCGCCACGTTTTTCGCGCAGTTCGAATCTTTTCTGCTTCCGTGCGTGCAGCCGCAGCCTCGGCTTTCCGCTTTTGGGGAGGTGATCGTTTGATCGGTGTTCTGAAAAGTGTCGCGTCGGGGGGATTCAGGAGATCAAAATTGGAATCCTTAGTGATCGCAGTACGAGATTCGGGGTCAAGGACGATTTTGTTGCGGACGAGGAAATCTAGACCTAGGATAATATCTGTAACTAAGTTGGGTACGATGATTGCGTGAACTACGCGGGATTTCCAACAGGCATCGCGAGACTGAAGGTGGAGTTTACAGTATGTGGTAAGGGAGATTGTAGCGCAAGGGGATGGAGATGATGGTTGTGATGAGAAGGCACCGGAGACAGGATAAGGTTTATGCAAGTGATGTGGAACGAGGCCATAAATTTCCGCCATGTTAGAGGAAATCATCACTGGGCAGGCACCGGAGTCAATTAGCGCGCGTACGGGGGTTGGAGCACAGGTAAAGGGAGCGTCGAGGGAACAGTCCCACCAGAAGTGGCTCGGGAGGGAATCTGTGAATGAGGAGACGTACTCATCTACAGCGTACTCAGGAGAGTAATCCTCATCCATTGCGGGATCGTCGTACGTGTAGGAGTCATCGACAAACGTAGCAGGTTGAGATCCAAAAACGGCTGCAACGACGGCAGGCTTACGTTGCTCGTAGGTGGTCTTGGCCAATGCCGCGTTCTCAGGTGTAAGGTTTTTGATAGCGTCGGGAGAGGGGCGATCGACGGTGCAGGAGTCGGCGTAGTGCCCCGCATAAAACTGCCGGCACTTGTAGCATCCGCCGTTACTGGCGAGGAGGACCTTCTCAGCCTCCGTAAGGCGAGGGATGAAGGGTCGGGGTGTGCGCGTAGATGGAGTCGAAGTTGATTGATGTGGTGTCGAGATGGTGTTAGCAATATTGGACTGGAGAGGAATACGAGCGGCGACAGACTGTGCGACGAGTTTATCGATATATGCTTTCCCATTTCTTTCACTTCTCGCCCTAATCCTCTCATCTATTTTCCGTACCTCGTCGACCCAGTTGTCGAAGAGGACCATTGACTCCATTGTCTCGAAGTTGTCGGCAGAGCGGTAAGAAGAACGGAGGGCCAAGTCGAAACGAGCAATGAGGTGGGCTTTCATTGAGGCGGCCGGGACGTGTAGGGGTTTTCCAACGAGGAGTAGGTTGCATTTCTTTACGTCGATGACCCAAGTCCAGAATGGGCGGTTGTCTTGCATTCGAATAACGCGATTGATAATGTCGTCCTCCCAATGAGTCGGTAACCATTTCTTCATGAATTCGGTCGCGAAATTAGGGAAGGTGAGGGCGACGAACTTGTCGAAGTCGCCATCAAGCCAGTCCTGAACGGAGACGTCTTCAAAGTTATATATAACGCGTTGAACCTGTTCCTCGATGGCGATGGATTTGTGGGAGAAGAATCGTAAGCACATCTTCTCGAAGATCTTGAAGTTGTCGTAGGTGATGATCCCGGCGGAAAGAATGGGGGCATGGGAAGGGGCGAACTGGGAAGCCGTGGCAAGGGTAGGAGTGGACATGGTTCGTAGGTAGGGGATATTTCTTGTGAATGTATGCGCGTGGGAGGGGGAAGAGTCCGAGTCAGAGTCCGTTTGGTAACTATTAAAGGGGGGAACGTGGGGGGAGGGAGGAGGTGAGGTAGGTGGGGGTGATGAGAGTGGGGTGAGAGGAGATAATGTACGTAGTGTTGGTATGGTACGGGATGCAGGGGTTGTTCGGGCACGAGGAGAGTTGGTGGGTAACGAAAAGAAGGTCGTTGAGTGCTGAGATCGAAGAGTGCGCTGATGCTCCAGGTTTCGAGATGGTGGGGGGAAGAAGGAGGAGAAGAGGCTGGACGAGGTTTATATATGTGGGACGGGGGAGGAGGATGGGTGTTTTGGAATTCGAAGGCGATGACGTGTGATGAGGAGAAGGTAATGACGTGCGATGTCCGAGAACGGAAGGAGGACTGACAAAAGAGGGGTGAAGGATGTTAATGGGAGGTAGCGAGAGCACCGGGATTCGTGGGGTGTTCGTAGCTTCAGATACGCTCGAAGACAGGCAGACGGCGTGTACAGGGCAGACAAGAGGTAACCGGACAGGGTAAAACGGGCGGTTCGCGAAAAAGATCGCGCAGACGGGGAGGCGAATAAGATCGCTTTGGGCGGGAAAGAGGTGTACGTTGCAATCAAGTTTTTTTGTGATTGCGAGGAGATGGAAGAGAGCTAAACCAGTAACCGAGGTGTCGTGTCGAAAGTAATTCGTTCGAGCTCAAAAAAAAGTGGAAGGGAACCGTGAGGTCCCAACACTTAAGATCACAAGAAAGAGCTGGAACGAGATATGTATTCCAAGATGTAGAAAGTAAGGTATTCGTACGCGTATATATACTACTGATCAGGTGACCGTGATAGTGCGAAAGGTGTCTTATGTGAAGCAGTAGAATGACAGCGGAAGGCGGAAGTGATCGTGAAGGATATAGTGAAGGAGGAGTTGAGTCGAAGGTAAGTAGATGAGGGATGTGAAGGTACTAGGAGAATAGAGCGAGGTAAGAGTGCGCGAGCACTCTTACAATGGAATGGCCTCAACATTGAGACTACCATGCAGGCCTGCAACCTGCTGGCTTGGATCGACACCGGGGACGCATCATCACGGGAACTGTTCATATCTATCAGAGATCGATATAATCACGACCCCTGCCTTCGACGCTCTCCCGGGATTTCATATATCATCTCCAACCAATCTCGCTTCGAAACGTCATGGACGAACGCGACCGGGATCCAATCAGCTGCCGCCAAAAACAAGAACAAGAAGAGAGCTCAGGCTCCTTCTACTCGAAGCCCTGGTCAACAGCCGTTCCCACATACCCTGCTACCGTTGACGCACTAGTAGCGTGGTTCTCCGCTCGCATCACCAGCAACTGGGCCACCGGCATTCGAACCCAAACTGGGTTACGACCCACTGCCCCAAACGAAGTGCCACTGGCAAACGATGCCCTGGGATATAGCATTGTTCGTGCCTTGTCCCCTGGCGATACGTCTTCCCCAATCGGTTCACATCATCACCACCTTTTCCTGAATGCTGTCACTGGCCTATTCTCCGTCCCTGGGTACTACCATCGAATCATCCAACTTGGCGAGTATCCTCCACTGGATCTACCCGCCGAACACTATCCTTTCCAAGCCGACAACATCTCTCATGAGATCGTCGCATCGTGGTTTGTCCAACACGGCATAGTTTCAGGATCTCCGGCAGCTACAGCCATCGAGGGGTTTACTCGCTCACGTCGTAACACCATTGAGGAGAATCCTCACCTCGAGAACTCATCATTCTTGATCGGATTCCCCCTCAATGTCATGGATGTACTCAACCTCACCGCGGTTGCTCCGTGGAACACCATACGTCATGGCGATCTGCTAACGGGGCAAACTACGTCCTACCCTCGTCAACCGGGTCTACCCATTCCTGATATAGACTTCACCATGATCGATGCTACCCCCTCCGACCCCATTACCACTTCAGTCTCCACACCATTAATCGCACCCGTCTCCGAAGCCACCCCTCCCATTACCACTATCGAGAACTCCGTCCCAACCGCCTCACCTAGTGCAACTCCCACCTCCACTACTTAGATCGATTCCCCACGAACGATTTATGTATATACCCGTTGGACCGTGCTCGTATTACGTGTATCTTCTTTCGAACATATATTTACCTTCTTGCGCCGGGCCCTCTTGATGAGATTTGGACCTGTACATTTCCCCACGAAATATATACCCATATTTGATTCTTGCTACACTGGTTGGAGCCATCAGTTGTTCTATCCTTTCGGACTCCACCAATCGTCCTGAGGGGGAGGGGTGTAACGCGTACCAATGCAGATGCGTTGGACGCGTCTGTATCACGTGACCGGATTCACCGGTCCACGTCATCCGTATTATTTACTAGTTGTTTGTACACTGTTTGTTTGTACGCACTCAAAAGGATGGGTTCTCGGGTGTTTGCAGGTCATCCTACATCCACTCGAGAGTTTACCCATCCATCGCTATAATTGTATAGTCCTTGGATCAGTTTACTTTGAGTGCTTCGTAAGGACTTATCAAACAACGTTACATAATATGAGGGTGGCAATCAGCCAAATCCGTCCCATTAAAGTGCAGATGGTTTGAAATGAGAATCATATACTCCATATTGATTCCTTCGTCGTTTTTGAATACACTTGAGGCACAAATGCAGAATATTTGAGCCCTATCACTCAGTGATGCTGTTAGGTTATAAGAAGGTAATCCAGGGGTGTTCCATTCATCGACTGAAAGAAATTTCATTGGAAGTTCTTGAATTGGCTTCAATCACACCTAGAGAAGGATGGGGAAACCGCACGGTAGTACATACGTCCCTGCTAATAAAATGAACGCTACTTAAGCTGGGGCGGGGGAAACATCCGGACTGGTAATTGGCTTCTTCAAATAAAGGTATCCTTCGACAGCAGTATATGGCGTACTTCCCAGCTCAGGCTTGCCACTGATGGCACTGAGCGAGAAGGGATTGAAAGTGATCGAGTCAACTTCCATGGACATAGCATACGGCTGTAGCCACGCCCAGTCTGTGATCGCTACTGATGGTACTAGGAACTTGGGGGGTTCCTTCAGGCGGGTCAGAGATGTTGTCCAAGCTCGAGCTGGAAGTAAGCTCGTGCGCTGGATCGTACGGCGGAGCATCATGGGGCATAATGATCGGCCCCAGGTGGAAGAAGGCTGTGATGTTCTTCAGAGATTGCTCCAGCGCCTACTGAGGTAGGCGGAGAGCTTGGACCAGCTGGATGCCGGTATACCCGTGGATTGCAGTAAAGGGATCGACCAACATTCCAAAGACTTCAAGGCGGTTGTTGTACTCGGTAAGCATTTGCGCTGGTGTCTTGACGTTATAGTCATAAAGGCCACTTGATCCAGCTGAATTATAGAAAGGCTTCAACGCAGGATAATTATCCGGCTCGATAAGCACGGTCAAGCTTTCGCTTGCGTCGACTCCAGGAAAGTATGTGTAGAAGTTTTCCAGATCAAAGTCCATTCGCGACTTCTCTCTAAAGTACCCCAAGAGGCCGTCGAAAGTCCTATCTGGGTCACCAAATTTGACTTGGAAGCCATACGACTCCAGGCTGGGTTCAGGGGCGGCAGAACTGGGAACGCTCGTGGACTGATTGATGTGGGGTGGGTGAGATAACTCCAAGGACCAGCCGGTATTGACAAGAGCGAATGGTTTACCCGTGATGGCAGGAAGGTACCCTGTGTACTGGTTCGGAGTGTACATTGTGTCGTCCAGCGCTCCGGCCATGACATCAAAAAACTCTTGCAGATAATGTGCATTTTTGAGTTTCCGCATGAGCGCACGAAGCTGCGGGGGGATATTGGTGTCATCGCCGGGGGCCTTGAAAGGCAACCATGCTCGGATTCCGGACGAAACTCCATCTGGTCCACCGAGACGAATCTCTCGATAAAACGTCCCATCCGGCAAAAACACTTGCAACCCATTATCGACGTAGTTGACAACAAGCCATCCCCAAATAGGATTGTCGTACTCCGTGACTGGAACCCATGCGTTACCTTCCCACTTGACATAATGTGCGTTTAGTCGAGAGTCCTGGTTGATGGCTGGTCCCATCTGTGCGAACTGAGCACCTACGTCAGATGTTGTTCCACCGGGTCGAACTGTTCGTGGAACAGGCGGGTCAGAGGAATCGTCCACCTGACATGCGTAAAACTTGCTAATGTAAGGGAGGAGGTTCGGGAGCACACCATGACTAGGGTCAATGGCAGAAACAGCTTGACCAAACATATCGATTATGTTAAGTTTGGTAAACCTGAATTGGCCATGCGTGGCAGGCTTGAAAGGGCTGTGGGTGGCATCCTCGAAGTCTGGGAAGTCTCCGAAAGGTGTCATCGTTGTGTCGAACATCAAACGGATAGCGTTCTCATCTATCACACCCTGGCTAGCATTGATAGCCTCCACGAGTGGTTGAGGTCCATATCCAGGCTCGTACATGGTAGGACTGAGGTGGGACCCTGATATAGTCACATAAGCCCCAGTTATTACTGAAAACAGAACGACACTCACCCCTCTGTCTTGTGGTTAAATGGCCAGAAAGACCCGATATTGACAAAGTCAAGAACTGGAGTTTATTAATCGCAGCATGGATTGCATCCATATCCTCAGGCTTCGTAGATTTATTCTTCACCAGCTGTTCCACGGTGTTTTTGAGCATTGACATGGTTTGAGGAAGTACCAGCGATCGCCCAGTAACACTCTGCGTGTTCGTTACGCCCTTGATATCCACCCCGTCTTTGATCTTGGCGAATAGCTTGGGCGGCCCGTACGATTCCCGCGATGCGAGAACCCAGTTTTCCACGTCAATGTGGAAGTACTCCATCTCCCACTCAGCAAACAAGGGGAACCAGGGCTGTGTTCCATTCCACTGATCCCTCCATACAGGCTTATCGCCTGAGTCAGATGCAGCCGATGGGTCTTGGTCATGATAAAGAGGGTAGAGTAGCTTGCTGTCAGGGGATGGTCGTACATGCGGTGTATCCGCTGGGACTGGGCGAAGAGCATAAAACTCTGTCAGTAAAGCTTTCGCAGTGTCACGTAAAGGAGCTGGAAGCTTTTGCGAGATTGCTGATAGGGAACTGTCGATATTAGCCCATCGTTCGGGAACAGCGTCATAAATATCGTTGACGGCGACGAGCTGAGAATCAAGTCGGACTTTGACGAGGTCACTAAAGTCCGTCGGCCAGCCACTCTTCATGCCACAAAGCAGCATGGTCGGATCCCTAGAGCTATAGTACCTAGGAGCTGTGACAGTTTCCCAGTTGTACCGTTGAACGACCTCTTGCATTATCTGCTTCCATCCCTGCGTCTCGATGTCAAGGAGGGTATGGCGATTGACCATATCATTGACTTTATTTTTCACAGCTTCCCTTTCGTCATCAGGACGCTGGCGATGAGAACTGACGTATTTCCACCATTCCGCCCAAATCTGCCATTGCAGCCACTTCATCTCGCGAGTGCAGAGGTCGAGTGCCATCTGATGGGTGTTTACTGTTTCGAGATCACTCAGCTCCTGAGCGCTGGGCACGGTAGGCCTCTTATCATCAGTGCTGGTCGCTGCTCCCGAGACATGCCACCGTTGTCCGCTCTCGGCGGGAACAAAGTAGGAAGTGAATAGCTGGTCAGCGCCTTGAAGCTGAGAGTCTGGATCCTCCTGCTGCTTGATGACCAAGGTCTGCAAGGAGAGCAAATCCTGGGCAAGGGGATCCGGTTTCGAGTTCTCGTTCCCATTGTCCTCATTCTCTTTGTCGATCATGAGTGCACGAGTATGAGTGACGGCAAGTAAGGCGTCCACCGGGTTCACTCCGACTGAGACCGGCGAGCATTCATTGTAAGATCTGGCAATGACATCTGCTGGCACGTTCCCAGGTTTCCCATTCGCCTGCCACTCGACATCGTACAGCGCGCCATGAGTGATGACTCTTGTGGGCTCATTCAAGGACAAAGAGCTCTTCATCCAATTATCCGTGTCATCCGAGGTGCCCGCGAGTTGCATGAAGCACGCATCAAGACGATCCGCGTGGGTGGGATATGGGATTTGTTGGTCGAAGAGATGGCAGGGATCATCATTTGCATCTGAATGCCAGCCCATGACGTAGTAATTTGCTGTGGCACTCTGCAGATATGCAGTGCCTCCAGTACTGTCGTCGTAAGCGAAATTATCAATCATGGAAAAGACGTTGGTGTTATGAGGTTGGTAGTCGATAAAGAGGGGATTGGTGCTGGTTAGGACCGACAGTGGAACCCTGAGAATGCTCCGGTCAGATATACTCTCTGCCAACGGCTGCTTGAAACCGATGAAGGTCTCAGCTTGGTAGTCGATGCTGTTGCGGTCTCTGTCCATATAGACGAACGGGGACACATCAACCTGGATGTCAACCTCGGGTCCAAGATCTTCCATTTGCCTGAGACGATCAGACTCAATGGCAAACGCTTGAAATTCCGGTACATTGGCGTCGGGCGGGTCCTTGGTGAGAAGATGGCGGACAATGGCCCACCGGGTCGGGAGTTGGCGATAGGTGGGGGATTGCGGATCGACGACACCTTGTGCCTCGTCCACTGATCTATATCCACGCTTATTCCTCAAATCTGGGGCACCCTGCTCAGACGACTGTGTGACTGAGAGGCCAGTTCTGTAAAAGCGAGGAATGAGCCAACGAATGTAAATCCCAAGCCTGTTCCTTTTGACCTCCCCAGTCATTAAGTCCGTGATTCTGTCGCTGAACGCGGGACCTCGAGCAGTGTTGTGAAGATCCACGTCTTTTTGGACGTCATGTGTCAAGAGCTCGTCGAGACGAAGATGGGCATAATCAGGTTGGGAGATCGGAGCCAAACGAGATGGACCATGACTAGCGGCTGTATTCAAGCGGAAGGCCTCCAATTTCATAGGAACGCAGACATTATGCTGGGTCGACATCGTCGGGCACAATGGTGGTCGACTCCAGCTGACCTCCGGTCATGTTATCTCATGCCCATCGGCGCAATATCTCCATCGATGGAGTTGAACCATCGAATCGACCTGAAAATCCAGTCAAACCGAGCAAGGGCGACATATGTGTAAATAGAAAGTGAGGAACTTCAACTTGTCATGGGACAATCCACGCCGGAAGAGATTCGAAGTTTCCATACACATGTCAGTCCCTGGCCGGAGGTAATACATCAGGGCGTTCCTCCAAGCTCAATGCTAATTCAATTAACGCGTGATAGGCGCTACCATTGAACCTGGGCCAGGGAAGCATTGTCATGCGATGTGGTGTGCGGAGGAACATCCCAGTTGGGAGACAAGTACAAGTTAGCGCTATGTAAGTGCTAAGCGCGCAAAGGATGTCTTACCAAGGATGTGGCAAAGTCCACCCTCAAAAACCGTATTCTTCTATCTACGCGCTCAGAGCGCTGAACCTTCAAGCCCTCAGTTTGCGTGCCTGACGGTATGATTAACCATTGATGGTCAGATGGGAATATCTTGAGGTACGAAAGTTGAAAAGTGAGTTTTGACGTCTGACGTTGGGGGCTAGTGTGATGGAGGCTTGATGAAAAAACAACGAGGTGAGAAATGGCGCGCGAACGCCGATGGTGGTGCTCGCAGGCGTCCATTGTGTCCGAGTGCATACATGATTTTCCAAGTGAATTGGGTGTACGTCTACAATGCTACAAAGAGCAGTGACCCAATGCCTGCGCCCCTACAGAGGTAAGAAAGTAGAAGAGCGAAGGAACAAATTTGGCATACCCAGTCGATCTAATCACAACTCCCGTCGTTCGGTCCATCCCTCCACCTCTCATCCGTCTTCGTGCAATCAAACTCGTCCTTCCTCAGTTTCTTATTCACCTGGTTGTGCCGCTCACACAACCACCTGCTAAGGGCAACCCTCCCACTCACGTCTGGCGGGTTCACCTTGATATCCTCCCCAAAATCATCTGCACAATGTGTACATGGGTATAGTACTGGCAGCGCGCGAATTAACATTAGCATGTTCGCTCTCTGGGTCGGCGTCGGGCGTTCGGGGTAGTAAGCCGCCGTGGTATGCAGGAACGTCCATGTCGCACGTCCGAGCTGCTCGACATCTGGAGGACAGTTTGGGGGCGGAACGTCTGGGCGGGGAAGGGGAGCGGCGACGGCTGAACCGGCAGCCAATGCTGCCATCATTGCTGCTGTTGACTTTTGACCACCAGTTCGGCCTTTTTCGTTTGCTTCAACACCCGTCGTAGTTCCTGGTCTCCAATTCCGGAACGCAGTGCAAATCTTGCATGGTTTTCCGTCTGGACCCATTATCATCCCAGGGGGCATTGGCGCTTTCGAGCTTGTCGCGGAGTTCGCTCCCATTGTTCGAGGTTAAGCCTGAGTGAGGCTTACAATTCATTCAGCCTATCTTCCGGCCCGTAGCGTCCGGCTCCATCAGAAAACGCCAAGCTGACATGAATGCAACATGGATGTTGAAAATTATTGGTAAGTACTTGATGGTATATATCTAACATGCCGCGTATCGTACAACAATAGTCCACGACAGCGTTCACAGATAGCAATACACTAAGCCCATCGTCCTAGCAGCGCCATGACGCCACACCCTAACAGCATTGAACAGACTGCATACGCAAGCCTTTCGTTTGATCCCTCCATCATCTCCTTATTGAAGAGAAACTCGTGCGCAAGAAGCTGAAAACAACTTTTTCGAGACAGCAAAAACACCAATCCAAGTTGAAACGTACCTCAACTAAGCCAGTATATATGAGAATGCCTGCGCTCAACGAGTCCAGGACACCGCTTACGATAGACGCAGTGGTGCTTCCGGGATTATATGTCGTTCTTGCTCCCAAACCGACAGCAATACCAATGGGGGTCGTAAGACCATATATCACGGCGCCTGCTATGGGTACCCAACTATAACGGGAAGGCAGGTTCATGTAGGCTAACCGGGACCCGATACCAAGACCTTCAAAAGTTTCTAAGGAGACGGTCAGTTGGACGTAGGTACACCAATACATGTGAATAGACTTACGGTGAAAGACCAAGACAGCAAACAGGACTTTGAAGTCTGGATCGACAGCAAGAGTTAGGCCAATCAAGACACTGGACGGTAACAGAAGTAGTAGCATTGCAACAATGAAAATGAATGAATATGCGTTACCTATGAAGGGCAACACCGAATTCTAAAATAGCAATCCCAATAATCTGGGCCACTGCATTGTCAAGAATCGTATTATGAGCAGCATGCCCTGCTGATTCTATATCGCTGTCGTGTTCAGGCTTCGGATCGGTTTGGGGTTGAACATTGTAATTTGCTTCCGGGCCATGTGCAGCATGAGAGCCAAGATTGTGTCCATGGGCATCTATAGTAGATCGTAAGATCAAATTATAAGGGTTAAGAGGTCGGGATTGTAAGATACGCGCCATGATGAAGCCCCAGTCTCAGGAGTCTCGCCGTCCCCCATCGGAAAGCAATCAACTCGACGAGGAATATGATGAAGATGCTCAGTAGACATAACGCTAGAGCGTATGGCTGATGAAACCATCAGAGACATCCCTTATCTGATCAACATCGGACTCACGTAGTCTCCCCAGGCAGGAGCTAGACATTCAGATCCCAGTGCCTCGAGGGCAGGGGCCAGCAAGTGAATGAAAGATGTCGCAATCTAAACATATGAATTAGAGTCAATCCACGCGAAAGGCTGGATGTGGAGAATGACACATACAATGACACCCGATCCAAAGTATTTTGCAAAACTAAACCAAAATATGTGAGCCTTAAGAGGACGATGGCCAGGTAAAGGGAATCCACGCACTCGAATACACCCTTGGGAACATGCAACCACGATGACCGTCGTGCCAAAACGGGGAACAACGCGCCAGCAGATGACCCAACGAGGATGATAAAGATGGAAGCGACTCGCAGACCGAATAGGTCGTCCGCTCCTCCGCCAGAACCGCAGTTTATTTCCTCGGGGAGCTCAGTGGAAGACATGGCTCGGCAGGTTCGTTTCTGGCAGGGAAGGCGCTGCGGTGGAAGAGAAGGTTATATAAGTACAGCCGGCTGGATGGTTGCAGTCTGCAAGTCCGACATCACATATGGTGGCGACTGGCCGGGTCCCCTCTCAACTTTTTACACCAGCATCACGTGCGGACCTCGAGATGAGTACCCTCACAGTGATGACGAATGGATGGTTCGCGAAACTCTGACGATGTGATTGGCTAGATTCAATCGCAAGCAATCTGTTTAATTCATAGCATTCTTCGAATTCAAGTTCGTAGTCGGCGTAGTCCGTCGTATCCACATATCATATCAGCCAACACGGACACATTTCACATTTCGTGTTGCTGTCGAGATCTCACAGGTTACGGATGATAGGTTTTCCGATTGGTGAGACTAACGACCGCGAGGGTGCCTGTATAACTTGGCACTGCCAACCGCCCAGTGGCAGTAATGATGGCGTCGAGAGCCACAGCCATGCGTCAGCACAAGAGCACGATGATTTTAAACTTCATCCTCCAATTTCTTCAATAACCACAGCTCCGGATCCAGGCTTCTTTCTCTCAGCAGCAGGCGCTAGCGCCGGATCCGTGGTTTCTTGCCCCTGTTTCTGGTATGACAACGACGTCTCCATCAACTGTTCCGCAAGAGCATGAAGGACCCGAGATGGCGTGGATAAAATGTGCGCAGCATAGAATAGTAGCTTCTGGCTGACATGCTTGAACCTCGAGGTAGGTTTGCTTGGAGGCCGGAACGTTTCAAACAGTTTCCTGATATCCGAAAGGACAAGTATCAGGTCGCAGTATGGATGTGAGTTCAAATCGACATTTGGAGATGGCCGGTGGTCTGCAGATGTGGTTGTCACTGAAAGTGGTCTGACTAGACGGGCCGCATCTCGTAACACGAACGCAAAGAGTTCGGAATTTATTTGTCCCTACATGCATAGATAACGTTAAAGTGATGTTCCCGTTGAGGTTGTGCCAGTACGCACCGGTTCGAAGCGAGACCACATGTCTGTCGTGAGGCTAGATAGGTTTGAATAAAGCATCGTGGATTTCCGATCTGTTACAAATGGAACGAGTTGTGAGATGAGACGCCGGCTGTCGAGAAATTCGGGGGTATCGGGCGTAAGAGATGAAAGAGGAGATACAGAGAAGTGCCGCGTTACATACGCGTAGGCAACACTGAAGTTCTATTAAAGTCGTCGGGGAAGATTCCTTTCATTGGGACTCACCAAATTGCTGCCACGTTGTAGAACAATGGTTGGCCGGTTGGTACGGCTGTCACCATCCGAGCAGGTACATCCATAGCCTTTGGTCTCAGGCCAAACCGCGGATGGGGTTGGGCTTGTACGTCTTGATCCGCAGGCTCAAGGGTGGGAGCATTCCACCACGGTTCACATCTCTGGTCTTCTAATTCCTTGCTTGCCAATAACTGTCGAGCAAGCCCGCTGGTTGGATCCTCCATGACTTTCAAGAATCGCGCCTGTTCGCTAGGCGTGAGTTTCGACCACAAATCGGCAACAGGCACAGTGTCTAAGAATTTCGTGAGTTTGTTTGACAAACTGAGAACGGAAAGAAGTATATTACTTAGATCGATATCTTGGAACCTATGGGCAAGATCTTCGCCATCATCTTCGTCGTCAGAGTCTGCGCCACCCGATTCAGATTGGTGGCTGTCCTCCTCGAACTTCTGAAGCATCTCCATCATTTTCAGTCGTTCCTGGGGTGTCTTGGATGGCTCCGATTGAATCTCCAATTCCACTTCTTTCTTGTAGAAAGTCTCTGAGCATTGTGAATGAGACTACGAATGAAAGTTTCACAAAATATCAGCGTTTGCGTGGTTGGTGCCGAGTGTCATTGATTACGCACTTCAGAGCGGAAGCAAGTCAACGAACAGTATGGAACATTGCATGTTGGACAGTAGTATTTGGCAAATTGCCTGCCACATCTTAGAGAGAATCCGCAGTTTATCTCGGGATGCTATGCGAGATATCGTCCACTCACAATCTACAAGTGACTTTATCGACTGGGTTGTAGAGGGCTGGCGGAGGAGACATTTGATTTGGAAGTCCGCCAACTTTTTTGCAAATCAATGATGATCGAGGACTCGGACTGTTCAGACTGTTCAGAACCAGTGTTCAGTGCATCGTCCAAGGATTCGACGCCCTGTTGCTCACTGGATAGGATCCCTCTTATCCCCGACGACTCAGACGAAATCGATAGCATCGTGGGTCATTGAATACAAACGCTACAATGGCTGAACCTCGTCTGGTCGACAAGAAAGCAACCTTCTCATCCTTCGCTCATCTCCTCGACGCCCGACTACTCCGTGCACTCGCAGATTCGGGGTTTTCCCGACCCACTCTAGTGCAAGCAAAGGCTATTCCACTCGCATTAGAAAGTCGAGATATTCTTGCTCGGGCCCGCACCGGCAGTGGGAAGACTGCAGCATACTGCGTCCCAGTTGTCCAAAAGATCTTGAGTGCCAAAAACGTGTGTGCCAGTTTCGCTACGAGATAATCTTCTTACGGGATACTTTGAAGTCATTGGAAACAGACGCTCCCTCACGACAGGCAACTCGGGCACTGATCCTAGTACCGACACGCGAGTTGTCTGAACAAGTATCGGCCTATCTGCGAACTCTCCTGAAATACTGCGACACAGACGTAATAACATCCAATGTATGTACAGGAACTACGACTCACCTTCAAAGGTAATTCGAAGGCTTTCGGATGAGTTAAAAAGATCACTCATGCTGCGGTCAACGTAGAACCCTCCTCTCGGACAAGCCGGACATCGTCATTGCTACACCATCACGAGCATTACAGCTATTACAATCAAAGGTGCATATATACCATCTATAATATCTCTGTCACGGAGCTTATTTATTCTCCAGGCGCTCTCGCTTTCTTCACTTGAATCTCTTGTAATCGACGAAGCGGACCTCATCCTGTCATATGGGCATGATAACGACATTCGCCAGATCTTTAACAGTTCATTCCTACCCAAAGTCCATCAGTCTTTCCTGATGAGCGCAACCATGACGGAAGATGTCGAGCTACTGAAGGGGCTAACACTGAGGAATCCGGTACACTTCACTAATGTATTCTTTTCAGCTCGTTACTGAAAGTGCAGTGCAGGCCATTCTAAAACTCGAAGAAGATGAGGACGAGGCTGCAAATCTCAGTCAATACGCCGTCAGGTCTTTTTTTTTTACTGCTTTTCTTTGATATGCTCGAGCTGATCGCAGACAATAGATGCTCGGAAGTCGACAAATTTCTTCTGACCTATGTCATTCTCAAGCTCAAGCTCATTAAAGGGAAATGTATATTGTTCGTGAACGATGTCGACCGTAGCTACCGCCTGAAACTATTTCTGGAACAATTTTCGATCAAGAGTTGCGTACTCAACTCGGAACTTCCTTTGAACTCCCGGTACGTACAGATTTTCCACCACTCCGATTATTTACAATAGGCTCCCCAGATATCACGTTGTACAAGAATTCAATAAGGGTGTCTATGACTACATCATCGCAACCGACGAAAGTGGTGCTGTAGAGCAGGACTCGGAAAGCGAAGACGAGGAGAATGCGGCAGAAGACGTGGCAGAGCCTGAAGAAGGGTGTCAGTTCTCATACTACCTTTTAAGTACCTCCGATGCTCACATTTTCGTCTAGTCATCTCAACGCAACGCGAACCGCCAACAGAAGCTGACTCAGAAGATAGAGATGGAAAGACAGCTGCATCATCGCGAAAGCGCAAACGCGCTGCAGCATCTCCTGTCCCCGAAAACTCTAAGACTAGGAAGCTGAAACAGCGAAAATTAGGGGACAAAGAATATGGCGTCACCCGCGGCATCGACTTTGTCGATGTTGCCTGCGTCCTTAACTTCGATCTTCCAACCTCTTCGCGGTCCTATACACATCGTGTGGGTCGGACGGCGCGTGCAGGCCGCACGGGCATGGCGTTATCCTTCATTGTTCCTCGGGATCAGTGGGGAAAGAACAAAGTCGTTGGTTGTGTACCTAGTGCGAAACGCGACGAGGATGTTTTCGGCAAGATTGAGAAGGAGCAGGGTGCCAGGGGGAGCAAAATCAAGGAGTACAACTTCGATATGAAACAGGTGGAGGCGTTCCGGTATCGGATGGAAGACGCCTTGAGGAGCGTAACGAGAAGTGCAATCAAGGAGGCCAGAATCAAGGAATTGAAGACGGAGATCTTGAATTCTGACAAACTCAAGGTTATTTCTCGTCTTTCTTATCCTCAGCAGAGTGCGAAGTTACTGATCGTGACCCTTTGCAGGCACATTTCGAAGACAATCCCTTGGATTTGGAGTTCCTGCGACATGACAAACCTCTGCACCCGACAAGGGTTCAGTCGCATATGAAACACGTTCCGAAGTACATGCTTCCACGGATTGCTCCAGTCGATGGAACAGATGTGGATGTAGAGACAACCAAGCCTGGATTTGTTCCTTTCAAAAAGGATAATTCAAGTCGTGGAAGAGGCCGGGGGCGGGGAGGGCGGGGCCGCGGGGGTCTTAGTGGACGAGGTGGAAAAAAGAAATCGGATCCTCTGAAGAAGTTTGGTCGATAGATTTGGACACTCTTTGCTTTTTATACGTGTGCTTCATTGCGATATTCAGGGACTTGGAATCGTCTTGGACGCTTAGCACATAGAACTCAGGCATCGTTCGAGTAGCGTGGCAATGTATTGTAAGAACATCTGCAGTACATCTTAAGCAGAAATCGTGACCTCAACCTCAACACCAGGCTCCAAGCTGATGCTTGTCTATGGACGGGGACGTCGTGAGATTCCGTTCAGTCGATGATATGAAATGTGCTCACGATCTGCTTGACAATCTCGCTGGAGGAGTGGAGGTCGATCAAACGCTTGTGGATCTTGAGCTCAAAACAGTCCCAAGTCTTGGAACCTTCACCGCAAGGCTGCCGATTGCATCGTTAGCATAGAAAATCGTATCAGACAGTTTGGCTACGAACCGTTTTGCGCATGGTGACCTTCAGCACCTTGGTGGGGAGGCGAACAGGGCCCTTCACGCGAAGCTGCTTGTCCTTAGCTCTGTTGATAAGGTCCGCGGAGACTGCGAACAGCACATGAGCTCTAGGAACACACGAGCCACAAACAACCTACACTTCTCGAGGTTTTTTACATTGCTGCTCGTGAGCGTGATCCTGATTTTGTGGATCTTGGCACCGGGGACGGGGGCACCAGTAGCATCGTATTCTTTTTCACCCTTAGCGACGTAACTCATTGTTCCTGTATGAGTCAGAAGGTGACTGTAACCTGGGATTAGCTGGGAATGTACGACTCTCGACGATTCGCATACCTAAGGCAATGGAGTTGTGTTGATTCTGATAGAAAAATAAGGTTCAGTATAAAACCATTGTTTGTTGTTGCTACTGATCCCGGCGTAGCCCTCCGAACCAAACAATTGGACCGTTGAGTGATCTCCCGAGTCCCGACGGCGCAAGAACTCAACGGTTTGGCAAGTTTCGTGCATAGCCAGTGCATCCCAGTAAATCATTTCGGACATGCATTGACATATTATACATCCATCGAAGTCCAACAGCCCAAATTTAGATATACATAATAAATATTGCATAGCAATACTGTATTACCTTACTCATCATCGTCCTCGCTGATGTCCCAGCCCTTAGATCTCTCAACAGCCCGCTGCCATCCTTCCCATTTCTTTTTTCTTTCTTCCTCCTTGAGCCCTGGTAAGAATTCGCGATTCCCGTTCGTATTGACTTCGCTGAGAGTTTCAGGTTTGCTGATGTCCCATCCGAATAGATTGATTGCTGATCCTGCCAAAAGGGCAGATCCTAACGCAGTCGATCTACCAAAGAGTCAGACCTTATGTTTGACGACAAAATTCAATCACTTACTCTCTCATTTCTGGGCGAATCACTGAAAAGCCGCCGACATCAGCGAGAATGCTCATGGCTAGATCACCGTTGGTCATGCCACCATCAACTTTTAGATGTTTGAGATCAGTTCCAGAGTCCAACTTCATGCTCTCAATGATGGCATGTGTTTGGAAGGCGTTAGCCTCGAGAGTGGCCCGGGCAATATGTGAAGGGTTGGTATACTGGGAGATACCTGGTATAGGATTTTGGGAATGATTAGTGACCTGAGTTCGGTCTGTCGACAAATTGACAAACCGATCAGAATCCCAGCTGCACCTGGATCCCAGTATGGCGCAAGAAGACCTGAAAACGCCGTTACGAAATAAAGGCCTCCAGTGTCAGACTCTTTCGCAGCAAGGTCATTGACATCAGCAGCAGAAGTGATTATATTCATGGAATCACGCAGCCACTTGATGGCGCTTCCAGCGACGGCAACTAGATAGTCAGATGTTTAGACGTAAGTTATACCGAATACAGAGAATTGACTCACTACTCCCTTCGAGGGCGTAGACAGGCTTCGCGTTCGGTCCAGCCTGATATGCGACCTACTCAAGATGTGTAGTGAGGAGATCGGCCGTAGAAAAGATTGGAAAAGTCATACAGTGCTTAGCAATCCGTGCGTGCTCTTGACGATCTCACCCCCAGTGCAGAACAACAAGAAAGCGCCAGTTCCATATGTGCACTTCGCCTCTCCTTTGGTTAAGCATTTGTTTCCGATCAATGCTCCTTGTTGATCTCCAACAAGGCCACCGATTGGGACACCAGTCAAAGGACCGTATGCAATATTACCATAGACCTCCGATGTCGATACAAGCTTCGGTAGGATGGACTTCCTGAGGCCGAAGAAATCAAGAAGCGGTAGTTCCCATTCGAGAGTTGTCATATTGAGTAGCAACGTGCGCGATGCGTTCGTGACTTCGCTAATATGGATGCTTTTCTCGACCCCACCTAACAGATGCTACAGAACGCGTCAGTTGCCAAGTATTCCCCCCTATAATGAAAGCACGAACGTAGGCAATCCAAGATTCGATTGTTCCAAACAGCAAATCATCCGCCTCGTGCGCCTCTGAAACGTTCGGATGATGGTCAATCATCCACCGGAGTTTAATGGCAGAAAAGTAGGTCGATAGCGGTAGTCCAGTACTGTTATTCCAAATTCACGCGGAGTCCTTTTGAATAAATGACAGATAGAACGTACATTTGTCGAAGAGCCTCAACGCCGTCCTTCCCTTTCCTCCATTCACCAGGCTTGACCTGGACACCAGTCTCCTCGAGCTTTTGACTGTACTGCGCGACGGTGTGCTTAGTGCGCGAATCTGCCCAGACAATAGCTTTGCAGAGGGGCTGTCCAGTCTTTCGACTCCATGCTACAGTGGTCTCTCGCTGGTTTGTGACGCCTGAACGTCAAAGTTGAGATTTTGGAATCATGTGATAAAATCATCTGATGAGGGGGTGTACCGATGACCTTGAGACTCTCTTTCGCCCAACCTGCTGCCTCCAGGTTCTTGATAGTTTCTTCTATGCAGAGATCCGCAGTCTCTTTGATTTCGACAACGTCATGCTCATGCCATCTGGTAACAATTGTCGGGAGACTGATGCAATGTCAAAGCTCTGTTACGCACCCGGGGTGAGGATAATACTGGGGGAACTCGAGCTGGTGCTGGGCTACAATGTCCGCGTGCTTGTCGAAAACGATGAAACGCACAGAACTACAGGCAAATTTAGATGGAAGACACGAGTGGGGAGCGCAGACTGACGTTGTGCCGCAGTCCAAAGAACCAACGAATTCGCCTTGCTTGAGGGCAGCCATGTGAATGCGGGGAAAAGATGCAATAGACGACCGTGATAAGAAGGGTGCCTTTAAAGGGCTTCGAAATGCCCCGGACGAGCGAAGAACCCCTCTGCACCAGGTGCCCAATATCATTTATGCCTCCTTTTGCGACGTGAGCTTGATCGGTCATTCCAATTCCTGTATCATATCATATGGTCCCCGCGCCGGCCCGCTGGTTCCGTCTACTCATTCATGACCACCACAAGGGTCTTGCGCAGCCTTGTGAAAGCTTGTCCTGCGCAACTTACCTGAGAGCGTACTAGGGACACAAGCTGAAATACCCTGGCATATGCATACGAAGCACCCAAGTCACTGTACCGCCATCACAGTCTCCTGAAGGGTATATGAATATCAAGATTTCTGGAAAAGCTCGACGTGGGCAATGGAAAGGTGTGGTCACAAGGAAACTCTATGTCTAATGCATCAGATACCGAAGAGTTCTCGCTCGCTCGGTGTCCACTCGAAGACCGGAAATGGATGGGCCTCTGTATTGAAGACCCATTTGTCCAGGGGTATCGGATCTTCATCAATAAACATCAGGTAGAGATATTTAAGCCTGCAAGACTGATATCAGGCGAGGGGCATTGTACAGTCGGTAGACATACGTTTCTGCGAGAAAATAACTAAATGACTCCAATTAGGATGTGGACGAGGTAATCAGAACTTTGGAGACTGACCTTGGCATGTCATCATCTAAGGTAGCTGGTGATGCTTTTACAGATTTGAGGCTAGCATATCCAGTAGGAGTTTTCGCCTCCTTCTCGATTGCCTGAAATATATTTCTACCGCGAACTCTCCACTTTGGATCCCCAGTGACACGCCATAGGATATATAGAGATTCAACGGTCTGGTAGCAATCAGTGGCCCTATCACGTAGTAGAAAACCCTGGAGTACTCACTTCGGGCCGAAGGAGGTATTCCGCTTTCTTGACTGAATAATCTCTTTCCGGCTCTCGCTTTCCCTGTGGTCCCTTGTTGGTGTACACAACAGATTTCTTGTCGCCGACTCCAGGAGGAGGGCCCCGCCCTCCGTTTCGCTTCCAAGCCTTCATCGCATCCATCCACAAAAAGCTGTTACTGGAAGTTCGCCATTGGCTACCCTTGGCATCCCAGGTTTTCTTTCCTTCCAGTGTCTTCATAACAACTTCATCAGGCGCCAGGCCTGTCGGTTGATCGGCATAGGTAAGCCAGCAGGTCTGGGCAATGCCCTCCGCAGCCCAAAGGTGCATGTTCCGCAACCCAAATCCAGTCAGCACTTGGTGATTTCGTCCGGCGTCACCGAATAGTCCGTCGACGTTGATATCGTCCAAGGTTATACCGAGCGAATCAAGATCGTCGAGAGGAAGAGTTTGGACTCCCAATGCAAGAAGCCCAGGGAGGAAGCAAGAAAGGTGTTCAAACAGATGTGTGATATGGCCAGGATTTCCGTTAGCTTTATCAGTGACGTATAGTAGATGTCTCGTTGGAGACAAGTACAACAGGTTGGAGATGATATGGGTGGTCGCTCGCAGGTCTGGAGGGCCTCATTTTGAGATAGATGAGTCTCAGATTGGGCATAGAAAGACTTACACATCACCAGACTCGCTTTGTCGGTTTTCGCAGTCAAGAGATACTGCTTGAGAAGATACTCATGCGCACTGTCGGCCTGTGCGCCGACAGATAAATGGGCTACATTACGGGTCAAATTCATCAGAGAGAGAAGGGTTGCACAAGACGCACTGTCATGAGGTTGCCCTGTGCTGAGATTCCACGCTATTGGAAACATACCGGATGTGTTTCGCAGGTTGGCCGCACCGAGAATTTGTAGGAGGTTATTAGCCTGTAGACCAACAGTTCAGCCCGCTCTGATGGCGCTTGGGTATCACCTTACTCTAGAAAAATATTTCTTGTTGCCAGTCAACTTAGCCAAGTAGGTATATTCGAGCTGCAGGCTAGCCATCTCAGCCAAGATTCCGATTTCCGGTCCAACGACCTCGCCACTAGATGTGTTCAATAGCTATACTCGATCTATCAAAAATGACCCACCTTGTAGGATTTACGCCATATAATGCCAAGCCGCTAGTCGTCTTGAAAACGGGATCTAGCTTGGTCGCAAGATCTTCGGCTCGGTCAAGTAATACTTTGTTCTTTGAGATTGCATAGGCAGACAGAAGTCCGCCGAGATAGCGAATTACAGTCTCGAAGTAAGGGGCGAAGTGTTTCTGGAACCTGTCAGTGTCTTCGAAGTTGAAGGAAGAGGATTGAAAACCTCAGGAAGAGAGAAATCCGTTCGTTCGACAATCAGAAGGGCACGTTCGAACTCGTCATGCAAGTCCATAATGAGCATGGTGTCAAGGGAATCGAACGTTGATACACCCCATCCATTGAACCTGACATCGACATAATATAAGCTCCACCAATTAAGATAAGAACGTAATATTCCTACTTGTCACTATATGCGTTCGTCAATGGTCTGAGTTCATCATGGGGAGCGGCAAATCTCTCGTAACCATGGTAGGCATGTAAGTATGCCTGTCGAACCTGAGCGGCACTCTGCTCCCAGACATGCGAGGGGAGATCCACGGTATCTCCTTCTGTTGCTATTGGCGAATTTTTGGTGACTCGCCAAAAGTACATCTGGTGCAGAAGATAGATACACAAGCACAAAAGGGTGCCGGAAAAGAGGTTGCGAAGGAACGGGCGGTGTCGAATCGAACGCCATGCGTGACTGCCAGGGAATTTATGAAACATATCCGAGGATTCCTGCTCTGACATAAGTAAGACACCTGTCGTTGACGGGAGATCTGTATCTAGTCACAACAGTAGATGGCACATGAGGAGCTTAGAAAGGACTCGTGAATTGAAAAGAGAACATGATCGTGTTAGAAGCGCAGCAGTGGAGAGGGATAAGAATAGCACCATGACCTAAGCAAAGGGCTTCCACACGAAACATGCACAAACTACCCGTTGGTGCAAGTTCTTGGCGTATAGAAATAGCTTGAACGAAACCATGCATGCATGAGAGAATGGTGTCCGAAGAGTGCTTGCTCGACTAGCTCGAGAACTTTCAAGGATGTCCATCTGGTTCAGATCCACTCAAATGAAGTCGAACGAATGTCATCTTTGATCAACTTAGTCATTGAATTGTTCAAGTATGTTTTGTGGAAAGTCCTCTCCTAGGGACAGTCACCAATGAGCCAAGGGTACATGGATCAGGCCACAGGACTAAAACGGTTGAGACACACGAGGGCCAAAAGCCAAGGCTTGTCGGATCCTCTCAAAGTCATGATGTTTACGTCTGAGTTTGAAACCGGGGTCTTCATCAGCTTGTGATCATTTCAACTGTGCTCAAGGAACATGTCCAGTTACGACAAGGTCGTTAAACTGGCCTGCAAGCCGAAAGCTGCACCACCGAAGGCCAAGGTATCCATACGTCTCTGATGCATACCGCCACACACTAACCACTAGCCACTAGTACCTGGATCCCATCATCGCTGCAACCTGGTCCGACGATGGTGCAGTTCATGATGTTTGCAAGGCCCTCTCGCCACGTTTCCGTGAGCCAAATGCAATTGTATGTTCCCCTCGCTTCAGTAGACGTTATGTCTCACAAGATATGCTGTTCAACCCGTAGGTAGTGTTCAAGGCATTGATCGTCTTGCACACCATGATACGTAACGGCGCGACTGACAACGTCCTTGGGTATCTCTCCTCGTCTGAGGTCCTTCGACTACGTAATGTATCGGCTGGAAACTGGGAAGGTCTGTCTTAGTTTGCGCAACTCCTACTTGCTTATCCCGGTTTCTTATACCGCAAGTTCGATCAGGCTATGCCGCGCCAGAAAATCTGCAAAATTACGCCAGATATCTCGATTCACGTATTCGTGCATACCATGATCTTAAACATGATGCAGTCCGTGTCCAAGCTGAATCTAATCGGGATATGCGCAATTCCCAATCCATAGAAGACGACAGTCATCGGTCACGTCCTGCAAAGTCGGCGGCCCCTGCCCCTACTTCATCCGGCCCTTCGCGTAGTAAAACAATTATGGGAAGGAAACTTCGTGTGATGACCGTGGAGAAGGGGCTTCTCAGGGAGACGAAGGCTGTCCATGGGATGATTGATGCTCTTGTAGAATGCCGGGTACGTGTCTTGTTATTGTTTTGCGACTATCAAATAATCTTTTGTTCTTAGTTCTACCTAGATGATCTTGAAGATGAATTGACTATAACGGCTCTGCGAATGCTCGTCAAGGACCTTTTGATCCTCTTTCAAGCTGGAAATGAAGGCGTCATCAATGTTCTAGGTTTGTCTACAACTTATCTCGCTCCGAACACTCATGAATGTTGGCGCAGAGCATTATTTTGAAATGTCCCATGTTGATGCGGAGGAAGCTCTTGCTATCTATCGACACTTCTGCAAGCAAACAGAACGTGTTGTCGAGTTTCTGGGTGTTGCAAAGAAGCTTCAAAACTTGCTGAATGTTCCTATTCCTAATCTGAAGCATGTGAGTAGCATGATGTGCGGTCACATCTTAATATGTTCTGACTGAATCTCGCAAGGCGCCTGTTTCATTGGCCGGCGCGCTTCAAGAGTACCTTGACGACCCGAGTTTCGAGCAAAACAGGATTGAATACAAAGCTAATAAAGAAGCTGCGGATCGAGGCAATAAGAAACCCCTATTGACCTCGAAATCGAAGACGATGGAAAAATGTACGAGCTCTACACTCATCTCAACCTACATGTACTAACATTATCACTTAGCTGCCATCTCGGACAAGCCTTCTACACCTGGCCAGCCCAGCCCATCAACAGCCTCAACCAGTACTTTAACTTCAACCCCACCGAAGCCGGCACCAAATAAAGATGTCATTGACTTCTTTTCCACTATCGAAGAAGAGCAACCTACAATGTTCAATCCTCAAACTAACAGGCATGCAGTCAACTATTAGTATCTCAACTTCATCTAACAATACGCGACAGCCCAAACACTGCTTATTTCCATCATCAGGGTACTTCAAACCCATTCGCTCAAATGCAAATGACGGGTCAGCCTTCCATGCATGCACAACCGACAGGTTTCCTGCAGCCTCAGCATACAGCCTTTCAGTTGCCGCCAACGAATCCCTTTGGTCTTGCACCCCAAACCCATCAGCAAGCAGGTCACCGTCCATTCTCAACCTTTTTACCTCAGGCGACTGGGGTCGCGCAACCACAGCAGCATCAACAGAGTAATTTCCTTCAGCCTCAGCAAAGTGGTTTCCTACAGCCTCAGGCAACGGGTGCGAATCCATTCCGGCAAAGCATGTTGTTCCCTCAGTCGACTGGTATGGCATTGTTCACAGGTGGCGGCGCCCCCGTGCCTAGTCAGATGAATATGAACTCCTTCCCCAATCAGAACTCGGCTCCGCATGGACAGGCACCAAGCACGTTCACACCATTCCCATCCACCGGAATCGCCTTCTCTGCTACAACCTCCGTTGCCTCACCTTTTTCGCAACCTCCTTCTTCAGGAACAGCGCAGCCGTCTAATCTACCAGCTCGTCCATCATCCACCCCACTTACCTCGTTTGGCTCTTCATCTACTGTTGCGTCACCACCTGTGGCGCAACCCGTGAAGACACATCAAACTGGTACAAAGAATCCCTTTGGGCCAATAACGGTTGCCCCTCCTCCCATACCAAGGCAACCTACCCTGATGGAATTGGCTATGGGATCAGGCACCAATGACGCGCAAAGTAGCCAACCCCCGCAAAATCAACAGCAGCAGCCCCAGTTTCAGCAACCACAACAAACAGGCCTGGGCAGTTTCAACTTCAACACTGGCGCATTGAGTCCGGGAGCTACAGACATATCCAGTGTTGCATCATCATTTGCATTCAACAAGCCAAACGGTGCCGCGACGTCTCCACAATATTCCAGCATCCCGTCAATGGGTGCTCTGAACACTCAGACTGCATCAACCTCGTCGGGTTCGACATTCTCCGACTCCGCCTTCTCCTCTTCTCTCTCGAGTCAACCGACGGGGGCGACCAATTCATCTTCAGCACCCTCCAGCGTTCCGTCAGGTGCGATTAAGCCTCAGTTAACTGGCTTTGCTGGTTTGAAGCCATTCAAGCCCTCATCCTCATTTGGTGCCTCGCTTCTGGAGTCCTTGCCTCCTATTCCAGCGTCATCTCCAACTACTCCTTCGGGAACAGCCGCTACCAATGGAACTACTACCAATACAGGAGGAGGACCTACATGGGGAGCATCCTCCACTTCTCCATTCGGTGCTACTGGAACTTTTGGAGCTGGTAGATCCACCCTTGGTCAAGGGCTTCGGCCACAGATGACTGGCGGAGCTGCGAATCCCTTCCGTGCATCAATGATGGGATCGTCGAATTTCCCTGCCACGAACCAACCTGCTCAGCCTCTGCCAGGCTTTCCGAGTTCTAGCACAGCCCCTTCTTTTGGCGGCAATGTGTTCGGTGGGAGCAGCGGGTCATTTGGACCTGGTACAATACCAGGTCAACCTCAGCAGCCACAGAACGGCTCTTTACTTTAATATCCACGCTCTTTCCTCTACTTATCTCACAGTTCCATTAATATTGATCCACTCATTTTCGCTCCTCTGCCCCCCACACATCCTTTTTACATTTTCGGGACATTTACGGCGCCGTGTAGTATGTAGTCCATTCATTTATCCTTTTTCGTCGTTTCGTTTTGCGAAGAATGCAATCCGCTGACTTACACTCACCCCGGGAAATACAAGTTTTCAGGTGGACTGAAAATTTCAGATGAACTTTAAATTTCAGTGTACATTTTGGACGAGCTGAAAACAATACCTATACTTTGAGATTCAGAAGTCCTGAAATTGTCCACGAAACTTCGAATTTAGGAATTGATTTAGGGTACAGTTTCAGCGGGTCCGAAGGGAGATATTTCAGCGTGCCCGAAACTGCATCCGAATCAAGTAGTTTAGGTGCAAACTTCAGCGGGTCTGAACAATAAGATACAGGTCGGGCTGAAATTGGCTCGGAAATGAAAACTTTCAAGCGCCGTTTTGGGACAGCCGAAAGTAAAAATATCAGTGGTGTTTTCGGGCCGCCTGACAATGTTGACCGAAACTCCCCATTTCAGCCGGCCTGAAACGGGGAACATGGCGGTGTTCCCCGTTTCAGGCAAGCTGAAATTCGGAGTTTCGGTCAACATTGTCAGGCGGCCCGAAAACACCACTGATATTTTTACTTTCGGCTGTCCCAAAACGGCGCTTGAAAGTTTTCATTTCCGAGCCAATTTCAGCCCGACCTGTATCTTATTGTTCAGACCCGCTGAAGTTTGCACCTAAACTACTTGATTCGGATGCAGTTTCGGGCACGCTGAAATATCTCCCTTCGGACCCGCTGAAACTGTACCCTAAATCAATTCCTAAATTCGAAGTTTCGTGGACAATTTCAGGACTTCTGAATCTCAAAGTATAGGTATTGTTTTCAGCTCGTCCAAAATGTACACTGAAATTTAAAGTTCATCTGAAATTTTCAGTCCACCTGAAAACTTGTATTCCCCGGGGTGACTACATCTGGGATCGATGTACTTATACCCGTTGTTTCAAATTCGAAAATACGTTTCCCACACTGGTTCTTTCAGTGAGATCTGTGTCCTTCCTTTTGCCTGTTGGTTGCCACCAAGTTGCGACTTCCTCTTCTCATCCAACTGCATATCTACTCATGGCTTCGTACGTAAAGCTTTATTTTGCTTGTTCCATCTACCTAACTCTTTACACGCGTCAGCACCGAGAATATAACAGCCATCGACGCGCCTGGTGAACACACAATTGAGAGTGCGGTTGAGCATGCAAAACGCGCCTTTGCTCTCAAAAAATTCGAGCAAGCTATCGAACACTATGCTACTGCTCTAGAACTCATGTATGTCGCGTATATTGGGTCATATCAGACTGCTGACGCGTTCAACTGACGCGTGAAATCTAGAACGAAGAAAGTTGGAGAGGACAGCCCGGAGATAGCAGATCTGTATTTCTCATATGGGAAAGCCCTGTTGGAGAACGCGATATCGCAGAGTTCTGTGCTAGGCAAGGAACAGCCTGAGGAGGGGCAAGAACCAGACGTTAACGGTGCGTGCGATCAAGTGGCTTCCAGCTTCCTGCTTTCTAAGGCCGCTCGCACTTAGCCCCAGGAGCTAGCGTTAACGGAAAAGGCCCTATATTGTCGTTCTCCGGAGACGCAGAAGACATAGCTGATGGAGATGAAGAACCTGCAGTTGATCTCTTTGCACATGCTGCTCAGGCTATCGCCGAAGCAGAGGCAGCTGCAGAGGGCGAAGATGATGACGAAGACGAAGCAGAACCAGAAGACGATTTCAACGCCGCTTGGGAAGTATTGGACCTTGCTCGGGCCATCTACGACAAACAGAAGGACGAGGAAGACGATGATGAGATCAAGTTGAAGTTGGCGGATACGTATATTGCATTGGGAGATGTATCACTTGAAACGGGTGAGCTGTCTAGTATTTTCAGGACCTTCATTTCGTTGACCTCCATTTCCAGAGAAGTTTGATCAGGCCATTACGGACTACGAAGCAGGCCTCGCGCTCAAAGTCGAGCTGCTTCCCCTGTCATCGCGGCAGATTGCAGAGGCTCATTATAAACTCAGCATGGTTCTCGACCTTACCTCTGGCCGGCTGGCAGATGCCATTGTGCACGCAGAAAAGGCTCTGGAAAGCGTTGAAAGTCGGTTGGCAGAACTCCGGCATGGCCTGTCGGGCCAACTCACGCCTATCACACCAGAAGTCAAGACAAACGACAAGGGCAAGGGCAAGTCAACTGGCACACGGCTGGTCAGAGATGATCTTGTCCAAAATATGTCAAAGTCCCAGATTGAAGCGGAAACTAAAGAACTATCTAGCTTACGGGAAGATCTGGCTTTAAAGGTTTGTTCTGTTTGTTTTTTGTCGTTCTGAGCAGACGGTTGACGATGGGTTCAGGTCGATGAGCTCAAAACCGCGCCGAGTGAATCCGTAGAAACGTCAGCGCCTGCTCTTGCCGCTCAGGCTTTGGATAAAGAGCTGAATACTGGGGCATCGTCATCCGTGGCTACTCCGATAATCGTCCACGACCTGACTTCCATCGTGAAAAAGAAGAAAGCGCCATCGGATTCCACTGCAGCCAAGCGTAAAGCAAATGTTGAAGAAGAGCCCTCTGGCTCGGAGAAGAAGCCTCGAATGGATACCCCTGAATCGTAACTCGCCTTCCTATCTTGTATTCTTCTAGATATCTGTATTGTTAAAGTACTACATTTATCCCTTGTTATCCTTTTTATGTGCTGTGGTAGCACGCTAAAACGGCACAGTCGTCGCGGGTATTCGACTGTGTTTAAATTCCTTTTTTCCTACACCGAAGTCGCCAACGATATGCCCCGCCTTATCGCTGCTTCGCATCATGTATTTGTAGATAACTAATCCTTCGAGTCCAACGGGACCTCGTGCGTGTATCCTGCCCGTGCTGATCCCGACTTCAGTGCCGAAGCCATATCTGAAACCGTCTGCGAAGCGCGTACTCGCATTGACAAATGTACTTGAAGAGTCGACACCGCGACAGAATGTCGACGCGGAGGAATCAGATTCTGTAATAATACAGTCTGTGTGGCCTGATCCGTGCAAATTAATGAACTGAATGGCAGACTGAAGAGACGGTAGTGCGATGACAGAGAGGGTCAAAGAAAGGTGCTCGATGTCGTAGGTCTCGGGAGTGGATGGTTTCACGAGTGTCTGAAGATTGTCGGGGGACGGTGACAACGAGCTCAATGCACTAAGAGTTGATGCATCGCATAACAGCTGCACATTAGCAGCTAAAAGTGCCTTTGCAACTTCAGGCCATATCGTCGTGAGGAGTGACTCATGCACGACCAGGGTCTCAACCGCGTTGCAGGCAGAGGGATAATTAATCTGTTGAGGGTTGATCAAAATAAGCCCCAGGGGGAAGCCAATGTCAACTCACTTTAGCGTCGACGACGACGCGTTTGGCCTTCTCCAGATTGGCGCTTTCATCCAGAAAAATGGAGCAAAGACCATCAGCATGTCCCATCACAGGTATCCGAGTATTATGTTGGATGTTTTTGACCAGTTCTTTGCTACCGCGAGGGATGACGAGATCGATATATTGATCCAGCGAGAGTAAGGAGGACACTTCAGCTCGCGTTTGAATCGTTTGGACATATGTGCTCGGAAGCGAAGTCTTGGCTAATCCCGCTGAAATTGCTTCCGACAATAGCTTCGCCGTCCGATTGGATTCCTTCCCGCCTTTCAATATCGCGGCGTTGCCTATTTCCATTATCAGCGCGAGCTTACTACAGGCTACTTTGGGAGGAAAAGTACCGGATTTAATCGCTAACGCTGCGATATTGACCACAACTTCTGGGCGCGCTTCGAAGATGACGAGAAGGACACCAATCGGACAAGAGACTCGGTATAGCTCAAGGCCATCATCTAGCTCTGTGGCATATGACACTGCGCCTGTTGGATCTGGCAGCGCAGCAACATCCAGTACGCCTTGAAGCATGGATTCCCACTTGTCACCGCGTCCCAGGTCAAGTCGCGCGAGGAGAGATTGAGACATGCGGCCAGCTTCTACTTCGACCTGGGCAGCCTTAAACATCTTCGTCAGCTTTGCTACAATTCATCGGTTTTCATAAAAATCACCTGTAAATCCTCTTTGTTGGCCCCAAGGATTACATCCTTCTTGGATTCGAGCTCTGCTCGAATAGCGTGAAGAGCATTAATCCGTTCTGACGACGGGACTAGTTGAGAGCTCTCGAACGCAGCTTTTGCAGCTTTCGCAATGTCTTTCACGTCGATCACTGACATCAAAAGACTAGAAAGTAAGTGAGTGAGTTGGGAAGATTGAATATTGAATAGCGAATTCCGAGTCCGAGTCAACACAAAATACTTTCGAAATTGGCTGATAAGATAAGATCCCACGTTGATTCAGAATTGCAAACACTGAGTACTGAAGCGCTAAGTAGTACTGAAGTCCGAAGCTTGAAGTTGAATGACTGTAGAACGTTGTTCACCAATCCCAAGACCAAACCAGATAAAATTCGAATAATGGAGGCAGGAAGGAAAGCGATTTTATTTTTTCATCCGATGAGAGCAATTATCATCGAATATCTAAAGCATGCACGCGAATCATCCTAATTTTACGAAGTGAAAGATGTAACATGGTCCTCGACGACCTTCTTGATCTTCACTTCAAGCTCGGGTGTGACGTTGCCAGTAGCGATCTCTGATAGGAGAGCCGACTGCGATGTCGCCAAGTGTTGACGGAATTCAGCTTCCCATTTCGTGATCTTATCAACGGGGATAGAATCCAGCTGCGAAGCAGTATTGATTTAAAGAGGCAATGATATGGAGAAACAGAAGAGGACTTACGAGACCATTGACACCAGCATAGATGATGGGGACCTGGACTTCAGTTGCCAAGGGCTGGTATTGACCTTGTTCTATAAAAGATTGAGCGCTGGCATTCCTACGTAGATGGCGCTGTGAACTTACTCAGGAGCTCAGTCAGACGGGCGCCACGAGACAGGAGGAAGCGGGTGGAGGCATCGAGATCAGAACCGAATTGCGCGAAGGCAGCGACTTCACGGTATTGAGCAAGGTAAAGCTTGAGCGAACCAGCAAACTTCTTCATGATTTTGCTAAATAATCAATTATAGTGAGGTCGAATGTGACAAGTGCGTGTGACTTACGTCTGGGCAGCGGAACCGACACGAGACACAGAAAGACCGACGTTGATTGCGGGGCGGACACCACGGAAGAACAGCTCGGCCTCCAAGAAGATTTGACCGTCAGTGATGGAAATGACCTGAAATTAGTCACGTCAACACGTGGGAATGCTACGGGTAAACGAGGGGGGCAACAAACGTTGGTCGGGATATAGGCGGACACATCACCACCCTGGGTCTCAATGATGGGAAGGGCAGTGAGGGATCCTCCACCGAACTTGTCGCTCATCTTGGCCGCACGCTCGAGAAGACGAGAGTGGAGGTAGAAAACATCACCGGGATAAGCCTCACGACCGGGGGGACGACGAAGAAGAAGGGACATTTGACGGTAGGCAACGGCCTGCTTGGACAGATCGTCATAAACAATGAGAGCTGTGATACCCATGTTAAATAAGAGTCATGAGCCAAAATCAAAAAGAAATACTTACCGTGCTTGCCGTTGTCACGGAACCATTCACCCATAGCACAACCAGAGAAGGGAGCCAGGTACTGCAGAGGAGCAGCTTCCGAAGCGGTAGCAGCGACGATGATGGTGTACTTCATGGCATCGTTCTCCTCAAGAGTCTTGACGAGCTGAGCAACGGTGGAACGCTTCTGGCCAATAGCTACATAGACACAATACAGTTTCTTGTCCTCGTCCTGGCCATCATTCCAACGCTTCTGGTTAAGAATTGTGTCGATGGCAACAGCGGTTTTACCCGTCTGACGATCGCCAATGATCAACTCACGCTGACCACGACCAATGGGCACCATGGCGTCGATTGGCTTGAGACCGGTCATCATGGGCTGATTGACGGAACGACGGGGCAAGATACCAGGGGCCTTGAGCGAAGCACGACGACGCTCGATAGCCTCAATGGGACCTTTACCGTCAATAGGGTCACCAAGAGCGTCAACGACACGTCCAAGGAGACCAGGGCCGACAGGAACATCGACAATCTGGCCGGTACGCTTGACTGTGTCACCCTCCTTGATGAGACGATCGTTACCGAAGATGGAGACACCGACGTTGTCGGCTTCCAAGTTCAGACACATGCCACGGACACCGGAAGAGAATTCCACCATCTCTTCGGCTGAAAGCGGAATGTGATTAAGAATACAGGCGACGTTATTCAACAAGGGAAAGCCAACCTTGCACGTTGCGGAGACCCCAAACACGACCGATACCGTCACCGACACCTTGCAATTCAGATGAGACACGAAGAAACGTGGTTTACGAAGAGGTACCTACTGAGGACACGACCAGTCTCCTCAACATTGCCGCCAATAGCGGTGCCAGAGATTCGGGACTCAAGGATGGACGAAACCTCGGAGGCAGCTGTGGGTGACGTGTAAAACGTTGCGGAAGCAGGGCAAATGAGAAGAAAGTGTTCGCATGGTCAGTTAAACAAGTTCTGTACGCGACAAAACAGGATAGTGCGCACCAGGCTTTGCGGTGGCATACGAGCGGGCGACAACGGGAGTTGTGCGCTGGAAACGTCGCGAAAACAGGCACTTCAGAATGCTTGAAATAAATAGCGAAAAAAGATAAGAAGCTGACCTTTGCTGTCGCGGCCAGCGCACGAGCGCGCGCCGAGTTTCTAAGGGCGATTCGGTGCATGGCGAAGGAGGTGGAAAATGGGATATGGAATGAGCAGGGAAGTTTTCGGTTTGTACCACCTCACTCGGCGTTAGTCGGAAGATTCAGTCTCCGCTTCAATCTCCAAATTTCACACATGCGTTCTGACATGCGCCTGAGAAAAGTTTTGGCATTACTCGTTGTTGCACACGATGGCAACCCTTGGGCGATGGAGTAAGTTCATTGACATTGTCTGTAGCATCGTCTCATCATGATTCATATAGTGCCCTCACTCCGTAGTGCATGCAGAGCACTACATACTCAAGCAGTGGTACCCCCTTCAACCAGCGCCGCACTCGACCTCATCCGTTCACAACCTTCACAATACGTTGTCGCGTCATTCGCTGGCAGAAAATACATCCTGACGCCTCGCGACCTGCTCACGGTCCCCCGTCTGCGTGACGTGAAAGTCGGTGACGTTTTGGCGCTTGACGAGATCCACGAACTCGGGTCACGCGAATACACTCTTCGTGGCAACCCCGTCATTCCGCCCTCGCATGTCAAAGTGGAAGCTACGGTGGTAGAGCACACCAAGGGGAAAATGGAGTTCATATTCAAGAAGAAGAGGAGAAAGGGTTATCAGAAGACCATTACACATAAACAGCCATACACCCGGCTGCGCATCGGCAACATCGAGATTCCAATAACACAATCGTAGCGTCGCTACCATCCCACTTCATCGTCCTTCGCTTTCTTTGGTAGGTTTATATATATTAATATCGAAAAGTACAGTCGAATGCAAGTGTGCGTCAAGATATTTATTCGCCAGCCGTCAAATCTCGCCTTCCTCTGGCGTTTCCGCCCGAACCGATGCGGTCGGTTTGTCGACCTCCATAGTGTCTTCGCGGTCATAACGGGGTCGCTAAATATCTCCAAATGGTCAGTAAAGGGCTACTTATGAGTGCGACAAGAGGAAGAAACAAACCTTTTCAGCCCGGTCATCTTGAAGTCGATCTTCGTATATATCCCTTTTCTCTCGGGCGTCTTCCCTATAAACTGAAGCACTGCTCTCCCGGTCGTCGCGGTGGGAAGAAGGAGCATCATCTACCCGATCTCTGCCATATCGCCTATCCTCTCGACCACTGTCCTTTTCCCTCTTCCTGTCGTCTTTGTCCGTGTCCCGATGATGCCCATATTTTGAGGACCTGTATCCATCCCGGTCCCTCTCTTTATCGATATCCTTGTCTCGCCCGTAATCCCTCGACGAGCGCCGGCCATGGCTGTCTTGGTCGTCATATCGGTGGTGCCTCGAGCTCCGACTTTCTTTCTCATATTCCTTGGGTCGGTCCCGCTCTCTCTCCCGTTCCCGGTGGTGGGGCTCACGATCTTTGTCACCACGATCCCTATCCCGATCTTTGTCTCCTCTATCCTTTTCACGATCACGGTCACGCTCTCTTTCGCGATCACGGTCGCCTTCACGGTGGTCACGGGTAGGTTCCTTCCTCTTCCTGCTCGTCGTGGATGCACCATCTTCAGAGGCTGCCTCCCTCAAACGTTCCTGATGATTACCATGAGAAGGAAGGCAAAAAGGCGAGTTTCAAGTGAGGTTAACGAACCTTTTGCCTCTTGACGTACTTCGCAAATGCAGCGCGTCTTCCTTCTTCGTCTTCTACAGCCTTGTATTCGGGAAGATGTTCAATTAACGGGACAACCTAGGTCGTGCATTAGAATCACATGTTCGGGACAAAGATAAATACGAACCTCTTCGTAAGGTAATGAAATGTCCAAAGGCTCCGGCAATTTCTTCAGAGCATACCGAAGGTCATCTTGAAGATGACGCTGCTTTCTGTCTGCCCGTCGCTTTTCATCTGCTTGCTTTTGCATTGCGGAGTCGTGCAGCTGGTGGTGGCATGAGAGGGGCACTTCAACCATAGGCAAACCAAATACTCACTGTTGCATAAATGGTATGCAAGTCCTCCAATGACAAGGAATTGACCGCATCGTCTGCATTAGTCTTGACTATGGCTATAAATTCCTCCTCGGAAGTGTCGGGTAAAACTGCAAATTGGTTCTCTTTCTCCTTTGTTTCGTCATCAGCTGGCTCTTCCTGGCCATCCAAGACTTTGACTTCACCCTTGCCGTTGTATCGAGAAATTGCACCCTCGACCACAGCAATCTTCTGATCCAGTTCCTGATCCAGAAGATCCACAGTGTCCCAGAACAATTCAAGAGGATTCGATCCTGGATTGCCAAGCATGCTGAGGTATCGCTCGTCGTTGCGGAACAATGGATAGACTTCTTTCCATTTTGTTCGCGCCTTTATTTTGCCCGTGTCGACCAAATTTTGGATCAGGTCCTGGAAAGACCTCGTTAGATCTTGACGTACTTGATCACAAAACAAGATCACCTTGAAGGCCTCGCGTGCCTTGCGCTCCTTTCTCGTCTTCTCAACTTGAGCTCTTCGCATTTGCTCCTCATACTCGCGTTCCCGGACACGACTATAATCTTCGAATGCAAGCAGGATATCGAGAGTAGGAAGCTTGCGCAACTCAGGATCCTCGCTCCATTCCTTCGATTCGATTACAAGCTGGTGTGCTGTCCTCCATCGGGTCACGACATCAACATTGAGCTGCTTGAAAAGTGCCACAACCTTCGATACACTCCGGGCACGAGCTGCCCTGGTCTCTTGCTGGGTAACAAAGTGCGTCAGGTATATTGGACAGCTCAAAAAGACTTTTGAAACACACCACATCCCGCTGTTTCAATTCTGCAACATACTCCTCAAATATGAGACGACGCTCTGCCTCAACCTTTGCCTGCTGCCAAATTGGATGCTGTGCGAAAAGTTTGTCTGCGGTCGGGAATGTTGTGTAGTGAAAAACATTCGGGTTGCCTTTCAACATGTTCCGGATGGCAGGGCGCAGTTTGGACAGCCTAGTTTCTCTTTCCTCCTGTTCCTTAACTTTGAGGGCTGTTGTAAACTATGAAATCATTGATACCTTGTCCGAGTCAGATCAAAATACACGGCTCACCTTTTCCCAAGCTGTCTTCTTCTCTGCAAGAGTATTCAGAGCCTTATATAAAGGGTCTGTGATGATCGCTCGCATAGTCTGATCCCAAGTCCAATTTGCATCCACCCCCGCCTTCCTCAGGAGATGCATGAATGCTTTCTCGCCTTCCTCAACGGTCAAAAATCCATTGTGTGGAATAACAGGGTCGTCAGGGAGATTAGGTCGCGCAGGCAGGATGCTTGTTGGTGCGAGGGGAAGTGCGCCGGTGTGAGCACCCACAGACAAGTCGGGGGGGTGTTGGCCATTTGGCTGGGAAGCGGAAGTGGATGAGGATGAATCAGCGCCACCCATGGGGACAAGTGCACCTTGCAAGGATCCGACTGGAGTGAACCCCGGGGCAGTAATTTGTGCGGGTCTGAATTACCACCTTCATTAGATGTCGGAGGGATGAAATGCGATGGCAGACACTCACGCTGCAGCTGGCTGAGTTGATCCTTCCTTCTCCACCTTTTCAAGAACTAAAAGTAGTTCGTCTGGCATGTCCCATTTCGACTCTTTTGACTCTGTCTGCAAGAAGCTCGTAAGCCCGAGGTGTCTTCTTGGTTGGTAAAAGCACTCACATTATAGTAGTATTTCCTTCCACCAGAGAAATACTCCTTCCATTTTGTTTGGTTAAGAGCGCGCTTAATAAAGGAGGATCGCATGTTGTATGAAATCGAAAAGTCAAGAAAGGCTCACCTCGAATGGGGTTTTAAGGTCTACAATGACAGTCAAAAAGAGATGCACCGACTGAATCACAATGTTCGCTCACCATCTGGTTTTTCCCATACACTTTCTCTTGTACCCGTGTTGAACCAATATGTCCTACCCTCTGGGTTGCGATGCTCAGTCTGAGAGTGCTATCATCAGGACGGTTCTCACGGCTAGCATGAATAGCGTACCCAAATGTTCATGACTGACTGAGCGGGAGTAGTCTATCCGTGAAAAAGTCAGCTGATATCAGAGAAATTGTGGAGGATATTAACCATTACAGGGAGGGTCGACCGTCACGGTGAACAGATTCAAAACGCGTAGAGCCTGTGTTTGGTTCTGATAGGACCCCGGCATATCCCTAGGTATGTCCGATCCTAAATGTCCACTTTTGGGCCAAATTCGGCGGATGGGATTCACCCATTTCCGTCAGCAAAGCGTCTCGGACATCGACTTTGAACTTCCATACGTACGAAATCAGGATCGGGGCTTCTCCTTGATCATGTCTGTACACATAGGATCGGACATCGGTATCGACCAGGCATTCGTACACATAGGATCGGACATACGAACCGACCAGCATTAAAATCTTCATCGAAAATAATAACTGTGCCTATCCCGACCCATGATCCTCCATTTCATCTTCATCTTCTGACTCTGATTCAATGAAGGTACTGTCACGGCTTGCTCCTTGATGATTTTCTTCGAGCCTTTGACCTCAAGTACATGGTCTTTCACTAAACCGACCAGGGTCCACCCGAAGTTTGGTCCAAGGTTGGTCAACGTACACATAGGATCAGACATACAAACCGACCAGGGCTTTCAAAGTTTCGTTGCACTTGTACACATAGGATCGGACGTCATGTTTGCCTAGTCTCCAGTGCAGACTCTAGTACATAGATGACAGTCGATCTCTTATATGGAGTCTGCTATTTGTCGCGCCCCCAACACCGGTGTAACCAGTTTTCACACGCTTTTTATTCCCACACCCGTCATGTGATTTGTCTCGAGACGCGTCAAGCAGCCGTCCCTCGACCACCTCTCCCTTGATACTGGTTAATGGCTCGAGATGAGCTCCCGCAATTCACATTTCGGCCAGCTACATGTCCCGCAACTCCCGCTCGCTTCAACTTCCCCATATCTTCCACCCCGACAAGCTAACCGTCAAGTACACCAAGCGGCGGGGTTTCTAGTTATCATGCCCTTTCAACATCGTCTACTCCTATTCCATCTGCATCCAACAGTGCTCGGCATGACTTGAATTGCCCACATCGCAAACAAAAAGTCACCAATGACGAAAATTTGGACCTGTCGCTGTCAAAAAAACACAAACAGTCATCTACAACCCAAAGGCTCTCTGTTAACGACAAGGTCGAGTTCTTCTTTGTACTCCTCGACACCGAGCTCAAGTGGACATATGGAGAGTTTCTTTACTACACATTGACCTCACGGACAACCCAGGGAAAACATTCTGTGCCTGGAACTGCATATGGAAACTCACGCAGGCACGCCGCCGTTATCCAACACTTCCTCAATGGTCACGGAAAATATGCACCATCGGACACGGTCAAACTCTGGAAGGAGCACCCCTATGGGCCAAAATCCAAAGATGCTCCCTTAATGTTCTTAACAACAACACCATATACCACATCAAACCTGTCCGCCTGGCACCCATGTCTTTCGTGGTGCAGTTGGTCAAAAAACAACTCATTCGAGAGGTAGAACAGGCAGTGAAACCTAGTAGCAGTCTCCATCTGACACGGTGAGTACGTTAATCCCATCCAGAAGATGAGCGAGCCCGGCAACTTGATTATCATGAGGGTCAAATGATAAGGAGACCAACAGCATTTGGCGGCAAAGTTTCCAGCCATTGGTATTCCTGGACTGAAATAACTCCTGGGTGCCATTGTCGTCGATAAATCACCAGAGATGGTGTGGAAATCGCGTGAATTATAGATGAAGAGGAACTAATTAACGACGCGTCGACCCCGTGAGAGCCTTACACGTGACCTCAAAAATTTACACCTATGAGTGGGGCGCGTTCTATTGCAGACTAATGTTTGCCATGGTTTTTGTACTATTTGAGGATCGGACATTACACTGAGATTTGGTCATTCGTCCGCACTTTGGATCGGACATAAGGCCCTTTTTTGGGTCAAATCCGTCCGCATTAGGATCGGACATACCTAGGGATATGCCGGGGTCCTGTTCTGATAGACTGCGACGCCTGAGGTGGCTGTGCAACGATTTCACACCAATTGAATTTCAAACTCAGAGCATTGCAAGTCTTTTTCAGTTTCATCAGCCTCCCGCAAATATGTATTCTCCACCTTTGATGGCGTCTTGAGACTCTCAAATTTGCGAGAAGCGTCATTTCGTGAAGTATTCCAACGTATCTGGCCAAGCTTCGATAGAGTTTTCGATTCTATGCTGGTTCAGTACGGGCTCAATTGTCGCATGAGCCATGATGAGCTCACAGTGGACACGGCACTGGTCACGGCACGTTGAGTTTAAATATCGTTAACACTGAACTACGTATGTCACCATGGATTAGAACAACTGTTGTTGGAGTCTGCACTCCGTTAATTCATGATGGTAAGCCTCCCTGCCGAAATCTTGGTAGAAATTTGGCCTTACTTGTGAGTCTGGTCCGTTCTTTTCAAGCCAAATCGTGGTGGTTCCATTGAACAGGTGCCTCACTGACTGTTTATTCCATGGTTGTGGGCCCAACCACCGTAGTCATTAGTTTCCATGCTTTGTGTCGCGTAAGTATATGTAGATAAAAGTCATCATCATCTTCCTTTCATCACCCGTCGCGTAAACACCTGTAAACATAGTAACGGAGGTCTCTCTCGGACCCGTGTCCTGACCATTCTTTCTGTAATTGCGACTATCTGCTCTAGGATGCAATACGACGCCCAAGACGACGTGTTCGCCTCCAACTCTCATTTCCTCTCCGCAACCTCACCTCGAAAATCGCCATCACGCCCCAGCATTAACAACCGCCGATCCAACTCCTCCTTACGCGGCCCAAATTTGGCCGTAGCAGACGATGATGCTGCGAATGGCCGCCATTCGCTCGCTCATGAGCTGGCAGTGGCATTAATGCCCGAGCCAAGCGCTGGATCTAAACTACTTGCGGAAGAATTTGGTATCGAATACGATGAAGGTGCAGAGGGAATTGACGAAGAAGTCCATACCAACGGTGGCGTTCAGATTGTCATCGACGACACGCATACCCCTTCATTCGCAGATGAGCTGGGCTCAGAGGCACACGCGCAGCTCTTTCACCATGACACTCCGGTACCCGAGATTGACCACGCACCACCGGAATTTGACCCTGTTTTCGGCAGCCCGCCTGCGTCGAAAACTCACAGGAAACAAAAGCAGCAACAAGATGCGATGGATGTTTTGGCTCAGGACTTAGAATCCACGGATAAATTCTTGGCACATCTCCGCACACTCGATGTCGACCCCGGCTCGTCCGGCTCACATCAACCCACATTAGAGCGAATCGCTTCAGATGTTATTCGACGCATCAACGAAACTACACGAGATAGAGAGGGACAGTTGCGGGAGCTGCTTGAATATGAGCGTGAGTTCAGGAAGATCGCAGGTGAAGTCGGTGGCAGCGAGGTGTTGAGTCGTTTGGATGAGCTTACACAGTTGGACGACTTATCGAAAGACAAACCTCCACAAACGGCTCGACCGGAATCTAGGCATACACTAGATATGGTCGAGGAGGAGCCATCCTTGACACACGACCGCTCTATTTCACATGACTGGGAGACGGATCCTGACCGTCTGCAGGACGAGGATGACGACTACGAATCGGTGGCGTCGCCTGTGAAAGATTCTTTCCCTGCGCCACCTCCGCTGGACGGACCTGCCACACCAGCAAGGACGATACCCCAGTTAGCACATCTCAGATCGTTCACAACCTCTCTCGTCACGTCACTAGCCACCATCTCCGAGCAGGCGCAGGTCAATGGTGCAGCTACTACGGAGGCAGGACGGAAGATTCGTGCTCTGAAGAATAAACTGGGTGGGTGGCGCACAGACTGGGACAGCGCGGAGAGAAGTCGGATAAAGATTGATAGATGGGAAGCGGGTTTAGACGCAAATGACAACGGAGCTACCAGCAGCCCTACGACGCCCATGCGTCCGACCACCGCGAAGAGAGTAGATGGGAGAGTGGTGGTGGCGGAGCATCTACGTGCGTTTGAACTTGCGTTGGCTGATGCTGCAATAAAAACTCAGGCAATCATGGCATCGTGATTATATCTTTGCACTTCCTTGGGCTCCGCCCCTACACGTACGATCCCCTGACTAACCTGTTTTTCTTTAGTCCTTCTCTTTACTGTACTCCTTTCACATGCTATCACATACAACCTACACATATCTCACTAGATGGAAGTCTTGTTTTCAAATACCCTGCTACAGACCGGAATCCTATCCATTGTATTTGAACCTGCCGAGATTAGTTGATTTCGATCAAAACTATGAGATAGAAACCATACCAGATCGTTCTAAATGATGAAAAGGCTTGTTAGCATGTAGTAAAAACGGATTTTGGCCTTTGACAGACCTTGTATCCACAGCTTCCTTTCTCACCAATCTCTTCGGATCATCGAGGACCTTAGCTAGCTCACGGAGGACTATAGATTTGCATGGGTGGAGCACGTCGTAACGGACGATCTTTGGCAGGACACCCAAGTACCGTAAGGCGGGGATCCTTACTTGCTGTGACGACTGGTCAGCTGGGTATGTCAGTGACATCACAGGATATATCCTACCATCGAGGACATTTCCTCGACCATGCTGTTCTTCAACATGTATGTTACGAGCGTGGATGCGTGTTCGGACACTAGACTTTGTTCAGATGCATCACCTTCCGCGGCGGCCAGTAATGTCTTGATCACATCCGCTCGGATATCTACATCCGGAAGTTCGAGCCCTCGCAAGAGGAGAGGCATAAGCTAGAGGTCAGGGTCAGTCAAGAGATTTTCTACAACGCCGAATTTTACTTACTGCAGGCATTTCATGGGCATATGCTGTCTTGGGGGAAGCTTCAATCAGAGACGTCAACGCGACAAGGTATGCTGTCTGTTCATGAGGCGGTCCTTGAGAAACAGTGTTACCACAGATAGTCGAGAGTAATTGCTATCTTCTTACTGCTCGAATCTTGCGCCCCCGCAATAATGTGAGGGAGAACGCGATTCACAAACTTCTGCGCGTGCAGAATCTACGGTGGATGGTTGTCAATTGTGCGCACAAATAAGGTCGCGAAAACCTTCACCCTCATGATAGCGTGATGCTTCTTCGTTAAAATGACATCGACGGACGCGAGTTGGCCTATGGCTTTCCCAGCATCCCAACTGATGCTATCATCATTAAACACTTCGAAGAGCCTATCCGTGTAATTCACTGCCATCGGATGATTGCGGACCAATAACCCTTTCGAGATCTTCGTATAATCTGTAAGCTTGGGGTGGAAGTTGTAACAGGGATAGTTACCCAAATCCAGGCCTGAATGGCCTGTTGCCGCTTCTCGGATGCTATCTCAGTGTTTGCTACTCGCAGGTACCAGTAGTGATTAAGCTGGTTATCCAAGAAAGAGCTAATGTCTAGGACCATGGCTCAGGACGTGAAGGTCAGGCGCAACAATATAACAAACTAACCTTCGGCATGTTTGTTTATGATGGAGGAAATTAGATGCCATGCAGACTCTCTTTGCAGATCGTTGTCCGCATGCACAAGGCTCCAAGTCAAAGCCTGATCCAAAAATGTATCGAGAGTTGGTATCGGTAATCTAACCTGTGGCGTACTGTGTAAGATGCATGGAACATTGAGATAGTTCAACACACTTCTTTGTGGGCGGTCACAACGCCTGCAGTAAACAATGGCAGCAAGTTCTTCTGGGCGGTTGGCGTAGCTTCCTGTGTTACCCAAATCAGAAAAAATCAAGAAAAAAATCCTCGAATGCTTACATTGAACAGCAGAAGCTTAAACCCGGGAGGAATTGTTTGAAGGCCGTTAGCGATTCCGTGGACATCACCCGACGAAAAGACTTCGAAAATTGCTGTGATACATTTTTCTTGTCTCCTGCAGGAAGTATCAGCGGGTGAGGCTACAGTGGGATAGTTTCCACTGACTGAACAGGGAGGCACTGGGTCACCAGCATGATTATGTCTCCAGCAACGCTGATGAGCCGGTGATCCGTGGCAATCACGTATTTCGTGGGTTGGAGAGAAGAGTAGATAAAGAGGTTGTACAGGCGAGGGACCAGGCGATCAATGTATTTGGTAACATCGGGGTGACCGGCGTCTACCTTCGCTGATAATGTGTCTGCAATGGTTTTCAGTAGCGAATGAGCATATGCCGTGTTTGGCTCTGGGTCATCCTCTATATCGTCCTTCGCTTTCGGCACACATATCAAGTCCACCTTTGTGGTCAGTCGAATGACGAGGATTTCGAATAATTCGGGATGAACACAGAGAGTTCTCAGGGCCAAAAGGTTACGCCAGCATTTTGCGCGTTCTGCCGCAGCTTCTCGGGTCGGGGCAGTATCAGGAAGTGAACTAAAGAGTATTGGTAGCGTCTGTTCTTGTACGTGTCGGGAAACGGACGCCGATATAGTGGTCAACACACTTAAGATCGCAGAGTCACTGTGTCAAGCTAATAAGCTTCGTTTTCGGATGGCCGTAACTTGGATAGGTACCTGAAGTCGTCATTATCACTGTCCTCCGATTGAAATGTTTCTGTGACCAGGTGAACTATAAATCCCAATTCTTCTTCTGAGAGAAGAGACTTCGTTGTGATGAGGCCCCTGATCACTGATAAAGCAGGAAGCCGTGACAGCGTGGTCTTCAATCCCACACTTACAACACCTAAAACATCATCTTTATATGGTATCATCAGGGGTGAAACCTCTTCAGTCGATTGACTTGTGGAGTCGCGAGCAGCATTAATGAGATCCGCAAGTAGAAGTAGTATCGGCGGGCGGTTAGAGACCTCGTCAGGGTCCAAGAAGAGTTTAACGAGATGGGGCACGGCTTGTGACAAAGTGTATCGCGAGACGGATGCTAGGAAGAGCAAAGTCAGACAAAGTAACGTAAGACAAAGGGAAACCAGCAAACGTGTGGTAGCCATGAATGCGCAAAGGACTTTGATGGCAGGTTTGGCAGAGCTCTTTTCCGGTTCCCGTAAGATATGAATGCACTCCTCGCAAGCATCCCTAGCGAGCCCTTGGATATCGTCATTAGATTCTAAGGCATCTTCTTCATGAGAATATATAGTCTCCACAAGAACCCGAGTAGTTTTCAGGGCTTCTTCCTCAGTTAAAGGGTCAGTAGGCTGAAAAATCTGGGGAGAGGATTTAAGCAAAGGTCAAGCTCCAAGGAAGAAGAACGTGCCTCCAGTTTTAAAGCATTCCACAGTTTACGTCCAGAAACTCGAGCTAAGGTCGATCCATAAACTGGTAGGCAGACAGCCATTGTTTGCAGTGTATCTCGCTATGAAGCCGATTTTCAGGTTGGTTCGAGATAATCATTGCTCGTTCCCACTACATACTTTTGTGCTTGGAGAACCAGCCGTGAGCTTTTCAAGGAAGACCGGAACAGCCAAGGGGCCAAATGACGGAGAAGCATTGAGACAAGCCCTTAAGAAGGAGGTACGGTTAAAACCCAGCGAATGGTAATCTAGTAGAGCTTGGGATACCTCAGTCCCTGCCGAAGGTCATCGGTTGTGATACCGTACGGGTCATTAGGCGGAGGCCGGAAGGTGATTGGAAAATAGCAGAACGTGATGTTGAACAAAGACTACAACCCGCAAATGAATTTCAACAAGTATTCACCAGCAGACAGAAGAATGCAGACCTCAATATGATCCGATATGTCAAACTCTATGAGGATCACACGAGCAATAGCGAAAGCAAGAAGCAGATTGCGAGGATCCTTTTCGCCCTCCGCCAAGGACAGATAACCGGCGATAAATGTCTTCCCAAGAGCCTTCAGAGCTGGAGGATGTCAGGCACGAGTTAAATGATGATGCAAGAAAAAAAGTACAAACCGTCTCGATTTTGTGCCATGAGCGTGTCTATTATGGAGAACACAGTGAACCTGACGGAATGGACGAGGGCCTTCATTTTAACATGCCGGAACAGCCTGCAGTGGTGAAAATGAGAGCGACATCCGGTCAGAAAAACACGCATCTTACGCCTGTATAATCGTCGTTGCATCGATCGACGAACAAGTCGGCAGACGAGTGAGGGTGTTTAGTCCTTTCAAAGCGGGAATAATCGTCTCTGTGTCATCCAATTTACTACAGTAGAAGTTGGTAAGGACATGCACTTGGGGATCATTGAAGACTTCAGTGCGGTAGAGGGGAAATATTGGAAAGGAGGACTATACCAGATGATCGGTTGAAATTTGCTACAGGGGACCGAGCCAATACTGATGATAGAAAGTCGACACCTAATTAAGAAGTTTAGGCTCGGTAGTATCATTCTCAGAATTCGCAGACTGTACCCTTCGCTCGGATTTCATCATCCTCAGAAGTGAGATATTCTCCGAGAGCCTTGACTATGTCAATCAATGCAATCCGGTCATTGGAAACCTCTATCTTCACTAAGGTCTTAGTTGTCGTCGGCGAGGGTGGAATTCAAGGGCGTGCCTGACACCGTCTCTTCTATTTCCTCGTCTCTACCGGAAGCCATCCACGTCCTTACGAGCCTTTCAGCGGATTCCATGATTGGAATTTGATGAGATATCAGTCGAACGTTCAACTCAGTGCTCACTGCGTCGATCGGAGGTTTATCTTTTACGAGTCACGTGCTCGTCTACTTTGACGCCAACACTGACGTCGAACTTTGCTACTAGCCAACATCACTGCCGACGCTGTGAATGCACTGGAGATAACTCAGTCTGACTGGGACTGACGCACATGCTATCTTTGGGCGTTACGTCCTCTCGATGTCTTTGGAAACGTCCAACGCATAACTTGTGTCGACTTTTCTTCTCGACGTCTCCGCCAACTCAAGCCAAACCTCCAACGAAAAAGAATCCGAAGGAGCCTCGCGACAAGTGGAACTACAATGCCTCGTCGCTGATTCATTCCATTGATCCACATCATGTGGAATACAACCTTGTCGATGCAAACACTCTGAAGAGTGCGACCACACCCCCACGACGCGTAAAAATGCTTGCACGCGACTTTATCGAGGATTCTTTATACAATCCCAACTACGGATATTTCCTCAAGCAAGCAACCATTTTCGATACGCAGGACAGCACCATTAACTTCGAGACGTTGAGAGACTCCGCCGAATTCCAAGAGGAAGTAGCAAGGAAGTATGCTGCATACGGTGCAGATAAGCATGATGGTCCTGGTCGACAACTATGGCATACTCCCACCGAGCTCTTTAAGGTACGTATGATATACTTCATGGCCCCCAAGGAGGTACTCACCGCTGCTCCTAGCCCTGGTATGCACGAGCGATTGCACAGTGTCTTGTGGCGGAATACCTGCTCAAATACTTCCCATACGAGGATTTCATTGTCTATGAAATTGGGGCAGGTAATGGGTCCTTGGCCATGGATATTCTCACCTACCTCCAGGAGGAGTATCCCGAGGTTTATGACCGTACCCGCTACAATATCATCGAGATCAGTAGCAGTCTGGTGAAACTTCAGAGGAGGAAGCTTTCCCAGGCCCACCCTTGTGTCAAAGTGTTCAATCAGAGCATTTTCCATTGGAAGGCCAGGGAGCCCGCACCTTGTTTCTTTGTAGCTATGGAAGTTGTTGTACGTTCTAAAATGAACTCTTGTGGTTTTGCCCCCCTCACATATTATCAGGACAATTTCGCCCACGATATAGTGAGATATGATTTGAAGACCATGGAGCCGTACCAGGGAGTCGTCACCATCGATTCTGAGGGTGACTTTGACACCTTGTACACACCTGTCACCGATTCATTAATTGCTGAATTTTTGGAACTACGTCGACAACTCGGCCATCCATTGCCTGTCAACAGATTATTGCAGTCCTCGGGTGCTCTCAGGAAACTTTTCCTGTCACTCCCCTTTGCTCCCAACCTGTCCCGAGAGGAATTCATTCCAACCCGACTTTTAAGTCTCTTGCGAACCCTTCGTAATCATTTCCCCCGACATCGACTTCTTCTCTCCGACTTTTCATCCCTGCCGGATGCGATTCCGGGTATCAATGCTCCTGTCGTTCAAACCAGGTTCCGAAATGTCACAGTCCCATGTACCACTCTCCTTGTGAGACAAGGGTATTTCGACATCTTTTTTCCTACAAACTTCGAACGCCTTCGGGACATGTACGAGTATATCATTTCAAACCCTAGTGCATCCAACTCGCCCACAGAACCTCCGCCTATGCGATCGACACCATTGACGACGAGTTCGACCTCCATGTCCTTAGGCGAGGACTTTTTTTCCTCCCAGCTGCCTAGTAATCGCAGACTTCCGCTTGATGGTGTCACATCCTCGAGTGGCCTCCCTGTCGGGGAGCGTAAATCAAGCGTGTTTACACATTCCGAATTCATGGAGACATACGCAGAGCTGGCCCGGACGCGCCTGCTGAATGGAGAGAATCCCATGCTTGACTTCTATAAGAATGTCAAGTTCCTTTTTTGAGGAATTACGATGGCGGGTTGGAGATATAGCTCTATCTATGTACGGGTAATATACAAATAGTAATGGAAGGCTTCCCCCAGTTCTCTGATTTCCAACTTTGTTTCAGGTTGAATCAAATATCGCTTTCGAAAATGTGGTTGCCCAAATGTTAGGTAGAGGAATAGTCCCGTACCCTTGCGTAGAACCCTATAATCCGCGTCAGACGACGCGGTCGATGTCAAACATATTTTCAAACCTTATTGTCTCCTCCACTTCTCTTGTGCAGTCCTTGACGACTTGTTCAGGTGGGTCCTGTTTTTTTTGTTAGGCAAGCCAGACATAAATACCTTTTGCATGCATCGCACTCACCCAGACATCCCCTTTAGCTGTCATCATCGCATCCATGGTTCCTGTGGAAAGAATATCCAGACAGAAGTCGTGTACTCTGGAACTATCAAACTAACCTTTATCAATGGCGACATCAAATGAGTCGTCGTCAAACTGCAGATTCCGAACATCCATTTCATGCCCTAATCAGATGTAGATCAAGCTCTGGAGCTTCAGGACGAACACCGTCTACTTACACTCCATCTCAGGTCGCTCTCGGTGCCGTTTCCGCATTTGTTCCACCACAACGGATGAATACTATTATCTCGTGCGTCGTTTCTATGTGCTGGTAGTCAATCTTGAGGTTTGACTTACATCTATGTTTATGATGTTCTTGTACCCATCTTCCCACATCTTTGAACATACAGAAATGAAGTTGTCTTGTATGACGAGGATTGGCTACTGATATATAGTTACTCACCTCTTCTGACAACTTTGAATTTCCACATCCGAGCATCAAGATGCGAGCGTCTTTGTTCGGAATCAGTTCCAGAATGAAAGGAGCAAGTTCTGCATAGGATTTAAACCAGTCGAAATGGGCATCCTGCGACTCTCTGATTTTCGTGTCAAACGATCGAGGAAAGATCTTGAGAAGATTATTTACTGTGTGTACCGCTGATCCCTGCCACATCATTATCAAGCGAACGTGTTTTACGTCGAGTCAGGACGTACCAATATTCCTTTGTGCCGTATTCTTCGTTCTTAGCCGGGAGGTTCATCGTATCCTCCAATCGATAGACTAAGAGGTGTCCGAAGTGAAGCACTGGGCTAACTGAGCTGCACTCAGTCAGTTGGTGTTTTGATCGGCTGGATGGACCAAATATTCCCCAGATTGATCCGTTTTGCACTTCATCCATCCCGAGGTCCGAGAACTTCGGCATCCATTGTTCCACCACCTTCAAAGTCCTTGAGATGTGGCATTGCACGCAGACCAAGTCGGATTTTGCTCTCCTCAGAGCTCCTGGATTGGATGCGGCTACTGTGGGCTTCGCGAGCCATGTGGCATTGGTGTGGCGTCGACATGCCAAAATCAGAGATCTATCAAACACCTTCACTTCCGTTGCCTTTGTCGTCCTGGGATTGCTGTGGATGCCTCACTCTTTCTGGGAATCTCGCTGCAATCGTCCTATAAAACTCGAGACGCTCGTCTGTGCATACCTAAAGAAACCGGATTCGTGGGCCTGTCAAAGGCTTTCCAGATGGCGTAACAAGCATCGGAGACCACTGGTCGTAGTTCGCTGTCTAGGATATATGTCACCTGTTTGATGAGATCATGTCCGTGACAGCATTGTGGGCTTTTCTTGTGCTGTACCGTTCCCTAGACGCAGACCAAATACCCCCCATCCCTCCAAGGTTGCTGTTCGTTGCTGGATGTTCTTCCCATTACCACAGGACATCTCACATAAACGCGGAATACAATGAACATGCTTCGGACACCGATGCAAGTTACGTTCCCCGAAGCGGCTCCATTAGTGACTGATGACCAGGGTAAGCTCAACTCCCTCCGTGTACAGTAACTGCATCTTTGATGATGCCCGTCGCAGGGAGCATACTGCCTCGTTTGTCGGATGTCAGAGAAGTTTCTGCAGCCAATTTCCCCCCCGGAGTGCTTGAGAGCGACGGCGAAGGATTCAACCCACCACCAACCAAGATCTACATGCGTCACACGGATGCAGAGAGTATGGCCGTGTCTCCCACAAGCGAGCCTCATCCCATGATGCCAACGCGCAAGTTCGTGGCCGTCATTGTTGGGACTGTCATTGGCGGCGTTGTTCTTCTTGGAGCATGTTTTCTTTTGATATGCCTCTACCGTCGACGCAAGCAACGAGAATCCAGTGAGCAATATTGATTCTACTGGCATTCGTGATCCATAATTATAACCAATCATCATCATGAGATCCATATCCTATGGGCCCGCTCCAGGCATCTCTTCCAATGTCGAGAGAAGCATTTACTTCACCCAAATTCAGCCATTATGGAATATCGTTCAGTCCATCTACAGCTCCTTCCACGGAGTCCCTTACGCCTTTGCCTTACAAACATCCTAAATCGTGGAGTCGAGGAAGCGATGCACCATGATACATTGAGGTAGTGGACATTGCAAGTGTTGACGGACGAAATTGTCGCAATCTCTATCCTACACTCAGCTTTCTCATTAATAACATCTTTCCTTCGCGCACTGTGCAGTTGGGAGCACTGGCATTATCCTTGATACTACCAAAACCGACGTGGAGATGAATCCTCAGTTCAAAACGATACATATAGCACAACTACAAGAAGAATGTCCGTCTATTTGTCTCCAGCTCAGGCTGATTGATCAAAGGGCTGTTAGACTTATTTCAAAGAAGAAAAGAAACGGGGCGTACCTTCCATGCCCACAAGTACTCGTCTGATTTGGGCGGAACTACCTTGAGTGGCTCGGCACTAGGAGGCTCTTCTGCTTCTGCGGTTGGCGATTCTTCTCTCTTTTCTTCCATTTCAAAGGGATCCACATCAAATTCCAATGGCTTCGGCTGCTCGCCGAAGTTTAGAACTGCAGGTATCCCCTTTTTCAGCCATCGCAGTTTGAGCGTGAACCGAGGGCCAATTTCCTGCAACGCAACCTTCTCAGTGGACCGGAACGCATATCTAGCCTCGCTGATAAGTACTGTTTTCAGTAAATATTGCATGTCATTGCACATACCGATGCCTTCGAAAGAAAAGGAAGTCTCTTTGATTGTGCAGAGTCACGACCTGTCTCCCTTGGAATTCAGGGAGGGGAGGGAAAGTTGTCTGGAACATGCGCCCCACAGCGTGTCCCAGACGCGTTACAAAGTTGTTCAAAACAAGTTCTGGGTGGTGTGGGGTTGCGCGAGCATGTCCCTATTTAAAAAAGGCTGAATTAACATGACATCACGGCGCTGAAAGTTGCAACTCACGAATATTTGTTTCGTTAGTGCAACAGAAGTCAATTTGAAGTAGGCCGTTGGGCCATTGGGCAAGTGTACCAGTGTTATAGCATCTGTACATACACGTTAATTAGAAGCATCGAAGAAGGGAGCTGGTTGTTCGACGCACTTGGCTTTTTCATGTCCTCGTTAACCACACAAAGATGCTTGTATCCCCGTCCTGCACACCAACCAGCAATCCTACCAAGCTCAAAGCCTTTACCCTTCTTTCTACGAATGAACTCTGCCCCAGGAAACACGCCGACCAGCTCATCACAAAACTCGTAGGTGGCCTTCGAAGCCTTTGGGGAGGTTGTGATCAAAATCTTGGGGGGAAGACTCGGGTCATCGGTGGACGTGAAGTAAGATGCGAATGGATCAGAAGCGATGTCTGCTGCTGCTTCGTCTGGCTGGTCTGTCGACGATGAGGCAGTTGGTTGGTTGGGATCGGCAGTCAATATCGAAGGATCGAATTCTCGCATGTTGTCCAATGTGTGTGGAACATTTTCCGTGAGACGCTTCTACAGAGGATGTAAGGGTTTGGTCTGTGAGGAGTGTATATGAGAGAGCACTTCTGGAACTCACCTTCTTCGCAGTTGGATCATTGGCCTCTAATTTTGCCTGCGCAAGACGACGTTGCAGCTTTTGTTGGCTTTTGGCCTTTTTCGTTTTTCGGGAGATTTCTTCCCGTTTAATTTTGTTTTTGATGGACGAAGGTTCAAAACGCGAAGTCATTGTTTGAATCCTGTGTATGAATCTTGCCACAAAGAGCGGCCTACCAGTTGAAGGAACTTGCTTCAAGCTGCAACTGGATTTCTGAAAATTCCCAGCTCATCGCCCTTCAAACTCAACACACACAAATACAGACTGACCTGTGAAAATCGAGAACGAACTTGGACGAAAGGCAAATGAAACCAAGAGCATTGGGGGATTGGAAATACTTATTCCCGTGCCCGTAGCGCAGCCATGTGCAAGGACGTACAGTACTTCTACAGTGTGAAGTAGGTCGCCGATATATTTATAAGTACATCGCATTCTCACTACAGTCACCAGTGTTACAGCTTCGCCTTGATGGGTTCCGCATAAAGGTTATACAGGTCATCAGCTGCCCGTGCAATCTCCTCGCAAAACTTGGCATTGGGCATCTCTTTCCTCGATGTAACGGTGTATTGAAGCCGATCTAAAAAAAAGCCAAATCAATATGATCGTCTGCTTCCATTTCAAACGTTGCAGCTTACCATCGAATCCAGTCATGTAGGCAACACCGAAGCCATCGGGGACGACCTAAATAAAAATTCAGACTGGCAGTTACATTCGGTAACCAAGTGACAAACCTCGCCCCAGCCATAGACGGGGAAATGCTTCGAGAAGATAGCTGATGTGCTAAGCACCCAGTAACTTGATCGTTGGAAAACAGGATCAGAGAAGAGAGCAGGAGGTTCTTCCCCTTCTTTTAATGCTTTCTTAAGACCTGTGAAAGGAAGCGGATAAGCATCAATCAAACCAATCACCGCGAGCCGCATACCAAATAAGTGACGGTCGACGCCCTGTCCGAGTCCGCTGTCCTTCGCAAGACCAATGTGCTTTTTGGCAGCCGCAGCAAAAAGTTTTTTCCTTTCTTCCTGCCCCAACGCAGGGTCGTCCATACTCTTCACCCATGCGTCAGATTCGCTGGTCACAACCCGAATAGCCTCAGTGCGCCCTTTAAAGAATCCACGGGTCGTCGCGGCTTCGTAGGTCCCACCAATCCTCTTCTCGTTACCAATAAGACGGCGATACGCCAATTGAATAATCATCTGCGCCCAAGAGTCGGGAGAGACACCGAAGTCTTTGATGGCAGCCTTTCCATACGAAGTGAGCAAGAAACCAAGCTCTTGGCTTTCAATGAGTTCGATCGCAGCCTTATCAGCCTGAGCAATGGCATTCGTGATGGTGGGAGTGATTTCCCAATCCAAGGGCACGGGTGTAGGGAAGGGTGAAGCAGATGGGGCTCCATGATCAAAAGCAGGATCGTGTAACATATCCAGAACGTCATCGCAGAGTCTGACGGTAGGCGTTCCATCCATAACGGAGTGTTCGCCCAAGATTCCGGCAACGGCATTGTCGAAGACAATGAATTCCACCGGTTTATCGACCCATCGGTTGCGGAGACCAACCGGAACACCGTTCCGCACGTCTCCGTGCCACAATGTGCGGCTGTGTTGAACGGGCGTTGTAGGTGAAGAATCGTCGAGGTTAATGACAAAGGCCGCAGATTGAATGGCTTCGACGATAGAGGCATTATGAGGTGAAGAAGTGAGGTCAGCGTAATCCTAGAAGTGTGTGTTAGTCCTTGTCATTTGACGGACGATTGGGTATTACCTTGGCCCAAACATCGCGATTGTTGGCTGTCAGCACGCCAACGCCAGGGTATTCTTGTGTGGTATTATCATAGATATATTGGATCTGTCTGTTTAAGCTATCAGTTCAATGCAGTTATTAAGATTTCGAGGATGGCGGACTTCTCTATTTCGCCAGTGCTGAGTATCCGTCCGTCTTGCGCAGTGTCAACTTTCCAGACTCTGTTTTTCCTGAAAACGATGATATGGCCGGAATCACCGACGTCTCCTTCTTTAGCATAGGTTACAGCCCAATCTAAGCCCTCGGGGCCGGGAACACGACAGCAGTCAAACATCCAACTATTGGAACAATGAGGAAGGGATAGACAAATGATGCGGATTGGGTTTACCGATAAGTATCCATGCAGAGGTATCCTGCCTTAGTGGCATCTGGTTTGAGCTGGCCGGTCTTCAGGTCCTTCCGGAAGATCATGGCAGCACGCGCAAGTCCCGCAGCGCGCGCCGCCGAGGTCTGGGGCAGATGGGCAGGTTGCGCAATAAATCCATCTGAGGACAAAGCTGAGTCCTGCAAGGCTTATTCGATACTGTAACTTACAGTAATAAGATACGTTGATCACGACCTAAACACCAGGTCAGAGAATCTCGGCGGATGAGACGTTAAGCGAACATACTGAATCCCGATATCCCATGTAACCAGCGTCATCCCACCACTCTTCAAGCCAGTGAGGTAATTCTTCCGCGCGTTTCAGTAGCCTTTGGTGTAGTTCAAGGCCTTTGCCGGCTGCAAACTCGTCGATCTTCTTGGTCACAGCTGCATATTCCGCATCGGACCAAGCAATCGGGAGCAAAGACTGCTTCAACCGAGCGAGGGTCTGTGGAAGATCTGGGACTGGAAGCCTCGGTAGATTGGTTTCGAAGGTCAGCGTGTTAGGGGGGGCACCGGGAGCTGCTTTCCATCCTGAAGGACGCTGGTTGAGCTTGACTGTAGACATGAACATCGGGTGACGGTGGGCGATGAGTGTCGACCTTGGCTTACGCAGTGCTGAGCTGGATATCCTCCTCAGCATCATGAGGCAGCGAGCCGGAACGAAGCTGGGGAGATTTCAAGGCCTTCATATGCGTTGCACCTGATTTCCAATCCTCTCCGCCGGCTGCTATTGGCCATCAAACACCGGAAATTGAAATACGCTTGTTTTGATCGGCGAGGGAGAAGGTCAGTCTCCTCCGAGCTCTGCAACATACTCAAATAATCGTTGCACCTTATAAGCCTCAGCTCTACGATTCGAATTGTGCCGATGAACCCCTCAAGCTTAAAATGTTCTCGTGCATTGCTTCATAACAGCTATGTACGGACTGTTTGACGAACATAAACGGGACAACTCTGTTCCCCGGACCCAGCCGACTACCCCGCAAATTTAGGATCGTTGCCCCGCACGGAACTTCCAAGTCCGCCTCCGCGTCGTGAGGGAGTGGCCGACGCGTTATTGTACTTCTTTTACGTCTGAAAACAAGGCGACTACTTGTAAATCCGGCTGAAGGTTACTGAAAGGACGACGATTATGAAGTCCCTGTTCCAAGTGACAGTATCGCTCGAAACAAGTGCCAAAGTGTAAACCAGATGAAGGATTACGATGAAGGGGTATCGTGGACATGTGAGGTTAGAAGATTCCTCAATGCATCATCAAAGTTTGAAACGAAGGACTCTGCCAAATTGTCTGCAATAGCACCGTCTCCCCACGTCACCGACATCGCGACGCCTCCAAGAGCGTCGCCAACGACGTTTAGTTTGATAGCTGCACCTGTAGTTGCATCGCCTTGTGCCCACACCACTTTCCCTATCGACCATCTGTCTCCTGTCTTGCTTTCCCCCGCGTTAAAACGACCAAGGTTAGATAGTTCAAACCCTCCTTGCCTTTTCTTCCCCAACTTCTCCTCCAGATATGCGGAATATCGTCCAAACAGGTACTTGAGCATTCCGATCTCCTCTCGAGATTCAACGTTCTGTACCCGAAGAATTGATGCAAATTCTGAGGCATCGGCCCATGAAAAGGAGGACTGAATTGGTGTATACGAGTGCAGTGCCGATACGTGGTCACAAAACACGTTCGGAGAAGTACCGGCCACATCCCTGAGATTAATTGGGATGAAAGATGATATAGTCTTTGCCGAACCATTTTCAGGTGAGATCAGGGTGGATAACACAGAGATAGCCAAGATGTACACGAGAGATGTCAATGTAGCTTGTTTGGGCCGACATAAAATGAGGAGTTTGGAGACTTCCTCCGGCGAAAATTCGAGAAGCCTGACGTGATTTTTGAACGTGGCTTCCTTCCTGACGACATTACCCGTCCATGCTGAGGCTCCAGGAGTCCAAGAGACAGGTGCAACAAGGGCGTAAAATTCTTGAAAGATTTTACGCCACGACGCCTTGAGACTAGTGACCTGCTCGATGGGTGGTACGAATGTCGTGGTTGGCGAAATACGGATTATGGGACTATCAGAGGAGGCGCCATCCGAGCTACCTTGTCGAAGAGAAGCGAGAAGAGCACGTTGGAAAGCAAGGCCGCTCAAACCGTCGCCAATGCAATGGTGCCAGGCGAACAGAACGATGCGATTTTGTAAAACGACAATACGCCACAGAGGTAGGTTTGACGCCGTATCGAATGGCTGTAGGAACTGCTCTTCCAGGACAGCTGCGAGATTGTCGTTATTACAAAACAGCACAATCTCATCAAGATTGACGTGTGTGAGGCGCACGAACGTCGGTCGAGTTTCTTCGTCGATCAGTCGGACGCCGAGGGCGGCGTGGGCTTCCACCACCCTCCGGAGCGCATTAAACATCGTCGGTTTATCCAGAGTTGAACCTTCTGGACTGGTGTAGTGTGCTGCATTGGTAACGCATGTGTCCTGCCTGAGGAAGTGGCGAGTAATGTGGTAACGCTCCAACAAACCTGAGGGAGATGGTTCAGTCAAAAGTACTAGGGTTCGCCGAGGGAAACAACAGCATACCCGCTGGTCGTAGTACATCGCCCTCCTTACCCATACCGAACGAGGGGCTGTATCTTGCAGTTCAAAGTAAAAAATGTGAAAAAAGCGCCATGATACTTATGTAGCCAGTGATGTGAAATATCAGCGCCCACCGCAAGCTGCGGAACTGCTGCGTGATCGCAGGCGCGTAACAGCTACAAACGATCACCATCGTCAGTCCCGGCGGCCAGCATGTATAATCGCCCCGACAGGCCTCTCATTGTGAAGTGCTCTTTAGATACGTGGAACAAGAAAATCACTTTCTCTTCCGCTCGGAATTGCACTTTCGAGGTGCTCAGGCATAAAGTATGTCGCCCAAGCTGTCTGACTCAGCGCTTCAGCCAACTCCATGTTGTGTATTCATACATAGGTTGAACAATGCTATTCTCTTTCGTCTACGTCGTTCGCAATCGCGTACAAGGATGATGACGGGGAGATCACAAACATTTCCACCGATACAGACTTGACGGAAGCCATACAATACTTTCAAGCCGGGGATGATGCCCCTCTGTCCTCCGCCGCCTCGATCCTATCCGGGCGCAGCTTTGGCAATCGCAAAGTGACGCTTCGTGTGCAGATCACAGTCGAATACGATGGCCCAAGTCTTTCGGACACGGGTTCCCTTGTCAGTTTGGATGAATACCGAGAACGGAACGGAAGCCAGCAATCGTTCTCTTTTGGTGCTCCATCTCTGGACCTGGACGATGACTCTATCACAGTTAGCTCCCGAGACACTAACGGGATGTCTCCCGCTCCTTCTAGGTCATCGAGCGCAGCCAATCGAGCACCTCGACAGCTACCCAGTTCGCATTCTGATAAGACCTTCTTCACGTCACGTCCAGCGGCCATTGGAGATAATTTCCAAGGTGAAGCACCAAAACGCTCTCTTCGATTTGAGAACGGGTCAAGCCGACCACCAGATCCATTCTCAGACGACTATGAGCTTTCCGCAACGGAACGATATCCTGAGGATCCGTCTGCCGTATTCGAGCGACTTAAGTTACAGGAAGAATTCCGAGATGACCAGTCCAGTGTCGACTTCGATTCATTGGCGCGGAACGACCGTGGGGTAGCTTGGTTGAAAGACCAAAATGAACGAACCATACGCTCCATGCTAGGGGTGCTGCCGGAGCCCTCTGTGTCGGATGGGGCTTCGATTGCACCCCAGACACAGGAAGAACTCGGGGGTGCTCTTGCTCTGGAACGGGACCCTCGTGGAAGATATTACTACACTTACACGGCAGGGTCTGCTGCTTCACAAACCCATGATTCTGGCGAGGACGATGGCCTCAGTGGTGGAAACGGCCCTGTGACTAAGGGGGGTCGACCGCGGCCGACATCAATGCATCTCAACTGGCTCGCTTCGCAACAGATACCAGCACAAGATACCCGCGCAGTGAAGACCTCCTTATCCGTTCCTTCGTTCCACACACATCATTCGGACCCCTTACCCTCCAACGGCCATTACGTTGAGAAGGATCTGCTTCAATACCTTCCGCTCTCCACCCCTCCCCCGGAAACCCTCACAGATTGCTCTGAGTGTGGAACATTGTTAGATGCCATCCGATATGTATGCTCTACCTGCGGTGAAAAGTTTCCAGTCAGCTACGGGAACCCAGTAAAGGGGAAGGGAAAAGCATCTTTTTATCCGACTTATGGATATCCACCCCAACCGCCGCCACCCCGCCACCCCCTATCATCCTCTCCCTTAATATCGACGTCCTCGTCGCCGACGTATGTCGGAAGCTATGTTGGAAGTTACGAATCAGCCGATGCTCGCCGGAAGCCACTTCCGACGGTGCCATCGAGCACTGGCCTCACTGTTCCTAGTGTAGCCTCGCTGAAGGGTTATGAACTTTGTTCAGGATGCATAGAGTCCGCTGGTGTGAATCATGCGATTGAAGCTGGTCTCGCTCCCGGTTCGTCCCCAGGAGTTTCAGTTCCAGCCTCTCCAGAAGACGCACAGGCAGCGTCCCAATGGCGAAGGGCAGCCCCTAAGAAAGGCCAGTTGCGGCATGCTTACCGGGAGAAAGTCTGGGGGCACAACAGCTGGGAGGATGTCGGTGAGTTCTCGGAGTGCTTTCGCATCCTTGACACAGCTTGACAGGCATCTAAATAGAGCAGGATGAGGCTCAGATATCAAAATGTTCGACCTGTGGAGCGATCACCCTTCGCAGACGTTATAAGTGTACATCCTGTCCCAATATCAACTTATGTCGGGCTTGTTACAGGTTTGGCTGTCTTATTCTCATATTTTCTAGTTCTAGCTTCTTATAATGCCATAGCCAGGTGCATGAGCTGCACCCTTCGCATGCATTCCTTATAGTCCCAGACAGGCGTGTTCGCTCCAATAGTGAACCAGATTTCCTTTCCAGCCCTCCTCCTGATCCAAGTGACGAGCAGTGTGAGTCACAGCACGTCCCACGCAGATCGTCTGACCCTGAATATTTTGCAGCTATGAAACACCCAGGTGTCAAATGTGCACAGTAAGTCTTGAACTTCTTATGGTTGCCCCACTCTTATGAAACTCTACTGATTAATTACATAGTTGCTTGCTTGACATAGTTGGAGCTCGATTTCACTGCGCGATATGCGATTCTATCGATATCTGTTCCAACTGCGAATCAGCTGGCCTTCCGGGGAACCTGGACTCGGCTGACGGTGGCCATGTATCGTCTCACATTTTGATCAAGGTATCTCCCCCCATCCATCATGTCTAGGAAATAACCAACCCGCATCAATCAGATTCCCTATCCGTTAGAAACAGCAGAGGTGAGTAGGACATCGTTCAAGCAGATGCGGAGTTCCTGACAATAATTGCAGCTTAAAAACGCTAGTCAGAGAGCTTTCGACCTTTGGACAGGGAGAGATGCTGCAAGCGTCGGTTTATCTATTCCTCGGTCAAAACCAAGCTCTGTAGTGTCGTCGTACGCTCGTACCGTGGTTGGTTCGGGGTCACGCCACACCCAAGATCCTGATGATCATCATCTATTTTGTAATGGATGCAGTAAGGTTAGCAGGAATATCAACATTTTTTTGCTCATAGATTCACGAAGATATCCTGCAGCCGATAATTGGAATTCGCTATCAGTGCGCCAACTGCGCCTCCTCCCCAAGAGCATACAACTTGGTGCGCATATACCTCAGAAGTTCGTTCGTTTTTACTGAGCAACAATTCAGTGTCAAGATTGCGAAGCCTGGTCCTACAGTCTGCATGATCCCATGCATGTGTTCTTCAAGCTTCCCCGGCCTGTTCAACGTCCACTCGAGTCGTCTTTCCCAATGGTGCCTGTGCTGTAAGCTTATTTACCTCCTTGTATCCACCGTTTCCACTCATGCTCGTTTTTCAGATACAGGGCTCCAGTTGGGCCACCGCTGGGGACAACAGATGATCCTAAAGGTATCTTTGATTTCGGGTTTGACAATACCTTACTAACTCATCCTTCATCAGCGTATCTCCATTCTCTCGTTCACTCTTCTGCTGTTTGTGATCGTTGCATGACGTGCATACAAGGCGAATGGTTCAGATGTGCATACTGCGCTCGAGATCTTTGCGATGCTTGCGAGTCAGTTGACACACATGATGACACACATGTTTTTTTAGTTTTCAAAGCTCCCGTAAGTGTCTAAACCTGTTCGACAGTGACCAATACGTTGATTTCCAATCATTTTTAGGTCGATATGCAGGTATTCAAGTGAGCACTCCCATTTCTTACATATTGCAATTGTTCTGACGTATCCTTAAGAACTTTTGCCAACCTGGAAAGCCCAGAAGGAAGTCCCCCAGTCATCCCGTATCCAGTGTATCGTTAGCTCTATCCCAATGTATCATTATCTGGCAACGAGAACAGGATACAAAGCAGTCAATCATATAATACATGTATATCACTTTTGCACAGGATCTGCATATGGTGACTATCCTTTCTTGAAACCTGAAGATCAGACGTTAGTTAAATTACATTCAGGATATCAGAGGAGGTCAAGATGCACCTAAACGACGCCGCTCATAGAAAAGGTCAGTTCTACTGGCGCCAAGATTGACAATCTTGGGACAACCATCGCGATCCTTCTCTAGGCGTGTACACTCCGCGCAATAATACGCGTCAGAGATTCCTACAAAATCTCGTCAGTCACAGGACATAGGAAGGAGAAAAGGTTAGCGCACCAGGAGAGCCACAGATTATACAACGTCCCCCGTAAGTGCCGAAATTACATTCATCGCAGATGCGCACCAGAGTTTCTGGTCTGACGTACGAATCACAGACAGGGCTGAAGAAAAGGTTAGGACTGTGATTGTGCATATAACCTGAGACCTACCATTTCCCATCGCATTTCTCGCACAGGCGACCGATTGCTGATAGAAGTGAACAAATTAGGCGAGTGTGCTTGAAGTGCAAGATTAAACATACCAATGCCAGGTTGGCGCCTGCACATAATCAAATCTGGCAGTTCCAGTGAGCATTTGTAGCGCACTTGTAACGAAAAACCTTACCAGGGTGATGCTTCGACATGGTGGGGTCTGGTCGAGGTTGAACTCGATGTCGTCGGTCGGATAGACCGCATTGGTCAGCAACTTGGTCACGAGCAGGTGACTTTTGATCACGACCTGACACACGCGTCGCGTCTGCTTTCAATTTGGACGTAAATTGGGCGTTCAACGTTGAACATATTCGGCCTCTGGGCAAAGCACATATTGGCCGTAGCTACTAGATTACGATGAAGTCTCTTGTTGTCTCGCCATTTCTGCCTGCCGCCTTAGCGATTGACCGCCGACACGCCAAAAGATACTTGACGCCAACATCGAACCTTGAACATGTGGACCGCACGATACATGGATTCTACTTCAAAACTCCATTAACTAGTCCTTGAACTCTATTAACAAGACAAGAACACGAGCACGATATAATGAATACAAATCCAACCGAAGCCGGATAACGTTGAATATGATTAAGACAAATGGAAACTGCCAACTCCTTCTTGGATTGCGATCCGCAATTTTTCTCGCATCACTGCCTTGGAACTGTATTCTGGCAGTTTGAGATAATTGACGCAGGTCATCACGCTTGGCAGGTAGTCATCTGCTGCAAGGGGAGCCTCGTGAGGTTTGCGCACGACTGTCAGCAAGGGGTTTAAGCCACGGAAACCTGTGGCTGTAGTGTAAGTGTGAGGAAGACGCGGAATATTTCACGACACATACCGCCTATGGGCAACTTCGGACTGCCAGTAATGAACTGCAGGAATGCACGGCGGGTCGGGGCATCATAGCTCGCCATGATCTCAACGAGGTCGTGTATTGCTCGGCTTTCAACATTGAAGCCATGATCAGCTTTCAGAGACTCGGCAAGCGCTATTGAAAAAGGTTAAGAAGATGAGCACAAGAGGCCAAACAGCGGACATACTTTCAACACTCCAGTCTTCGTCAGAGTTTCCAAACAACATTACCAGCTCATCCGCAGAGAATGCCTGTAGGTCTTGTATCGGGAAAACCTTCGAAAATCCGTCTCTAAAGGCTTTGGCCTGAATTTGGGTGCCTTTGCCAAGAATAGCGTCCAGAACTTCAGAGACGTATTCGTCAACGTTTTCCGACGTCACCGCCATGTCACGACCACCAGGCTATTTATGAAAAGGCAGTCAACACGGCTGAATATATGCTGGATAGACCATTTGGACAGTACCTTGAGTTCGATGTCATAGCCAGGGATGGTGAAATCGAGTGCGAGATCTTCAATCGAGACAGATTCTACCATCGCAATCTTACGCTGCAGCTGTCCGATAAGTCTGTTAGCTCATCATTTAGAGAAGCACATTTGTCCCTACACACCTTGTCGGTTTGCACCTGGTTCTTTGTGGCCACAATGCTCTGGACCTTCTCTAAGGAGTTGGCTAACTCAACATCAACAAGCTAATGAATGGTTGGTTAGCAGTAGGCAGAAAAACAGTACCAATAACCGACCTTCAATGAAGTGATCGTGAGAGGAACTTCTTCGCCAAGCACAAGTTTCAAGAAAATCTTGTTGAAATGTAGGTCAATTATCCGAGAATCCAGCATTGCTTTGGCGACAAATTGGCCAATAACTCGTAGAAGGTGAGTTCGTTTTCTGCGAAAAACAGTAAGTGGCTGGAATGCGGAGTGAGAGACCAACTCACTGCCCGCCATCGCTGGCCACATCTTCAGGACTGAGTGGCGCAGGGTACAGTCCGCTCGGGTGGCCTACATAAGCACTAGAACTGGTCGCGTCCGAATCTCTCCAGAGCTTGAGGTCTTTGCGGGCAAACTCTTTGGAAACCAGGGAGTAAAATTCCAGCGTCGGCCCCAATCCAGTTCCGACTTCTTCGAAGTATTCGACTTCGAGAACGGACGACGATGAGCCGTAAAGCTCGAAGACTTTGACGGCGGATTCCAGAATGTGCTTCCGAGAGATTCTCACTTTCTGTCTCTGCAGGCGCCCAAGGAAGCCGATGCCTTCGTCCCTCCGAGAACTGTCTTGAGCACGACTTTGCTGGCTTTGCCACTTCAAGATTAGGCGCGCATATCCAAACGAAGTAGACTGAAGGAAGTTGTAGCGAGTGGCGAAAGGGAAAATGAAGGGGAAATGTTGAGGCAAGTCCAATGCCCAGTCTGGTAAACAGGAACTGTATTATATATGAAATCAGCATAACCATGCTGGTGAAGGTTTCATAGACATACCTCGCAACAATCATGGGCTCTTCGAGTTGGCGTGTCAACTTCGCCGTTAGTTTATTGTTAACGAAGGCCGATTCAGGAAGGTTTCGTTTATCTCCAGAGAAAACGGACCGCTCCGCCTCCATGGTGTTCAACTGGTGCAAGACGCGGAGCAGACGCAATATTTTGGCATGTGGGGCGTCTTCAGGAAGCGATGAAAGGCTCGGGCTTGGGGAACGGTTCTTGGTACCATTCTCCACGCCATCTCCGCGGGCTGGAGCTGCAGTTCAGAACATTGCTTAAGCGGAAAAATGAAAGAAACCCACTGTCAGAAGAGGGTATAGGACCGGAAACCTTTCTGAACTTGACGGTGTACACCCCCTGCCAAATCATACTCAGTGGCAATGCTCCTGTCTTCTTTCGCATCTCATGCTGGTGAATCGCGCCGTAAATAGTCAGATCAAGAGGAAGGACATGATCATCCATGGAGAATTCCAGATGCCAATCGGTGGGTTTCGCTTTAAGCGCTGCGGCATATGATGCCCTCGTTGACAACGAAGCTCGAGGATTAGCATTCGACGGTCCATCCTTTGACGTTGAGTTTGGAGTGGCGACTCTGGTGCCATCTGGCGTTTGCGCCTCAACCTTGGAACCATCTAATAAATTTGGTGAGCAGCCTGCATGAGTGGAATTGAAACTACAGTCACAGCCCACCTTCCGCAACTGAAAGCATGACAGTTTTTTCTGAAACAGACTGGTCAGGATCAGCTTCCTCATCATCAAATACATCCGCATCAATTTCTTCGTCATCCGTGAAGTCGGCTTGAAGTTCGGAATCGACGACAGTTTCACTCGGTGCTGCTTCGGCGGTTGACGTTGACTGACCCGCCTCAGGAACTTCCTGCGGCTGTGGAACACTAGTTTCCGCCGGGGCAGATGGTTCATTCCCGGTCGTCCCATCGGTAGCAGCTGCATTCTTCGCGCTTAATCGCTGGCTGCGACGTCGTCCGACAGTCGTATTGGAGCTCGTTGGTGCTACAGTGGAACTGCTCTCAGCTGGGGTTGGCTCCTGAGGCTTCGAGGACTGTGCAGGGTCGCCGCTACCGCTTCGTGGGTTTGCCCCGCTGAAACCTGAAGCCGCCAGAGCTGCAAGCATTCCATGCAAGCGGGAACCGCTGTTCAGTAAACCTGCAACGCGAGGTCGAAGATAGTCATGGAGCGCTTGGAAGGTCGCAATAGCATGGATAGAGACGACGATGTTGTGGAGGTTACGAGGAACATCTGAGTCATCGCCAGCAACGAGGCGGAGTCGGAGTTGACGTGCTAACAACGAAGGCGAGCTACGCTTTGAATCTATAACATTATTGAACACCCGTTACCGATAGAAGATATTCAAAAGTAGCACGAACCGTCACTTCCTTGAGCTACTGTAACGACATCAAAGTTTTCCATTCTGGTCAAGCTCTCTTGCAGCTTTTTCACCAATGTGGCGAAAGGGGTTTGGGTACTGTTAAGAGATTTCATCCGACGTCCGCTGAATGCCTCCAAGAGAATTTCCTTGCGTCTCTTCACGTCGACTAGAATAAATTTGTACTTGTGAGTGACCTAAAGCGAAATGTCTGAAGAACCTACGTGTTCGAGTTGGGTCAGTCGCAAACTGGAGTAGACCTTCTACAACGCCGCTCTGTAGTAGCTCGAAACTTGAAACAGATGTACTGGGGGAAGCAAAAAGCTCAGCGAGTCCTCGCAGAGCTTCAAGGAGTTCTCTCTCTGTTGCATTCTGGCGCGAAATACGCGCAACCAAGATGCGAAGTGCCTCGAAAGCACTGTCCCCTTCTTCAGCACTGTCATTAGAGAGATACTTGAATTGTATGACACGTGCTCGTAAGGTAATCGCGTCCTCAGGCTCGAGAGACAGCGAAGAGAGCTTCTTGAAGCCAGGAATCGTCGCTCCCGAGATAGTGGGCACAGGTGGAACACTTCCAGACTCGGAAGAAGGGGCCTCTGAGGATTCCTTGTCTTTATCCTTTTCCTTGGATTTGGCGGACGTGATTGTTCTCTCTGCAAGTACTTCGATCTCGTGGAAGACACCTTCCCTGCGGAACGTAGGCTTGTACAAATGGGGAACCTTCGTCAAAAGCAAATCCACCAATTGTAGCGCTCCGATCACAAGGGAAGGGTGGTCTTTCGATGATAGAATCGACGACGCAAAACTGGCCACAGGAACGAACTGGAGAATGGATGAACGAAAAATCAAAAAAAGCAGTCAGCATTGAACGTACAGTCAAAACTCGCTTCAACCCTTCCGCATCAAGGAAGCTAACCGCCTTCAACAATCCAGTCATTGTCTTTACTCTGACCGGTGTGATCACACTCGCAGCATATACATCAATCAAGATAGGCACCATGAGTTGCATGAATCGCCCAACGACCTCCGGTTTTGAACGTAGCATCTCTGTTCGGTCGAGAGTCGCCGGCGCATTGGACGTTGCCTCCTCCGTGACATCCATATTCTCAGACGGCCCTGCATCAGGTGAAGGCTCATCCACCAGAGCAATGGGTGGTGTTGGCAACAGCAGCGCTGCTGCGATCAGCGGGGCTTGTGCCGCCTGTCGAGCAGCTGCTCTGTCCGCTTTCGCTTTCGCCTTGACCATCCGAGCTAGCGATTTTTCGGTATATCCTTTATGGTCAAAGACTCCATCTGCACATGGTAAGCGGGAGATATGACTACAAATAAGCAAGATCTTCGTACCTTTAGGCAAGGGAGGCATCAACTCGGAAACAAGACTCAAGGCTTCTTCGACTTGATCTTTCGGTCGATGGGCCAAGTTCTCCATGACAGTCATATCCGCTAACCCGCCACCTAAACCTTGACCTCCTGAAGCACTGCCCTGCTCCTCACTGCTCTCAGATGCGGAAGGTAAAACTCCCGTGAGAATCTGATACAATGTATCTACGATGTCTGCCTCCAAAAGTGCCACGGTGATCTTCGGGCTAGCTCGGGCTGACGTTGCTAGAGCACGCAGGAGTAGTGTATACGTGTTCGGCGCAATAAGAGGCGAGCCACCTGGGGGAAGAAGGAGCTGATTGACAGCCTTGATGAGATCGGTGTCGACCAAAGACTCGAGGTTCTCTGTAGATGCGCGGTAGTACGAATCGACGACGCGAATCACGCAGAGACAGGCGAACTCGACCAGCCGCTGATCAGAGTAGCCCAAGCAGTTGCGGATAATTGGCCAAACACCGCGAATCATGGAGAAATGCTCGGGGGCAACGTTACGACAGCAGTTTGAGGCCGCCTGTAGAGCAGTCCGTTGCACGGCAATGGAGAAGAAGTCGAGATAATTCAGTAAAGCCGCAAGCCCTCCCTCCCGTACAATTGAACTGGGGAACTCCTCTGATATTTTCTCCATCGTCTGCCAGTGGACATAAGACATGAGTTATAAGAAAGAGAGAATTTACTGTGAAGACTCACGCTCAGTGTTTGCTCAGCAAGATCAATATAGGAGATCTCAATCAGCTTGCTGCAAAGCACGGGAATTGCCCCATGGTAGACCACAGTATGAGCAACACCTGGAAGTGCTTCCATCAAGTTCGCCAGACATCGACAGGCAAGCACCTGTGCTTCAAGATTATCATCACCTTGAAAGGTGTTTCCCGTGCTCATGGCCAGGGCAGCAGCAAGGGCAGCATCTTCGTCGTGTTCCCCTTCTTCATCGTTATCCTCATCCTCGTCTTCATCTGCGCCGCGACCTCCGAGAATCTTGACCAATTCACGCACAAATTGTTCAACCTGGAATGACCCAGCTAGTGTATCCTCAGTGCTAATGCTGAGTAATTCGCTGAGCTCCTGAAGGGTGACTAGACGAGTTGTCGGATCCGCCGTGGGCTTGATGTTGTTCAGCATGGTCTTGAGGCGCGATGACAACGACATCATGTAAGAGCCAAACTGACGATAGTCGCCGAAGATAGCCATTGCACTCGTTTCATCCATGCCGCCCGGGATCGGGGGACCGTCACTTGAAGGCATTCCCGCATCACCATCGCCTTCATCGCCTTCACCCTCATCTTCATCACCATCCTCATCCCCTTCCTCGTCGTGGACTTCATCCTGACCACCAGCGCCAGGTTCCTGGTTCTCATGGGCACATTCTGTGGTAGTAGTAGGCTGGTCCTGCTTGTAAGGCGCATCTGCGTCCATCATTTTAACGTCCTCGTCCTCAAGTCGAGATGAACCTGCAGCCGAAATTTTCGATTTGAAGGAGGCCGATTTCTCTTTGGCGGATGCTCTGAGACGAGAAACGGGCATAAGAAATCGAGAATAAGCAAATCCTGAGGCAACACGAAGAACCTACCGAGTCTTTCGGGGCATTTGGGAGAATTGTGTTGATTGGGTACTTGATCGGAGAGAATAAGATATTCTTGGGCGTTTCGAAGAGGAGGCTGCTGTGTCTTCTTCGTCTGAGGTTGGTTCTGGAGCGGCGCGCTTCTTCCCTTTGGGGTCTGGCACGGGTTCGTTAATGGTCAAGGGAGCAGAGGCGGACGATGTTCCTCTACGGGTGCTGCGAGATATTGCCTGATTAGCATTCCCGTAGTGGAAGTGGCAATCGATGGCTTACCGTTTGCTAGTGCGGAGAATAGGCTCGTCAGATACTTCGGTAGATTTACCCTTTCCAGTGATGGGTTCACGCGAACGCTTGGCTTTGAGAGTAGCGCGAGTGGTACGGGGCACGACCGTGTCGGCAGGCAGTGCGGCCGAAGATGATGAGAGTTGTTCTGAAGTGGTGGAATCGAGCTCCTTCGCCTTGCCTTTGGTTTTAGCCTTGGACTTCTGCTTTGCAGCCTTGACCCTTGCGCTAGAGCGTAGAGCCTTGGATTCCTCGGAAGCTGCTGAGGAGGACGAGTCTTGGTCGGGTAGCTGTTGTCTCGTTGTCGTAGATGCACTGGCACTGCTTGTGGCTTCTTGATGTTGGATTGGTTGTAAGTCCATTTAGTACATGCCCCAAGCCATCGATTCCCGGACTCTGAGCGTTCAAGAAAGTTACAGACGTCGAGCCTGTTGAGGTTGCAGGGAAGGACGTGCACCCCTTCCACAATCTCGTCTTATATAAGCACGGTGGCGCGCGATCACTGCCTGATTCAGGCGGTTGCCTTCTCTAAGTTCAAGTTGCACTTTTGTGCAGTCGCTCCAATAATACAGTACAAACATCGCGTCCCTAGCCGTGGCCTACGCAGCATACTGTAACAAGATCTCCTCTACACTTTGCACAAAGAGCGTAGCAATCTTTTCAATCTCCTCCTTTGTCACATTGTAAGCGGGCGCCAGAATAATGTGATCACCTTTCGTTCCTTCAAGATTGGACCCACCAGTCATGCCCATGACTAGCAGACCGTTGTTAAGCGCACGCGCCTGTACCAGCATCGCAAATGCACTCCCTTTGAAATTCAACTTTGTTGCTTCCGTGAAGTCAAACTCAACGGCCCAGAAGCCGCCAGCTCCACGGATGTCAAAGACGTAGGGAGCAGCGGGAGCATTCGGTCCTTGGAGACCTGCCTGCAGAAGTTTTTCTGCGACGCTTTAGATCATGCTTGTACTTTAGGCCAATGAATCTCGCACCTAGGTATGCACCCTGAGCGCGGATATTTTCCAAAAGATTTTCAGACTCGATTACTTTTTGGACAGCAAGTGCTGCTGCACAAGCTAGTGGCTGGCACTGAACATATCTTTCAGTCAACAGCTCATTGCGTTATGGGGTCCCAATACCTGATAGGTGTGCCCATGTTTCCAGAAGCCCGAATTGTCCCGTATACCACTCGCAATCCTCTTAGACATAAGAATGGCACCGATGGAGGCGTATCTGGAAAGGCTTTCAGCCGCAAAATCACAAAACAGAGAACGTTCCTTACCCTCCACCGAGACCCTTCGCGACGGCTTGGATATCAGGCTATTAATGAACATATTTACATCAATAAATCAGCAAACAAGCTCTTGGAAAACATACTGCGACACCGTCTCCGAGTGACTCCCAAGCGTGCAGCGTTCCCATGCCTAAACATGAGTTGCTTAGACTGTGGCATTAGACGTAGAAAGGCCAACTTACGGCCCATTCCACTCATGACCTAGTTCCAAAGTTCATTAGTAACTAACTGATATTAGAAGAACATAATTACTGACCTCGTCGAGGATGAATAAGGCGCCGTATTTGTCGCAAACAGACTTCATAGCTTGCAATGTTCGCCGTGAGCGACTATCATAAACAAAACAAGACTGAGACTCACCCTTAAAGTAACCTTTTGGAGCAGCCACGACACCGGTGGTCGCCCCAACCACGGTCTCAGCTACAACTGAGAAAACAAAAGTCGCAAAGATATCTTGTAAATCAGTTGAAAAAGCTTACATGCAATGACTGTATCCGGACCCAAGGCGATAAATTTGTCTTCTAACTCTTGCCTTAGGCGCTCCACATATTGTTCTTCTGTCTCGTCAGGCTTCTGGAAACGTTTCGCGTACGCTGGCGAGACATGGTGGAAATGTTTACTATCCAGATGTTCCTTGTAAGGGCCACGACGAGCGGGGTGATATGCAAGAGACAGGGTGCCGAGAGTATTTCCGTGGAAGGAGAGTTTGCGACCGATGAAGTTCACTCGCTGAGCTTGACCGATATCACCGAAATACTTGTAAAGCTATGTAAGTGAGAGCAAAAATCAAGGTGACGGTCCTGAAAGAACCTGAATCGCGAGTTTAATGACACTCTCCATGGCCTCAGATCCTAGATAGGTGAATGAATGCTAAGACGCCTAACTTGGCGCGAAGGCTACAACTCACCTCCAGATGCAAAGCCACATAACTCGAATGCGCCTTTACTATTGGCAATTAAATTACTTGCTAGTTCCTCCGCTGGCTGGTTCGACAATTGCATATTATAAACATCTAGGGCATATAATTCACATCATTGGATGAGTGAACGCGATTGGGCCATACATGACACCTTGTCGGCCTGATCTTTAATCGCCTGGATCACCTTGGGGTGGCTACCACCAAGACACGCCACTGCAGCACCTCCGACAGCGTCGATGACTCTCCGGCCATCTACCAGATCGATGTAGATGCCATCTGCGGCGATAGCTATAGGGGGGATCCAAGGAGTTCTCTGGAGAATGGCAGTTGGTCGTGTGTCAGTCATCGGATAGACGAGGGAGCAGGATCGCGATGTTCGAGTGGAGGAGAAGATCCAAAGTGCAACGTGCAATTGGTGACTATTTCAGAAGAAAGGGTCGCTGCTCAGTACATACTCAGCGCTCCTAAAGTAAGAGCCGTGGACTTGACTCATGGTCCGGCAATTGATAACCACGCATTGCCACTAATGAGCCTGGGCAGGATATTCAAATCCGATAGATACGTCACGGCCGACGATACGGTGTTTGGAGAAGAGCCATGATCAAGATTTCTTCACCAGTTTCAGAAAAACGCATGACATCCAACCACCCACGGTATCCACGATCAGCTCTCTTTCTCTCCGTCTGAGTCTCTATGTCCTCTTCCAAGAGGAAACAGGTTTCCAAATCCACTGTCACTTTACACAATTTCTTCCAATCAGGGGGAGAGTCTTCACGGAATAGAAACGGAAACGGAACTACAGGTCGGATTCAAGAGTCGAAGAAGGCTCCTCCAAAAGTTGCACCGGAGAATATCATTGTCATCGACTCAGACAGTGAGCCCGAAGTTGTTCAAGTTGTCTCAAGAAAGAAGCAACGAAGGCTAAGCGAAAGCTCTGGAGAGGTTGAATTTATCGATGGTGGAAACACGAAGCCACTGACGGCTGGAGGCTCGGTCATAAACACGTCTCAGATGGTCAACGCGACGAATGACTTGCAGAGACGCTCTACTGCTATGAATGTTCAGGATTCTCCCAGCGTGTCTTCAAGCTCCGGATCTATCTCGCGAGTGAAGAAGATAGAGAAACCTACGTATTCCTTCGGGGCACCAACGTTGCTTCTGGATACTGTTCCTCTTGCAACGAATTCAGACTCTTCCTCCAAACCCCATTCATTTGGAAAGCCGACGTTGTTGATAGGAGGTGACGCGTTGAAGTTATCAGCGTCAACTTGCTTCAACCCGGAGGGGGCTCAGCAGCCATGGACCGACGTTGAAGAGACACAGACAGAACTTGAGTTTTCTGACCTCGCTGGCGAAGACTGGGGAACGGGCGACGACGAGACATTTCTTGCGTCCGTAGTGGAGGACGAAGAAGAAGATGTTGAGGAAATGATTGTTGACCCCTCATCTCTTTGTAATGACGAGGTAACGACAACGACAATAATCTGTCCGTCTTGCAGTAAATCTCTCAGTGGTCTCTCGCAGTTTGTGAGTGTGCAGAATTGTTTTGAAATACGGAGCTCAACGTGCTTAACAGGAATTAAGCACCCACGTCAATGATTGTCTCGACTTTGCAACAGGCGACAAAAGGGGGCCTTCGTCCTCTCGAACAACACTGGATCCAGCTTCAAATTCTAAGCCATATCGGCCACTATCTTCAATTCCAACACCTAAAGTTAATGGTCCAATGCAGCTGATCAGTTGTGACGGCAAACGCGGTAACAACGCATTTTCTATCATGATGTCCTCGCATAAGGAGAACGAAGCATGGAAGGAGGCATCGATTGTCGAGGACCGTAATTTTCGACCTACGAAGAGCAATGGAGGCCGCAGGAAGGCTCCCTTCTATAAAGTTTTACAAGGAATGCCCATTGCAGTGGATGCATTCCGCTATGGAACCATCCCCGGAGTGAATGCATATTTCTTGACGTGAGGATCCCTGACTTCTTTCAATCAGGCTACATTGTTCTGACGATGTTAAATGTTGTGTTTTTCCTTGGGTAGTCATGCGCACTCTGATCACTACACCAACCTTGCCGCCAACTGGCAGAGCGGGCCAATTTATTGCTCTGAAGCCACAGCGAATCTCATAATCCATATGCTTTCTGTGGACCCAAAATGGGTGCATCCTCTTCCGATGGATGCGCCGACTGTTATTCCAAATACCGGCGGCGTTCGCGTTACACTCATAGAAGCCAATCACTGTCCAGGATCGTGCCTCTTTTTCTTCGACGGACCGCAAACCGTTAATGCAGGAGACAGTGCCTTTAAGTCACCGTTTGTTGGATCAACAAAGGCATTCAAATACCTCCATTGCGGTGACTTCAGGGCATCTCCTCAGCATGTTCTGCATCCGGCGATTAAAGGAAAGCGAATTGACCACGTCTACCTTGACACTACTTACCTAGATCCCAAGGTACGCTTAGCTTTCGTGGCCTTGCGGTTCTAGCTAAGATTGATGAATTCAAGTACATGTTCCCGCCCCAACCCCTTGTCATTTCCGCTTGTGCAGAGCTCGCCCGGCGGCTCGTTTCAGGACAATCTGTCAATGAACAGAACGCTATGAACACCTGGGTGAATGGAAACTCAACAGGAAAAAAAACCAAGCCCGAGAATATATTGGTTGTCGTTGGGTAGGTCACCCATCTCATGTCACCTACCTCGACTGACTTTTCAATAGGACGTACTCCATTGGCAAGGAGCGAATAGTTAAAGGTATCCCAATCTACTTCTCCCTTCACACAACCTCTAAAAAGCTTGCCTCGTAGCCATTGCACAGGCCTTGCAGACCAAGGTTTACTGCGATGCCCGAAAAGCTGACATATTACGCTGTCAAGCCGACGCCGAGCTCAATGCCTTGCTTTGCTCCAATCCGCTGGAGGCCAATGTTCACCTTGTTCCACTGGGACTCATATCATCGGATAAACTCAAACCCTATGCAGAACGGTTCAAAGGCAAGTTCAGCAAGGTTGTTGGCTTTCGCCCGACTGGTTGGACGTAGGTCACATTTATTATCTTTGGATAAATAACATTGATTGGGTTCACGCAGCTACACTCAACCTGCAGGCAGTGAGCAGATGCCGTCCATTCCGTCGATCATATCACGACAGCATAAAGGCTTCACATATGCGAGCCTTCAACCTGCACGTAATTCGACATCTACGTTACAACTCTTTCCCGTCCCATACTCTGAGCATTCATCTTTCTTCGAGTTGACTTGCTTTGCGATGTCATTTGACTGGGGAAAGATGATAGCCACTGTGAACGTTGGGAGTGAAACATCTCGAGGGAAAATGGCAAAGTGGGTGGCAAGATGGGAGGCTGAACGGAAGAAGAGAGGAAAGGACGTGATTATTCCACACAGACACTTTGAATATTGGTGATACTGGTTTACTTGGAGCTTACCAAAAACAAGTTGTGTTTGCTCTAGAGACTGATGTGTGGCGATCGGTGTTTTCGAGATTGTGAATTTGCTCATGAACAGTTCATGGCATAGGTTCGACGGCATACAGAGCATGTCATATGGCAGGAAGAGAGAAAGACACAGAGTCACATCTACTACTCAGCAGCCCGCTGTTTTCTCTTCACATCCCTCTCCTCGGAAATGGTGAGCTTGGTGCCCTTGCCCTTGGGCAGCGATATCCAGGGCTTGATTCCCTCACCGATGACAAAGATGTTCGTCACTCTAAACAACGAAGGTTTAGTAAAGAAAGGAGAGTACGGCGATGTAAGATATGAGCGGGAACGCACCGGGTAGCGAAAGTCCGGTCAAGAGAATCCTTAACGTGCACAATATCAAATCCACCAACATGCTTCTCCCTGTGCACGATGACACCAGCTCTGCCCATGTTGCGTCCACCAGTGATCATGACGATGTTGTGAGTGTCGAACTTGACGAAATCAACGATTTTGCCCTGCTCAAGGTCGAACTTCACGGTGTCATTGACCTGGATGAGTGGATCCGGGTACCGGATCGTTCGCCCATCGTGGGTGACGATATGGGGAACGCCCTTGGCACCAATGGCAACACGGCGAACCTTCAAGAGTTTGTAGGTGGCCTCCTCGGGGGTGATGCGGTGGATGGTGAACCGGCCCTTGACATCGTACAGGAGACGGAAGTGCTCGCCAGACTTCTCGATGGAGATGACATCTGTGATTTCTTCGTTCAGCTAAGTAACTTAAACAGAGCGCAGCTCACGGACCCATGAATCCAGCAGGGTAAGTCTCATCGGTGCGGACTTTGTTGTCGATTTTGATCAGGCGTTGCTTCACAATGGAAGTAACCTCGCGGCCATTCAATGCGTACTTCAGCCTGTTACGGAGGAAGATTGTGAGGGGGAGGGATTCGCGGAGCTTGTGGGGACCGGGGGAGGGGCGGGGAGCCTAGTCAAGCGCGAGTATGGTTTAGTCCTGTTTCGAGGCCAAAAATGCGATTTCGACATACGTAGGTTCCGCTGAGTTTGTCCAGCATCCATGATGAGGGTGCGGCAAGGCGCTTCAAGTGCTTTTTAGGTCCTCGAGCCTAACGCAATCGCGAACATCAGCTTATGTTCAAATCCAGAGGTCCGAACAGCAAGGTCATCCATAGGCCAAGTCGTGCATCCGACGAAATTGACGGGTTTAGGCTCAGATGACCTTGATGGACGGCTCGACAACATGAATGGGATGGAGTGTACAGACCATATTGTGGGAAAGAGGTCTTGAGGAGTCTTGAGGATGTCGATGGGCCCGTTGACGAGAGACTTTTGCTTCACCAGCCCAACACAAACGTGCGAATTTCGTGACGTGTCACACTCAGCCAAGTCACATCAGTCACGTCCTCCTCCAGAGCAAATCGATGAGCGTCATCTTCCCCGTTTGAACTTGCCTCGAGTTTTGAAAATCTTTCACACATCGGCTGCTGGAAATTCTTTTCAAGCGTTGATAATGGCTTCAGTATGAAGCCAATTAAAGTAAGGGACAAAATCCAGGTTCTGAAGTCTATGAACGGTCACTCCGAATGAGTAGATAAAATGCTTGTAGGGTGTACTGTGATGCTTGCATGGTCCACACGATAAGTTATTGAACAATAGATGACACTACGCGGTAACAACAATAGCTGGTGGATACAGCTGTCTATGTGGGTTTTCTGAAAGTCTGAACTCATCGTCCAAAGGGATAGTCTCTGATGGGGGTGAGTCTATAGATGGTGGTGGTGATGGATATGAATCAATGGGAGAGCTAATCCGCGCGTCTTTGATGGGTTCAAGTTTCGCATGAAATGCGGGTGAAATGGTCGTGATGGAAGGGTTATTGACGGGGTGAGGGTATGGATGATGTGGACTTGTGGCATGGGGATGATGAAAGGTATGTGATGTTGCCGAAGATCCACTTCTCGGGCGCCCGTACAAGGATGACGACGCTAGGCCGGTGCCAGTGGTCTCCGCGGCTGTAAATGCCGGGAGATAATCTGATCCGGCCATGAGCTGTGAATCCGACTTCGTCGTCGGAAGCACGAGATCCCGCGCCGCCTCTACCCGCCTCATCTTTTTCTCTCCCTGCTCAACGTCGGCCTTGGCGTTGTTGTACATGTACAGACCAGTGAATGTCATACCAATTCCAAACGCCTGGATGGGATGTACTGTTTGGCTAAACCAAACGATGGCGATACAGATGACAGCCACACGTTTGATGAGAGAGGCGATGGAGTATGTCACTGGAGAAGTTGACGAGAGAATAACGAATGCAATTATGTTTTGAGCAAAGTTTACTGTCCCATTCATGAAGAAGTAATATGCGACGGAATGCGGCGTCTGATGACCGTCTTTGGGATGTGTGATGTGGCCAGGGTTGTTGGCAGCCGCAATGAACATAGGGAGGTCATAGTACATCCAGAGGGGAATCATGAGGATGAAAGCCATACCCGACGAATATAGCAAGAGGTTAAGTTTATCGAGTTTATGGGATGAGGCGTGCGACAAGCCGCCTGTGCTGGAGGGCATTATCTTCTTGAAGAAGATGTTGGAGCTGACAAAAACGAGAGCAGATCCGAATGCGCAGAGTAATCCAATGGCATTGGATGCGGACATGTCGAAGGAACATGCCAGCATCACGCCGATCGTCAGAGGGAGAAGTGAGATGTATGTCTTGGTGGAGTAACTGACACCGAAAAGAAGGGCGTACGCCGCGACAGTGAACAAAGGGGACAATGCCTTGTCACAATTCTTAGCACCTATCGGGTTTATGTAACGTCTGAAACTCACCTTGATCGTATGTACGGTGCTGACTGGGATCCTAGAGATGGCAATGCTGGAAAACATATGCCCAACCACTTGGAACATTCCCATTGGTAGTGTGCTCTGAATAATTGGTTTCGTCGGCATTCGCAGTTTAGTAAAACGAATCATGGGGGACATGGAAAGGAGGCAATAGAAGCCAACGAAACCAAATTGGATGAATGTGAGGGTGATGGGATAGCGGAACTGGGTGAGGATGGCCTTCCCGGTATTCGAGGATAGGGCCGATGTCGAGTACCATAGAGTACACAGGAGAACGAAGACAAGGGTAGAGGATGATGGGGTAGCCGTGGTCAATGACGGCTTGGGCGACAAGGGTCGAGACCGGCTCGTCCGTTTGTGCCAGGAAGGCCAATACTGCTGAATGAGCGTCTTCAAACCAGCAGTATAGGAGGAAAGCGTCGATGAGACGTTCTTGGGTGAGTATTTATCATCCCTTCCAAAGCTGCTTCCGTGGGCAGGAAGTGGACGGATGTCGATGCCCCATCCTGTATTGCTGGCTCGATAATTTTCGCCAGTGGCATGAAATCGAGGATCAAAGCCATGAGCAGACGACGGGTTAGGCATAACAAAAGTTATGGAGCGACTGCAAGAGGTGCGTTGTATAACTTAGCACATTCACGGCAAGTAGAGGGGGATGTGAGCGGAAGAATTGAGACCCGCGTGACTTGTCTCTGTGACCATCACATTCGTGGCGATGAATCTCCTTGATCTCAGTGGAGACCGCGATTCAAATGAAATGTATCGCCATGGTCCATTTTATCACAACGTCGGGCCTCATATGTACTCCGGTCATGAGGTCGAACCAATACATAGCTTCGGGGAACCATTTTGATATCTCAAACAAAATTTGCGCGCCTCGCGGCAGTCGCTGTTCAACATTTGTCGATCATCTTCGGGCCTCGGCGCTTGACCCATGTCTAAATTTGGATGCTTATCTTATCAGATCTCCAAGTTCTCACTTGTGTTGGAAAGTTGACGTGTTCTTGACCACCAGAACGACTTGAAGTCCTTTTGCACTTTGTTTGTACTCACCACCTTATTGAGGTCTCGAAAATGTCAGAAGTAGTTTCTTCCGCTGCGCCGACACCACCGAACGCATCTGCGTTGACATCTGAGTCCACGACCACAGACAACCCAGTTTCGTCGGTTGTAACCCCAGCTTCAGACGTCGTAGTGCCCGAACCCACCGCCACCACCGAGCCAGCGCCTACTGGAACTACTTCTGCTGCTCAGTCAGCTCCTGGATCGTTTCCAGTTTCCCTTGCTTCTCCAGCTTCGCCTGACACGTCGCCGGCTAATACCTCCGACGGCATTCCAGGACCTCAGGCTGCGGCCACACCTGGCGAAACCAACGTGCCCAGTGCTATAGCTACGACCTCTACTACGGAACCTGCTGCCACTTCTACAACTTCTGCTACTGCAGAAGACAAGTCTGCCCCAGTCGCGAAAGAGATGGAGGATTCCGAGCCTCACAATACTTTGACTAGACAATTCACGGATGCAGAATGGAAGGCTTTGAAAGAATTCAGAGTATGTTTCGGGTGATATGTATAATTCTGAATGTACTCATCACTTCCTTTCTCCAGGCCATACTTCCAGATATCTTTGCAGATGGATATCCTGACAACCCACAGGCTAAAGACATGTCCATCACGTTTTGGGGTGTCCAAATCAACCCGACGAATCCCAAGGACGCAAGAGTCAGTGTGGTGCTGATGAAATTCCTTCGGGCAAGGTATGAATACTCCTACTTGGTATCGACCACTAACGAACGATTGCTACAGGAACTTGAGTATCCCGGACGCTCGGGATATGTTGGTCTCGACCTTGCGATGGCGCGAGTCGTTCAATATAGAGGCAGCCCTTAAGGAGGAATTCCCTGAAGAGGTCTTCGGACAAGCTGGCCACATCTATGGACGCGACAAGGAAGGCAGACCAGTTGTGTAAGCTTCAACTTTTCCTCCCGCACGTTCATCTTGCTGATTTGCTGAGTAGGTACAACCGTTATGGACTACCGAACATCCGCGAAGTCTTCAGTGATGTCCAGAGGTTCATTCGGTATGGTCATCCATAGTTGGGATATACCCAAGTTGATGTTCGTCAATATAGCTGGCGTGTTGTCCTGCAGGAGAAAAGTATCATGATGCTGGACTTCATGGAGATCGATCAGACGGTGCAGATTCACGGTCAGTGCATGAGCCTAGTTCGAAGTAATGTCTCATTGACCAATGTGCAGACTATGACGGTGTGGGCCTGACAAGTCGCGACGCGAATTCCAAGAATGCTGCCTCTGAAGCGACAAGTATCTTCCAGGGCCATTACCCAGAATTACTTGTCAGTTCAATTTATTGATTTGCCTTTCCACCTGATACTGACAGCACATATAGCATAAGAAGTTCTTCGTCAATGTCCCAACCCTTCTGAACTGGATCTTCTGGGTCTTCAAACCCCTCATTTCCGCCAACACCTTGGCCAAGATGTCTGTCGTTGGAACTGGCGAGCATGCAATCAGGAAAGCTCTCGTACCCATCATCGATCCCAAAGAGTTGCCGAAGCGCTATGGTGGCGAAGCTGATGCTTTCTAATGCAGAGAAGAAACGACCTTTTTCAATAGGACCTACCCTCCCTCGAACCTTGCTATTCCTGGATTCTCATATATATATCCCCTATATCCCCACTCAAACTGATATACATACTTTTGCTTTTTCATCGCAGGTTGGTTTGCTCATCGCTTGGACATATTTAATGCCCCAGCTTTTTCCCGTCGTTTTTTTTTGAGTGTAAATGAAACTACATTTTATGGATATAGTACATCCCTAAGTAATAAGGCAGAAATTACAAGGCATGAAAGGTACGAACTCCACCCTCCTCAATAACCAGCCTTCCCTGCCATAAACCATAGCGCAAAGTCTCAGGAGATGGCAGTGTCACGACAGATATTTTGGGCGAGATATCAACTGAAGTAACACTCTCTAGTGAAATCGCTAACTCATTGTAAGACCTTCCTGCTGTACTGATCGGCAGGTCCATTTGAAGTATCTCCATTTCCGGGCATATGGACACCATGTCCGCGATCAAGGATTCGGTGCCACCAAAAATGGAGAGGCGGCGAATAGAAGGTAGCGACCATGGGACGCAGCCAGGTATACGCTTATGCCGCGAGCGCAGAGCTTCGACTAACGAAGGGGGTGAGTCGGGAAACTCGAAGCTCAGCTCTAGGTTCGTTATCCATTTCGGCAACGGATTAAAATAAAAGGTCTCCAAGGTGCCATCGAAAGTATTATTGAGGTACGCAATGGATAGCGTCCTGAGATTAGGAACGTGTTCAAGCGCATTGATGAAGTAGAAGAGGTTGGAAATGAGCTGTGGCGAAAAGTGCGTGATTTCCGTCTGGTGTTCGAGAGGAGAGTGGTCGATTGTCAAAGTAATGGACTGACAGAGAGAGTTGGGTAGTGATTTGATTTCCTCACTGAAGAGGGGAGATACTCCGCAGAGCATGGCAAGGTATTTGTCGAGGTATGATGCGCAAGGGATGTGGGTATGCGTGAACGAGAGGCGGAAAAACAAGGTTTGCCAGGCCTTGTTCACGAGGAGTGCCGATGTCATGAAAGTGATTCTCTCGTCTTTCGACAGAGGCAAGAACCAGGTGTCCGAGATGATGATTTCTACGAGCTCGACAGGGAGGCAGGGGTATGATGCGATTGAATCGGTTTTCATGGTATAAACACTTAGAGCAAGCAGCTGGAGTGAACGATGGGTAATCCACGATGCTCTTTATACTCGTGCATCACGGTCCAGTGCTTCCTGTCGAAGTTTGTTAGTCTCATTATTCAGCGCTTAGTCTTGGAGCGATCATCCGAGACCAAGGGTGCCATAGGAGGATAGCGGCGTCCTTGTCGGATCGGATAATAAGGCTGACAGGGGCCATTCAACCCTATAGAAGCTCCTTGGAGATTGCTTTGAGTTCCGGGTGGACCCAAGGAGGACCACCGGAACACTTTGACCTGCGGAACGGAATGATTTGGTAAGATCCCGTTTGGGATTTCGGAGGTGGTAGTTTGGTTTTGTTGCTTGAGCACAGAACGAGGATACACAGCCAAATAATTAGTAACCACGTGCCCAACAAGTGGCTGAGCAACTGTACAGTTTTCGGCAACTCGCCGGTGGATTCTCACGCAGGAGACCAAGTTATCGTCAGGACCAGCAACGCCGACACCTCCAATCCGCAAAACATTTCAAGATGGTCAGAACCTGTCGCTCGTTCTCGGCAGATACATGAGCTGACTTCACCTATAGACAAAACGCACAAAGAAGGTTGGCATCACGGGAAAATACGGTACCGTGAGTTTTGAGTTACTTCACATCTCGAGACATTCGTTGTTAAAGATCTCTGGATCCATCTAGCGTTACGGTGCCTCCCTGCGTAAGCAGGTCAAAAAGATGGAAATCTCGCAGCACGCTCGGTATACCTGCACATTCTGCGGAAAGGTGCGTCATTAAATTCGATTGAGAATGAATTTGGATACTCAACGATCGCCGATCCTCAGGATTCCGTTAAGAGGACTGCTGTTGGCATCTGGAACTGTGGCGCGTGCAGAAAAGTCATCGCTGGAGGTGCATGGACCGTTTCGACCACCGCGGCCGCCACCGTTCGCAGGTATGTCTTCATGAAGCTGATGGCCCACGCGAGGTGTTCTAATATCCGGTCCTTTTCCCAGCACTGTCCGTCGGTTGCGCGAACTGACAGAGGCATAGAGCCACATCTGTCCCTCCTTTTACTTTTTTCTCATCCGCCGCATATTTTGTATGTTCGTATGTCGCACATGAATTCCACCACTATGAACAACATGCTGTACTTATCGCTGAGTCGAACTCTTCCGCGACGATCAACCAATTAGAACGTATACACGAGTGCTTGGAAGCAGTGTTACAGCGGTGTTACAAGAGAGCAAAAAGGCCAAGATCAGAGCACCATGACGAACGTTATACTGTCGACGCGAAGTCCAACCCTCCATTTACGACTCCAGTGTCGTCCACCTCGATATCACCGTCAGCATCTGCATCACCCCTGACCATCAAGAACATCGGATCTGCAACCTCAGCCAATGCTTCCTCACGCTCATCCTCCTCTTCCTTGCTCATTGACGCGTGCTTCACGCGGATTATCTCCCACTTGTCCTCGTATTGCTCGTATACCTACGATCATATCAGCAAGACTGGCCAAGTAAGAGGACAATGAGGCCCTTACATTGGCACGCTTCTTCTTGAGTAACATTTTTCTCTCAATGTTTTTATAATACGCCCCCTTCCGTTTGCGCGACGGTTTATGATCGATACCATTCGTGAGGTCATCCAAGCTTTCTGGCCGGTCTCCATCGTGCAGCACCAACAGAAACTCGTTCGGCACTTCTTGCTCAACTTTGACAGTCTCGTAATCTCGGACAAAGTGGAATATTGTTTCCTGATGTTCGGCGTCAGCATGCACATTGGTCAACGATGTCATTGGTCTTACCTCCTCGTTTTCGGGCACCTCGTAAGGTTGCAGACCAAACCTAGTATCCTTGAATTTGAGGGCTGAATCATCGTCTTGCGTTAGATAGTAGGCGAGGAAAGAATCGTGTTCGGTCTTCATGGGTCGGAGAATGGCACAATCTAGACGTGGATCCTCCACCTACCAAATAATGATTAGACGGTGACCGCACAATGGAACAAACGAACGCTTACATCGAGGGCCCTCTCTCCTGGCCGTTCAGAGAATCTGAAGAGATCGTACTGGTTCGCCCAAATATCTGCATCGGGAAGGACTTCGTAGGATTCAACCGCGGTGACGCCCGGTTTGTTGGGGTGTTGGAGAGTGGAGAGGGAGAATTTGTCGTTACAGGCTGCGAAGGATGCCTCGATATCGCGAAGCTGCGCACCGCGGGAGATGTCTATCGCGGTGGACATTACATGTTTTCTGCGACAGTGTCAGAACTGACAAGGTGGAGGAAGATAGAACATACGGTTCGTGTACCCCTGACCGCTGTACACCTTCTCTACTAATATACTCTGTTTTCCGAAGCCATGGGACATGTGCCAAAGGTGTTGCTGGTGCATGTGAAGAGCCATTCGTAAATGACCCATTTAAAGTGGTAACATCACCGAGGAGAAACGCGTCCTTCGGGTCAAGTTGTGGTAGGTTTGTTGGGTCTGGGTTGAGTGCTTTGGGAGTTAAGCCTTAGTATAAGAATGGTGATAGGAAGGCGAATAGAATAAGAACCAGAATCATCGGCGTCCTCTTCCCATAGCGACTCCCATTTGCCCAGATCCAGCGGCATACCGCATTCGGCGTCAATAATCATTGGTAGGGGTGCATCGCTGGCTATGGCGCTGAGGAACTCTGGACGAGCATAGCGCATTGGGTTCGTTGGAATGTCAAGGAGTTTTGGTGGACATGGTGGAGCTGGAAGAGGATTGGAGTATCGAACGCGGACAAGGAGATCTAGTTTTGAGCTGTTGCGAGATCAACTGGGATGTAATGCATTAGTAAGGAGTGCTCACCTTTTCTTGCTCATAGCTGGTATGAATTTTGTGAAGAGTTCCGAGTTCTTGGCGATGAACACTCCTGAACAGTGAAGTCCTTTCGATCACGTGAAACAAGACACCAGAAGCTCCCGCCAAATAGAGCTCAACACTCGGGCCGAACATCTCAATTACGCACGCGTCCAACAGTTGACAAACGACAAGAATGTCTCGTGGTATTGCAAATTTCACTCACGCTCTAATTCTCGTCTTCCAGGTCTTCTAGCACACTATGTCTTCCATCGTTGGCTTTTTCAAAAGGGTTTTCACCGTGAGCCAGTCTCGCAGATGTTATATGTAGCGTCTACTGAATCTCGATCGCTGTTGTCAGGCGTTGAACCCTCCTCCAGCTCAACCCTCCGCAGAGAGCGCGCCTATCAAGTTTGGCATACTAGGTGCCGCAGCTATTGCCCCCATTTCCCTGATTACTCCTGCAAAGAACCATCCTGAAGTGGTCGTCTATGCTGTGGCTGCTCGTGACCAGAACAGAGCAGCGGCGTTCGCAAAGAAACACGGAATAGGGAAAGTATATGGTGGGCCAAATGGTTACCAGGGTGGGAAACTTTCGCTACGCAACATCGTACATCTGAATTGAACATACATATAACAGAACTTCTTGACGATCCTGAGATTGATGCTATCTACAATCCTGTTGGTCGTTTCTCTCAAGACGATTGCACTCGTGCCTCATCATTTTGCATTGACAGTTGCCCAATGGGCTTCACTATGAGTGGACAATGAAGGCTTTGGCTGCCGGGAAACACGTCTTGCTGGAGAAACCATCCGCCGACACGGCTGAAGAAACTCGCCAATTGTTTGACCTTGCTGAAAAGAAAGGACTCGTTTTGCTGGAAGCATTCCACTATCGGTAAGCAATGCACATGTCTTCGTACCTTTGCGGAAATTTGATCTCTTTCCCGATGCTCAGCTTCCACCCTTCGATTCAGCGAGTGAAGGCTATCATCACCAGCGGAGAGTTGGGAGCCATCAAGCATATTTCAACCACACTGGCTGTCCCCAAGGGTGCCATCAGAAGCGGAGATATCAGATATGATTACTCGCTCGGTGGAGGTGCACTCATGGACATGGGCTGTAAGTTGCTTTCGCCAGTTAAGTGTGTCGGTACTGAGTTTGTGACTAGGTTACACCCTCGACTGCATCCGTTACCTCTCCTCTTCCAACCCGGTCTCTGTGACCTCCGCCTCACACGATCTGTACAAACCAGCATCTGCGCCGCCTTCTTTCAAGCCCGACGTCGACCGCGGAACGACCGCAACCTTTGTGCTCCCCAACGATGCAACGGCCGCACTCAAGTGCGACCTCTCCGTGCCATATGGCTATGGTATCATCCCCTCCATGCCACAGGTGACCGCGTCTATCATGTGCGAAGGTGGAGAGATCTCGGTCAACAATTTCCTTATGCCTACTTTGTATCACTCTATCAAGGTTAGTAAGAAGGATGGACAGGGAACTAAGACCAGAGTGGAAAAGGTGTATACATTTGCCGAAGGGAACATGGAGGGTAAAGGTGAAGCATGGTGGACGACTTACAGGTTCCAGTTGGAGGCGTTTGTGGATAAGGTTAAGGGACGCACGCCTCAAACTTGGATTGATAAAGAAGATTCGATTGCGAATATGCAGTGGATCGAGGAGATTTATGCGAAGGTGGGCGCGCGTCTCAACTTTATGTACCATTTTCAACCAAGTGACATTCTTTTCTTGCACACAGACTGGACTCGGAAGCCGTCCTAAGTCTACTTTCGTTCTTGCTTCAGAGGCTGGCTCAGATAGTGCTGCCCCTCCTACATCAGAGTCACCGGCATGAAGAAGCCAGCGAATGTCGTTCGTCAAGAGCGTTACATTTAGTTTATTCGTCCCCCATCACGACATCTTGTGTATTATGGCCAGGCTCATCACCGTGTTCCGACTTTGCCTTCTTCGTATCTGATTCCCTTGCTTCATCCTCTCCAGTTGGTGTACTTGTCCTTTGTTCTGCTATTTCCTGTACTTTGTCGAGCACAGCTCGTTTGTTTTTAAGCCTTCCTAGCACCTTTTTATTCACGGGTTTTTCAGGTGGAGTGCCCTCGCTGGGTAACGGTGTGTCCCCGCCCTGGTCTTGGTCGCCCTCTGAGGTGTTTTTAGGCATTGATGTGAGATCACCGTACAAGTCCAGCCTCTTCAGGTCCTCTGCATATGCTACGTGTTCACATTCAAGAATGAGTCAAAGAACGGGTACTGGGAGTATCGAGGTCATACCTGGGAGTAGGCATTTCGCGTTGAGTGATGCCAGAAGCGGAGAATCAAGAGCACGATCTACAAGCTGAGCAGAGAATATGAGAAAATGGTAAGAAACCACTCGGGAACCACAGAACGCGGTTACCCATACCTCTCCAGACAAGACATCAAGGACACGTATAAAGCGAGGCTCTCCTGCCGTGCTATCCAAGCCAGATTCAGACCAGTTCCCGTCAAGGGAGACCCATATCAGCCCATCATCGGCTACAACAAAGTCAAGAACAGGCTGGCCAAGATCGAATGCCCGCACACCGGAGACCACGCCTTCTTCAGGATACTGGGCAATAAATAATGCAGTTGCACTGTAAACTCAAGTTGGTGGTGTTTGTGGGAAATGGAGAAGAGATGGTAACGTACCCCACGGCGTTGAAAACGATATAACGAGAATCTCCTGAGGTGACGGTGTCAATTTTGCGCACCACCAATACTTTTTCCGCGTCCCCATCCGAGTCTGTCGAGTGCTCCGGAGCTGCACTACCCTCCGCATCGTTCACAACATCCTCCGTCTCCTCGACTGCTTCCGCCTCTTTCGTCTCCTTGTCCACCTCTGTCTTGGCTTTCCCCTTTCCCTTCCCCTTCGATTTCTTCCCCTTTCCCCTCCTTTTCCCCTCGTTCCCTTCCTCGCCGTCCTCGCCGCCCCTTCTTCTCCTGGAACCACGTACCTTGACATATGGCTCTACCGTTTCCCAAATCTCGATTTCATGCTTCACCTTTCCAGTCATCCAGTCCCATATCTTCAGCACCGGATCGCCTCCGCCAGAAATCAGATCCCCGGGTGAAAAGGAGGGGTTGTGGATGGCTGATACGAATCTATCATGGATTGAATGATTTAGAAAAATGCGAAGACCGAGGTTGAAGAAGGAAGGAAGGAAGGTAAGACAGTACTTTGTATGTCCGAGACAGTACATCTCGATATTATACCCCTGTGGAAACCAACTGACGCGGATATGTTCATCGCGATCGGCGGTGATGATGTACTTCTCGTCGGCGGTGAGGAGGAATGCGGTGAGGAGCGACGCGTGTCCGAGGATGAGCTTGCCTCCGGAAGGATTTTCGTGGGACGAGAGCGCGTCTTTTTGTTGGTTTGCTGTGAGGGGAGGTGTAAAGTGGAAAGGGTAGCTGCAGTAACTTCTCAGAACGGAAACGGCTACAGGCGAAGGAAGGATGTCACTCGCACCTGAATACATCCCCGAACTTGTCAGAAGCAAGGATAGTCTGCGCGTCAGCCGTGAATCGTACAGCCGTAGGTCGTTTCGGGAGCTCCCTGCACAAAACACAAGCACAAGCACAATATTAAATACCACCAATCGCAAACCTACACTCTCAGAGCATAAGGCATAAGACCTACCGTTCACTCAACAATCCCAGCCCTTCCACCTCCCACACCTTCAACATCTTATCCTCCCCAGACGTCGCCAGATACCTCCCACTACTATCAACAGCAGCGCATCGTATTGGTCCAGACTTGGTCGCTGCTGTGGTGTGCAGCACATCACCTGTCCTGTGGCCGATATTAGCAGGTTCAGCAACAACTAGTACTGAAGTGAATGCCAGCGATGGGCTGGAAAAAGACGTACGAGGTGGAAAGGACCTGGATGTGTGGACCAGATATCACGATGGTCAGTGATGGACCGGGGAATAGGTGGGAGTGGGGAAAGGTGGACATGTTGGACCCCTCGTCCTGGCAGGCGGCGAAAATTGGTTGTAAACGATCGCAGCTAATCTTATCATTGCTGTTTGGAGCGAAAGTCCTTGGTCAACAAAGCGTAATGATATGCGCCACATGTGTGCTGCATCATTGAGAACAATATGATAAGCTTGTTGTATATTACAGAACATATACAATCTAGTACAGTACCTGGTACGAGCGGACCCACGCAGAATCGTATCCTTGCTCCACCTCGTACAGTCAATAGAGAACATACTAGTACCGCCGACACTTCTTGACCGCAGAACTCTAACCAACATCGATATCAGTTCATATTGCACCACACCCAGCGTCACAAATACCAGATACAATTTTTACACATCCACAGTATTTTTGTTTTCAACGTCCCCACTACATACACAGTAACACCTCTCCAACACAACTCATACTCATACTCGTATTTACTCGTACAACCCCTGCTACACACCACCTACCAATACACAAATACAACAACCAATACTTAAATACATTTTTTAATTTTACACCCCATTGAACCACACGCAGACCCTTTTTTTTTTGTTACACCAGAGTAGGAACGAAAAGATGAGAAAAGAAAATGAATGAAAAGAAAAAGAAAAAGTGAAAAAAGAAAAAAAGGTGAAAGAGAAATCCGAGCTCGAGTCCACACCACACGCTCAACCGTAACTCACACAGCAGCAGCACCAGCCGTCGCACCCCAGCTCATCCTCTTATACCCCGCCACGCTCCCGCCCGCACTCCCCATCGAGAACGTCCTCGTTTTCGGTGCACCACCATACCCAGGACCAGGTGCCGCGAGATGCTCACTAAACCCCCAAAAAGAAAAAAAGAAAAAAATCAGTGAACGGTAATAGATAAGAGAAACAAAAAAAACCCACCCATGCCCCTGCCCATGCCCAACGCCCAACGTCGGCTCCGCACTCAGCTTCGCAAAGTTACTCGGGAACAGCGGTACATGCCCCCTCTCCTCCCCCTCCTCCTCCTCCTCCTCTTCCTCTTCCTCAACACCCTCCCCACCCGCACCCCTCACTGACCCCATCGCCGACACCGACCCAACGCTGCTCCCAAAAGACCCCGAGCGCCTAAACACGGACGGGAACCCATACGACCCCGATGCCGGGCGGACGAACGAGCCCGACACGGGGCGTGAGCGCGGGACGGGATAAGGGTACGGCGGGAGCGGGGAGACGGGGGGTGGGGCGATGTATGATGATGATGATGTGGAGGATGCGGAGGTGGAGGTGAGGAGGTGTAGAGGGGATCCGGCGGCTGAGAGGGAAGTGTGAGTCTGGGGTGGTGGTAAGTCGGGGGTGGGAACGGATACGGGGAGAGGTGCGGGAGCGGGGGCGGTGGATATGCGGAGACCTTGGATCTGGGAAGGGACGACGAGGTGCGTGTCGTGGTCCCCTTCCTCTTGCTGAGGCTCCTCGCCGCCGGGTGTGGAGGCTTCCTCTTCATCCTCGGCGCCTTCCTCGATGTCGTCGAGAGTTAGGCCAATGATTTCGGATGTGGCTAGGGCACTGGGGGGAGAGATGGATGGGAGATGGGATGGGGACGACGCAGACGGCGCGAGAAGGGGCTCAATGGAGAGGAAGGATGAAGGCGTCACTGTGCCAGAATGAGGCGGGCTCGGCGTCCCGATACTAGTGACTAGTGTCGACGAAGTAATGTCCTCGGAGAACTCTCGTGCATCCACGTTGGGGGTGTGATGTAGACGGTCGCTAATTTGAGCTATAAACTTGCTTGAAGAGAGGGACAGGGGAATCACGGGTGAGCCTGGACCAGAGGGGTGGCGGGGGTTGTAGACGGGAGAATCCATGACTGCGTCCCAGTCTTCCCAGTGCCCACGGGCGGCACGACCATGGTCGTCTGAGATTTCGTCGGTATCCACGCTGGTGTTGCTGCGCGAGCTGGAAAAGTCAGGGGCTCCGAGAAGCAAAGGCTGAGATGGGTCATAGTCGACGTCGAGATCAGGCGGAACGCCCAGTGCGCCTTTGATGCGCTCCCAGATGAGCTCGGAGTGGAAGAGGATGCATTTGCGTGCTTGGAGGACCCAGAGGACGTCCGAGGTTTGATGGCGGGTTGAGTGGGTGAGATGGTTGTAGAGTTGGGCATAAGTCCATTTTGTGGGGTCGGGGGTTGCAGTGGGGTCTTGGATCTGATCGGAAGCTGGAACTGGGTGAAAGGTCTGAGCGAGGAGGGAGAAGAGTTTGGCAGATGGGGCCGAGGAGATGAGAGCGGCGACCTCGGATGGGCGATCGATGAATGGAAGATGGATGTGGTCTGGGAGGGGTGTGAATGTGGCAGGGGCAGTGATGGGCGAGTGGGGTCTGAGTTGGGGCGAGTGAGACGGGGACAAGTCATGGGGTTGGGGTGTGTAGTGCGGATGGGTGGACGATCTTGCAAGGTCAAGGAGTTGGTCTGGGGAGAGACGGGGAACGGAAGGAAGGGCCGACAGACGATGGGGCGATGCGGGGCGATGGGGTGACGATGGGCGCAGGCGGGGCGACGATGACGGGCTGGGGATCGTTGCCGGACCGCCGTGCGCCTGTCCGGGGCCTGCAAACGACGAGAATGCGAAGCTGAGACGGGGGCTCTCTGGGCTGGCTGCACTCTGGGGTTGGGAGGGCAGACGACGGTGTATCCTGCGGGGAGACGAAGATGGGGCGGGGACTTGTTCTGGGTGTGGAGGCGGGGAGGTGACGCGGACGATGGTGAGGGTGCTCGAGGACTGGACTGGATGGGGATGGATGTTGAATGGATCAGGCGCAGTGACAGACCCACGTCTGGCACTCAGTCTGCGCGTCGATAGTGGCATTTTGAAGAAGAGCAACGACATCCAATTTCTGATGTCATGCTCATCTTCGGCAATCCCCGGCTCAACTCTCTCCTCAACCATGGCTTCACGCGTCCCAGTAGACATTATCGATGTAGATGCGCTCCTACCGCCCCTACCGCCTCCACCGCCTCCACCTCCTCCACAACCACCACAACGCCCACTGTGCATTGATCTCACCGGCGACATCATCGACATCGACCTCACAAAGTCTGACGACGAGGTCGAGCAAATCCTCACCACCCATCCACCCCACCTCCAAGACCCACCCTCGTCCATCTCCCCCGCAATTGCCAATCGCTCAAAATTGAAGCGCAAACGCGCCGCGGGGTCACTCAAACCCGTCGTAAAACGCGACATCCCACTCGAAGACGTCATTGAATTAGACAGCGACGGCGAAGATGTTCAACCCACAAAGGTATGCCGTATCCATGTTCAACAACCCCATCCAACTCACTAGTCCCAGAGGAGGCGAGAAGGGAGTGCAAGCTCCGACGACTCAGACTACTCTTGCATTCACGCCGGCTTCGATCTCAACAATCCTGACATTGTACGTTTCTTCCCTATTCCCAATAAACTACCACCACAAACCCATCCCCAGTGGAAACCGTTCAAAGTAAACGAGTCCAAAATGGACTTCGACATGGTACAGGACTTCCAGGCCATCTCGATCGACACGCCACCTTCCCCACCCAAGCGTCGACGCCATCCCGACATATCAGCCGATTACGCCATAAAGCGCCTCAAGATGTTCCACTGGGTTCGTACCCTGTCAACGCGTCAATTCACCCATCTAACCTTGCTTCAGAAACCCAACGGACTCTTCCCCCCACGTCCCCGGCCCTACCAAGCCCTTCCCCCATCCCACCGAGGTACATCACAAACCCCCATCAAACCCCTGCAACTCGTGACCTCGTTCAAGTCTGCCCCAGGATGTACGTACGTTTCTACCTCCGTACCACTACCCATTCTCACGTTCTCGTTCCAGCAATCAACAAAATCGTTCAGTCAGACAACCACGTAGCCATTTGCAGCGCGTGCACGGGCGGGGGACCCGACCAACCCGGTGGTACATACCTTGTGTCATTTCCATCCTGAATGTAGCCTTACGCGACGAGCCTACAGAAGAAACAGACCCGTACAACCGCGACGGTGTGGTCGCGGTGTGGGACAACGTGCTTCAGACACTGCCTGGCCACCGTCGAAAACTACCAGGACCCAGCATATATTCTGAGTACAAGCACTACACCGTTGAGGATATCAAGTTCGACCCTTGCAGGTAAAACCCAGGTTTTGTCTTTAGTCTTCTCAGACTAATGTATTCTTGCCTAGCTCTGCAATCGTGTCATCAGGCAATGACAAGTCGGTACATATATGGATCCCAGATGAAGATACGGGCGAGTATGTTCGGGACGGTATCTGTAAGCCAGTACCATACCCGCCATTCCTCGCATCCTGAAATATCACCTAGGGCGCTACTACGCTGTCCCCCGCGACCTCGCATTCAAACCAGGCGAATCAGTTCTCGCCGTTGCAGAGCGGTTCGTCTTTTTTTCCCCCGTCCGAAAACCCAATCACTAACCACCCACCCCCACACAGTAAAATATTCATATACTCCTCCATCAACGACGATGCCACGCGCACCACGATGACACTCTTCCCCACGCGTGCACAGCAGAACGCCGGCGCGGTGGCATGGGGCCGCGAGCGTACAGCGACGCAGCTGTACGCGTCGTCCGAGCCGAGAGTGGAGGACTTCACGGGGTTCCACAAGGCGTTTGATGTCACTACGGGTGCAGTGGTGTGTGAGTTTGATGATGGGGGTGCAGGGGATTCGATGGGTGTTAGTGAGGATGGTGGGTGTTTTTTCTAAATTTCTTTCATTCTATGCTTGTTTCGACATAAGTTAATGCTTAACCCAACATCACAGGCACACGCCTCGCCCTCCTCACACGCGGCCTCTCCCGCACGCACACCCTGCACATCTACGACCTCTCACGCACCGGCACACCCACACCCACACACACCACCCCCCTCTCCCCCTTCCCCTCAACCCTCGAAGGCGAAATCAACAGCACATCATTCAGCCCGGACGGGATATACCTCGCGCTGGGGCGGAACGACAACACGACGCACGTGTATGATGTCAGGAACCTGGACCGCGTGTTGTATGAGTGGAACCATTGGGGTGGGGGGAGGATGTGTCCGGGGGGGGAGCCGGGGTATGGGGTTACGCAGGTGGAGTGGGTGGATGGGGTGTGGGGGAGGGGATTGGGTGTTGGGATGGGGTTGGGGGTGGGTGGGGGTGCGGGAGGGGGTGTGGGGGGGAGGGGGCTGGGGCTTGTTACGGGTGGGAATGATGGTGCGTTTTTGCTGTGATGAGAGGCTGCCATGGACGACGATGCTGAGTGTTTTTTTTTTGCGTGTAGGCTGTGTCCGTTTTTGGGACCCCCTCCGAGCGGCGGAGGAAGGGAAGAATGGGACGGTGCTGGGGGAGTGTACATCTGATATTGGGTGTTTCTCGATTGGGGACAGGTATAAAGGCGAGCGCGATCTTGTTGTGTGAGTTCACCCACCCTGCCTGTTATTGTCCTTGATGATCTTTTTTGCTGATGTTTGTGGCAGGGGTGATAATTCTGGGGAGGTGTGGGTGTTTGATGGTGCGCCGGGACGGTTTTAAATTGGTTTGGGTTTGGGTTTGGGTTTGGGTTGGAGGATATGTGTATTGTTTGTTATCATTGGACTTGCTTTCGGGGTTGTGTATTTATTGTTTTTGATGTATTGACGGATGGGAGATGGCGGGGACTACATATGTAATTCATAGGAGTGTTCATCTCGACTTCATAAACTTTTCATTTTGCATCGGTGATTCTACAGTTACAGGTACATACAACATCCTCAGACCATGTCCATCTACAGTACAAGTCCAAGTCCCACTAAAAACCACACACAACCTCAAAACCCTCAAAGCACATACGCCACATCAAAATTATGACAACTCAACCTCACACCCCTCCTCCCAAACACCTCCCCGACCACCCTCCCCACCTCCACCTCATCATAATCCTGCGCCCCATGCCACATAACGCTCACCGCGCCCCACTGCGTCCCCTGCACCGCCCCCAGCACGCTCGCCAGGCTCATCCCGTACGCGTTCCCGATCGATATGCTGTGTAGCCGCCTGTTCAATCCTTTTTCTATTATTGCGAGGGGCGTGGAGTCGGGTGGGGAGAGTGGGGAGAGAGGCTTGCGCGAGATGGAGAGCGCGGAGGCGGATTTGCCGTCGGCGGTTAGTTGGGTGAGGGAGGTGAGGTGGGGCATGGCGGTGTCGATTGCGTGTTCTTCTTCCGTTTCTGTTTCCTCTTCTTCTTCTGCTTCTTCTCTTGCCCCCGATTCCAGCTCTTGTGTTTCCCTCTTCTTCTCCTTCCCCTTCCCAATTTTCCCCTCAACTATAGTTTTCCCTCGCGGGAACGTACACTCCCGGACGGTGAGCGATGTCAGGGTGGGCGCGACCTGCATCAGGAACGCGAGAAAGTCCGCGTTGGAGATGCCTTGAACGGCTTCGAGGTCGAGCCGCTTGAGGACGGGAGGCGAAAACGGCGAAGCGAACCGGAGGAATTGGGGTCCAGTGAGGCGGCCACGTTCCAGGATGAGGTGCTCGATCTTGCACTCCAGGGGCGGGGTGAGGTCTTCATCTCTGATGGATACGGAACACGATGTTACGGTAAGTAGTGGAGTAGTCACGTTAGAAAAACACCCTACCCAGTTTCCAGATCCGCCGGGCCCTCATTCACCCACTCATGCAGTTCCAACTTGCGGAGATTCACCCACCGCGCGATGAATGTCTGGATTTCCCGCATACTGAGGCCCTTCCTGGCATCCCGGCTCTCATCATACGTCGGGTACACCACACACGTCCTTACCTCCCTCAACTCCCCCAGCCGCTGCACGAGCTCGCGTGCCACGGACTCATGTATCAGCGACAGCTTCACATCCCTGACTCCCGTCCCCAGCCTCAATATCGTCATCAGCGATACACACATCTCCTTATACTCCTCCTCCCCCTCCGTCATATAATAATCCCACGGACTGAAACTCCTCATCAACACCGCCCGTTCAGGCCTTCTCTCCAACGACCGCGCAACCTTCGTCGCATCCGCCATATCCCCATCATACCGCGCCGGGAGCCCGCCAAAGAAAAGATCAAGCACATGCACCCACGCCTTGCAGACCAAGCCGTACGCCAGGAGGGACTTGCGCCACCCGTGCCCTTTGACGCCGACGACGTCGGCGACTATAGTGCGGATGACGTGCGCGGGGAGGACTGGACACGGTGCGCGCTCGGTGGAGACGGGGAGGACCCGGACGCTGTATGCGGGGATGCCGGACGCCATGCGCATGCAGCAGGAGTATTGGTGTGTGGGCCGGCGGATGCCGTGGAAGGAGTGCGTGCATTCTAGGAAGGCGAGGAGGGAGGGCTCTGAGGAGAATGCGCCGGTGCATGGGTGGACGCGGTCGTATGCGATGCGGAAGGGCGTCGCGGTGGTGTCGGTACTAGGGGTGCTGGTGAGGTTGCGCCTGAGGTTGAGCGCTACGGCATAGGTCAGGTCGTTGCTTGTGTCGACTAGCTCGAAGACAACGGTGCAGAGTGGGAGGTTCAAAGAGGACGTAGAGGCAGCCTGCAATAGAGATTTGCTGCAGTGAAGGGAGGCGGATCGGCGATTGAGGAGATCTCGGTACGTTGGATCGCTTTCCCCGGATTGAAGAACTCCAAACTGATTCGTCTGGAGACAATCTGTGAGTTTCTTGCATGCTAATAATTAGAGCGTATATTGGGAAAGTAGCACGTTGAAGAACGTACAACATTGTCCAAGAATTCACTTTCCTTGTACACGACTATGAGGCGAATACCAGAGAAGTGGTGCCGGGCTGCACCATCCAGGACAACAGAGATCATACAGCCATTTCCAATGCTGGTTTGTCCAGGACCTTCGTATTTGCTGTAGCTGAACCAATGTGTTGAGTTCTGCGGGTCCATTCAGGGAGAGATGAGAGTAAGACGGTGGCAGTGTGTAGATCAGATTTCGAGTGGCTGTGCAGCCCCTGGTTTACTTCCGGTTTCGTAACTCCAACTTTTTATCGGCCACCACTTCCTGAGCCTCTTGACTTTCTCTGCACGTTGACGCACTGGGAAGCACTGTATCTCCAGTGCTGTCCAGGGAAGGTAGCCAACACTGCGTGGTGTGCCATGATATTCTAAGTCCAGGTGCCGCATATCTTACCACCATTTCTTTCAGACCCTGCCTTAATTTTGTCCACCATGTAGTTATCTAGCTCAACCATCCTTTGTTGGAATATTGGGCGTCAATTTACGAGCGTGCATGCTGTGCACTTCATCATTTTGATTTTACCTCGCTCCCTACTCCGTTTCAGCCACTATTTTTACTTACATTCTTGTGGCACAGTACTAACTTTATTTGTAGAGCTCAGGTAGTTCTTTATCACTTTTGTAGGTATATTAGTAGCTCGTAGATACTGGATGTACCCATCCGTTTGCCTCACGAGCTCACCGAGGTCAAACGCGAATTCATATTTGTTCGTGCTTGTTTCGACGTCTTCCTCAGATTCTCATCGTTGAATTTAACATCCTTTCGTCCAAGTGGTGCGTTTCTCATGAAAAGTCCCTTCGCAGCCGAAACACTGTGTCTCCATCAGTGTCTGGAGGAAACGACTGACAACACTGGAAGAATCCAGTTTCTTACACCATGTAACGCAACTCTGGGCACCATTTTTTTCAGACCCTGCATTTATTTTGTCCATTTTAGTGTCCTTTACCAGTTAGTTACAAGCACCCTTTCTTCACAGTACATTTATCACAGAATGAAAAGTGAGTCACGATGAAAGCAAAACAAGCTAAGCAAGGTTACAGCCGACGTTCTCGGAGGCCCTTAGTACTACTGGGCTGCTACACAGAACGTCACCTCCATTATCGTACCCTTTCCTGTATTACAACGCAAGCTGTCGTCTACAGAATCACAACCATATGAAATTACAGTTGTTACAAGTACACCAGTCACACTAAGCCCACGCACCTAAAAATAAATTACATACAATGATACATGATACACCCAACCCTAATCGCCAAAATTATGACAACTCAGGGTCACACCCCTCTCAAGCACCTCCGCCGCCACCTCCGCCACCTCCACCATATCATAATCCGTCACTCCGCCATACCACACAACCCTCACCATGTCCCAGTGCGTCCTTTCCGCCGCGCGCAACACGCTCGCCAGACTCATCCCCCTTGCATCGGTGATCAATATGCGAGAGACGTTCAGCGCCGGGGGACCAGGAGACGGAGATCGGGAGGCAAGAGGCGGCTTGCGCATTATGGCGAGCGCAGAGCCAGCTTTGCCATCGATGCTGAGCTGGGTGAGCGAGGTGAGGTAAGGCATGGCGGTGTCGACTGCGTGTTCTTCTGTTGCTTCTGTGGTTTCCGTTTCTTCTGCTGTTTCTGCTCTAACCTCTGCTCCCGTTTCTTCTTTCCCCTCCCCCCGCGCAAACTCACAATTTTGGACGGTAAGCGACGTCAGTGTGGGCGCGAGCAGCATCAGGAATGTGAGAAAGTCGGCGTTGGAGACGCCGTCGATGTGTTCGAGGTGGACGCATTTGACGATGGGTAAGGCGAACTGGAGAAGTTGCGTGCCAGTGATCAACCCACGTTCGAGCCGGAGGTCCTCGATCTTGCACCGGAGAGGCGGCTGAGGGGGGGGTGTTGTTATCGCCTCTGATGAATAGTACGATGTATAATGTTAGGTAGAACACGGGGATAGTCACGTTGCAAAGCACCTACCCCGAGTCCTCATTCATCCACTCGTACAACTCCAACTTACGAAGTTTGACCCACCCCGCGATAAACGTCTGGATATCCCGCATACTAAGTGCCTCCTCCCCACACCCAAGCCCTCATCATATGTCGGGGAAACCTGACACGCCCGCACCTCCCTCAAGTCCGCCAACCGCTGCACCAGTTCCCGTACCACGGACTCGTGTACCAGACACAGCTTCACGTCCGTAACGTTCGTTCCCAGTCTTAATATTGTCATAAGCGATTTCCACATCTCCTTATCCTCTTCCTCGCCCTCCGGCGCGCGGTAATACCAAAAGCTGAAACTATACATAAGGGCCGCACGCTCAGGCCTCCTCTCCAGCGACCGCGCGACCTTAATCGCATCCGCATCATGCTGTTTCGGAAGCCAGCTAAAGAAGAGGTCGAGCACGTGCACCCACCCATTGCAGACGAGGCCGTACGCCAACAGCGATGTGCGCCACCCAAGCTGCTGACGGACGTCGTTGCCGATGGCGAGCGTGACTATCATGCTGACGACGTGGGGAGGTAGGGGTGGACACGGCGCACGCTCAGTATCAATGACGGGGAGGACGCGGACGCTGTGAGCATGGATGCCGCACGCCTTGCGCCTGTAGAAGAAGAATTCGAATGCGCCCCGGTCAGTGGGGTCGAAGGGGTGGCTGCATTCGAGGAAGGCGAGGATGGAGGAATGTGACAGCGTGTTGTTGCATGGGTGGATGCGGTCGTATATGATACGGAAGGGCGCGATGTCGGCATCGGTGGTCGCGAGGTCGAGCCGGAGGGTCAGCGCCACGGCGTAGCTGAGGTCGTCGTTTGCGTCAACTAGCTCAAAGACGACGTTGCATAGTGGGAGGCTCAGCGCGGACGTAGAGGCAGCCTGTGAAAGCGATCTAGTACGTTGAATTGAGGCGGATCGGCGTCTGAGGAGCTCCCGGTAGGTTGGATAGCGATCCCCTGTTTGAATGACTCCAAACTTGCTCGCTCGTAGGCAATCTGTGAGTTTCTTCTCTAATAAGCAGGTTTTTACCAGCAGAGGACAGTGTTAAAGAACATACGACGTCGTTCAGGGCTTCACTCTCCTTGTACACGATAATGAGGCGAATGCCAGAGAAGTGGTGCCGGGCTGCACCGTCCAGGACAACGGAGACCATGCAGCCAGTACCCATTGTCGTCTGTCCAGGTCCTTCATGTTGACTGTAGCAGAACCAGTGTCTCGAATTCTGCTCATCCATTGGGGGAGAGGTGAAGGAAACCGCATGGCGTCTATCGGGGCTCGCGGAGGAACTTTATGTTAGTGGCTGTGCAGCCCCTGGTTTGCTTCCGGTTTCGCAATACTGATTCTGGACACCGAAAACTTGCCGAAAACCCATTCCCGAAACACACAATGCACAGTATCGAAATATAATTACACTTGCTCATGAGTACACCAGCACTTCATTATAATCAAGAGAAGGGAAGAGTTTAGAAAATCGGCCGAAAGTATTGGCAAAGATGTGCTGGTGCTTCAAGTTGGACGGAAACTTTTGAGCACACTGCTTGGCTAACAATTCGACATATTTGGCCATCCCATTTACTAATTTACTTCTAATTCGGCGTATTAATGGCCTGATGGTCTAGTAGTATGATTCCTTGTTAGGGTGCTTCGGCGCAATATCGAGGAGGTCCTGGGTTCAATTCCCAGTCAGGCCCAGAGGTTTTTTTGTTTTGGGTCCCAAGACTTAAGAGTGAGCACCGAGCGGCGAGCGTTCGCCGTTGACTGAGAGCATTGAGCAGTAAATACAATAGGTACTACGTGACACTGGGCAGTACGTACTACATATCCGGTATCAGTGAATGGACTCCCCAGCTTCAAAAGTAAGGCCTGTCTCTCGAGTCGCTTCGTCCATGGTTGTGGAAATATATATATGAAATATCACATCTGCCTTCCGTCGAACATTGCATGAGAACCCGCCATGTTACCCTATTCCTATTTTACATCCGTAAAACAGTCAAGACAATTGTCTACCAGACTCAATCCTCATCTAAAACCTGGCATGCTTTCCATCGCCAGTCATCCCAGCAATCATGCCCCAGCCGTCGGCGATGGCAGAGCAGTCTCGGTGCGGATAAACGACCTCCAAGCCGCCCGTGTCGCAGAAGGAAACACGTATGTCGATACTTTGGCCCCAGGGCCATAATAGATCTCATCAGAACCAGGCAGGATATCTTCCGCCAGCGTAGCATTCTGCCCGCCTACAACAACAACCTTGCCTGTGCTCGTTCTCGTCACAAGGCCAGTCTTGTTATCGCCGATGATGAATTCGCGTAGGAACGTGAGTGCCTGAAAAGGTATCAGCCTTCGCCCGACAGACAAATAAAATGGGATCGCATACAGAGAGAGGTTGGTCCCCTGGGACGAGATGCCCCGCGCGATCGAAAAGAGCGTAAGTCCAGTTTCTCTCTTGCCGAATGATTCCGGCGAATTTGCGTGCATCGTTGTACCACGGTGTGGACGGCTTGACGGTAAAGCCTTGGATCCCACCAAAGGTCGTGTTCTGCATGTCTCTTAGAATCTGTCAGGCGCAGGGGACCGAACATCATCACGTACTTGGATGGCAACTGCGGATCCGGAGGTCAGCATGTTCCTCAGGCGAAAGGAGTGGCGAAAAACGAACTTTCTGTACTTCTGTGCGCGATAAGAGCATCTTTATTACCGGAGTAAAGGACAACCCCGACGCCATGGGCAGAAGCATTAGTGGCGAATTCTGTGAACCAGATCATTGGTCTGGAACTGCGTCAGGTGAAGTCCAAAGCAATATGAGGTTAACTCACTCAACACCTTAAAATAAGCGCGTTTAGAGAGGTATCAAAGGTACAAAGATCAACGGTACTCACTGGGATCAACGTCTGCAATGCACGCGGATCAGAAGAAAAACTAGGAGAGTTTGAATAAAGCACATACTGTCACCGTCGGGGTTCCCGAACACATAATGGAAACCAAGAGCCCACGGTTTGCTCTTGGGAGCATGGAGCGCGTCTCTGGTTCGTGGGTCTATGATAGGGACGTCAAGAAACCAATGTACACTGACGTCGTTGTATAGGCCATACCGTTGAGGAAGAGGCTTGCATCTTGGTTAATCTGTGGGTTGGTCGCATCCGTAACGTCATAGACCTTAAAAAGATAAAAAAAACCGTCGGTGAGAAAACATAAAACACGTTTTTCGAGATGCGCACATTGAATCCGAACGTGTCTGTTGTTTGGCTCAGATCTAGGCAGGTAAGGATGTGAGAACCATGCAAGAAACTGTTCAGAAGACAGCCCAGAAGACAGCCTTACTCCATGGATACGTGTAGTTGATCGCGTAATCAATAAACATGTCAAGCAGAAGGCATCCGTACTGTTTGTGTGCATCAGATGAGTTAGACGGTTGATTTCAGGAATTGAGAGGAGATCTGTCTTACCCAAGGGTCAAGCGTGTCAGTGGGTCTCCCGGTCAGGAAGTCTCTCTTCCACAGGGCAAGATTTGCCTCTTGTTCACGCTTCTGCAGCTTCACTGCTTGAAGCGAGTGTCTATGTGCGAGCTGACTCATGAAACTCTTGTGTGAAAGGGTGTTCTCGAGGAAGAATGGAACATCTCGTTGAGAGGGCAGGACGAGAGGGACATGAGGTATCGTGCCGTTTTGTGGATAAGTTAGGTTAACGTTGTAACCGCATAATTTACTCCTGTGGAGCACCAATGATTATGAGGGCCCTACAGGGAATGGCGGAATTGAAGGCAACTCACTGTTCCTTGAAATATTTGTACACTTCTTGATCATAACCGATTAGTTGAGGGTATGTTTCTATGACGCTCAGCTACACAAGCATGAGTTATAAACATGAGCCACTACAAACTTTGTGTACTCACTGCAGGAAGGAGCTCGAACACTTGACCAGAAGTAATCGAGCCATCTCCAATCGCAATCTTAGCAATCTTGACCGGCGGGTTTGAAAGCCCGAAATACGCCTTCATGATGTATGGCTGCAAATGGTGGATAAGCAAGGTGAAAATTAACGATCTTTTTGAAAGCCCCTACAATGTAGTAACCAGCGTAACTCTCTCCAGTCAGGTGAAGTGGACGTGTTGCGAGGCTGGGAAAGACCTTGACGAGATTGGCCAAGAATCCCATCTGATATGCAGAGCTAAGTCAAACAGATAGAGCGGTTGTCCTCCGACTTACAAAGTCCGCGCCCACTTGCTCCTCGTCAGCAACTAAGAGGGCATTTAATCAGGTCGATGGAGTGATACAACATCGTTCAAGACTGACCATAACCGTCTGCGTCTGCTGTGGAGTAGCCGACACCTCTGCACAGACAGAACATTCATGAAGGGGATGAACCAGAAGAAAATTGAACATACACTGGTTGGTCAATCCAGAAGTAATCCGCGACTTTATTCCAGCCGTATGGATTTGAAGACACACGATAGTCGGGTTGGATTCGTATGGGTCCATTCTAATAAGAAATTCAGAGGGTTGGAAATGTGACACTGGAAACCTTCGAACCTCGAAGAACAACCCATACATGCTCGATGATCCAGGACTTGGTGTAGCAGTCAATATTAGCGTAAAAAGAAAAATGACTGTGATCATCCTTACCCGCCATTCAACCAGATGCCCCATGGTTCTTGGTTACTGCTCCCCGCAGGTGCCGTCAATGAACCTTTCGACTTCTCGAATCCGTAAAAGAACAGCGTATTATTGGGGTGTCCGGCACGTTGTACGGGGATGTTCCCTGCATAACTGCGTCCAAGATTGAAAGTCACATTCGGCAGCTTCTGGGTCACTTCAAAGTCTGTGATCATAGTCAGAACTTGTATGCCTGCCATGGCGATCAAAACACATACAACGCTGCCACGCTGGGCTAAAGTCGCCACTTGGTTGGCCTGGATATTTGTGAGGAAAACTGCTTGGGAGTTGTGCAGCGCCGACGTGGATGTTTGCCAGAAGGACAAGGGCCGCAGCTAGGACGCGTCGTGTTCGTGTCATGATGGGAAAGAAGAAAGGGAAAGTGGCTTGGATGTGCCTCTCAGCGTTCCTCCAGCTTCAGGCTTTTATTTATGAACGGGAGGAGGATGAATGGCCGTGCCGAGACGCGATCAAGTCACTTCAAGTGTCAAGCAGACAATTACGCATGGACAGGTCCAAACTTGAAATACTTCCGGCAGGCCCCATCAGGCATCGGCTTGAGCCCATCAGAGGGCGAACGGTGGGAAGGACGGCGTTGGTGTTATTGTTGCCGCGGTCTTGGGTGGGCCGAGCCAGGAGATGGATGGAGAGATGGTGTGGTACCTTGACGGGCGAACGGAAGAACCTGACAAGACCAAGTGTGTGCACAGTGTGTGTACATAACTCGCATTCTCATGCAATTGTCTACAACAACAAGCATGGTTATTCTCGTCACTCCGCGTGCGCGTGGATGTCCGGGATTGTGCCTGGGAGACGTCAAGCATAAATAGTATCTCCGGCCCGACGTTGTGTCCCGCCGGCCCCGTGACTGACTTGCACTTTGACCACCAACAACTCATATACCGCGTCGCAGTCATGGCTCGCAGGAAGCGCATGCTCGACGACGACGACGACTCAGACTCCTCCAACGGCTCCGAAGCCGAGTTCGAGTTCGAAAACGACCCAACAGCGCGGGAGGAACGTGCGCTATTCGAGGATCCTTACCAACGCAAACGGAGGAGAAAGGACGGAAAGGAGGATGCTCTCTACGGCATCTTCGCAGAGGACAGCGACGATGAAGATCGTGGAGCTAAAGGTCCTGCGAAGAAGGCGAAGAAGAGTGACTGGACGAAGGCGCCCGCGTTCGTCTCTGGTGAGAAAAAGGTGAACCTGGATACTGAGATGGAGATGGACTTGGACACGACTCCCGATGTGGACATAGCTGTTGATGGTGAGGGTGAAAGATCTGAAGGCGAGGATGATGAGAGTGAGGAGGCCGAAGACATTTCTGACGATTCTAAGCCCTCCAGGCCTCCATCTCCCCGTGTACGGCAGGAAGAGGAAGAGGACGAACAAGAACGACCTCGCATGGGTGGGATAGGTCTTAGAGCTTCCAAAACCACCACTTCGTCTATGTCATTCTCCAAGGGCGGTATCGGTTCCTCGACGTTCAAAATGTCGACCACCGAAACAATGGAAACCTCTAGCACCTTCACCACATCTCAAGGTGGAATTGGTGCTCGCCCTACTGTGTCCACTCCCTTGGAACCTACAGAAGACCTGCCCTCCGCATTCGGAAAGAGCAGCCAACGCTCGTTCGTCCGGAGCGGAACGCCCTCTGCGAAGGCAGCTCCCCTCACAGCTCAAGAGATGGCCCACTTCAGCAAACTGCAAGGCAGCTTTGGTGCACGTATGTTGGCGAAGATGGGGTGGCAGGCTGGTGCTGGGTTGGGTACCTCGGGAGAGGGTATTGTGACACCCGTGGAAAGCAGATTACGGCCGCAGAAGATGGGCATCGCGTTCAAAGGGTTCAAGGAGAAGACTGAACAGTCGAAGATGGAGGCAAGGCGGCGTGGTGAAGTGGTCAGTGACGATGAGGACGTGAAGGCGAAGAAGTTCCGGAAGAAGGTGAAGGAGCAGGAACAGAAACGGTCAGACGTCTGGAAGAGGCCGAAGAAGGTCAAGACGAAACTGGAGCACAAGACCTATGAACAGATCGTTGCTGAGGCGGGGCAGGAGATCTCTGCAGCAGGGATCGGTCAAATTATCGATGCTACTGGAGCTGTGGTATGTATGGTGTATATACTTTCTGCTTCATGCCCTGATTATTCTCATGTTCTGCAGCCACGAGAGGTATCTTCACTGGCGGATATATCGCTGAGCGCGTGGTCCCCATCTAACGACCTTACACGAATACCTGAAGTCCGACATAATATTCGACTCATCGCCGAGGCATGCAAGAGCGATCTGGATGGCCTTGCCCGTGAAGCAAAGGCTCTTGCGGAACGGAAGAAGTTTGCTGCCAACGAGGATGCACGACTGCGCAAGAAAGTGGCTGACGAAGCTGACAGTATGTTGCATTATATCTTCATATTTATCTTCTTGTGCCTAACATCTAATACAGTGATTGAAAAGCTTCAAAAAATACAACTTGTTGCAAACGATATCAGTGCTAAATCGAAGGAACTTGCATCAGTCTACGAAGTGTCTTTGGAACCCTTTTCGCCTCTCTTCTATACACTGGTTGACCAATACTCTCACGAGTTCGAGAAATATCGACTCGACGAGATTGTCGTCGCCGCGATTGCACCATTGGTACGCCGTATGGTCACCAACTGGAATCCATTGGAGGATCCCTCAGCTTTCGTATCCACATTTCGGACGTGGCGGCGTGCACTTCGCGTCAATATAGCCGAGGAGCAACCGCAAACACAAGTTGATGTCTATGGCTCGAAGACAGTCCAGGTCACACCCACCGTGACGTATGAACATAACAATGCTGATACTAAACATTTACTGACATCCTCTTCCAGTGATAAACCTATGACACCGTTCGAAAGCCTCCTTTGGAATGTCTGGCTGCCCAAAGTCAGGACTTGTATTAACAATGACTGGTCGCCCGACAACCCACACCCCGCCGTCAGACTTTACGAAGTCTGGTCTACGTTCCTCCCACCCTTCATCCGCGACAACCTTCTCGACCAGTTGATCCTACCAAAGGTCCAAAAGGCTGTTGCCGATTGGAATCCCAAGCGCAGTCACGAGCCACTACAGGCCATCGTCTTCCCGTGGATGCCACATGTGGGTTTGAGGTTGGAAGATCTGCTCGGGGATGCTCGTAGGAAAGTCAAGAGCTTGCTAAGAAATTGGACTGTCGGGGACAATCTGCCCAAGGAGCTGCCCGCTTGGAAAGAGGTACGTCATCCCACCTCGTATTTCTCTGCGATTCTTAACTTTTTTGCTGCAGGTCTTCGACACTGGCGAATGGGATTCAATGTTGCTCAAGTACATTGTACCCAAGCTTGGTGCGACTCTCCGCGACGACTTCCGTGTCAACCCCCGCGATCAGAAAATGGAACCACTGCAAGCTGTCCTGCAGTGGTCAGAAATCATCCGTCCATCCGTCTTCTCCCAAATCCTCGAAACCGAGTTCTTCCCCAAATGGCTCGATGTCCTGCACATCTGGCTCATCCAGCCACGCGTCAGCTTTGAGGAAGTCGCTCAGTGGTATTCGTTCTGGAAAGGCAGCTTTCCAGAAGCAGTGCAGAACCTGTCGGGCGTCAGCCGTGGTTTCACGCGTGGCCTGCAGTTGATGAATAAGGCTATTGAACTTGGTCCAGACGCACCCACGCAGCTCGCTCGGCCAGATTTCCGTGCAGAGCAGTCTGCGCCGGGCACACCAGTGCGTAATGGGGCGAAGGGGACACCGAAGGCCGCTCCCCCGAGACCGTCGGCGCGTACGCACGAGATCACGTTCCGGTCGATTGTGGAGGACTTTGCTGCTGCTCATAACCTGTTATTCATCCCGACTGGACGTGCACACGGGCTGTCGAGAATGCCGCTCTTTAAAGTGAGCCCGACGGCGGACGGCAAGGGAGGACTTTTGGTGTATATTTTAGACGATGCGGTGTGGGCTCCGGCAGATGGCGAGGAGTTTAGGGCGATTTCCCTTGATGAGATGGTTTCGAGAGCAGGTGCTTAGTTGGCTGGGTCATTTTTGTGATCATGTAGAAATTGGAGATATACATTATTTTTTTCACTCAGGTAAAGACATTTCACTGCCAAGTTGTCGGAGCCAAATCACGAGATCCATAACATGCATGTTCCTCCTCGACTCCCCATAGACGCCATGCGGTTTCCTTCACCTCTCCCCGAATGGATGACACTGAGCAGAATGTCGAGTAACCCGAACATTTGGGATGGTTCTCGTCTAGCGGATATCAAGTTTGAAGAGGTTTTTCTTACGCATTAGCCGGAACGTAGGGGGGCACTGTAACGGATCTCAGAACTAAGCTTACCATTCTTCGCTACATTGACAATTCTTTTCTTTTCTTACATTCCGACTTACGCAGGGTTCCTCTGTCTGTCTGCGAAGCCGAGGTCACGCGATCTCTTTGTCACATCACTCTTAGAATATATTTTCTCATCACGTAGTAACGCGATATCATCTACTCTTTTCACTAAACTCTCGCTCAACGCGTAAGACTCTTGGTTCTCCTGACTCGAAGGAATTGGAAACCGGGAGGTAGCTACTAGTGAGTAGCCATCAACTTTCGTACTAATAACTTCCATCTCCAGGAACCGACATTACGAAACACTTCTACGGTAGACCTGGAAGTCGAGACTACGGCCTTGTGTTCACGGTAGACCTGGACAAGTCGTGTCTCTTAGTTTCGTACCGTTCGCAGACTCTTACACCAAATCGACTCTGGAACTAGAAGTTCGCCACGCTTCGACCGGTTCTCTCACGGCAAGTAGCGTCATTCCCTAGAAGCGTCTCACAAATATATGTCGTTGTTACCCACTTTTCGCTGCCTTTCACCCATTAGACATTCCCGATTTCCCGTCGTGTCCATCATCTTGATGATGATGCCAAAAATTATGTCACCAACGTTTAGATAATCATAGGGCCTGACTGGGAATTGAACCCAGGACCTCCTCGATATAGCATATAAACCCTAACAAGGAATCATACTACTAGACCATCAGGCCTGTGCATGTTTTATGCCTAAAAATTATATTATGATTATCAGATCGGGTGCACTGGTTCATACTGGACGCGTCAGGCTTACGCGTCACCCTAAAATCACCCATCTTCGGATTTGCCTGAATACACACACCATGGATGCACAACCCTCATCATCATCGGGTGCCATTGATCAGCGCAGGCAAGATGCCCTTAAGGCATATCGGGAGGTACGATGATTGCTTTCGGCTTGTTCTCTTGCTGACTATCTGGTATAGAAAATGCGGAACCATGAAACAAACAGCGAAAGCCTCAAGAATCGTGGGTAGCGATTCTTCAATACTTGTCATCCATATTGATTTTGATACCGCCTGACAGTCCGATTCTCCCTGAAAGATCTAGAAAAGGCATATGAGAAGACCGAAGAAGACATTAAGGCCGTGCAGTCCGTTGGACAAATCATAGGGGAAGTCATGAAGCAATTGGACGATGAGCGGTGTGCGTCATGTTGCTATGCATTTCCTTGCCTTGACGCTGAATGAGAGTACATCACAGTTATCGTGAAAGCGTCGTCAGGACCACGCTATGTCGTTTCCTATCGTCCCGCACTACCTGTGGCCAAGCTGAAGTCGGGGACGCGCGTTTCACTCGATATGACAACATTAACAATAATGCGGATACTACCTCGTGAGGTAGATCCTATGGTGTATAAGATGAGTTTAGAGGATCCTGGAGGAGCAACGTTCGCGGGAATTGGAGGTCTGGGGGAACAAGTACGAGAGTTACGTGAGGTATGTCACACTGAAGCTCCTGGCAAGATTCGCTATGATTAATCTCCACTTATAGATCATCGAATTGCCTTTGCTGAACCCAGAACTGTTCCAACGAGTTGGGATCAGCCCTCCAAAGGGTGTCTTGCTGTACGGGCCCCCGGGAACAGGAAAGACACTTCTGGCGCGAGCAGTAGCAGCCACTCTTAATACGAATTTCCTGAAGGTTGTATCATCAGCCATCGTCGACAAGTACATCGGCGAGAGCGCTCGCGTTGTCCGAGAGATGTTCGGTTATGCGAAAGACCATGAACCCTGCGTCATCTTCATGGACGAAATTGACGCTATCGGCGGACGTCGGTTCTCCGAGGGAACAAGTGCAGACCGTGAAATCCAGCGAACATTAATGGAGGTATGCTCACAATGCATCTTCCGTTTAGCCTTTCAGCTTACTTGAGATACATCTAGCTTTTGAATCAAATGGATGGCTTCGACTCTTTGGGAAAGACGAAAATTATCATGGCAACGAATCGACCAGACACATTGGACCCTGCTCTCCTTCGGCCTGGTCGTTTGGATCGTAAAATCGAGGTGCCACTACCTAACGAACAGGCTCGGTTAGAGATTCTTAAAATCCACGCCGCACCTGTCAACAAAGGCGGAGACATCGATTTTGAAGCCATCGTCAAGGTCAGGCAATTTGTTTAGTATGTGTCTATGCCAGTACTAACTTCTTACTGCAGCTGTCGGATGGATTCAATGGTGCTGATCTAAGGAATGTGGTTACCGAGGCTGGCATGTTCGCTATTCGTGATGATAGGTGAGTGGGGCAATTTACAGAGAAACACAAGCAGGATTTGAAGCTGACTATCCGCATAAAGGGAATACATAACACAGGAAGACTTGACCAAAGCCGCCCGTAAGGTTGGTGAGGCCAAGAAGCACGAGAGTGAGTTTTCCGACTTTGACGTTTGACAAGTATATTGATCAATGATTTCAGCCAAGATGGAGTATACAGCATAGAGATACGACTTCTGATACATGTGTTATACCTTCAGCATTCATATCTTTTTTTCGTAATGCACTAAGTGACTAAAATGAATTCAACGTCAAAATAATTGATCAAGGGTGACTGGTTCATATAAATTACATCCACTTAGAAAATACACATGCGCCCATGAAAAACTATCCGGTATCTTAAAATCGGAACAATCCTCCCCTCTTCTTCTTCTTCTCGTCTTTCCCGGACGGTGTCGTAGGTGTCGATGATGGTGTCATTGAGTTCACCGACGAAGCAAAAGAATTTGTGGGCGAGATCTTGCTGGGCTTCCGCGAGTCTCGGGGAACAGAAAGTGCTGGAGGAGGCGGTCGTGGCGGCGGGGCGTCCTTCGTGTAGTATTTCTCATCGTAATACTCCTGGAATGATCGAAGCCCTGGTAAGTCCTCCCGTACACCGTTTGGAATCGCTCGCGATCCCACTCCACCGAGATCAAGAACCTTCAAGTCATCAAGGAAGTGTCGTGGCGTCACCGCATGCGTGGAACCTGGGATCGGCGTCAAGGTTGCTCATTTGCATATCAGAAGCATATGGATCATACCGATATAAATATCCTTGTTCAGTGGACCGGATAGTTGGTAGCACTCTCTCAACTCTGAGTAGGTCATGCCCCCTGCAATGAAAACAAGGATACGCTGTTTGTTTTCTGTAACTATCGAGCCCGACTTCGGCGCTCGGTGCCAAGACGGTTTCTGGCTGCGAAGGGACGTTGCTTGTGGAGGGGGTGAGCGCAAACTCGTTGGCGGGGGCGCTGCAGATGGGGCCTCTTTCACATATGGGAACAGGGTAGGATCCAACTTTCCAGCTACATGTTCCTATGCATAAGTATAAGCAACCTGTCTCTTTGTTTTGACGAAGAGTTTTGCTCACCTCCAGAACTGCTCGCAGCAGTGGTTTGAACCTTGACAGCTCATACTCTTCCTCGTTGGATTTGTGCTTGATTTTCTTCTTGGTATCGCGGTCAGCGGCTGTCTGTAAATAATTCTATCAAGACGGTCTCCTGACGGTAATGCAAGCCAGAATATACCCTGCCAATGCGAACCCCAAGAAGCGTTAACGCATTAACAGCGTCTTGCTCTGCTAAAGTTAACCTTGCATGTTGGTAAAGTCTTCGACGATCTTCCTCTGGTACACCATCGCGATGTTGGATGTACAATGCCACGATACGGACTTTGTTTGAATTACTGAATCATCCGTAATGTTAGAATGTAGAATGTGCGGCATTTCGTTTGGTGCTTACACGACTTCTCGGCTGTCCAACAGAGGAACCATCTCTTCGACGAGATTCTTTGGTGTCTTCCCTTCTGCAGTGAGTCCCGTTGCGCAATTCTAACGATGCGTTCGACGACAAGCACAGCTACATAATGCATAACAACGTACCTGTTCGACATTTGCGACAAGGGGCAACTTGTCGCGTTCAAAGATCGCCATACACTCTTGCGCCATATTTAGATGCAGCGAGAACTGCCATTCAACTATAAAATCATTCTGATGGGAAAAATGAAGTAGAAATGACTAACTTTCTCCCGGTGCTCCTGGTATTGGGGCAAACTGGCAAGCATCTCTTTCATGTCGGTAAGACTCGCCGCGCCTTCGCTGTATATACGGATAAGTGTTGTGCGAAAGCGACAAACAACCCAACATACCCCTTGAACACTGCATTGTCTGCTAAAAATTTGTTGAAATCTGCCATGAGCTTATCGATAGCCTCCCGCATATGCATATGTCGGACCTCAGTCCACACAGTATCCGAATCACTAAGCGTCGCAGTCTTGTCTTCATAAGCACCTAATGACGATTGGAATTTATACCTGAAGAATTGTCAGGAACATCAATATGCCCCGAACAACGAGAACACTGACGTGTATTTGGTTCCGTCGTGAATGGGGAGAAGGTCGTTCGCCATGGCTTGGTATGTAAACTCGTGAATGAAAGGCGCAAGCATGTCCATGGACCGGTCGGTAATGAATAGGGTTGCCCGTGGTCGTACATCGTGACTGGTAGCCGATGTTTTCTAAATATAATTTTAGCAAGTCCTTCAAGTGAGGCGAGATATTTTACATACCGCAAAGTCAGGATTTGCTTTCTTGTGTTCTTCCAGATTGCTCTGTACCAAGAACGCAAGCAGCTTTGTGCAATGATCGGTCTCGACAGACTCATAGGCCCTAGCCTCTGCACCACGAGCGAGCTGAGTTCGCCATCGGGAGCTATTCTCCGCAGGAGGTGGCGGGCGAGTTTCGGCGTGTGGTTTAAGGGGTCCGAGTGGCGGGTGATGAGGTGGGACATAGTAGCGAATGAAAGGGAATTCGTTCAGTGTGATACACAAGTTTGATATCTTTGTCCGATGTGATGAGCCAATCCACTCCACGGTTAAGGGAGCACTCACCATTTTGCTAACGAATCTAAGATCCTCTTCCAAACGTATGCGTGACGGTTTGAATACTGCATCGCTTCGTGGAGGACTATACAAGCTGAAGAATAACCCTGGATCTTGAATGGAGAATGCCTGCGCCTCGGTGACTGATCATCACGTCATTAAGCATTGATAACAACATTCAGCAAGAAACAAACCCCAGAAATTAAGGAATAATTCCTTCAAGCCTTGGAGGAAGGGTTCAGCGGGGGAGGCGGTGAGTTTCTGGAAGAGTTGTTCGTCCAAGCCTGCGTGATCGGTCTATAAGCTCTTGAATCGGTTGGTGTAGTGTGACCCCCGCGCACCTTCGATAAAGAACAGATGAGCGGCAGAATATTGCTGGGTTCCATTGGAGAAGTCCTTGATGATTCGGTCGACATTTTGGCTCGTAGGCATGAGGAGATACATGGCCTCGAATCCAGGTTGTGGATCGCGGTAATTGCTGATTGATTCTATCACTGGACCGTGTTATATGAGCGAATATACGGTCAGGCCAGGGTAAACATACAGGTGACGTTCTCTTCCAGAATGTCAAACTGCTTGAGTACTGAGCCTAGCAACTTCTGCGAGAAGTCGTCGACGACTAGTATCTTCCATTTCCCTGGAGGGTTCACCGATCGAATTGCCTCTAGGAATTCTGTAAATGTGCCTAGTGAATGGGCGCTCAGCGCGAAATATTAGAAGGGACACACTGTTTCTGACGATGGTGATCAAGGAGGTCATCACGGACGCGCAGGAGCTGCGTCGGCGGATACTGTGTTTGTGGCTGGAGCTGGTATGACACAACTGGGCAATGTTTCCAATTGCGGCGATCACCGGTCACCGACAACAACATCCAATCTTATCACACATGCAGGACAAATGAAACAGAGTTAAATGTGAGATGTTACAAGGATCCAGGTTTGTGCATCGTATTCAGGATTAGTGTGAGTAAAAAAGTTATCCTAGTGTCTTGTCCTTGTCTCTGACGGTCATGTCATCTCCACAGTCATCACAAAAGCAAGAAACTCCATTAAACCATGATGACGGCAATAGCGACGAGGAGCGTCACGCCAAGCGTAGGAATGGAATGCGTGAATCCAGCATTTGATCCGCCCTTGCCAGTCTTGAAATCCACCACACCATCACCATCGAAGTCGTAACCTCCCTCTGTTTGGTTCGTGTATGGGAAGGTAGCGTTCTGGTTAGATTCGAAGTACAGGTTACCAGTAAGTGTATTGCTGCATTGGCCGATGGGTTTCAGCTGGACAAGAAAGGTTCAGACGAGGCTTATTCACTTGAAAGAATGAACACTAACAATGAAAGGAGGCGAATGCGTTAGTGCAGCGTTCAGAGTATATCCGATGGCGAGATCAACAGTAATCTCATAAAGATCGTGCTGGAGAACAATAAAACTAGAAGAGGTTTAGTGATACACCCCAGGGCGAATCAAAATGGACAAACCCAGTATCGATAACGCTGGCATTGGATAGGATATTTTGGAACGTGGCGAAAGAATCCTTGCCAGTGACCAAACCACCAGCGACTTTCCAGTCTAAAAAATAGTGAGAATTGCTTCAAGCCATAGTTTCTTGCCTGCCTACCGTTAGTATCAAACTGACCACCATCAGGTGTACGAGTCCACATAATAGGGATCATGCCCATTGCCAAAGAAATTGCGCGAACACGATCATCTACCGTCAATCCGATTCAGTAATTGATTGTGCAAATGAATGGTCAATGTTTACCAATATCACCGTAGGGTGGTCTCATAGTGGTAGGTGTAACACCAAGCACTGTTCTAATGGCATGGCGAGTCCAGCCCAACTCGGCAACAATTTGTTCATTTGTGAGAGCAGTAAGATGCTGAGGGCGACGTCAGGATAATCTCATGAACGAAGCTTACGACATTTACCTTATGGGACCAAGTATGAACGCTGATCTCGTGGCCTGACATGTACTCTTGGATGACAAGAGTGGGACGTTCAATAACGCGAGACCCCACAACGAAAAATGTTGCTTGAATTTTCTTTTCATCCAGATAACTTAAAAGATTTCTTGAGGGGATTATCAGAAAATAGCGGTGATAATATTTGCTTTAGAACATACGGGGCTGAGGGATAGGAGCGATCAGCATTTACACACACAGCACAAAGTGTTTCTACTCACTATAAGGGGATGGCCCATCATCAAAGCTGTGGGGGAAATGCCTTCAGATTTCGAGGGATGTACTACGTGTAACAGTGCATACCTGACACCCCAGGTGAGCTTATCCGGACACGCAACGATGTCTATAATGCATGAATAGAGACAGCTCGACAAGGAGAAGAACACGTACCAGTTCCCCGGGTGTGACCACCGCAGGTCCACCAGCCACGATTGGCGGCATCAGCGGCGGCAGCAGTGTCGTTGACGCACGATCCATCAACGGTGGGGTTGAGGTTGGGGATGTCAAATCCGTCAAGTTCCTTCATCCACTGTGTTACTTCATCAGAGTCTGTAATACACAGTTAGACTGCATGGGAAACTGTCAACTAGATAAATCACCTGTTGGAGGAATGTGGTCTTGTTCAGGCCAATCCGCAGGGCTAAATATGACTGAATCGACGGTTGGTACCACATTACAAAGCAAGACGCCGCAGCCCACATACATGGTGTTGGGAGAGGGGGAGCACCCGAGACGGGCACAGCTTCCCCGGGGGAGAATGTCGCGGTAACAGTGGGGGCAGACTTAGTAGGCATGCCAAAGGTAATACTCTCGATGGGTGGGATAGCGGTGCCAGACGCGGCAGGAGGAGGGGTCTAGTGCATTTCTCATGTTGAGCTAGAGAACGGAGACAAGAGACATAAGAGTAGTTACTTGGCGCTTGTGGGCATGTCGATTGTTGATAGCATGAACATTCGTCGCCCCGAGCAAAACGAAAAGAGCTGTAAGAGATTGGGTCCTCATGCTGGCGAACGGGAAAAGAGCGGAAGAGCGCAGGAGCGCGGAGAGTTGTGCTGGTGATGGGAATAAGTAGGAAAGGCAACGCTGGTCAACGCCAAGCTGGTAACATATCTTTTCTTTTCTTTCTCACGTGCTACGAGTGATATTCTGCTTGATCGATTGATAGCCGCCACTGCCCAGCATGCCGTCCTTCTCGGCGACCACCACGGCGGCCCTACATAGCCTCTTCAAAAACTCAAGAAGCGCAGACGCGGTCACCAATCACCGAAAATGACTCTTGGAGAACATGCACGCGACGCGACCTGGGGAAACGCGTTCTCAGTCCATCCTGTTTGTAGATCTGCGAATTTACATATAGTAGTATCATCCCATCAAGGACACGACGAAATGTTCGCTTTCCACCGATCATCAGCATCGAGTCCCGATCCCTCCTCAAACTCAATATCCAACATGTTTCTGAAGCGACAAACGACACCGCCCAAGGCTTTTTGTTTTGCCAGGGCGCTAATTACCCGCCCCGAGCGGAATGTTAGTGGACCGAGAATCTTCATATAAGAATCTTCCAGGTTGGTCTTACCAATTTGCATACTTGATTTCTTCGCATTATTGCTCGTTATTCTTTGGGCAGCTGGGCCCTCCTTCGAATTTTCCTTTCGGTGGTCTGAATCGCTGGGGTTCGGTGGAATATGTTGACGAATCGCGTGCTCGAGGTGCTGCTTGGACGAGAATAGAGAGTGTTCCTAAGAAGACGATAATCTGGACCTGATCGATCATCGCAGATCTGCAGAAATTGGCTTCGAAAACGTTGAAGTCAAGCTACGGTATTACGGTGGTCCTGAAAAGAACTCTTGTTTTCCCAAACCGTCTTCAATGGATGAATGCATGCATCTAAGACGAAGTTGGATTTTATATTCGTATGATTGTATGAGCAGATTCATCAAACTGTCCATGCTCTCAGTGCATAAGGCGGAAAGAGGTAGGTCGATAACCAGTCGATGAACGGCATAGGGCTACGGTTGCAGATTGCAGGGAGGATCTCTCCGATCTCAAGTTCTCCCTGCGTCGGTATGGTGCTGACAGCAGAGTACATCTAGCTACTACGTGAAATCCATATCCACCTTTCCCCTTCCTAGTAAGACGATGAAGAATAAGTACCACACATTGACGGTACCGGTGATGTCACCACAGGCAGAAGGGTCGAAGCTTAGATCTAATCCATTGGGCTCCTCACGGCGCTGCATGGAAAGACGGACTCCGTGAAATGGCAGTCCTCCAGAACGTCAGACAGGAAAGACGACTCCCAGATATTACACGAAAAGGAGGTATGTACATATGTGAAGCTATATATATACGAGATATGGCAACAATTATGTTTCACAAGAATAACACTACGTACACAGGGACCGCTGACTCCAACACACATCGGACTATCGAGGCATCGACATCATCGAGGCTGAATCCGACATACGTCGCTGTGGTCCAGCAGCGGTCCGCAAGGCAAGCACACGATCGTCAGATACGATCAAAATCTCGTCTCGCCCAATTCCTTGTGGATTTCGTGAAGGTGGCGGGTATGGGTTCATGTACTGGTGATGTGGTGGTGGGGGAGGGCCATATCCACCATAAGTTGACCCGTGCGAGCTGCCAGAAGTGGGTGGGCTTGCGTAGGGGCCGTTGTACTCATATGCTGCAGGGTACCCGGGTTGCGGTACTGGGCTGACGGTATTCGTCACAGACGGCGGGGTATCTGCGAACAGCAAGCGTAAATTTGAGCCCTGGATGACTTGCGACATCAGCCCGGTCTCGATATGCCGGATCTCAACAAAGGCAGCTTCGAAGGCCAGCACATAGGGTTCATGTAGAGCTGAAAAATAGTTAAGCGGAGAATGATGCTGCTACAGTCTTGAGACGCACCGAAACCTGTCGGCGTTCCTTCCCAATGCACCATGAATTCCTTCCGAGATCGGCGACCGTTCTTGTTGACATAGAAGGCGAACTCTGTTGTCCACAGTGTCAGGTTCTGCGAAAGGAAGAAGCAGACAGAGACCAACCGTCATAGCAAAGCAGGAACTCATTATGAATTCGGTATATTGCCATCGGGCGTAAGTTTTCGCGCTTCCTCACGAACTCGAGCGACTCGTCGTTGGGATCCAGCAAGCCTTGTGTGTCCAGGCTTTCAAGATCTACAATTTCGAAACCCCTCGAGCACCCTACACACATCTTCGTCTTGAGATAATGTATTGATGTTGACTCCACAGGAATGTAGAACTCCTGCAAATGCGAGACGATCAGGTTTCGTAACTCTGCAAAGAACTGAAGTAAGACGTACTCTGAATAGTTTAAGGGTATCGTTGCCACCCTGCAGGAGCTTTCGGAAAGTAGGTTTACTCCGGCCACGAATATTCTGGTCAATGGGTTCCAGGGTCTTGAATGTACTCGATAGTTGACTGGACTTGACGATGCACACGAGGACACGACCCAGACAGAAACCAGCTTTGAAGAACGATGTATGTGAAGAGATCCGCTTGGCTCGCTTAAGTCCAGCCATAGGATCATTGGGGTCCAACGCATCCAGCGGGAAGGTGATGACTTGCCGTTCTGTGGCAAAGGATCATACAAATGAGCTAGTGGCCCACTTACAACTATTGCTCGACATACCGGACAAAACGATGAGCAACTGATAGTCCTCCAAGACATCGACCTGCAAGACATCGAGCAACGCCAATACCCTTACAGGTTCTCGATTGCTCTCGCGAAGGTCAGATATGTAGACACCATCATTCGTGCCATACACAATCTTTCGTCCACCATCTACAACACCGCTCAGCACAAAGATCAAGACAACAAAATAGGAAAACTCACTGAAAGGCGCTGCACAGTTGACCTTGTTAGGCCCATAGAAGAACCCGTCACTCAGAGTAACAGTGTCGAAAATGAGACTTCGCTCTCGCAACTGCTGTTGCTGCTTGGTGATCAACTCTACCCACCTCCTATGCACGACGGGAGAAGGTGCCCAAAGTATCAAATTGTAGTATTTCCGACCCAAATGCATGAAGTTGATCCAGTGTTGACCTTTGACATCGGGCTTGGCCGGTACAGGCGGAAGAGGCATGCCACGCTCCCGAGTGAACGAGGTTTTCTTGACTAACCCCTGCCGATTACGATCCTTGAGGCGGCTGGTGTTAGATATTGGATCCTCGGGGGCTGAGATCAACAGAAGCTCTAGTGGTATAGGCTGTAGAGTGAAATTAGTCTGGCTGAGTTGGCCGAAAAGCAAAAATTCTCAACGTACACGCCGATAGACACGAAACTGTTCATGCTGCTTGGTCTTCACCGGCTTCGTGAAGACAATAGCATGGTCGAACAAGTACACCTGAATTTCGCCATCGCGCTTGTTGAATGAATCCTTTCCAACTAGTTGCCTTCCTTCCTCCTTGAGCCGTAGATCCTGTTCCAGACTATGTAAACACTGCAAAATCAATGCCAAATGGACCACGTACAACTTCCTCGCCAGGTTTGAAATATAATTGCTGCTCCAGCTGCATGAGATTGAAACGGTTCTCACTCTTCCCCGATTCTTCATTGACCTTCTTCAAGAAACCCCGAACGATGGCCACAGCCTGGGGCAAGGCAGTCTTGTCCGGGCTGTCCGCTGGCGTGTGCTTCAAAACAGCCTCCAACAGCAAAGGATATCGAGCCAACCGAGTCGTCGGTTTCGTTAGATAGGCATTAAGCTCCAGCTTTCTTGACTCTGGCAGACGTTCCGTAGTCTATGCAAAAAATATGATAAGTAAAGTCGCCCTAATTCATGCTGGCTTCCAACGTACCTCAACGAACTGGGCAAATGCAGGGTTCGAGCTCTTCTCTTTCTCGAACTCGTACTTTCCATACAGCTGGTGAGCACCATAGGAGACGAAAGGTGCAAAATGCGGCACAGCGTCTATGAAGATATCGCCGATGCGTTCAACAACCGCGTATTGTTTTTGCCGTTTGTTCAGCGCATCGCGGAATCGCGTGTTGACGGCGATGATGTCGTGTATGTTCCAAAAGACTTGTGCCAAAAAGTCGGCTCTCCGGTCCGCGGGAATAATATCGTTGTCCTTGAGTCGCCCAACCCAGGTCTGCCAAAGGAAGAGACATATAAGTAATCCGTCAGGCAAGGAACGATGCACACGAACATCTCGTAGATACTCCATATCCCGTACGAAATCACGTTCGGTATATATAACCTCATTAATAGCCTCTTGACGTTTCTTCTCTGCGTCGGATACGCTGTTGACAATCTCCTGTGGCACGGAATGTATCCAAAGCGTTCCAGGTTCCTAAACGAGATGTCATGAGAGACATGCGATTCAAAATCAATGTATAATCGCGTACTGCGACGTCTCCAAGACTCTCCCGACTGATCTGCTTGGACAAGCCAGGCTGCGGTTTCATATTCAGACGAGCTTGCTGTTCTAATCGTCTTGGGCATGCTATACTGTAACAGAGTTGATCTCGCGAGCATGTTGGTGAATAACAGTCGGTTAGAAGAGTAAACACCCCAGAAGGCAGAGGAACGTCGTCTGAAACAATTGATCCTTTCCGCGGCCGCGTGTGGGAAGGCTGGCCGGTCACTCCATCTTTTTCCTGTAAATTAGAAGAGGACGTCAGAAATACATGATCAAGCTCGACTTGTAAATGATTGTTACCTCCGCAGAGGAGTCAGCTCCCATAATGGGAGGTAACTCCTTGCCATTCGGGTGCCCAAGGACAGAATCCTCACCATTCGGTAACTCCCCACTGACGAAAGGACTTGGGAGCTTCGTTCGAAATTGATAGAGTTCATTGGCAGTGTCGCGTAACCGGTGGTCGTAAGTCACATCGTGAAAGAATTTTTGCGCATCGAGCGCACGCCCGAGCAAGAGGGCGAGGTTACGATCGGTGGTCTTAATAATGTAAGCGACTTTGTCTACGGCTTCCCGGCCGTCAAAGGCATCCTTGTAAGTCAGGCCATCCTTGAGCCTGTCTGCGAGTGGTATTCGATCACGGAACGCTTCTGCGACACGTGAGAGTAATGCTGGGTATACGATGGGCGATTTCCTGACTGGGCGGACGGAGGCTGGTGAATGCCGACCCTCGTGTATTGATGATGGCGGAATGGGAGGACGGGATGCACGTTTCTGGTCGAGAACGGTACGCACTGATGGGGTGGCTGCTGACATGGACATCGAACGATCCTGGCCGGTCCGATCGCGGCGGGCACCTGAAAACCTCGGCATCGTTCGTGCTGACTCTGAGGATCGTCGAGCGGATGTGGTCGAAACGTGGTCTACAAGCGTCATGGATTGATCCATTAAAGACGTAGGCGAAGTACTAGTGATAGAGGACCGTATTGATGGAGCTGGTCCAGAGTCATGAAGAGGATAGACCTGTTAATCAGTTGAGGCGGTGAACGGACAAGCATTACAGGGGAATCAACAGACCGGTTCACTCTGCCGATGGGTTTGAGTATTCGAACGGGAGGGAGGATTGACGCTGGCTATCGCGGGAGGTGAGGTTGGGATCGGAAAAAAATCATTATTGGAACACACCTGGACGTTCATTGCGAGCCCAGGGAAGTTCACTACTGCCGTCATCTGTACCTTGGTCACTGGAATTACCACTAGCCATGCCAAAATCCAAACCCAATCGGCCGTCATCGTGATCCAAGCTGACACCAAGCCTGGGGGGGTCCCCAGGAAAAGGTGAGGCTCCATTTTGGGTGTGTGATGAGTGTGGACGACTTGATGGACCGGGTGAGCTTTGATACTTGTTCCAATCAGTCTGAGAACCCGCTGGGCTGTTCATATAAATTTGGGCTTGATAGGCTTGTGCGGGTGTGAGACCAGGATGTGTGAGGGATTCATGGCTTGAGTTTGGAGGTTCATCGTGACGTATGACGCCATTGACAGGAGCGTTGCTTATGGTTGATCTTGCACGAGCAAGAGCTGGGTTGGTTGGCCCGGTGGTGTTGGGGTAACCGTACGATCCTGGGATGGGCTGAGGATACGATGGGTGGGCATGTTGAACTGGAGGGGTGTAAAAGGACTGCCTGTAGATGCTGGACGGCCCTTGGAAAGGTTGGTTGAGGTAGGAGGGTGCGAGAGATGTATACGAGGTTCGTTTATCGACAACTGGAGTTGGATGTTGATACGGATAGGGCTGGGCGGGGGGAGCGTAAATTTGGGGAGTATGGTGGGATGCGCCCGGACGTCCAAAGATGTCCTCGTATGCAGTATTGCGCTTGTCGGGGGGTTGGCGAGGGCCAAGGGGTCTGTCCATGGTAGCAGGAGGCAAGGTGCGAAAGAAATGACACACAGGGTCCGACAACCGATCACTCTGCAGGTTGAAACAAACAGCGAATAACCGCCGGGTGTTCTTGAATGTTCCTCTTGATCAGCTCGTCGTTTCTAAAATCCGTTGCTGCCTTCTGCGTTGCACAAGAACGCATGGCACCGTTTGATGGCCTCATCAAATGCGCGTCATTCGGTCCATTCGTTGCCCTGGCTTATTGTTCCTGCACGAACATGTATCCTCTCTAGGCATTACGCGTATTCAGCGTATATCGCTCCAATGTTGACGATCTTTAGAAAAGACACCCAACCCCACTTGAGATCCATTACCGTTGCATGCTTGGAACAACGTAGTAAACCCAACGGCCCGAGAGCCCACGATAATGCGCTATTTTAGTTGTGTCCGTGCTGAACGCTCCGGTGCGTACCCAAGTCACATACTCTAGACCATGGAATCTGTGTCGTCGGACTTCCTAACGCCAGTTAGCAATGTCCAGCCACCCTGTACTCATGGCATGGAGCGAAATCGGGCACGCCAGGGGATGCAGTACCACCCTGGGCCAATACATCCGAAGCCCCTGGGATGGTTAAACTCTCTCTTTCAACTGCTCGATGCTCAGATCTTTCAGATTTTCCGCCAGAGTAGTCTCAAGCTTTCAGATTTGGGACAGACAATCGCACTTCGTGGTTATCTATATCTCCTGAAGGTCTGAAGTTACCCACCTCACAGGCATCCCGAATACCCCCACAACACGAGGCAACCATGCGTCATTCCACCGCTCATTTACTCTGATGCAAGGCTTCTTCTTGATCACTCTATCAGGATCCTGTAGGTCTCGTGGTTTCTTCTGTGTCTTTGGATCTTCACGGGGAAGTCAAGGGAAGTCTGGAACTTTGCTGCCTCATGTCAGGGTCTGGTACCCTGCAGAGAAGTTCATCTGTGACAGCTCTTCAGCTCGACTATTTGAGCATCGCCCACCGAACCCCTTGCACTAGACAGCAATACTTGGATGCTACGATGCGACTGGTCACATTGAAATTCGAACTAGGTATAAGACTTGTTCTATGTATCATTTAACATATGGAGAGCGATATGGATCTGGGGGGTGAATTTCCTTCTCATAGTGTCGAGAACTAAGGAAGTTATGTCCAAAGATGGAGCTTAAAGCAATGAAACTCTATGCTCCTCGCCTGCGCAGCAGCGCTGATCTTCTTCCTCAAATCGTCATCCCAGTTTGGCACGTTGGGCCAAGTAGCAGAAATAAAGTCCCAGCTAGTCACCTCCATCGCATTACCCACGCTTTCCAGGCTTACATCGCCGGAAAACTCAATTGATATTGAGTTCCGAGAGGAACCCTTACGCCAAGTTTCCTCCCTTGACTTCCTGGCTATGGCCAAGGCACTCGCTATACCAGCATCGACAGTGACCTCTCTCAAGCAACGCATCTTCGGCATGACTGCGTCAAGTGCGTATTCCTCGTCTTCTGTTAATCGGGGAATATGAGATTTGTGTATTGTAAGTGTGGTAAGAGTATTCGCCGTTGCCATTAAGAAATGGAGGAGATGGTGATTCGAGAAACCCTGCACATTTTGCAAGTCGAGGGACCGAAGGGGGGACGGAGGGGTCGAAACAAACCGCAGGAGCTGTGGGCCACTGATATTGCCTTTCTGCAGGTACAGGTCTTCGAGTTTAGCTAGGCCATGTAACGTCTACCTTGGTCTGAGTACAAGTAGAGAGATGAGGTCAAAGCAATACAAACATACCGGTTCGTAGGACCTATGCAGCATGGATATCAGTATGAGGTGGGGAAGCGTTTAATTCCTTAAATTAAGCTCACTCCTCTTTGGGACTCCAGTTGCCTATTGCTATAGTCGCGACCTCCGGCCAGTTTGCGATGGCGAGTTGAAAATCATCCATACTAAGAGAGGCCCCGGGGTCATAGGTGGTATCTTGAAAGCGTCCAGGAAACATTCCATTTCCGAAATAACCGAAAGTGCGGACTTTCCGCAGACCGGAGAGCCGTCGAAAAAGTCCTGCGCAAGTGACTCATGGATTGGGCCTAGCTGGAGGTATTCTATGAGCGGGGCAATTCTCAATATATCCGCTAGAGACTTCGCCATCTGAAGGTCTTCCTCCTCATCCTAGAGTCCGGGCTGTCGAAAGAACCGAGGACTGAGGCGTCGTAATAGCTTCGCTCGTTCAGGGTTCTGCTCTAGCGAGCTAGCGACTTGCCGAACATCTGCATTGTCGCCGCGGTCGTTTAGAAAGACGCCTCCAAAGAAAAGGTCTAGGACGTAAGACCACGATTTACAGACCAAGCCAAATGAAAGAAGGGTAATACGCCATCCAGGGGCTTTATCTCTCAGTGCAGACTCGACAATAGCACGAAGGATGGACGGGGGAAGAGCAGGAGATCGCGTCCGGTCAGAAATGCGCAAAACTCGGATGCTGTGCGCAAGAATCCCTGCAGTCACTTGGCGGTGTCGACCTCGGCTAGCATTGCCATGTCCTTCAAAGTCACGGAAACTGAGACTGCTTGTCAGAACAACATGAAAGGAGGAACTGTCTGGGGTGCAGGCGTGTACACGGTCATATGCAAGGCGGAGAGGGCGCTTTACTGATATTACAGGCCATAACACCAGTGTCACTGTTACTCGAGGGGCCGTAAGCGACCCGGGTATCATGGTAGTGCCGCCAACCAACTCAAACACAACGGTGCAAAGAGGCAAGGCTGAGTCATCGCCATTTTCCAGCAAGTGTCTCCCGTTCCGAATATTTTCTGAACGTTGGGAGAGAATATTTCTATAGCTGATGGGTGTCCCGGATTGCCTGATCCCATGTATTTGGGGCAGAGTGCAATCTGCAATGCTCTTCATCGCCAATGTGTATCAGTACGGGAAAACCGTCAAGTGCTCTGACTACGTACCTTCTTCAGCTGCTCACTTTCCTCGTAAACAATCACGAGGCGTATACCACGGAAGTCATGACGGGCAGAGGCATCGAGGACAATAGATATCATGCATCCTGTCGCACTGGCGGAATGCCCTGGCCCCTCATATTTGCTGTGGCTAAACCAGTGGGTAGATGGAGCTTCGCTTGGTTGTTCGACGCTGGCGTTCATTGAATAAGTGCATTAGACACCCTTACGATTAAATTGCGACAGCACCGATCAGGAGATGCTGGTTGTCAGTGGAAGATCCAGTGATCTGGTACGACTGCCGTTGGTTATCGTTGGGGGAGACCGTCCTTTCATTAATAGAATAAGCATACCGCTTCATTAATCACTGAGAACTGGGGTGCGGAGAACCGTTTAACTTTTATCGAAAGCACGTATCGCACGAATTAGAAAGGTAGTAGTCACGGTAGATTGAAGGTGGTGCCTGACTCCTGAGGCCTGAGGCCTGAGTCGGTGAGCGAAACTTCAAATTTCAAAGTTCAAAGTAGTCAACAAGCCTCGGACATCCGGTCCGACGATGTGTTTATTTTCGAGGGAGATGCCATTGCCACAACATGATGGTGGTGGGCAACGCCAGTCCCCCTCGTGTGACGCTTAGTCAGCCATCAATGTCCGAAATCCTGTCCGATGCCTCAACGTCAACTTCCACAACATATAAGACATGAATACGGCCTTGAGACCGTATGCCTGGAGTGGTTATTGAATTTCTGATTGTAGAAGAGCCTCTTAGATGTTTTTGTGATGCTCAATTGTTGTTAAATGGTGCAATGATGATAAGATAACTCAGATGTGCAAATCCTGCTCGATCCCAGTGCCCAGAATGCTGCCCCTTACGCTCACTTTATTTTCCGTTGGCATTTGTTAATGGCAGACTGCTTTGTGTGCTTCAGCTCGAGCAGAAATGGCAGGGAGATTTGAAATATCTGTTTTAAATCATCCAGGCAGGCATCGCCTCCGGAAACTGCAGAAACATGATGAAAGATTTGTCAGAGGGGCCAGCTAGCATTTCCAAAGGATCTCATGGGCTTCCGATGGCACAGACTGTTTTCTGGATGCCAGATCCTCATAGATCGCAGACAAAAGACTTCACGACGCGGAGTGTCACGCGACTGTCACACATAAAGCACCGCGTGAGTGACACAGTCTGAAAACGTTTATAACATCTTGCACGGCCCTCTGACCGACTCATATTGTAGAGACAACTTGGTTCTTTCTTAAAAATGCACAAAACGGCCAGACGGATTCTTCTTAAGTGTGAAACTGATGATTCTAGACTCCCTTACAATATGAAGAAATTCGAATTTTCAGATTCCCTCTGGCCAAAGCAGAGATAATATGAATATAAGCAACTTTCTCTCTCAAAGTAGTTTTTCCGAGGATGTGGAAAGAAGTTATAACAATCGGCGCATTGAGCTTGCTTTTTGGCTGGGAGGAAGGCTGTGACAAACACAGCCAAATATTCGAACCTTTTGCAGGCGTTGCCCACCACCAAACATGATCGAATGGTTACATACAGTTTCTCCGACGTTTACGCGACTGTTCTCACTCAACGACCAACACTGTTTGCGACCCCTGGTATAGGGCTCGCTGGCACACAGCGAGCTCGGCGTCTGGCCTCTCCGTGGCCCAGGGGACAAGTACTCTCCCTCGGGATGAGGAAACTAACAAGACGCAGCTACAACGAAGCGTAGCAAACCTCCGAACAGGAGGAAATCCAACCCGACCAGCGCCCACCAAAGCCACAAGCGCCGAGCCATAGCACGTGCCGTCGCGGGAACCACCCCATCGCCATCAATGGCGACCGTCATCACCACCGTCGCTGTCGCTTTCATCGACGACGCCCTCCTCAGGCCACTGCCAACGCCAGTGGCACCCCCCGCCACTCACCCAAGTTTGCCTCGAGGACTCCTCGTGGTAAGGCCGCGTCATCATATTCCTTTGTCCTCCAACCTCCATTTTCAATGGCCGACCACGATGGAACAAATAAGAGGTGCAATTCCCTTTGGGCCTTCCACAAAGGACCCAAAGACACCTTCTGTACTCTCCTCTATAAAGCCCAGTCTCTCCGATGGCGAAAGGCAACGCCCCAATCACCAACAGTGCTGTGGACTTCCCTCCACTTCCTCCGTCCTCATCCACCGAGAATAGCTCGCCAGAACACTCCCTGAAGCGCCCGCGAGACGCCTCTGGTATGGACTACATCTCAGACTTCTACTCCGATTCTCATAACGTGGCTATAGACCCAGAACGCGAGAATACACCTGCATCAGACGCAAGCGAAGAACCTACATCGTCCCGAAAGAAGCGCAAGCAGATGGACAAAGACGCTGGTCGAGATCGCACGCCCACACCGGAACCCACACCCACGCCTGAGCGCACCCCTACACCAGAACGCCTTCCCACCCCTGCTCCCGCTCCCGTCCCTGCTCCTGCACCGGCACCGGTACACACACCTGAAGCGACACCGGAGCCCATGGCACAGGATCCCCCTGCTGCAGGTCCCATACCAGCGCCAGGACCTGCTCCGCACAATGAGCCACTCAACAACCCTCCCAATCCTGGCCCTACTCCCGTCCAATACACTCCACCTCCCCATGGCGGCTTTCCGACTGTCCATGGATGGAACCGTGACAATGTCTTCCAAGGTGTCGATGTGTCCGTCAGAGCTGGCTGGGACTCTGATAACGCAAGCAAGTTCTTTGTCTACCCGTTCGATGCTGGAACGGAGCGCGACTGCTCTGCCACAGCTGCGCTGATTCAACAAGTGATAGGCCGCATCTTCAACTGCCCTCCTCCCGACGTTGGAGAACCAGCCACCGAGAAGCGCACATCCCAACACCCGCCCTGGCTTTACATAGTCGCCAACCTCAGTCAGGTTAACGCTCAAGTCATGGTAAACCAAGGAGTATGGTCCACACCGGAAATAACCCTTTTTGCAATCCCATACCAACCCACCATCACTAGCTACATGCTCACACTCGACAACTTTCGATACGCTGCTACCTTCGAGAATGCCCACCGCGTACGGGACATGGTCCTCGAAGCGCTCGACGACAGCGACGAAGTCAACCGTTTCATCCAGCAGAACCGAGACAACGTACCACACAACTACACCCACGACGAAGCAAAGGCCCATATCCTCGGCTCCGTCAATGTTCGCTCCCTCTCTCTCAACAAACCTCGTGGAGAAGGGGTCAAAGTTGTCTGGAATGTATACATGGTGCCGCCGACAACCATCACCAAGCGCTACGCCAACTGGATCAACCTCGTCCGATACCACACCAAGTACATTGTCCCTTACATGTCTATCGGGCGCATACTTACCTTCAGCTGTGGTCGATGCAAGTCCGTCGATCACCCATCTGGACTATGCCCATTTGTCCTCATCCCCGGCTGGCTGGGACCTCGCGACGACCCTCTCACTACTCACCAAGGAGCCAGAGGTGGAGCCAGAGGTGCTAAAGGAGGTCGAGGAGGACCCCGCGGGCGAGGAGCAGCTCACCAGACCCCTACTCGTGGTGATCAAAGAGGTAGAGGGGGTCGCGGAGGTCGCGGGGGCCGAGGCCGAGGCTTCTAGGATGCGCCTACCCTGCCCTCCCATGCAACCACTTTAGACAAAGAAGCTCCATAACATTTTCATCTTACATATAGAATAGTCACACCTTGACTTAGGATCGTCATACCTGTAACACCACATTTCATTTTCTCTGACAAGAATACATCGACCCTTTACCTGACGAACATACTGCATAAGTGCTAGTACCGCTGTTGCCTGTGTTCGGACAGCCAACACTCCACATAGGATGAGGTACGAGGTGACTGTATGAAGCCCAATTGACAGTCCCCGAAACCTGGATGTGCCCAAATATACTGACTCTACGAGGACAGGAAAGCCCTCCAGGTGGGCAGAACCTCCCGGTGGGAGCAGGTGTGTGAACACCAACAAACGTCGACCTATTTAGGTCTCCCGAGGCGTACCCAAAGGGTAAAGCTCGCGTGAAAGGTGACCCATGAACCGAACCGACTGGAAGCCATAGTAGTGCGAGACAGTGTGGCCGTGGAGAGTGGCCTGCTGCTAACAAACAGTATGAGCCATGGGCCGGATAGCCCACCCTCCTCCTTGCTAATTACCGTCAGCTTGGAAGGAGAAATCGAGCGGTAGCTAACTTTAACTTTTTTCAGGTATTATCATTGGATGACGAAAGCGGTAACGGCAACGGTCTCCCCGGGTCCAGAGGGGGAAATGGTCCGACCGCCAGCCAGTCCCCCGATGAAGGTCCTGGAGAAGTTGGAATTGGCGGAAACTCGAGCCAAAGTGAGATACGACGATCGGAGTTAGGTCCTTCGAACCCGGAGAGGAGAGATCCCCAGGGAAGGGCCAGAAGGCTTGATGAGGATGAACGCCATGCTCACAATGGACGCCCCGGCACACAGGGCACTAGCAACCAGACTAGGCGTCACACCAGACACTCCCGAACAGGGAGCCAGAGTCAAAACACACCCACAAATGCGACTCAACCCCAACAGGATGAGAACACTCAATCAATGCCAGCAAACTCAAATGATGGCCAGGCACACCAAACCCCAGGTGCAGACATGGGTGAAGACACGCCCATAGATGAATCAGAGGAACCACTGAGATGCCGCCGGAACAACAGGCCGATGACGACGAACCAACGACTGAAAAAAAACACACGTGCAAATATTAAAATTGCTTCTCTAAACATGCAAGGGCGAGGGGCACAGTCAACATATGACCCCAAAAATAAATGGAACCTAATAAATCAAGTTGTTAGAGAGAATCGGATCGCCATACTGGCAACACAGGAGACTCACCTCTCTGATACACATGCTGACGAGATCAATGACCGATTCTGCAACCTTAGAGTTATCCACTCCATTGACGCAGATCACCCCAATGCAAAAGGCGTTGCAATTGTCCTGAATAAAAGGTTGACAAATGTCGAAAACATAGAAACATATGAAATCATACCAGGACGAGCCCTGATGATAGTCATACCGTGGCATGCTGAACTCAAACTCGCAATTCTGAACGTATATGCACCTAATGCAGCAAGAGAAAATGGTGAATTCTGGACGACTCTTAAAGGAAAATGGGAAGACGTCAACTCAAGATTGCCCTTCCCAGACCTGATGCTGGGTGACTTCAATGTTGTCGAGGATGCCATAGACAGACTCCCTAGTCACCCTGACAGTCCCACTGCAGCAGAACCACTTGCTGACCTTAAGTCCACGTTCCAGTTACAAGACGGCTGGCGTGAAGTACACCCAACAGACAAGAAATACAGCTTTTTCCAAAAAGCGACCGGATCACAATCCAGGATTGACCGAATCTACACAACACCACAGATAATTAATAACAGTAAAAGTTGGGAAATTAAACACACCGCGATCCCCACAGACCACCAAATGGTGACAATACACATTGAAAACTATGATAGCCCATTCATCGGGAAAGGCAGGTGGACAATCCCGCTACACCTGCTAAAAGACCGTAAACTGATTCAAGAAATTGAGAAAATGGGAATAGACCTGCAAGAGAAGATAGACGGTGCAGAGAGAACAGAAATGGTCAACCCGCAAACGCTCTTCAAGGAGTTCAAAGATGGATTAGTCAAGGCAGCGAAGGAAAGATCCAAAACGTTCATCGCACCTATCGACCAGAAAATCCGGAAGCTCCAGCTCCAACTGAAGTTAATAACCCGTGATACGACACTCTCGGAAGATGAAATGTCAATCTCCTCCGCTCTCATTGAGGAAGAACTTAAACGACTTGAACAGAAACGCTTCACATCCACGAGAGCTCATGTAACTGCAAACAACCAAGTCAATGCAGAAGTCATTGGGAAGTACTGGTCAAATATGAACAGAATGAAAACCCCACGAGACACGATCCAGCGCCTCAAGAAACCACGGCTTGATCTCCGTAGCCCAGAAGAATTCGAAACCAGGTCAAATGAGATGGCTGAACTGGCACGGGAATATCATGAAGGGCTTCAGAAAGAAGGACAAAATGCAGACCCTGAAGAGAGAGCAAAATGCATCGAGGAGGTCATGGAGTACGTCACTGCACCTGCGTCAAATAGAGAGAAGGCACGCATGGCAGAATACATCAAGAAAGAGGAAGTTATAGCTGCTCTTCAAGCCTCCACAAATGGGAAAGCAGCTGGAATTGACGGCATACCATATGAACTCTGGAAGATCATGCAATACCGGCATGATGACCAGTCTAAGCGAAATACTCCGTCCTTCAATATTATTGATGTCCTCCAGAAGGTATATGCAGACATAGAGAGACACGGAGTAGCTAATGGTACTGGCTTTGCCGAAGGGTGGATGTGCCCCCTCTACAAAAAGAGGGACAAAAGTGATATTGCAAATTACCGACCAATTACACTGCTGAACACAGACTACAAGATCTTTACAAAAGCTCTTCAAATGAAACTCGGGGAGGTAGCCCCATCACTCATACATGAGAACCAGGCAGGATTCATGCCTGGAAGGAGTATTTTTGACCAGGTGAAGATGGTGAAGCTAATGACCGATTATGCCGAAGCAATGGAAGAGAACGGTGTCATCATAGCACTTGACCAGGAAAAAGCGTATGACAAAGTCGCACACGACTACCTCTGGAAAACTCTAGCCCAGTTTAACCTACCAGACCACTTTATCAAAACGATTCGCTCACTATACGAGAATGCGGAAACTAAGGTCATTGTAAATGGAGTAATGAGCAGCCCATACCGGGTGATACGGGGCGTGAGGCAGGGTGACCCCCTTTCATGCCTTCTATTCAACCTCGCCATAGAACCGCTAGCGACCATGCTACGACAATCCAACTTGCGGGGCTTTCAAATTCCCGGACTCCGTGAAAAGATTATAACACTTCTCTTTGCGGATGACACCACCGTCTTCCTCTCGCAAGGGGACAAGTTCGAGGATCTCGAAAACATCCTCAAGAAATGGTGCGCTGCATCTACAGCAAAGTTCAATATAAACAAAACAGAGATAATCCCAGTTGGCCAACAATTGTACCGGACAGAAGTGCTACGGACCCGAAAGATAGACCCCAATTCCAACCAGGACCCAATTCCCGAACATGTACACTTGGCCAAAGAGGGGGAGATGGTTCGAATACTAGGTTCCTGGATTGGGAACAACATCAATCAATCAAATCCTTGGAGTCCCGTTATAGAAAAAATCGAACTATACCTTGCACAATGGGCAAAAAGCCATCCGACAATGGAAGGCCGACGACTCATAGTGCAAATGTTCATCGGCGGCATGACCCAATACCTAACGAAGGTCCAGGGAATGCCCAAGCACATTGAAGAACGCCTTGAAAATCTGACACGATCCTATATCTGGGATGGGCGAAAACCATCCGTAAACCTCAATACAATATATATGCCAATTGAAAAAGGAGGACGAAAAGTTCTCGACATCAAAGCTAGGAATAAAGCCATAACACTCACCTGGCTTCGGGACTATCTGAAACTAGACACAAGACGGCCGAGCTGGGCATATGTTGCGGATGCACTGATCAACAGACAAATACTGGCCTCAGACAATGTCCGTGATGATGAATCCAAAGTAAATATGTTCCTCCAAACATGGAAGGTCAACACGGGACCGAGTTCCCGCCTACCGCAAGACCTAATCAAAATGATCAAGGCTGGAAAGGAGTTCAATGTAGCATTCGAAGCACTGGCCGTCTCCGAGAAGGTGAAAAAACTAATGCCGCTGTGGTTCCATCCTGGAATGGCCATCAATCAGAGAAAAGATAACAATTCGGCCAAGAATACGCACCTCCGTAGGGCACATGATATTGTCACGGTGGGAGACGCAGTAAAACTTGTAAACCGACCAGAAAACCCACGCCATGAAAACGATCGAGACTGCGTATGCATGCCGTGTCAAGAGGATCGATTCTCAGGGTGTGAAAACCCATCAGAATGCATGAAACACGCAAAGAAACTCATACTTAGGTTATCAGACAAGTGGAGACCCGATGCTACCCAACGGGCTAACCGCAATCGCAATGAAAATGAAGACCGCGAAGACGAAGGGGAGAAAACCCTCTTTAACCCCGACTTCAAAGTAGACTCGCTCCGAGAAGGATTCCGGGTATTCACAAACCCCCAGAAGACAAGCCATACGCCGGCAAAGCGACTTGAGTTGGACAATGATGACCAAGCACCTGACTCCCTCCAAGTCTACACTGATGGATCATGCCTAAAAAACGGCGACGAAGATGCGAGAGCTGGAAGCGGAATATGGTACGGGCCTGACGATGGCCGAAACTCCGCAATTCGTGTACCAGGAGAGGAGCAATCGAATCAGACAGGAGAGATTAATGCAATCCTACAGGTTGCAAAAGTATCACCAATGGCCCCACTACACATAATAAGCGACTCACAATATGTTATCAAAGGCTTAACTAAATACCTCCCATCATGGGAAGACCGGGGATGGATTGGAATCCACAACCGAAAGCTCCTTAAATCCACTGTAAGCCACCTCCGGAAACGGGGGAACACAACTTACTTCGAATGGGTCAAAGGCCACAGCGATGACCCAGGCAATGATGGAGCAGACGCGCTCGCCCTCGAAGGTGCACTCAAGCCAGAAGAACCCATGCCAGATGACGACACCCCGGAGAACTTTGATCTAACGGGTGCGAAACTGGCTGCGGTGACGCAAGCACTCCTGCACGAAGGCATTCGCGAAATTGAAGCAAAGAAGACCCCTCTACGACGACAAACAGAAATCAACTTAGAAATGGCTAAGGAAGCAGTGAAACAACTCACCGGCATGACACCCACAAGCGCGAGAATCTGGACATCCATTCGGAAAAAAGACTTCTCACGGACCACCCGGGAGTTCTTCTGGAAGTGCATACACAATGTATACAAAGTCGGGCATTATTGGGCCCACATCCCCAACTATGAAAACCGAGCAATCTGTTCAGCATGCAACACTGAAGACTCGATGGAACACATTCTCACCCAATGTGATGCACCAGGCCAGAAGCAAATCTGGGAAATGATTGAAGAAGTGTGGAACCGCAAACATGGAAACTGGCAGAAACCATCATACGGAACCATCCTAGGCTGCAGCGTTGTCGATTTCAAAGATGAGAACGGAAAAGTAGACGCCGGAAAAACGAGATTATTCCGAATCCTGATCGCCGAAGCTACAACCCTAATCTGGGCGCTTAGATGCTCAAGGGTAATCGAGCATGACAATAACCCTATGCGGTGGCCGTCTATACAGCAAGTCACAAATCAACTGACTAGAAAATTGAATACAAAACTAAGACTAGACTGTCTAATGACGAGTGTCAAGACTTTTGATAAGAAAGCCCTCCGAGGAAAACTGGTAACTCAGACCTGGAGCGGGACACTCGAAAATGAAGAGAACTTGCCTGACAATTGGTATAGGCAAGCTGGGGTTTTAGTGGGTATACGGCCTCCGAGTCATCCTGACCGGTTACGGGAGGGGTGATAATGACCGAGGACGGAGCCCCACACTATCTCGCACCGAGATGTGCGCAAAGCATTTCCCCAGGGTGGTCTCCTTTTTTCCTTTGAAAGCGGGTGAAACTCCCCGTCTCCACAGCGGGTCGGAGGGACTAACCTTGTGCCCGCAGGCGGGTACAAGTTGATTGTTAGTTGCCGAAGACTGTCATCAGACAAAAAAAAAAAAAAAAAAAAAAAAAAAAAAACACTGTTTGCGATCTCGACAATTTCCTTCTGCGACATGACTCCCGCAATACCATGAACGAGCTGCAAGACACTCATACACAACCATCCTCAGAATCAATTACATTCTGTATCTTATGTATATAAGTTGAGATTTTGCAGAATCGCAAGGTGCGCTCGATGCCTCGTTGTTCCCTCAGGGTTCGGTATTGCATGACTTTTGGCGCGAGCTACAAGTGCATATCGGGAAAGCAGGTGCATGGGACTGCATGAACATACTTAGACGCGATCCTCTCTCTCATTCACCTGACCGGACCCGAACGGACCTTCCTCTCGGCCCGACCACGGAATTTCATCGCGACTGGGGAGATTCAGGCTGAGGGAGATTCATTATCTAAAAGCTCCCCACTGGTTTGGTGATGTTAAGCCACCCTTTTTGCTTATGTCTTCTCAAGTGTCGGGACCACTCTTCCTTGGGCTCGACCTCTCGACCCAGCAACTCAAGGCCATCCTAATTTCGGAGGACCACACGGTCGTCCATGAATCTGCCGTCCATTTCGACAACGATCTACCAAGTTATGGGACCACCAATGGTGCCATCCGTGGACCCGGTGTAGGCGAGGTGACCTCGCCCGTCGCAATGTGGCTTGAGGCAATCGACTTGTTGATGGATCGGATGAAAAAGGCGGACGTTAAGCTCGACGCGATCTCTGCCGTATCTGGTGCGGGCCAAGTGAGTAACTTCTGTGCACAATGTCAGGCTCCTCTTAATCAGATTCTAGCAACATGGGTCTGTTTATTGGTCGAACGATGCAGAAGCGTTGCTTTCATCTCTTGACCCAGCTCAGTCTCTCGTTTCCCAATTGTCCCCTGGTGCATTTTCTCTGCCACAGGCTCCAATCTGGCAGGATTCGTCCACGACGCAGGAATGTAGGGATCTAGAGCAAGCTGTTGGCGGGCCTCAAGTGCTCGCAGATATTACAGGCAGCAGAGCCTATGAACGATTTACGGGCAACCAGATCGCAAAGGTTAAACCCCCTACCTCGTTCACGCTTTCCCATTGTTGACAGGATGTTATACAGATACGCAGGTTACATCCAGAGTCGTATAATGCCACAACGCGCATTTCCCTGGTCTCCTCGTTCATTCCTTCCGTCTTTCTTGGTTACATCGCTCCCATAGACACGTCGGACGCCAGCGGCATGAACCTCATGAACGTCCTCACGTGCAAATGGGATGATGACCTATTAAATGCTTGCGGAGGGGAGATGCTGCGTTCTAAATTAGGGCCTGAACCCGTAATAGGTGGCACAGTACTTGGGAAGGTCCACCAATGGTGGGTCGAGAGATGGGGATTAAATCCAGGTTTGTCATTTCCGCACTAACGGCCTGTGAAACAATGATGCAATACCCCCTGCTTAGATTGTATCGTCGCGCCGTTCACAGGTGACAATCCTGCCTCAGTCATGGCACTATCAGCCCCAGGGGATGCCATACTCTCCCTTGGTACCTCAACGACGTTCCTTCTCTCCATTCCGCCTGCAGACACCCCTCCGCAGAGATTCACGACCTCTCATCTGTTGTCACACCCCACAGACTTGGATCATACAATTGCCATGCTTTGTTACAAAAACGGAGCGCTCGCTCGTGAACAAGTCCGTGATCATAATGCGGATGGCCATTGGACCCGATTCAACGAGCTTGTGGAGCAAACGCCACCGGGCAATGATGGATATATTGGCCTATACTTTCCTCTTCCAGAGATCATACCTCCCGGTGTCGTTGGCCAGCATGCTTTCCATGTTGAAAGCCTGGATAATACGGCGCCTCTGGCGGTCAAAGATCTTCCCGAAAAAGCCCATCCACGCGCCATTCTAGAGTCTCAATTCCTCTCTATCCGTTCCCGGATCGCAGACATCTTGCCAGAACATGCGCCTCACCTGAAACGACTCGTCGCCACTGGTGGGTCGTCAGCAAATCAGACCATTCGGCAACTTGCAGCGGTTTGTTAATATTATCTCTATTTTGACAACTACACGCGCTGATGACAATCCAACTAGGATATATTTGACATGAAAGTTTTCATTTCCACCACAAAAGAGGCAGCGGGTATGGGGGGTGCACTCTTGGCCAAATACTCCTGGTGGAAAACTCAGCATACTAACGGTAGAACATTTGAGGACATGACCGGAGGTGAAATCACCGGTTTGCAGTGCGTAGCAGAGCCAAGAGGTTCAGTGACTGGGGTATATGATACACTCGTAGGTGTATATCGTGCTTGTGAGGAACAGGTTGTTATCAAATGTTCATAACTTACATTATATGAAATATATGTATATAAGATCCCTTCTTTCTTGTTCTCCTTTATGTTTTGCTTATGTGGGATAGATATCTGCCATCATTGCTTCCTGTCGATCCCAGAGATGTCCCTTTTTTTTTGGTTGACAGAGATATCGAATGTTTGATTTCCCCGATCGCGTCTACTTGTGCGGGCGACCACATGTCAAGGACGAGGTGGTTCATCGCTGCACTCAACCGTCATAGACACTCGCTTTTCCAACAGCCTCCTGCTCGCATCGTTGGCCTGCGGCCATTATTCCAGCAGTATTCTAGCTGGTCGGCGAAGGACGGATTCAGTGACATGGACCGCTCAAACGCGTTGAAGCGTCCAGCCCAGGATGAGGAAATCGCTGATCCTACATCCTCCAAACGACTCCAACTGTCTGACACACTGTCATCTCTTCCAGAACGAAAAGAATCCAGTGATACCTTTCCAATGGACATGGATATATCTCAAGCAACTGCTGGTGAAAATTCGTCTGACGGCCCAGTCGGCGAACAAGAACTGTCCAATGTCGATGTCATTCAAACGACGGTTACAAAAAGCAGGAATGATACAGAGAAGGGGAAGTCTGGAAAGCGGAAAGCGAAGGAGAGCTCGCGGATTGCGCGGCGCGGCCGTCGCGGGACCCGTAACACTGCGGAAGATGGTGAAGATAATCCAGATCGTCCCAAAGCACCTCGACTCCCAAAAAGACAGTGCGCTCTTCTCATTGGCTTTTGCGGCTCAGGATACAGTGGGATGCAAATGTACGAGATCATTGCGCCTTCATGTCCTCAATTGATTGTTTTCCAGCCAACCAGACCATACCAAAACCATCGAGGGTGTTCTTTTCCAAGCCATGGTTCGAGCAGGCGCTGTGTCGCAAGACAACGCTGATGACCCAGTGAAGGTGTGTATGTGATACATTGTCGTTCACGAGGTGATTTTAAAACAGATTGCATGTATAGATAAATCTTGCTCGCGCTGCGCGTACGGACGCGGGGGTTCATGCTGCAGGAAATCTTGTCTCTCTCAAAATGATCACGTCTGTCCCGGACGTGCCGGACATCGTGTCACGTATCAATCAAGAGCTTCCTCCCGAGATTCGTCTCTGGGGATTCGTATGTTCTTATACCCAGTGTGAGGAGCTCCTCTCATCGTGTACTAGGTTAGGGTGCAAAACTCATTCAACGCGCGTCTGTCCGTCTTGCCTTGCGATAAACCTTCGCCCCCAATCAAGCTAAACGTGATTTGCCAGAATCTGTGACAGTCGAAAGTACACTTATTTTTTCCCTACTTATCTACTCTTGCCGCCTAAACCTGGAAGCGGGCTTGATCGGACTCTTCGACAATACGCATCGACAGTGTCTCCAGAACCGCAGGTGTCAACGATAGATGAAAAGCCCATGCCTCACTCTTTCTGGTCAATGGAGGACAGTACCCATGAGGATGAGCTTGCTCGCAAGCGTGCATGGAGAGTCGCACCTGAGCACATGGAGAAGCTTAGAAGGACTGCAAGGAAGTACGAAGGAACTCACAACTTCCACAACTTCACCGTCGGTCGCGACTTCAGTGATCGTAGCAATCAAAGGCACATGAAGAAGATTGAGGTTAGCCACCTTTCCGCGATCTTATTCCTGGTTGATTTATGCTCGATACAGATCGCGGATCCTGTCGTGTATGGAGATACTGAGTGGATAAGTGTCTTATTCCACGGTCAAAGTTTCATGCTGCATCAGGTACTCCTGACAACTTTCTAGTAACAACCATATCTCACATATGCGTGCTAGATTGTATGTTGTTGGGCTGCTTTTTCACTAATGACGCTCATGCTTTCTCCAACAGCGCAAAATGATGTCCGGACTCGTTCTGTCGTGCCGAACAGAGACCCCAGAGCAAATCATTGATGAAGTGCGTCCTCTGTTGTCCGGTTAGCTCAGTCAATCATTTATCTCTCCCATAGTTGTATGGACCTCGCGTCGTCTTTATTCCAAAAATGCCTTCGTTGGGCCTTCTGTTAGAGGAGCCTATCTTTGACTCCTACAATACTCGTATGACTGTCGTCAACGAAAAACTGGAACCTTCAGACACGGACTTCCGACCTCCTATTAGTTTTGATAGCCACCGAGAAGCTATCGACGCCTTCAAACAAGAACACATTTATGACAATATGCGAGAAGTCGAGGACCGTTACGCGCTGTATGTGGATTTGTTTTCGTATTTTCATAGGTTTTTGACTGCATCGCGCCACAGATTCGATGCTTGGATGCGTGCCACCGATGCATACTCCGGTAGTGATCTGTTGTATTTGAATCGGAAAGGCACCATCCCCTCCACGGCTGTCATCAAGAAAGGGGAACGGCGTGAAAATCCATTCAGGGAAAAAAAGAAGTTCGATGCAACTAGCTTCACTGACAAGACCAAAGATCTCGAAGAAGACGAAGATGAGGAGGCACCAATAAATAAGAAGGATTTAGCTGATACAGAGGGCTAACATGGTCACTGGGCATACGGTCAAGGAGACACCATGACCAGTTGCAAAATAATATAAATACAAAATCTAGGATTGAAACTTCCGCATAGTCTGAATCTCGTCGAGTAATGCTTGTAGACGGTCGTCATCTATCTTGACCAAGCTACGAAGAGTGAGCCCCACAAACTATGGTTATTAAAGCGCACAAGGAATCACCTCGGAATGATACTCTTCGCCTCCTCAGAATCTGCAGGACATAGGTTCGCAATCTGCGCCGTCTCGAACTGCGTCAAGGCAGGCTCTCTTCGGAGGGTCCTTGCAAACCGGTTAACTTCAACATGTGTGAAAGGAATACGAGTAAATCAATGTTCACTCTCGAACGGCACTCGCGGAGTCCGTCGTGTTGAACTTGGTGAATGTCTTGACATACTCCAACGTTTTATTGTAAACACTGGGAGCAGAACGATGTGTAAACATTAACCATGGTACCAGACTGCAATCACGCACGCGGTGTCGGGGGCATCTTTGTCTCTGTTCTCCAGCAGATATTTAACCTCAGAAATCAGAAGACAACCAGCATTGTTGAATTCTGCAAAGTGATTCCAAATTTAAGACTGGTCTACAAAAGCAAAGACAAGAATATTCAAACCTGGTCCCAGCTTCAGCGCGGACGCATCTTCTTCCTCTGCTTGGGGTCGATGCCTCAGACGAGGCGTGGTCATTTCGAGAGTGAATTTCCAATTGGTGAGGATGAGTGTTTGTGTGGAGGGTGAAAAGTACACATGGCCAAAGCTGAACAAGCCTTCAGTGGCGTCATCCAACGTTAACCACAACCTTGAACACTGAAGTGATTATAAGGGCACTTTGTTCGAGGAATTGTTCTATTATTGCAGATATACTCGAGGATCCCAACAAGATACAAAAAGAGAACACGGTCGATAGCAAGGAAATGACAAACACCAACCACTTAGTACAACAAAACATCGCATACCACCGAAAATTCACTGACCAGGTGCTGCCGCAGAGGAAGGTTCCTTCGACACTGCACCCAAAGACTGATCCTCTGCATCTTGGACCTCCAGTGTAATCGCCTCAAGCTGTGTGACAAGGATCGTCGTCACCGCGTCACCACTCCTGGGACGTTCTTTCTCTTTTTCACCTTGCACTGCCTTGCCTCCAGCAGGCCTTCGGAGTAACTTAGGATTGAATAGCTCTGCGGACTAAAAAAAAAATTGCGATAAGAAACAGAGTCCAACATCCAAAATCCATACTCACTTTCGGCGGCGGACGTTCGAATCCACGATCAGACTCTTCCAGTCGGACATCTGAGTTGACTCCATTGGCATGATGCACAAGAGCGTTCGAGTTAGGGTACCCAGGGCTTGGCATACGTATGGCGCGGGCTGAAGCGTTTCCCCAGGCGCCGGAAGCAGTAGGAGTTCGCTTCTCTGGGCTCGCGGCGACAGAGGTCAGCGGTGGGAAGTCAGTAGCTGACTGCAACGGCGCAGGCTGCTTCTGCTGCGTTGGTGTGTGATGGTTTGTATGGTTTGAGTTGCCATTGAGGTTTCGTGATGTAGAGATAGGGGACATGGTTCGAGAGTTGGAGTGCGAGTGGTCATGGTGCCGAGGCTGAGTTGCGTGAAGCGTAGGTTGCGGTTTCAGACCCACAGCCCAATCAGGACGGGGAGGCAAAGGGTGTTGCGAAGAAGTCGTTGATGTATATGTTCGCCTCGACGACGAAGACGTGGTGGATGAGGACTTTCAAACAGGAACAATCAGTTTATACGGAAAGAGAGGTGAAGCAAGGTTTACTCACCGCAGTTGATGACACTTCATCGCAGTTTGAGGAGCTGCGACTATTCGCTGAGCTACCGATGCTATTGCTTGACTGTTTTCTGGAGGAACTCAGTCTTGGCCCAACGGCATCCGCGCTCACAGACGCGGGTGATGTTACATATCCTCCTTGTCCGATACCCGGGCCGTAGCTCCAGGCCGAACGATCTTGGTTCATGGGTGGTGCACCTCGACCTTTCCCGCCGTTGCCACCAAGATGTCTGTTTGGATGGCGAACGGTACTTGAAGAATTGGTGGCACCATTCCGCCCGATCGATGGAGCGCTGTTGTTGTGCCCTTGGTTGGCCATCACATTCCCATTCAAGGCCCTCGGCACATCATACATATTAGGATCAACTTGTGAAGGTGGCGCTTCCATGTGTTGTCCGGGTTGTGGCGGGTAGTAGGCAGGCATGGGATACCCGTAAGGTTGGGGGGGTGGCAGGTACGGCTGATATTGAGAATTATGGGAGGATGGAGGTGGATTGACATGGTTCATGCTGTGATGGTTTGGTTGAGGACCTATTTGTGAAGGATGCTGCATATGTGGTGGAGATGGTAAGGGGTGCTGTGGGGGTGGCCATCCATAAGGGTGCCCGTACCCACCATGTTGAGGTGGAAGATAAACCTCGGCACCGGCAGGTGTCGCGGGATCAGACGCGCTGTGCTGAGGTGGAGAATGATACGGATTGTAAGGCGGGTAGTAGGGATAGCCTCCAAAGTAAGGGTTAGGAGGTTGACCAGGAGGCGAGTACTGATACAGATATTGTGAAGGATGGTATCCAGGGTGCGCAGAATGTTGCGATGGATCATATACTTGGCCTGGTGGTGGCTCATACAGGGAAGCATAAGTGAACGAAGGCGAGGGTGCCCTTGAATTACGCGAACTCCCAGCGCCGCCATTGAATGGTGCAGCAGATGAACGCAAGGACCGTGACGACGAAGAGGCTGAAGCATTACGGGAAAGACGACGAGAGTCTTTCTTGTCACGATGATTCGGCCCAGAAGGACCGGCATACTCGCTCTCTGTTCCAGGTGAACTGACGGTGTCATCGAGGTCACCAGCAACGCTACTGCCGCCTCCACCACTGGTCGAAGCTGAGCCTGAAACGAGACTGAGCGAAGACGAGCTGGCACTCATATCTCTCTCTTTCTCTTTCTCCTTTTCCTCGAAGTCCATGAATATCCTGGAACGTGCTTCATTATAAGCAGCCTCGCGTTCTTCAATCGTCATCCGCTTCTTGTTGCTACCTCCCGTCGCATTACTCCGCCCACCCTGGCTACCGGACTCAGATGGCTCGACATCCGACAGATCCGCATCGTCCCCTGCGACAGAACCTGCTTGCGATTGAGCTTTGTTATAACGACGATCTGGGGGTGTTCGTCGCATGATTTTGAAGGCAGGTTGTGTTGTTGCTTCTGGCGGAACAAGTTCACATAGCCTCCGTGCAGGGCTGTGTAAGAGATAGTGAGCCTAAGAAGACGAAAAAGGGAACAAGAATGGCCGCTTACATTCGACTCTCTGGGGTGGGCACGACAAGGATACCTTTGCTAGTCGGATCGTTTTCAGGTAAAAGCTTGTAATATGCTGAGCAGCGATGAACCAGTAGTCGCTGATAGGATGTGGAGGGCGTCAAATCGATACGGGTCCTTGATTCGATGAAAAAAGTCAGTATGTGAAAACTGAATACATTGTCGTGCGACGGGCGCCAATAATGTCATGGGCGGTCCACAGCGGCGACAGGCAGCGAACTCACCTCCGATCGTTAATGAGCCCTTCCATAAGCTCTCCAAGTTTTAACACGTATATCCTGTCTTTGCTTCTAAGTGCCTCTAAAATCTGGGGGTCGACATCATTGCCTGGGGTCGAGGTAGTGGCGGCGCCTTCTGGCTCAGCGCTATTGAAAGGGATGTGGGAGTCTAATGAAGCGGATGATGGTAGTTGGAATTGTGAGGTGGTGGATACAGATGGCAAGGAGGACGAGTCTGATATCGCGGTAAAAGGGGGAGGCGATGCAGCGGGGCTGGTTGAATTCGAGCAGGGATTCGAAGGAGCCGCCATGATTGTAAGAGACTGGCTAGCGGAGAGGATACGCGGTGGTGGAAGTGAATCAGGCTGGGCCAGAAATATGGGTTGTTCTACTGGTGGTGACAGATTTCAGGCTGCTCAGCGATGGAGTGAGACAAGCGAAGCAGCTAATTACCGAGCGCCATTTTCAGCAAAACTTGCAACGATTACTAGGGAGATTGAACGAGGATGAAGGAAAGGACAGGATATGTGGACGGGGACGAGGTCAAGACATCAGCGGAGGAAGCAAAAACTATCAATTCAAATCCTCGATTGATAGAAAACCGTGGGTAAATTACACGACCTCCTCGGCAACACTGCATAACAATTCTATAACTACAAGTCCAGTGCCCCCTTCTCAATGCTCGGTGGATGTGCCACCTGATATATATTAAACCCAAGGCTGTGCGCGGTTTCAACAAGAGTAACTTGCGGTGACGATAGCAAGTAACGTACCAAAACACAAATATAAGCCCACCATAGAACGCCAACCCCAAAGCAGCTCTGTTCAAAGTCTTGCTCTTACTTGGGTCGTCGCGAGTAAGCTGCAATCAGGGATCAACACTGGATATAGGCCAACTGCTATATATGTCATACCTTCCAATAAAACAGCCCTGGAAGAATGAACGAAATTGTTGTTGATCCTGTTGAGCCAACGAAAGACAACACTGCAAATATCGACTCATGTTAGTTAAGAAAATCAATCATAGCGACGGAACTTGCCCATTTGCAGATCATCAACGATGTAAGCAATGGTGAATCCACTTGCGATGATGGCCGACGTCAGAATGGCGTGTTTGAACGTCGTCATATCCGTATGTTTGGGTTCATCATCGTCTACTTCGTCATCGCTTTCCTCGCTCTCCTCGCTCTCCTCGCTCTCCATGATTGTTTTGACAGGAGGGTGGGCGTGACCTGGATGGAAGACCTTGTCGAGACAATTGCGGCAAGGATGTACTTGGAGGGGGTATGAAAACAAGACGAGTATCACGATAGCAAATTGTCCAACAGCAATAAAGAGTGACGTGGAAGGGTACATCGCAATGATGTTTGCTCCGACCTAGCTCTCTCAGCGACCACCTTACTGCAGCGGATGATGGAGTAATTACCTTAGAACCAAAAGTTAGGTAGCCAAAGACAGCAATAATCTCATATGTCAAAGTAGCGGCGCCAATTGACCCTCCAATTATTATGTTCATTCGTTCCTGTGAGTTGTGTTTGACCTCATTATAAAGCGGGAAAAGCTAGTTAAGGGGAAGACCATTAGCTACCGAATGTTGTATCGAGAATGGTGGCCGACTTACATTCTGAGAGCATGTAAATGCAAAGACTTGTATTGGAAATGTAGACACAAAATTGGGTGTGAAGTGGATCAGCCGAACTTCACCCCGTGTGGGCATACCCTGCAATGGCCAGAAGTAGCACACGATGACAATAACCACCAAGTATGCTGGAGATTCAATGAGGCACATCGAAACAGGGATAGAAGAGTTACTTACCGACAGAGAACAGCGCAACGTAGCTTGTATGTCGAAGACTGTTCAGATGGCGCAGGAAAGCGAGTGGCACAAGTATTATCATAAAAAGGGTGATCCAATTTCCTCCATTCAGAGTCCAAGGAGGGGGATTCGTCGCTGGTGGCGTGAGGACATGATAGAAAGACTGTACGACATTCGGCATCAGTCCTTTAACGATGATAAGGTAGCTGTTAAAGTGTGCGTGAGTTCCCGCCATATTACCAGGACTAGTGTAGTCTCAGAAAGCGATCATATTCATACCTGATCGAGACGCCGAAACACTTGATTGCAATTGCAGCATCAAAGAAAACGGCAGCCTTTGGGAATGTCAGTTGTGCGACGGCGAAGAAGGATGAGCGTCTATGTGGAGTTTGAGTTGCACAAAGTGACAGAAGATAGAGTCCAAATCCTGCGACAGATCCTGACAGAATACAAGTGATGATTCCGGGGATTATTCCAGCCGAAGCCATGGCCTGTAACATAGACGATTCATAAGTTTCCCGTGATTGGAAGTAATTGACAACACACACCAGAGGAAAGGTAAGCATCCCTGTTATACACGTGCTTTGAGAAAACCTATCAATGAAACAGAATAGAGAATACGAACCGCTCCCTATGATAGTGTTCGATAAGTTGCTGATGCAACTGACGATGGTTGCATGCCCATCTGGCTTAATGGGTGGCTTCGTCGTGGTATTCCTCTCACCACCCAACAGTGCAGCGTGCTCCCCTGCATTTCTCGCACCTGGCTCGGAAGAGTTCTCGGGCACGATCCCATAGGTTTGCACCATCTCAAATGTATCGTCGTCTTCGTCCTCGGCAGTAACCTTGATGTATTCTGGAGGATTGGCTGGCTTGTTTGATAACAATGAAGGGAGGAGCCACGCCAGGTTCGCACGAGGTCGGGCACTTTATCAGAGCCCCGAGGCCGGCGGATGGATAAGACGGGGCGAGGCAAACGTGAGGGGATACAGCCCAAGTGAGTTGTGTTGCCCAGTGTGTCCAACAGTAAAAGGTAAGATTCAGACCTTGGGTTTCCCAGGATTCTCTCCAAGATTTCAGCACATTCCCATCACGTGTTTGTACCTCAAGACGCGTTAGGGTTTTTCGTGATACGTGTTGGCATCCGACATCCACCATGCTAGCAACTTTGTTCAGGTCGTCGCTCAATTGGAGTCCCACGAGCATCGCAACTAAAACGCAGGGCACCTTATATGCCCGTTTATACCACAGGCAGCATCGTCCAGATCCTCTGCACCTGCCAGCTGGACATCGTAGTTTGCTTCCTCTGGTTTTGTCATCGAGTAACCTCGTCCTTCAGGCATCTGGAAGCATCGTGGGAACGAGAATGGAGGATGGCACTGCTTCCAAACAAGAACCAGTGGTCCCCTTCTTCTTGTCCGTTCCGACTTCGGAGCAGCGTCCCACTGGCTTTCTGCGCCAAGAAGTACTGAAAGCGATTCAAGGCGACCACGGGAATCACAAAAGCGAGGGCAAAAACTCTCCTTGGCATCTGCAATATTCACCTGCAGGCGATATTCTTTCAATATCTTTTGCCGAGTGGGTGAACAAGGGAGGGAAATACGCACGGACAATGCACATGGAGAGACTAGTCCAGGAATGGAGACATAAGCAAATTTTCCCTGATATTCTCCGTGGTGAGATTGTGTTTATGCCCACTACATGTGGTACCAATATGGCTGACTCCCTGACCCTGAAGGTTGGAGCAACGAGGCTTATCCTGTCTATCATCACGCTCCAGTCGAGTCAGACACGAAGTACGGAGGCAACCCAGTAGCCTTTGCTATTGAGCGTGCTGCTCTTCCTCTCTTTGGATTTGCAAATTTTGGTTGCCTCCTAACAGGTTCATGAAACTTCATCTTCCACTCGCTGTCAACCTTACCTACACTTTTGTTCAGCCTATTTCCGCTCTCCAGAGACCGGGAAGACAATGCTCTGGATACCGCGAAGGTCAATAACCAAGCGCACGTGAGTCCCTGCCAGTGAGCAGCCTTTTTGAATCTAAGCAGGCTTCGTTCCTATAGATGGCCAGGCAAATTAGATGTTACTGTTGGAGGCGGAATTAGTCTTGGCGATACCGCTTTATCCACCATCGTCCGAGAATGTGCGGAAGAGGCGCTGCTGGACACAACCTATGTTCACGACAACGTTCGTCCAGTGGGCGTCCTCCCTTTCCCAAACCGCTCGCCCACAGGCTGGATTTTACCTGGGCTCTACTATTTATATGACCTTCTCCTTCCTGCGGATGGGTCTATCGTGCCCCGGACCAATGTCGCAGACGGCGAGGTGGAGAGTTTTGAGTTGATGGGTGCAGAAACCGTGCTCCAAAACTTGTTGGAAGGCAGGTTCAAAGCGAGCTCAGCTTTGGCTATTGTCGACTTTTTGATCAGGCACGGGCTTATAACAGAGGCGTCAGACAGTAGATACGTGGATGTTTGTCGTCTTCTAAAGGGCGATTTCACATTGCCAGTTCCGTGGCAATAATCATGAGATTCAAAGACAATCATAATAAATGCAAGAAAGCTCGAGGTTAACTAGTACTGCCCATATACAACCCTCATTGCGTCAATTATTCTTGGGTTTCGCCATAAAAAAGTTGGCGAGACTATTTTGCTTCTGTGCCCCTTTCGTTGTTGTAGCCGACTTGTTCGATTTCGCATTCTTGGTCGACGAAGACCCTTTTGCAGGAGGCTTCAGTTTCGGGGCGGGTGCGGAACTATCTTCTTCCTGCTTCGCTTTCTGATTTGATACCTTGGCGTTAGTCTTGCCTTTGGCTGGTGCTGCTGATTCGGGCTCTTCCTCAGAGACAGATTCGTACGACGAGTAGTCTTCGAGAACTGTGAAGGAGTTGAGGGCAGTCCAGAGACATATTTCATAGGGATAGCCCGTACCTGTATAGCCCTTTGCGTCAATCGACTGTTTACTTTTGATGACTCGTTTCTTTTTCAGACCATTCCTCCCAACTGGAATGACTTTTTTCTCCCGACGTTTCTTCGGTTTTGGTTTTGGCACTGAGTCATCAACCATGTCCACGTCTCGAGTCGCAACATCCTCTTCTTCCGACTCCTCTTCCTCCTTTCTGAGAAAGATGGCAGCCTCCCTGGTTATGTGTATAACTTGATCTAAATGCGGATCAAACACCTGTTTTCGATATGTACGAGACAGATGCTCACCATCGTCAATATCCATCAAGGCTTTCACATTGAGCTCAGTGTCAGAGTCGGCAGCCTTTTTGGCTCGACTCATTCGTGGTTTTCGTACAGGTTGAGGATCATCTTCATCGTCGTCAGAAAGCACTGTACGCTTCTGAACCCGTACATTTGCCTTTTCGGAGTGAGAGGAATGCGAACTTGGTGGTTTCGACGGTGCAGCAGAAGGCGTATCGTCATCTTCAGAATCTGACATCGATACAGCGGACTTGCGTTTGGTGCCTCTCTAAAACTAGGATTAACACGTCTCGTCGCTGCACAAGAAAAGGTCACGCACCTTCTGTGGGTCCAAGTTTACTTTCACCTTTTTATTCTTGACTTCTGACCTTGAATTCGACGCGCTTGATTCGGCCTTTAGTTCCACTGCGGCTCCTGACTTTTTTGTATCCTTGGGCTTCGCTTTGGAGAAATCTAGTTTACCCGTGGCCTTCGGCTTGTCTGTAAGCTTCGCGACAGGTTTGAGTTCCTCTTTCACGAGTTTGGGTTGCTCTTTCACTGGCTCTTTGACCGCAGGCCTCCTTTGGGCCGCAGTTTTAGTAGCCACATTCAGGGGTGCTCGTACTCTTGATGGGCCGGCAACAGGTGGATGCGGGGCTTTCGCCGGCTGTACCTGTGAAGGATGAAGCTCGTAAGATGAATGTCTGAAACGAGTAATTACCTTGATGTTTGCGCCCACAACCTTGCCAACTGTCCTAACAACTTCCGCACCATCTTTGCCACGATCAATCGCGCGTATATTGCTTGTTGGGGTACAAATAAGTCCTGCGTCCTGTGTTTGTCAGGATAGGGTTCTGTAAGAGGTCGCGACAGGCGGATATAATGAAGTCTGTACGCACGAGAATCGGAGATGGTGCGAGGCTGTAAATGTGAATCGAGTCCAAGCGTGCAAATTGTGACCTGGCGTCTATGCACAATCATTGGCATGAAGCCCTGGTGTAATAGATAGATAAGCATACCTTCGAGGTCCTTTTCATTGACCAACACAATTCTTGTCTGTGGCACCTCCTCTCCATCGTCCTCATATTCTGCATCTTCATTTGTGGCTACACCTTCATCCATATCCACGTCTTCCGGCTCATTTTCTATCTTAGGCGGAAGAGGTTCTCCGCACAGCAGGTAAGTTGCAGCGCATGTCTGCGATTGGTATGGGGCAACGTCGTGGTATATTGCAAGCTCACTGATACGCGTTAAGGCAGCGATCACTTTGAAAGGAAGATAGCTCACTTCTTTGCCGTATTGACGTGAACTCGTAGGTCTCGGCTGAGTGAACGATATGTGACCTTTATAATTGAAGTTAATTTGGCTTCGTGAAATCAGGCCTTTGTAACCCTTACGATATTTCTTTCGATAAAGATCTGTTTCGTCAAGAAATCGACGACTGTTTGTGTAGACATCGCGGGTTGAGGGATGAGAGCAGTCTACAGGGTCCCAAGTGACACCAGGAGCGATTCACGACGTGTGACCAGTCACGAGAATCTTCCGTAACGCGTCGACGACAAACGACGCGTGGCGTCAGGAGACCATGGCAGACAGGCAAGAAACTCGAAAACAATTGCAAGGCTAAAACAAGGACACGACGGAACATAACATAAATAATCATAGCTTGTTAAACGTTCGGATTGAAACCATCATCGTCTCCCGCCTCAGAAGAGCCCAAACCTGCCTCCACTCCTCCGATCGCGATCGACCTCTCGAGCCTTCGAGCGTTGTTGTCGAACATTCATCATCAGCTCCCTCCCAGCAGGGGAGAGTTCCGAAGACGAAGCAGGTGAAGGCGTCATTCCAGCAGGCGGTCGGAACATGCCTGGGCTCACAGCCGCACGGAATAATGACCTTGAATCGGACTTGGAACGTAAGGGAGTTGAAGGCAGCGTTGGATTAGCCGACAACTCTGATCCATTCTCCTTATTCAGTTCAGTCAAAATAGACCGTGTTCCGCTTGTTCTCCTTCTGTGACCCTTCTCCACCAGACGTGTCGGATGCCCGATATCTATGTGGTGTGAAAGTGTAGAAGACGATCCATGAGAGGAGGTACGGCGATGCGATTTACGCTGTGGGACTGGTGTGTAAAGATCCTTGGAGTGAGAATACGAAGTGGCCGAGTTGGATCTCTCCGTCAAAGCCACTAGATGTCGTTTCTTGGAGCTACCAGGGGAGAGTCGTCGGGACTGAGATCGGGGACCTCGGGGTATGCGACTGGGTGCATCTCGATCATGCTTACTGGTGGGTGTCGGAGCGGTTACAATAACTCTCGTGGGAGCCGTTAAGATGACCCTCTGAATATTTGGGGCTGCTGACAGGTCTTCAGGAAGGGTATCATCAGGGTGTCCTGCACCTGCTACACGAGTAATGCCAAGGCTGTGGCCTGCGACGACCTCAGAAGGACCCCAGTGATTCTGGAATGCGAATAGTGGTAATTGGGAAGTTGGTGTTGTGTGGGTTGTGTCACGTACATCGGACTTGAAAAAGGTAGAGGTATCGTTGAAGTTAGGCATAGGTATCGCTGGGCGTGCGGATGAAGTGCAAGAGGATTCAAAAGAATCATCGGAAAAATGCGATCGTCCTTCCTGAGTACGGGGTGAACCCTCGTCAGAGGAGACACTGAATGCACTTGGCAATTCTGGTAGTGATCGGTCCTGGTCATTGGAGACCTTCGGTCGTCGTCGCTCTGTCAAGAAATCAAAAACCTGGGACGCCCTTTGAGGGGTAGTGGGATCAGTGCCGATATAAGGGTTGTGGTCTTTCTGGGGAGGTTCAATGGAGGAAATGGATCCAGTTATGCTAAGCTCCACTTCCATTGACGAAATCGCTGGGTTTTCATATGTATGCGCTGAAAGATCGTGATCTGTAGAGAATGAAATGTCGTTTTGGACATTTTTGCGTTGCGAGCTGTCGTGGGGAAAATGAGTGTTTGGGGTGTTTGGGGTTTGGAGGCTTAGAGATGACATTGATGAAATGCTGTCTGTTTCACTAAAAGGTATGACTTTAGCAACCTTTCCAAAAACAGAACATTTGACAAACCCTAAAAATCGTTCAGCCCAGGAGATATCTCCCTCCCATGAGCCAGGTTGCCCACCCTTAGAATTCAAACTGGACGGATTTCCCAGAAGTTGGCGGAGAGTAGAGCCATTCCGACGAACCTGAGCCCGCCCTTCCTTTTTTGGAGAAGGAGGGCTATTGGAAAATGCGTCGGGAGAAATCCGGCCATGCTCATCATACATGTCCAGAAGGCTGGCGACAGACGGATCTGACCGAAGGCCGAGAAGCTGAGAGTTATCCTTCGGGTGTGTCGGATTGGCAGCGGGTCGACAAGGCATCATTGTTTCGTTATCAAGGTCCCGATTCGCGTTGGGAAATTCGGTGAGGGCATGTTGCTTGCGCCCGTGAACGGTGACAGTATACGTGCCCCGCTGGCTAATTGTGCTGCTCGCAAGGCTCATAGTAGACGCCCCCGGGTTATGAATTACTTCGTTGATGGGATGAGCTACAAATCCAACAAGAGATGGAAGGTGAGGACAAGGCTTTCTTTCCAAGGGCTGAACGACTCACGCAGTGGAGGCAAAGACGAATAGTCGACTTCCGAGACGACCGCATACCGGGCAGATGAAGAACGTAGTAGACGCCCGATTGCAGCTTCGTGCTCTTCCTCCTCAATTGCTCGCAGTCTCGAGTCCACGTTATGAATAATCTGTGGCCGTTTCTTGTTCTTCTTACTCCTTATCGAAAAGATGCGTTGAAGGAACCCCATTGGAAGTCTTTCGGTGTCGTGAAGTCTTTTGCTTTGTGCGCCGCTCACCCGTCCGTAGCCCACCAGTCGTCGCAGAGGGAAATTGGTTCTGTTGAAAAGTCAACTTGAACCAAACAACGTCCAAACTTTCGTGCGCGAACCTGCACGTGATTTCAGCCGACCTCACCGTGACTAAAAGTTAAACGACCATCGACCAAGTTCAACCTTCGCCCCTGAGGCCTGAAATTCAGTCCTTCCAAGTTACAGTAACTTAGGACTCCAGGAGGGCTCAGCCTTTGCCGGCGTCCGGCCTTTCCAGCCTGTGAGTTATATGGGCTCTGCTCCGCTCGATCTGATTCTATGAAGTAACTTTTCTGGAGCATAGTAGATTCTGCTTAACATGCTTATGCCGGCGATAACCTTTGCATCCCACATCGTTCCCAACACCGGTAGCGCCGCCCGTGACTATTGCATGCTAGAAAGGAACTTGTTGTCCCACCTGAAACTCGCCCTCGTTCTTTCCCTGCTGTCTTCTTCGCTTTTACTTCGTGCACGCCTGGTTCCGGATACGGGAGATAACTCCTCAAACGCAGAACCAAAAAACGGCCTGCCACTTGCTAGTGTGGAGATAGCTGCCGCTTTTGCTGCGATAATCGCAGCGGTGTGGGAGTACCAAAGCAGTTACAGGGATCTACGTAGTATGAGAGCATTCCTGGTTGCGCCAAGGTGAGTACTTTCGTCTTAGTGCTCTGTCCGTCGGTCCTCGACTTGTTAATATAATTACAGGACCCACTTTGCCATAATGTCTGTAGTTGTGACGGCTGTTTTTGCGACATGCGTAGTGCTCCTTGCGGACGGAAATTGACTCGCCCATCCCCCCCCCCCCACGTTCATGTGAGGTCCATCGCAAATCCTTCGAACAGTTGGCTCACCTTCATGCAGTGCAGCATATGCCTTCAAACGACGTCGCACATCCATGACCCCACTGTATGCTGTGGTATGTCCCTTGTATCTTTACAGTAATGACAAGTTTCTGCTGTCTATACAACGTTTCGACGGGTTCCGAGGCTCCACGACCAGATGGAATACTTCGGCCGAACGGCGCTTGACGTTCAAGTTGGTCCGACCATCTCGCGCTCAAGGCTCAAGACACATAATGTTGAATATTGTTTGAATATTGGCATGCTCAACATTCAGCTTTCGACGTCCAATCCTCCCTAAAGCACTTGAGAATGAAGACTCACGACTGTGAAGCATCCCCATCCGTTAACCCCATCTTGTTTCTGACCGGGACGATCGTGAATCGGATATGACGGACCGAACGATCGTCCCGCCAATGGCGCCTCAGACATTTTTTGCAGCATGGGCCGAAACCTTGCTGTACGATTACATGTAAATATGCCCTCGCGGTGTTGAAAGCGTTCATATGAAGCCTCAAGGCATCGTAACCGGTCAAGCTTCACCTTCAAACCTGGAGCAGAGGAGGGTACAAAGAACATGTCACTTTGAATTTGAAAGAATCTTTCGATCTGATGGTTCGATCCCTTTTATTTAGGCTACGGTACATAATATTAATAAACATCTCTCTGTTTCTCTGTTTCTCTCTCTCTTTGGTTCTTTTCGCTGTCCCTCCCTTTCCTTCGCCTCCTCCTCCCCTTACGACCATGAAAATCAGTCATAAGATAGAGCAGTCTGCAAAGGAAGAAAAAATATGGTGGTCGTTTGAATACTTTCCACCCAGAACAGCCCAGGTAGACAAGAGCTTTCATCATATATACCATCGGTTCTCATCACCTCCACCAGGGTCTCCAAAATCTATTAGATCGTATAGAACGTATGCGGGCGCTTGGGCCTGAATTTATAGATATTACATGGTGAGCACTCTTCGACGAGTCGTAGATGCACCACTGAGCACGAATCAAGGAATGCTGGTGGACGAACCTCTGACTTGACCTCAGAGATGGTCAAAACATGCCAGGGCCTCATCGGGATCGAGACTTGCATGCATCTGACATGTACGAATATGCCAAAGGAGAAAGTTGATATTGCCTTGCGGGTGCGCAATTTTTCATTGAACGGTCGTTTAGGCCTTTCAGGTTCTTTATTAACCTCCAACTCCAGGATGCCAAGAAACACGGGTGCCGTAACGTTCTCGCTCTGCGAGGGGATCCACCAACTGGCAAAGATGAATGGGAAGCGGTAGAGGGTGGCTTCATGCATGGAATCGACCTCGTCCGACACATACGCCGAGAATATGGCGACTACTTCGACATTGCCGTTGCAGGTTTCCCACAGCATCAGCTCCTTCCGCCAGAGGAACGTGACCTTGAAATGAAGTACCTCAAAGAGAAGATCGATGCGGGAGTCAATTTGATCTTCACTCAGATGTTCTATGACGTTCAAGTCTTTATCGACTGGGTACGCTCAGTTCGCGCCGCTGGCATTACCGTTCCTATCGTTCCTGGTATTGCACCCATTCAAACTTGGAACGGATTCCAGCGCGCTACCAGCCTAGCCAAAATAGCCATCCCACAACACTTTTTGGACGCCCTTGAGCCTTACAAGAACGATGACGAACGGGTCAGAGCAATCGGGACGAAGCTGGTGGCAGATATGTGTAGGAGGATACTAAGTGAGAACCTCGGGATCCGTGGTCTCCATTTCTACACTATGAACCTGGAGAGGGGCACCAAAATGCTCCTTGAGGAACTGAACTTGGTCCCTCGAGTAGAAACTATCAAGCCCCTTCCCTGGCGGCAGGTGAGCATGATTCATATATCATTCTTTATTATATTGACGCCCTCTATTTCAAGTGCCTCACGCCGAACAGGCGGCAGGAGACTATTCGCCCTATATTCTGGGCGAACCGGACCAAATCGTACATCTCGCGTACGGAGAATTGGGATGAATACCCCAATGGTCGTTTTGGAGACTCGCGGAGTCCTGCGTACGGTGAACTCGATGGGTACGGCGTTTGGATAAAACAAACAGTGCGCTCTGGCTGCTTTATTCCCAGCAATCGTTGACTCACACGACCCGAACATCGGTCTTCAGAAAGTGGATGCCTTGAAATTGTGGGGTCACCCAACTACCTTTCAAGACGTTGCCACACTCTTCGCTCGCTTCTGTACACAGGACCTCTCCGCCCTCCCGTGGTCCGACCAAGCACCCTCTACAGAAACGTCTATCATCTCGAAGCAACTAGCTCGCATGAATGAATTGGGATTCTTGACCATCAACTCCCAACCGGCTGTAAACGGGGTCAGAAGTGACGACAAAGTATTTGGATGGGGACCTAGTAATGGCTACGTGTATCAGAAGGTATGCTGGGTTATGCTCTGACTGTGTCCATAACAAACGCTGATGGGGTTTAATCTAAGGCATACCTGGAGTTCTTCGTGAACCCGACCCTCCTTTCCCTTCTTCTCAAGCACATCGAGAGGGACAGCAACATCACATACTACGTAATTAATAACCGTGGTGACCTACGCACCAACACCCACTCTGACGGGCCAAACGCTGTGACCTGGGGTGTATTCCCTGGTAAGGAAATCATCCAGCCTACAATCGTCGAGGCAGTCAGTTTCATGGCATGGAAGGCAAGTTTCGCATGTCAGTTCTGTATGCCCAGTTATTAATACCAATTTGACTATAGGACGAGGCCTTTGAGCTTGGACAGCAATGGGCCCGATTGTATGAACACGATTCGCCGTCCCAGAAGCTGATTTCCGAACTCATGGATACATGCTTCCTCGTCAACGTTGTTCATAATGACTTCCACGACCCCGAGGCCATCTTTGAGCCATTCTTCAAAGCCGGAGCTGAATACCTCGCAATGAACCCTGCCTCGCCACCAACTGTCAACGGGTACTAGACCTGCCCACATACTCACTCATTCGCGTCTCCGTTTTCACTGTATTTTTTTCGATCTCTCCTCATCTCATCTCCATTGTTTTATACCGCATCCCCGGGTTCAACCCCCGTTGTTTTTTACATTGCCCTAGGATTCTCCGCCTCACTCACACATCATCATACGCATATCTTCATCATGCTATCACAACCTCATAGTTACATTACACTCCTCACTGCATCAACTGCATCATACCTACCGGTATTTTTTGATCGTTCTAAACTCGAATCATCGAGTCATCTTGGAATGATAATGTTCTCGACGACCACAATCTGCATGAAGGCCTGAGCAATCGTGACACCGCCCGAAAGGGCTGTAAATTGACGACCAAAACGTTGTCCAAACACATCCTACTCAGTCCCACTCAATCATAACATTATCTCCTGTATTTGCCACACCTCGCACCCTTTTCTCGTCCAACCTGGCATCCTCAGTCGCTCCCACTCCCACCGAGGTCCTCACTACCTCCCATTCCCCCATTAAAAATGATGTCGTAGACGAGCATCTCATACCGACCGGCTCGGCGGTTTTCTTTGACAATTGGACATTTTCTGCGGCTCTGCCCTCCCCATCTGAAGTTCGGGAAGCCCCAGACGTACTCAAGGAGCCTGTGAGCTCGAGTGGGCAACGAGTCGTATGCTTCCCTGCACTCAACCTGGTCGTCAAGTATGGTTCCACTCTTAGGACCCCAGTCTCTGAAGGGCAGACGCTCTGGCTACTCTCGTTCATGACGACGTCGACCATGCGAGTGCCAAAAGTCTATGGCTGGTGCGAGGATGCTGGTCAGCGATTCATCTACATGGAACGTCTCGAAGGCGTCACGGTGGACGAACGTTGGCCTTCACTCTCCCCTGCGCAGAAACTGGCCGTCGTAGAACAGCTGAATCTGATGATCTCGTCGATGAGACGCTTAGTGCAGGCGACTGGGAACACATACATTGGTCGGTCCCAATCTCATATAACCCTACACTGCGGCCTGCACTTTTGCACTCTTCCTGACTGATTAAATTGTTTGCTTATGTAGGCGCTCTATGTCGCGGGCACTTATACGAACAAGTATGGCATGGCGTCGTGGGTCCGTTTCATTCAGTGAAGACCTTCACGAACGAATTATTTGCCCTCGGAATAAATTTACCTGGCTACCCAGATGGCCCGTTCTTCAGGCCTTTGCGTAGAGCTTTCTCAGACGATGCCCCGATTGTATTTACGCATGCAGACTTGCATCCTGGGAACATTATCATGTCTCCTACGAGTATCGAAGTAATCGGCATCGTCGACTGGCATGGAAGTGGATGGTATCCTGACTTCTGGGAGTACATAAAGGCTTTTTGGACGGTCGACTGGACGAGCAAAGATGATTGGAAGGATTATATTGGACATTTCATCCAGCCCGCTTATGAGGATGAATTGGAGGCTTTCCAGGAATACGAACGGACTGGATGTATTCTATAATATTCTCAATTAAAATTCTTCATGGTGTGCCAACATGTGTTATATGAAGTCTGTTGAATGGCCTACTAGTCTCTCGGGACACCTTCATTTGATAAGTGGGAGTAGTATATCCGCCCACCGCATTCCATTTCCTTACAGGAGAAGGGCTCACACCCAAGGATTCGAATTCTCACCGAGGTGGAAGATGAAATGCATGTTTGTCATGAGGTTTTGTTTCTGGGGGACTACTTATAACTTGATGTACTTACGGCACCGCTACATGAACTGGGATCTGGTGCATTAGAGAGTGATTCAAGAGGCAGTAAAAAGTGGATCCAGACAGTGGAGTCGACACCGGCCACATGGTGCGGGTACAGTGAAAGGCCCTCTCAATTGACATGGACGTTACGTGCAGCCGTTACGGCCTCCAATACGACCAGTGCGGTTTCCGGCAAGAGTCCCTGCGTGACCAGGTCGACGATAAAATCGGTGGTCCACTCCTGGCAACGCCTCACATCAGGAATATCTCTGGCCCAACCCGCCGTAATTTGGGTGGGCGTGCCCTTGGGCCACAAATGCGCTGAGGCAACGCCAGGAGCTGGAAGACGGCTCGCACGATTTTCGAACTTGTCGGCCGCGTTCAGCGTGTCGGTTTCGTGCTGGGTGATATTGTTCGGATCGGCGATTTCGCCGTCGACGATATTGCTGGCATCGGTCTCGCCGAGTAAATGAGTACTGTATCTGCCTCGGGATTTGCTCATGTCCCAGTAATGTTTAATCTGATGCTTGAAGCCCATCATAGGTGCTCCAACAACATGAATAACTTTGCCTTTGGACTTTAAACAACCATCAGTCGTGACGAGAGCACAAAACGTTGGCATGGCACAGCATACCTGGCTGAATGTGGAGGGGAAGTAAAGCCCCCAATGGTCACGACTGTTCTTGACAGCGGAGGTGATGAGGTACACTCTGCGGGTGGTACTAGTAGGCATTGAATAGGTTTCCTTTTCCTCGTTCAGTGAGTTTGATGGGCAGCCGGTTGCGTCCCAATCATGGGCACGTGGTAGCTGTTTGGGGTGAATGGATGCCTGTGGGTGCGAGGATATGCTCAACGGCTGAACGCTGAGCATCAGCGAGCTGCAAAAATCAAATAGGCAAAGGTACAAGTAGGGTACAACATGGGTAGTCTACATCAAGTCCGAGAAGAAGAAATCCGTATTGGTAGGTGGTGGTCCTGCTACAAGGCCACTGGGTATCTCCACCATCTCTCCAGAGAGATCTAATTGTTAGCAAGGTGGATCTTTAGCAAGTAGCCGACAGAGGGGGAATGAAGAAACATACCCAACAGTTTAATCTTGAGGCCTATTTCCGTCAGGGCCTGAACAAATCCAGCTGTCTCCTTGGATGCAACATGCCCACCATCTCTACGAAGCATATTCAACCCATCAGTCCAGTCCGCCCACCTCGACTGATCAGGTGCAATCTGGTCCGCCAAAGAGCCCTCATGTGTACTGAGAAGCGAGAAAGAAAGGGGGGAAGGGATAAGAGGGGATGTTGGGGGCAGATCATTCTGGTCTCTGAGAACGTTGGGTGGCGGGGCACAAGTGCCTGTTGCTATTTCACTGATCATGGAGACGTCAATTCGTTCAGGAAGGTCCTCCAAGCCATTGCGGACAGGAAATTTCACTGCAGAATCGACGTAGTGAAGATACTTCATACTATTGTCCTGAAAGATGGTGAGGATATCGCTGTGCAACGAGAAAATGCTAAGCCTACTAATCTCATAAATCGCCATGGTCGACTTGGACGACGAACAGTCTCTCGTGGGGAGGACTGCGGTAGCGCATTGACGAACCAGGCTCCTTGGAGCAGACACTGTAATCTCTGCTGCCGGACGAATTCATATGATTCTTTGTAAAGTTTGGCCCGAAGATTCCTAAAATCACTGATGTCAATAAATGGGATGGAGGAAGGAGATTATACTTACCTCACAGGTATCTTGCTCAGGAGGTCGTCTTCTAATTCTAGTTCCTTCATTTGTCGATCCCTCACTGACCGGTATTCGGTTTCGATGAAGTCATGTTCAACTTCGTGCCATGGACGAACATTCTCACTCCTCAGCGCCACTTTGACCCTAAAAAAGTGCATGCGTAAGCGAAAGCGATCAATACGAAGCAGAAATGTGCACATACTGACTGCGTACTAAGGCCACTACACGAGTAAAGTCACCAGTGGCCGCACCGCTTTCAGTCCACATGCGCAGGAAGAAGTGCGTTGCAAGGGAATGCACTTTGTAGAAATCAAGGAAGAAAGGCTGGAAGGTTGTAGAGGTCGAATCTATATTAAATTCAATATTCACAGGGTGCCAACATGACAAGAGAAGATGCCTGGACATACAACCCGGAGCGAAAATTGCCCAATGTTCAGACAGGAGCTCTACAACTTCGTTTGAAGCTTTAGCAATAGGACATCTCCGCTCCGCCGACCGACTTAGTTGCTCTAGAACGAGCTATGACAAACTGATGAGCAAAGACTAAGATAGTAAAAATTTCAACCAATACCTTTGAAAAGTCGGGGTCATTCTCAACAAATTTCTTCTGCATACCACATGAACAGTTAGTCAGTTCCGAGGGCGAAATTGGTGTCACATACTAAACAGTCCAAACCCAGCACACCAACTTCGCTGAATTCCTGAACCATATCCTCGGAATCAAAACCAAGTTTCCGCCACTTCAAGGGCACACCCTCTGCATCCAGCTCCTCCTGGAGCGTAGTACTTGACCAAATGTATTGCAGGGCAGCAGCATGGGACGGTTCGGAGTCCGGTTCAACAAGCGTGGTTTTCTTCCGATAGGTAACGCGAACGATATTCGCTTGGAAATCCAAAATGCATGATGTCAAATCTTCCATGATATGCAAAGACATAAGGCGCTGAAGAGCGAATGAAAGCTCGTCGGCTATACTCTAGAGAGTAGGAACATTTACTCACGACAACCGCTTTCCGCACATTCAATCGTTCCAGTTCGGCAATAAACTCCTCCCACCATGTATCACTTGCATGCGATAAGAGTGAGTTGATGAGCATCATGCTGTGCATTCAATGACGGATGAGTAAAGATGTCAGTCATCCAACCAATGAACCATACCTGTATTGAGCCATTGCTGTGTCGGCGCTCCCTAACCGACTGACCACTGTCTCCAACAGTCCTTTCTCCTTCCTCATCTGCTCGAATACAACTTGGAACCCATAACGATAAACTGAACCTGGTGGAGCCATTGGCGGACCCTTGCTCGAGCTGGGTAACATAGATCCAGGAGCACTCAATGGATCTGCTTCTACGAGTTTCTTCAGGATTGCCGTTGCGGGACGGCAGACATTAATCAGAGATATCGGTGACGAAAGTATCTGCACGACTTTGAAGATGAAGTCGTCATCGAGGCTCGCCCAACCATAATCAAGCTCCATCAGGTTTTGCATTGCCGTTAACGCATACTAAGGGCGACATAAGGCGGGTAAAGAGGAAAACCATCACAAGAACGCACCGCAAGCGTATTACCATTCGACGAGTATATCACTGCGACTAGTTCCGCTAAACCATTGTGATTAATGAATTCCTGCGCAAATTGCTCCTCCTAGGAAACATGAACCAGCTGCAATCAGAACGAAAGAGAATTGGAACACACGCGAATGAACTTCTGCAGTGAGAATAGTGTCAACTTGATGTTCCGTTCGTTTCTCTGGCTGAGCTTCTCTGCGGTGTCCCTCGCTTCGCCAGCCGGCGAGTTGACCAGCCTGAATACATAAGCAAAATATCAGACCACAAGGTGAGAGAAGCATGCTGGAGAGGACTCACTTGAGATTGACCTTTGCTTTAATCTTCTTCCTCAAATTATCATTCGTCACTAATTCATCGGTCTCGTCTCTCAAAGCAAAGTTCGCTGGCGGCTCCTTGATTTTCAGGTTGATACAGAGTTGCTTCACCACGTCATCAACCGTTAAGGTGGGATCGATTCGCGCCCGCACAGTTACACCGTCACCAGTAGAGACGTTGTTTGTTGGAACCAAGGCCCCCGGTTTAACTTGAGAACCATTGGTCGTTGAAGATGGGCCATTTGTTGACATGAACGAGAGGACTATGATAATACAAGGTCCAATGAGAATGAGACCAGAGCACCGAGATTAGATTGCGCGGTAAAATAGAAATATGGTATTACAGAACTGCTAGCACGACTTGGGAAACTCACTTTATGGGGAGGGAAGAATCACAACACGGACGGAACGTCTGCAAAAAGAGATGCGTCAGTCCTTGTTCATGCGCAGCCAACTCTCGACACAACGATGGAAATCAGTAAAGCGTGAAGTTTCGTCCTATACACAGACTGACAAACAGTCGGATGTTCTGACTGACGTGCAAATGTCTCGAATTCATCTTATAAAATGGGAAAAGAATAGAATATCGCTCACTGAGTAGGGGGGTGAGCTCTCCAACCTTGCTGACAACCGCCAATTTGAATACGGATTCAAGCTCTCTGGGAAGTGGAAGTTAGCTTTTCGGCCAAAATGCGCAATAAGATGAATGGAGAATCAGAAAGCGAAGTTTACATCTAAGAGAGCTCAGACTGACGTGCAAATGTATCGAAGAATCGTCACAAAAGCAATCACGGATAACGATGGACTCACAGAACTCTATCTTGGTCTAGAGTGAATGAGAGCCGGACCCACTTGAAGAAGAGAAAGCAGCGGGTCTGGGCAATGTGCTCAAAGTCGTAGGTTGAGTCGTCAATCGAGTTTTGCAAAAAAGAGTCGAAGGGGGATTACATAAAAACAGGCACAACATGATCCCATCACTGTTTCTTGACCACGACTGTCTATGAGAAAGGCAAGCTTGTCGATGGGCAGTTTGCCATTAATGTTTTACTAGGCAGACAGGTTACCAGTCTAGTACTTATGTACATCCATCTGGTCTCAAGCTCATCATGGATGAACAAATAGTTAAACAGATACAACAGGGAGGTTTTTAATTCACGAGTTTACAAGTTTCGTATTAAATAGCGAGCTCATAAACAAAAGCAACACCAATCTTCGCAAACTCTATGGAGTGCGCCCAAGAGAATCCATTAACACTGGTAGTATCAGTGGACGAGTGAACGTTGGGGTTGTCGTTTCCAGTGATAGCCTCGTATGGGAAGGAGCTAGGGAAGCCAGCTTTGTACCAGCTGGCGTGATCAGAGCAGGCATATCCACACTGGCAGAGAAATCAGAAAGGGATGCATATTTAGGAAGCTGAGGGCCTACAGGAATATCCATAGCCCAAGGGATTCTTGAGTACGTGGTGATGAGCGCCTTGAGGAAGGTGTTCAAACCTGCGTCGATGTAATCGGCCTGCAACGCCATGACCTCCGTGGTTCCCGGTTTGAAGCTAGATATGAAAATGAGAACGCGCCACAGAAAGAGCTTGAGAGTATCACATACTATCCAGACATATCAAGCTCCATGAATGCTTTAACTTTGGTTCCAGCATTCTTATAGGCAGTGGCAATAGCCTGGGAACCGAGGAGCCCGGCTTCTTCACCAGCATACCAATGGAATTCGACGGGCGTGGAGGGTGTGAAGCCCGCCGCAACGAGTACCCTTAAAGCTTCAATGAGGTTGACGCTTCCTGTACCATCATCATCTGCACCTGGTGCGCGGCCGCTGGTCGGACTGCTGAGGTTGATGGAGTCCATATGAGCACCAAGAATGGTGACAGGTGTTGAGGCCACTTTGCCCGGGATCTTGACAATGATCGAAGACTGGACGAAGCTATGCGAATACAGCGCAGATGTGATATCGCTTCGGCTGCTCGTGATCTAGAGAAAGATCACATACTGCGATGGTCTTAAACAACAAAGCAACTCACACTCTTGACAGTGTTTAAAATCCAAGTGCTGGCGCTCGCTCCAGTCGTGGACTTATAGTATCGGTTGTTGAATGCCGTGAGGGAGTTAAGGTTAGACTGCATGTTTGCAGTCGAGACCGCGGCGAGGATGGGAGCGAGGGCTGATTGATGGGATGGCGATGGGACTGCCGAAGGGGTGATCATGAGCAAAACGAACTGAAAGACGATGCAAGCAAGCAAAGCTAACATGTCGCGGCTACGCTGAAGTCATTCTCCACGGGAGCCAACTTCTCGAGTTCGTATACCTCCGTGACATCAAACTGGGGACAAAATAACAATGTCAGCCATGGTAGTGAAAAATGCAAAATGCAACATACAAATTTGATTCCAGCACGCATCAACTCGAGCTTTTCATCCTCAGTCTTCCAGACCGGGTCCACTCCTTCAGCAAGACTGAGAAGGCGCAAGCCCTTGGCAGACTTCGTCGCAATCTCGTTATGAGAGATAGGTGCGGCATGGGCGAGTAACGCGAAAGCAGCAAGAACCAAGTTGAGTGTGAGCTGGAACTTCATTTTGATAGCGACCGCAGCAGGAGAACAGAGGACAATCAAGCTGTAGAACCGCACCAAAGTCGCTTCCCTTTAAAAGTGATTCTTGGGCTTCGATATGAGACGGTACCGCCCACGCGGAAGGTATGGCCCCTGACAGAATGGAACATCGTGTAATTATGTATGGATCGGCGCCCATAAGGCAACGACAGGCTGCAATGCGAAAGCCAAGAGAATTGATAGATTCTTGATGATAGAAGGTAACTGGAAAGAAGACCCGTTACTTAGCATGCGGAACGTAAAGAGCGCAAGCAATCACGTTTACAAAAAACCATCTGCTGCTCGTATAATCTGATTCGTATCCGAGAAGATGCCACCCGAAGCTTGACTGATAAGGACTGCTAAACAAAGCGCACATGTGGGGGTGCTGAGCAGAGGAAATGGTCCAGGCGACGCACGTCTCCGTATGATCGCATTTGGGGCTGGTAGTAGATGGGCGTTGTGTACCATCTGCATGTCACGGAGACAGACTCGGAGCTGGATCATCCATGGTACGATGCAGATAATCACTGCCCACTGCCGCCGGTACTTACTTAGTACAGTAGTTCTCTGTTGCCTCGTGGAGCAAGTCCCGCGTGACTGAGCCCGCTTTACGAAATTCTGAGGGCAGCGACGTGGGACCGCATGCAGAGTGCATATGTACTACCATCATCGTGATTCATTCTTCTGTTCTGATGGGGCTTGTCGATATATGACATTGGGCATTGCACTCAGTCAAGAGACTCACATTGCTTCAAGTGGGGTGTTGCAAAGGCGAAAGTTCACCCGCCGCAGACTGTGGATGGATTGCAATGTCTGTCTGATCTCCAACGCCTTCGCTCGAGCTTTAACACAAAGTAATCGGCAGGACAGCGAAGTCTTGATGAAGTCCAATACATCTACCCAGGTCGATAGTAAGCCTGTACACACGTGGGGACTTGCTCCAATCGAAATAACTGTTGCAAGTTCCCCATAGACTGTGAGCAGATACCCTTCCAGGCTGCTCACGCTCGTCGTGCAGGCATTGGCGCTCACAAGGGATGGAGGTTGGAAGAGAATGATGATGTGCAGATCGTCACGTGGGTCGTTCTGCTCTCATGTCCACTCACTGACGAACTCGAGAGTCATAGAACTGCCGGCTTCAAAAATTTAACCTGCTTTTCAACCCAACAAACCCAGCACCAAGCTCGGATACCCGGGTAAACTACCATCACCCCGTTTTCATGCCGACCTCACCGTCAACAAATGTCGAGGTATCGGCCTTCACATCCTCACTGGTCAGCCGCCGTCAGCCTCCATGTTCACTTGTTTTATAACTGGATGCTTTGCTGGACATCCCAATTATCTCGACTATGGCCTACGGAATTTATTCAGCCCCAGGAAGCGCGTCTTCCAACCTCACTTCGACAGGTTCCTTCGACTTCGCGTATCTGTTGAGTGAAGATGAGCCACAACTTCTCTCTGAATCGCTCACTCTGGAGTCGCTGTCCTCGATCGCGTCAGACGATGTTATTCCACCCTTCCCATCGAGACCGATTCCCCCTATGTCACCCCTACTTTTCGAGAATCATTCTCCTCTGTTACCCCTTCGTTCCAGGACATCATCGGAAGAGGACATAACGATCACTCTTTCCACGCCGACGTCCCCGCGGCTGACTAGACTGCTAAGTGAGCCCCTTTGTGTTGGACGATGGGTGGTACGTTCGATTCCTTGCTTTGTCATGGACTTGACCTCAATATTTGTAAAGCAAACCACATTTACGGCGGGTGTGCCCGGACACATACCTTGGGAAAATGTAGAACATACGGAAACTGGCCCTTGGATTCCCACCGGATCATTGTATTCGCCTCACGACTTCAACGAGGCATTGAGATCTGCCAGAATTAATCGATCTATCAAGGACGGCTTCTACTCGCCTGGCGCCTTTGGTTCTTTATCATCTACTCTAAATGCGCAATCTCCCTCATCCATTCGGCGAAATTCTCCCAGCAAGGCTCTCGTATTCGAACGAGAAATCACGATAGATGCTGATGGGGAAGCAAAGCGATGGTCTGTTCAAGCTTCTGCCGATACAATGAATCCGGAAATGGTGGATATGATGCTCCAACTTCAAGGTCTCAATTCGTATTTCAAGGATAGCCTGGAAGACTCTGGCCAGTCCACTCCCGTTCGTAGACAGAGGCATGAACGACCGAACCTGCCATCCTTGATGGTTTCGAACTCGCAATGCGCGCTTCCTCTGTCGACGGAATCACCGGGTCCCTCCATGACATTGGCCGCGCGTCGAGGCAAAAATATGCTCCCTCCGCTTACCCTCAATCGAAGCACTCTTGGAACCGCTTACCCGACCATCCCCACTGCTTTCCTTGGTTCCCCGTCTGCTTATTCGCCCCAATTTGAACATGCCAATGGCCAAGATGATCCATCGTTAGATTTAGAAGACATGGTCAACAGCCTCCGGTCAAGGTGTGCTTATCCTCAGCCAGCGACTCCGACCGACATTGAGATTGTAGTTGATTCGCCCTGTTCTGCGATGAGTTTTGCTCCAGCATCAGATCACGAGGATGACGATGATTGGGCTTTTGCTGTTTCTCTCCTGGATGAATACGGTAGTCAACCGGCCGAACTCAATCTTGGAGCCTTGAATGGGGTTGATCAACGTTCGAATTCAGAACCAGACCTGCCCTCCCAACGAGAGATCTCAACTACTCCCGGTGGGCACTCTGAGAGCTCGGCACTTTCCACGCCTCGCATTACTGTTGAAACAGAATCAAATGCGCCGACTCCTGTCCCTTCTACTCCTCTGCCTTCTACTCCTAGAAATCGTTCGATGTCTTCGGCAGGCGTACGAGGCATTCTCAAAAGTTCCAAGAATGTTAGGTTTGCGTCTTTGCCTGAGAAAGCTTCCCCCAAGAAACACCATGAGAAGAAAGGAATCGATTCTCCCCCGATCAACACTCCACCTCCACCCCCTGGATTATCGGCTACCGCAAGCCTGAGACGCCCATCCCGTGTCCGAAGCAACTTGAACTACACTCGCACCGCGAACAACGCCACAGAGAGTACACCGACGCCAGTCACTCCACGGACTCGCACATCGGCGTCGCATGCAGCACGGAATGCTACGGCGGATGTTCTCAAGGGTGCTCGTTCTGCGCCTGTGTCGCCTTCGAGCCCGATGGATCACTTGCAGACAAAGAAGGCTGTGCTAGGTCCTCACTCAAGATCTCCTCCTCGACCTACTGTCCGGCATAGCGCTCCCCCTCGGAAATCGATCCCCATGTCCCTTGGGCGGCAATCATTCGGTCGTGTTGCGAAGGAAGTCACTGATGAGAACAAAGGGCGCACATCTTTGACTCCTCGTCCACCAATTGCATCACGGTGGACTATGAATGACATGACTTTCAGGCGGGGAAGCAATGCTAGCCACCACACACCAGACAGTACAAAGAGCCGTATGCCTGTACCTCTTCGTAATATTCTGACGAGATTCAAGTGAACTTCCATGTATTCGACGAACTTCGAATACAAGTACGTTGTCCGAGTGTCACATACTGGACCGAGTACATATGCAAAAGCAGATTGCTCACGTGGTAACACACTATCATGGCCTGATGGTCTAGTAGTATGATTCCTTGTTAGGGTATTCTATACAATTTCGAGGAGGTCCTGGGTTCAATTCCCAGTTAGGCCCATTGTTTTATCTCCTGGGAGGTCTTGACTCTTGGAAGTTGCGATTGAATTCAAGTTGAAGTTTTTTTTTGGCCTTTTTTTTCCATTTCATGCATTACAAATACGCAATGCAATTGTGTGCCCCTCCGTCTTTCTGATGATCACTAAGTTATTATTCTGATAAGCAATCCAACGTGTGGCCTGATGGTCTAGTAGTATGATTCCTTGTTAGGGTGCTTGAGCACATCTCGAGGAGGTCCTGGGTTCAATTCCCAGTCAGGCCCTTGTGATTTTTTGAACTGTCGTCGTATAGTGCTTTACAGTCTTACCACCACTCTTGAGTTGTCGTCCCGGGTCCTGACTCCTGAGCCCCGATTCAAAGTGCTACCCACCATTTTCTGGTCCACCCAACAAATTTCTTTATGCCAGGTCTGTCCTGTTGTTACATATTTATCATTACAGGCATTTAAGTTCCTTGAAGCCTCATATCTCATCCCATAAAACCACGTCCCCTTCCAGGATGTCCGATTCTGAATATCCCAGGGAATGGGATGATCGGCGGCGTTTGACCTGGACCATCTATTGGGTATATGCGGCGACGAGGAAGCGGTGAGTCCTCGGGCTCGTACTCAATTTCCTCTTCATCCTCCTCATCGGACTGAACGTTTTGTTTAGAAATCCACGTCGCATCATCAAGTCACATTGGACACTTACTTTTTCGAGGTCGATGACAAGGGCACCTGTATGCCACCCAGCAGCAGCTACCGAGAAACAAAATCGATCTTTGGACGTCTTCCTCCCGTGGTCAAATCTGACCTCCGTCGGTACATCAACGGCAGGTGGTTCGCCATAGCCGCGTTCCTGTGCCACTAACCTGCGTTCCTCCGTTGCAAATCCACCCGGGGTGCCTGGGGCGAGCGTGCCAGGATCGCCGAGACCCAATGCTCCGGCTGAATAGGCGCCCCAGGTCAGGACTTTCCCCGTAGACGTCAGTGCCACATTGTGATAGTCGCCCAGAACCACAGATATAATCGATTTGTGTTGCAATGATGGTATTACCTTGGGCTTGGTCTCATGATCCGTGTCTACGTCGCCAATAAGGACAACGGAAGGCGAGCCCGTGGAATATGCAATGAAGTGCAGGAAATTGGCCGTTACCTGGCGAATTGTTTGATGTCACATGGATGAAGGGGCCGTGCAATTATGGGCTTACATGAGTGATTTTTACGGCCCCAGGCGGATTCAGCTCGAGATCAGCAAATGCTGCCTCAACTTTGTTCGTTTCACTGAATTCCGGTAACTGGTGATGGTTTAGAAAATATTTACAACAGGTACAAGGAACAACCCACATATTGCCACCTTCCTCGTGCGGACTCCTCCTCTGAACCAAGTGCACCGAACTTGAGGACATGCCCTTTATTGGTCAACCCAATGATATGGCCATCCAAGCCAGCGATTTGGATGAGCTGAGTCGCTTTCTCGTCCGCGCTACCTTCATTCAAGATATCTGGAAGAGATGGTATCGAGGGCAACAGAACGGGGTTTTCGTAGAGAATCCAAGTCACACAAGGTATGACACCATCAGGGCGTACAGAGGCACGCTTGTCACCCTGGTTGTCCATCTCGGCCTTAACGCGCTCAATGTGCTCCCCAAATCGTCCTGAGAATGGCCACCAGACGTAGATATCACCAGATGAAGTGAGAACAGACGAAAGTCCCCATCCACACTCTATCTGAATAGGCTTGGAATTGTCCGCGAAAATATTCGACTGCAACCGAAAAGGGCGCCCCCAACTCGGGAACGTCCAGATATGGCCGTTAGAATCTAGAGACGACGCATGCAATCGTCCGCAGCTGATTTTGAAATCACATACCGAGGTTAACGAACAACTCGAGCGGTAGAGTCTGCCGCTTACCTGATGCTACGCGTGGGTGACGGCATTTCGAGACTTATCGGCGTATCTGCTCTTTTTCCTGGTTCAGAGAACCCATCACTATTCAGTGCGGATATACTTCCGTCCAGTGTGCCTGTCGCAAGATGGATATAAATTCGTCGTTGTAACGTAAGTTAGGAATGAATAACGTACCCCAGACGTGAATTCGGCCAGCAGAATCAAGGGCATGAAATGACCTGGAAGTTGGGAAAGATCATTCAGTATGTGGTAGGACTGGGTAGTAAGGAGTTGCGTACATTCCGCTGGCAACAAGAGCCACAATACGAGCATTGGGGATCTGAAGCCGAGTGGGAAAAGGAATTCCACCACGAATGGTCGATTTCGGAAACCTCGACAAACCGAGTCTGCCGCACGACTTCTCTCTGAAAAATACATACTCTTATTGCAATCGCTTAAACTACAGGATCAAGAATAACCTTACCCCCAAACATAGACTGAACATCATAACGGCGAAATGTTCAGCACGATATCTCATGCATCGCAAAACTCCCAGAAAAGCTCACCGTTCGGCTTGAATAGACCACGGTAGATGAATTTCCAACCACTGGTGCGAGCTGTTCCGGCACCAGAGAAATTATAATCGGTTTCGAGTCGACGTTTCCAGAAAGTATCATCAGAGCATAGAGTAGCAAAGAACTATCGCCATCGTCGGAGGTCAGTCAATACGCTCAAGCTGGTTTAACGGGCATACTTTATTTGTACAAGTAAGACGCAGAACGTCGGAGATTGGCATGATCGGCAGGAGATTGTCCAAGAGAACTTCAACAGGGAGATCTGAGAAAAAGGACATCTTGGAAAGAATTCGGGGACAGCTTGGTTGCGGATAAGAGATTCCTTAGTACGATGTCAAGACCTGAAGCTCAGAAAAGATCGAGAATGAGAAAGCGAGTAGATGTGAAGGAGATGACTCTCGGCAAGAGATGGCTGCGGTGCTGTGAAATCAATCTTGCCACTACGTCATGGGCTCGAACGTGACCTGTATCTCATTGACCCTGCACTCACTCATCCACATGTCCCGTAACCTTTGGCAGCCTCGCCGCTGCACCTCGATCCTTAGAGTTTTAAGGATCCGTCTGACGCGGTCATATGCATGATTTTTCAGTCGTTATTTTTCTCTGACCGGTTGCGCGGATTTGACACCCTAGCTCGGTCATCCTCGGCGCGTTACGCCTTTCGTTCAATCCTCGTGAACAGCTCGCGACACAGGTGCACAGGTTTGCTTCAGGATGACCACTGACCGGTTATTGCAACGTAGGTGCCCGGTAGGGACGAGTGCGAAAAAGGTGGAGTTGGGTGAGTATGAATGTACCCTGGTTCACGACATGATTATTCATTTTTTTTTCGCGGGCTCTGAACATGCCACTTGCTTGGCGACACTTCAATCCTGTTCGCCCGATCAGCGCTCGTGCCATGAGCTCGTAAGTATTACTATTGCGCCCGTCATTCAAGCATTATGGTTCGTAAGTCGGCGAAGCTGTCCATTTGAAAATGTTTGCTCTTTGGCATTGTTCAAGAAACCGCAGAAACCGGCACGCGTGCAACCCGAGTGATATGATGTGATCTCGGTTTATTTTCTTGTGGACGGCAATTTGGGGCTTCGTCTTCTTTCTTATTCGGTTCGTTTCGAGGAATTGATTACATCCCGACTCCGACTCTTCAACATCATATCGCGCTCAATGCTAACCGAGAGGCAGCATATTGATATTCTCCGCTTCGGAGATCCAGACTTCCAGGTGGTCTGTCGCCAAAATCCTCACACCTTTTGATGTTTTCCTCCTCCAAATTCACAATCTTTGGAGATATCCACACTGGTAGAAGGTGCTTACACCAGTGCACCATCACGTTTCATGGAGCCCCACGGTTTGATCTTGTCCCACTTATCTTGTATCTCAGGCTTCGCAATCTCCGTATACTTCTCAGCCAAAAATTCCGTGAAAGAAGGCATTCGAAATCGATATGAGAGGGAGCTTGTGACCTTCCGAAGTTCCTTTGACCCGGGTCAAAGCCATCCCGCATAATGGGGAATCACTAAAGCACTCGAAGGCGAGATGGCCGGTTGGCAGGCGCCAGGCAAGTGATCACGTTCTTTGTAACATCTATGTCAGGCAGCCATGAGTTGGCGATGAGAGCAAAAAAAAGATCGAAGCCTCCAAGAAGAGGTATGTTTGAGCATCGTTACCACTTTTGGGATGTCGATGATGCAAACATCTAGGCGTGGCCTTGACATGAGCACATTAACCCTTTTATGTTCTTTGATCGTCGAAACACCGCGAAGGGGTTAAATCACGCCTGTGAGCCTTTGAGGCAATTTGAAAGATTTCGAAATGTAGCTGTCGTGATCACGAACACTGGACGCGAAGTTCACCATATACAAATCTGGAGGCTTCTGAGAACGGCTTCGGAACAGAGTTGCAGTCAGAAACTCATTGAGGCGCTTGTTTCAAGGAGACAGGACATTACTGGGTGATTGGAAGTCGCGGTACTTCAAACGAGCTTCGAAATGGTGATAGGACGGGAACCTGCAATGGGACAATGAATTGACAGGTAGCGAGCAGTGGGAAGAATGAATAGAACTCCTTCCATGGCACTGATTCCACGACGGAAATGCAGGGAGGGGAAAACTATGCAGAATGTAATAGTAGGAATTGTACAAATACAGATGAATATAACAGCAGGATAGTGCATATGCGCAAGGTGATGAGCGAACAATATGTAGCGTCATGGTAGTGTAGGCTAGCAATGCAAATACCATGTAATAGTATAGCAGTAACAATGATGGACAGTTGGGAGTGGGACGAATGGGCAAGAGAAATATATGCAAAGAAATTAGGATATAAGACAGTGATATGGTATTGGCAGATAAATGGATTGACGATATCGACAGCGAAAATTTTACGAGAGCAACGCATGTGTGGGTTCCCGAATACAAGAAAGCCGCAGGGCGCGAGTAATAAAATACACGGCGGATGTGTGTGGTCGCCGGAAGGGAGGGTAGGGCGAGTATGATGAAGCGACAAGTTCCAGGACGCTTATGGGGTTCAGTATTCGTCGCTCCCGTGGCCTGTCCCAGGTCTCCCGCTGCTGTCGCCCTCATATACATCGTATCCGTCTGAGGGATAATGTACATTGTCCCCGGCCTGTAGCGGCGGCAGCAAAGAGGGTGGACGATACCCTTGAATCGGAGTCAGCAGCATGCTATCTGGAGGTAGCCGGTTCATCGGTGGCGATTGAGGTCGAGGATACTGGTAGGATTGCGCTTGAGAGTGGTGGAGTTGCGAATCCGCGTCATGAATGTTGACGGCATGGTGATGTTGTGGGATTGCCTGAGAAGGCAGCGAGGACGAGACATACTGGTGCACTGTGTTTGCACGCGAGGGACCTGCATGCCATGACGCTGGCGATGTGCCGCTGTAGCGCTGTCTAGCATGAGCGCTGTAGGCGGCCAAGCGATCCTCTCGGTCGTCAGCCGGATACCTATTGAGTTCGGTGGGATAACCATAGCGCTCCAGCGGGCTTGACATCATAGAAGGGGCAGAGGAGGGCAGTCCATCCCCCGAGTGATAAGAGGCACGTCGTGCATAAACAGAGGGGCTGGAGTGATGATGGGAGCCCATGTGGTGAGAGGCATGGAGCTCATGGCCGTCATGACGCACGCTTAGACTTGCTCGACGGAGTGGTCCTGAGGTCGGAGACTCGGCTTCCTTCTTTGCCTTTCGCCATTGCTTGCGAAGCTCCTTGAATTCTGGCGATGCGAAAATCAGTCAAGCTAGGAAAATGACCACGAAGAAGGGAGAAAAATATAAAGAAGTAATATATAGACGGCGATGAAAGGCGTGGATTTTAAGGACGAATAGCAGTGGTGGAGAGTGAACTCACCGGTGGGATTTCGCTTTGGGCCATGCTTCTGCATAGTGACATGGGCATTTAGATGGTTGAGGGTGCCATAGGCTTTGTTGCAATCCGGCCAGGAGCATTGATACAAGCGTTCGATCTCATCGTACCGCCGCCGAGGTCTCTTTTTAACGGTGTTACCCGGCAAAGCCACAAAGGAGTACGTTTTGCTGTTCGCATCTTTGGGGCTTTGGTCGACGCCGTCGTCTCCCCTTTGGGCGGCGAACGACATAGCCGTGGGGCTCATGACGGGCGCCGACGATGTAGACGTCCCTGTTCCAGGAGGAGAGGGTCCGTAGTGATTCTCCGCAGCCGGCGAGTACTGCAAAGAAGGGTCAATCCCGCCACTGAAGTCGGGTTGCAGAGGCGAGATGGGCTCATCGAGGCCATCGGCGCTACGATAGTCTTGTGAGTGCGGACGGTGAGCCTGACCGTCATCTTTCCAGCCTATGTAAGTGGGCTGTGTGGGCGACAAATAATCGAACTGGGTCTGTCGCAGATCTCGCAACGAGCCCATGCTTGCGCCTCGCTGCAGGGAGGGTACATAGGCGGACGCCGAGGGACGAAGGGGATTATTCGTGGGAGGGTTATAACTAAATTGATGTTCACTTTGCCGTTCGTCATCGCAAGATTGCGTGGCATACGGATTTGTAGGACCAAGGACCGCGGGCTCTGACATGCGTCGCTGATCCAGGAGGGCATTCGATGAAGCTATGCTGTCGTCGCCTGGATATTTATCAGCGAGGACGTTGCGAGAATAACGACCCGACATCGAGTCGGACGGGGCGTCGAAATTATTACCCTCAGACTGGTAGGATGGAGATAGGATATGGGATGGTCTTTCCTGCGTATGGGCGGCACCGATTGAATGAGGATATGATGTCGACGGGTGGGCATCGACGGGGGAGGGGGACTCCGAGATGTATGATCCACCTGATTGAGTTATCCTCATGGTATCTCCGCTATTAATAATATCATAGTTGGTGTGTGGCGAGGAGGTGGATTGGTACGAATGGGAGGTGGTTGGATAGGATGGACCCTGCGCGTTATTTTCGTACATTTCGACTGGCGATACAGGAGAGTCAACGAAAGAGCACGAATCACGACTGACATAGTAGTAATTGGCAGAGCCAGAGAGCGGCGAATGAGGCGAGTGTGTCTCGTCCTCCACAGTGACCGGCGAGTCGGATTGAACGGGAGAAACACTGGAAGAGACGCAGTGAGCAATGTCGATGAAGTAGGGCGAAGAGCTAGGTAGTTTTGGACGCGAAAGAACGTGGCTTTGATATGGGATATATTTAGGGATGCGGAGGTGAGGCGGGTGGTGAGGCAGAACCTGGGGGAGCATGGCATACGCTCGAGCGAAGGAAGCGATTATAAGGAAACAGAGGAGTAGAGAAATAAATCGGGAGAAGGAAGCGCGGCGTGGATTGGAATGCGACGGTTCCGTTGAAGGATTAAAAGGTTCAACTGGACCTTGTCTTGTAAATCCAGTAGCATCCGCTTATGTCGAATCTCGATCCGGGTGTGACGTGACCGCGTTTTGTCAAATTTAATATGAGGAGGACGAGAAATTGGGTCAGGCTGTTTTGCTGGCCGAACAATCATTGAATCAATAACATCATATCTCTTCTCCTTCTAGAACTTCTAGAAGCACGTCTCTCGCTTTGCTGGCGACCCTGCATCCTGCCAGATCCATCGGTTTGCAAGGTTTGCCAGGGTTCGCCTGTCGACTTGCCTCAGCCCGCGACGTGGCATGCAGGGTTTGTGCACGACCTGGCATGGTCTGACCAATCCTAACGAAACAAATGGCTCGCTTGCGATCACAGCGGCAACTCAACCCACCTCCGAAGCAGCCGATCGCTTCCCCGCACCCGCACCTCTCATTCCATCCCGCGCCCACCTCGACGAGATTCTGCGGTTTTTTCCATTTTATCGTGTTCTTTCCGCCCTCTTCCGCCTCTTGCCTGGGTTCCTTGTCCGGTCCGACCGCGACCAGTTCCCTGTGGAATTTCAAGGAACCCCGGTCAAGATTTCGTACTGTTTTTTTTTATAGATTCCTCCTCAATCTGAACGCAATAATTCCTTTTCGGGAACCGGCCCGTGGGAGTATTGGTGACGACAAACAAGAACCTGCAAACCAAACAAGATCCACGATCACCTCAGCTATAATTATGGTCCTTTCCCAGCTGCTTGAGGCCTTACCCCGCATTTCTCAGCGAGCTGCGATGCGACGGACATGATGCTCTGTGTGTGCTGTAACCATTGGAATCCTCATCACCTCGAGCCTTTCTCTAACAGCCGAAGTCGCTCTCGCAAAAAAAAAAACTTCAACGTCCACCGTTTTTACCTCCCCACAACATCAACTGAGGGGCGCGCGATGGATCACTTATCTTTATATGCTCCCGCCCGATCATCCGCGAGTTTGAATCCTTTTCCGAGAAGCGATCGTCCAACGCCTTCGGTGACATTTGACAGATCCCACTCGTTTCCTCGACTACTTCCCACCACACTAATGACGAGAATAACGGAGAGTTGGCAACACACCTGAGAGCAACAGCTTGTCGTTCAACCACATCCTTCGGCCTGCGTCCGGTATTGCCGGATCTAGGTTCCCACATTATCAAAGTGAGATTGTAGCTCTCCGGCAAAAAAAATAGACCAATTTCGTCATATAGAATTGACTGCCCCCGTATATCCAAACATCACGTTTCACCCCATAGCATCGACAGCCCCGTACACCTTGGAGGCGGACCAGCCTGATGTCTACGTCGTGAACAATTCTTCCACTGACGCTCTTGTCATGGAAAGCGTTCTCCAAGGACCTGGGTCTATGATCGAGGATGGGCCAGGTGTACGCTGTGGGTACCCTCACCTGTTGGCTGTTAAAAACACGGAAGTAAAAAAGCAGCCAGGGTGGAAATCGGGCGATAGCAGATTATGAATGCATGTGGTCCGTGTCCCAATTGGGTAGGTTCGCGATTTGGTTTGTCCATAGGGGAATGAGCTGGTTCAAAATCCAACCATCTACGCAACGTGGGGATCGACATTTCAACGGACCGGATTGGAAGGATCAAACGAAAAGAGATATGATGCGCAGCGTTGCCCAACCAACATTGGAGCATGGGGATGGCAAAGGTCCAGCTGTCCAACAGACCCGCCGTTTTTTCCGTTTGGAGTTCGAGTGACACACTGATACGATACTCCTGAGATTACGAATTGCAGAAAGTCCCTTCATCGCAATTGCGGGCGAATCACGAGTGCAATGAGTATCGATGGTCAAGTGGTGAGTGCATGGTTGTTGAGAATTTTGAAGAGATACGTTCACGTGAGTCGAGGCAGAAGCAATTCCGTCCGAGTTTCATACGCGGAAAGTGGAAAGAGAAGCCCGGAGAACGAGTATCGCGGGATGTTTGGATCGTGCTTGGAAAGTCACATCCTTTGACATCCGGAATCGATCCCGAAGGGCCGGAGGGTTCCAAAATAAGATACCTGTCATTGGGACCGTAGACGGCAGACTTTACTGGGGTGCAAAGCATGTTGTTTGTGGGGTGACCGCTTACCGGGTCCGGACGCCTTCCCTGAGAAGGTCGGCGATTTTCAAAGAATAAGCAGGTGAACACGAGGAGCCTGCAAAAGAGTTCCAATTGAAAGCTTCATAGTCATATCGTCCTCGCTCCTTAGAGAATCTGTGAGTCATCTGGCCAGCTTGAATCTTATCTGCGAGTATGGCATCAAAATGTCAGAACATACTGTACTCGTGTCAAAGACAACGAGAGTCCATAGCGAAATGTCCCGATGGTATGATCAAGGCGGAAAGACGATGACCCCAAGGTTCCCGAGTTAACCGTCACCTGACCCCGCGAATAGGACATACAGTGATCCAGGCTGCGCGATGAGTTGTGAGCCACAGTTCTTTCGACAGAAAAAATAAGGCAAAGACGTAGCCTTGGTTTCTGGATCGCAGAGGTGGACGGATGAGCACTGAGTCGCAATGGTCGGCGTTGCCAACGCGCCTCGTTTTGTGATGTGTTGTCATCGGTGTTGATGCCAGTTGACGCCATTTTCGGCCAGGTCGGGTCGGGGCCACGTTAATGGGGTCGCTGTAAATGCGAAAGGTACCATGTGAGGATAAATTTTCAGAGGAGAGGGAAGGGACGAGCATGAACTGTACCTGGAGTTGACAGAACCTATTCATTGCCAAGGAGGTCGTGTCCTCGGCATGACATACTTGCAATCCGAAAAAATTCGACTGCACATCTACGTTGGGCGCATTGAAAGCAAGTTCCTTCACGACCGAAGAGCGTCTCTCCCGTTTGAAATCAGCATCCTCAAGGAATCCAGAAACCAGAAGAAGGGATACGATAGCAGACATGTCATGGGAGTTCTATATTGACAAAGTCCTTAACGCGTGACATTCAGGAACAGGGGCACCTGGCTACTTTGAGACCTTGGAGACGGTGAGGCCAGCTGAAGTCGCGTACACGTTGACATGCGTCGATCAGGAAATCGACACAGATGCGCCATGTACAAGGCATTGGCTTGAATGAGCACCAGAGTCCGAAGAAACCGCAGATCAGGTGGGACGATGGAGAGGCGGCAGACCAGATAGTTCATCACATTTCATCGCTCAATGTGGTCAGCAACAACCCAGCAAGAGTGACCATACGCATTGTACGCGACAGTTAGATGTCCAGGTGATACCAAAAAGTGTTGAACAAGTCCTTTGCGTAAGTTTGTGTTGGTCATGAGAGCCCGTCGACGGATTGGAGGTAAAGGTGATCGCTGTTCGTCCAGTGGGGTGGCTGCAGCTGTAGGAGAGATGCTGTACAATATTGGGAGTTATCTCTGGAAATTACGAATTCTGGAAATGACGGGACCTGGGAGACTTGGGCAGACGACTGGTCCGGGATCACCATCCATATCCTGAGCGGGAGACAGCCCCGATAGTTCGAAAGAAATTGGAATCCATTAAAACGGGTTCCTGGTGAAATTGGGATGCATTTGTGCAATGCGTCCCATGCCCGCCAGGGCACTGAGGGCGGTGGGGTCTGGATGGATATAGATTGATCGATAGACAAGGAAACTGCACAAAACCTAATGCAATACCATCATCTGTGCCTCGGGTTGTTCAGCGCCGATGAGGGAGTTTGGTTGCAACGATGTAAGTAGCGTGGAGCTGCGCACTTGGTCACTGGCAGGATGGAGTGTCGGGGAGGCAGTGCGGGGTTTGTGGCTCAGCGGTCCAATCACGTGATCACAATGATGGCCAGTGCTGCCTGAGACCGTCGGCCGCTCTTCACAAGCTTAACCTGTGCCACTCGCCCCATCGTCCAGCCCAGCGTGCTCCTCTGCTATGCCGCGCGCGCCCAAGCCACCATCATCGCCCAGGCCGACTACTCGTCGTTCCTCACGTCTAAATAAGCTTCAAGGTGAATCTCAAACTGTCAACTGTACTATTGTCATGAACTCAGTTTATCTTGTAAAGATCTCAAAGGTGTCTCTGCCTTAGAGGCCGATCAGCATTCCAAACCGAAGCGTCGCAAGGTCACTTCCAATGCCAGTGCTTCATTTTGCCAAAGTGGCAGTTCAACATCTACAGTGAAGCTGCACACTACTTCCGACCTCCGACGATCACAACGGATAACGCCCGCAGAACTGGTCAGACGCGAGAAGGCGATTTTTGCGCTTGAACAGGCTTATAAGCTCAGAGAAATTGAGCTGGATGACCGCCTTTTGTCGCTGCAGAAAAAGGAACATGAGGCGTCACTAATGATGTCTCAAATTGATCAACGCGAAGCCCAAGCCACTCTCTCACAATTGGAGGAGCATTTTACATGTGCATTGTGGGCCCTTTTATTCCCAAAGTATCTGGGATAGTGCGGCTCATTGTTTCATTCAGGTGCTACGAAATACTGGCGTATCCGTATACCCTTAATCCGGGCCAATGTGGTCACACATTCTGTGCCATCTGCATCCTCAAATGGTTCTTCTCGCGCCTTCATATCCACTGCGGGGCTTGGCATGAATCTGTCGACTGTCCTATCTGCCGTAGTCTGCTCGTCATTACACCCGATCGCGTTCCGCGCCCCGATATCACATTCCCTTTCGTTCCGAACAGGACCGCAGCCGCTGTCTGCGAGTCTCTGATCAAAAAACTCGCGAATTCGCCGTCTTGTGGTCTGGTAGTCAAGAGAGAGGACAGTGAAGGTGTTTGGGCATCAGGATCGTGGGCGACAGGATGCGGTCGGAAGAAGGACGCGTCGAAGGAGGCGGAGGAGATAGGCGAGAATGCGGATGTGGCTGCTTGGAGAGAGGGTGGCATCACGCGTGCGGAATGGCTGAAAAAGGACAGGTAAGTTCGGTCTTTACATCTTTCTGCTGACGCACAGCAGTTGACCTTCTCATTTCTCCAGAGAGGGCAAGAAAGAAATGAATTATATCTCAAAGCATTGGGCGACGCTTACCTCGAATGACTTCAGATTCATGAAGCAGAAACTCGGAGTCTAATGTCGGCTCGTTACCATCGACTTCCGCATCCATCATCACATCGCATCACCACAGCTCATTAATATTATACATCAATCATAACACCTTCGTGTGCTGCACTCCACTTCCATTTTGTTACAACACTTGATCTCAGATATTATCTTCCCGCGGCATATGGCCACTGTCACGCATATCCGCCCATCCCACGGACACATACTCTGTGCATACCTATTTGCCACGGAAACCAGCATCCAATACCTCCTCGTAGTACAACTATTTGGTGCGCCTATTCTGCGTTGCATCTTTCTGTACCAATGTACCATGTACTCTAGAACCAATCGACGTTATAATCCAGTCGACAACGATGGTAGTGACAAAACACTATCTACGTGGCGCAAAAATCGGACAAGAAGCGAAGCTCTTCTAGATCCTTGTTCTCAAAGGTAGAAACATCGCTCCTTCAAGCCACGCATGCCCAGTATATCCTGAGGGTAAGCAACGGTCAGTGCAGAGTCTGCAATAAAAAGGTAATACACATACCCAATCGGATTTGGTCACCCAAAGGTCCGACACACCGTCCATCTTGCCTAAGACTGCGGCGCCCTTCCATGCTAGAACGCGAGGGTCAACTTCCTTTGGAGGAGGAATTATCTGCACTTTCTCCATATTGGGTACCAGAGGTGTCGCGATGGCCTGGAGCCTGTAGTCAAGTAGACAAAACTGATGTCAGTAGACCGGAGAAAAAAATGATAAGAGGGCCTCGGGTCCGACCTGCTTTCAAGGGCATGCACCATACCAGGAACATGCGCTGTGCCACCAATTACGAGAACGGCTTGTAAATATTTCCGGATCTTCTCATCACCTCCGGCCGCGCGTGCGCTGTTAAATATGGCTACATCGAGCGGCAATTTGCTCGCCTCAAAGCAGACGTCGATGGAAAAGCCGCCCGGGAATACGGGTGGTGTGAGATTCGTTGCCGTGTTTGACGGTGGGCCCTGGTGGGAAGGTGTAGGTGCCTTGCTGTCATCCTCAACATCGATTATTTCAATCCCGTCTGTAGCAAGGTTTGGTGGAGCAGGTGGCGTAGCGTCGTCAACTAACATGGCTTGCCCCTCCGGCTGCTCTGCTGGCGTAGCGGTCCCTTGAAACATGAGAAAGAACGGACGTTGGGAACCGAATTTTGGCTTAAAAGAATAAGACCCACCAGTTTGAGACGTACTCGGCACAGGTGTTTGGCCACTCTTCTGAGGGGATTCCGGCAACCCAGCAGGCATGAGGTGTTGCGTAGAAATAACCATGGCGTTTGTCTGCAGTGCCGGTGTCAGACAAGAAACACGAAAATAATAATGCACAAACAACACGGTCCGCCAGATGCTCGATAATCTCTTCGGTAACAGAGGACGCAGGCGAAATTTTGAATCCTGATCGTTTCTTGTCAAACTCGATGACACGAGGCTCGAACAGACACTGGAAATAAGGTGAGTAGGTTTGAAACTGTTGGAGAGGTACCACAATACCATGGGAGCAAGGATGATTTCATCGTATGCTCTCAAGCCATACTTTTCTGTCGGACGATCTGGTCTCCGTACGACAAAATCGTAAAGATTAAGTGCTACATCTCCCTATGGCTGATTTAGTATCGGGAAGTCGCGGGCTAGGCAAACCTCACCTCCGCTAAGGTGCATAACCTGCTCTTGAGGTCTTCCATGACATTCCAGTCGTAGGAACGTGCAAGGTCCAAGTCTCGATAAGGAAAGTTGATTCTCTGCAGGAGAACATATAGAAACTCAGTGATATCGTCCCCGCCAATACTTAGCGACATCCTGAGCTTAAGTTCAGCAACTTGTCAACGCAAAACAAAAGAAGCCAGGACCTTGTTTCCGGAAGAACCATTCCCTCATCGACACATGCAACACTTGTTATCGTTGCCCCAATGTTCACCACACAAGCATTCGATATACCGGCGCCGTATGTTGCAGCCAGAGATTCCTTTGAAAGCTAGATTAGATGAGACCTACTCAAAAACTTTACCACATACCTGCTGTGCACAAATCTGCTTGAAGTCCATTGTAATAAGAAGTAAATTGACGAGGTCCCGGACGTATGCTCGATCATAGAAATCGGGGATGACGAGGATCACAGAGTAATTCTGAATACAATACCACAATGTCAGCATACACAGAAAAGGCATACTTGACTTGTGTACCTTGAAATCCTGGGAGTCAAGATCGAATCGGTCTTTCAGAGTTTTCCGGAGTATGAACTCCAAGTCACTGAAGATAACTTGAAGGGAAGGGTAATCTCTCGTGTTGAAGTTTGAAGCGTATATCGGCCATCTTACTACATATCCAGACTGTTGTGGATCAGCCAGCTGGAGAGCCTATCACACAGAGGCATATTGGTGAGTGGCAAACTCAGGGAATGGCAAAACAGAAAGCTCACCTGGTCCCCAATGTAGACATCCTCAGTACATGGCGTCCATTCTACCCTATACGGATCATTATACTCAGCAATGATTTCTGGTTTGAACTGCTCATTGAACGTCGAGGCGATGGTTGTGGCATTGGGCGTTACACGAAGTTTGTAGAACCGCATTCGATCGCGAAGGGAAACAGTTATAGCGGCAATTTTGTCATCGAACTAGGAATCGAAGGATTGAGTAGGATGATTACGGCGAGCGCACGAACATACCGGGTCATTTCCCGGCTCCTGAGGTTCAGATCCATCTTTGGGTCGTGGACGTGATATGCCCTCGACTCGGGCAGGCGAAGGAACTGGGGACTGGCATTTTCGAGCGACAACATTGGGAACAGTGACAGGTGTAACGTCCGATGCGCGTCCGATGCGGAGGAAACGCGAGCCAAGATGTACCACAACTACCTGAGCGCCGCGTCTGCTCTGCACTCTGGTTATATCATAGACACACCGCACACATACAACTGTGGTCGACTGACCTTTGTTCCTGTATTGTTGAGCTATCCTCTGTGACTTTGTTCTTAGCATTCCTCGCCCAAAGAGTTTGTGATTCCGACTTCAGATAGGTTGTGCTCATGTGCTTCGGATTAGCACTGATTTCTGTACTAAACATCATAAATTCGAGGAATACGTAGCAGCAACGTACACCAAAGGAACGTTGAACGTTGTGTATCGCAGTCCAGTTTCATCGCGCCGTGCATTTGGGATTCCTCGAGGCATTGTTGTGGATGGAAGCAGGAGCCGCAATATTCCAATAGATCACGCCCATCACTTGAACTTAAAAGGGACTCGAAAGGGATGTCAATTGGGCGTCAACGGTTATTGAATACATTGGAACCTCATCATTAATATTTAGTGAGAATCGCGCTCTTTGAAGGTCGTTTTATAACTCATGCCAAATTCATGCCCTCGAGGACCTTCAAGTCAATATGATGCCGTCATTTTGAATTGTATATGTTCATTTGTTCTGGCTTGTCAGCCTCAGTCGTAATAAACAACCTCCCCATTGGACCGCGGTGCCCAGTCAGACTCTGTCGCGCCACTACAAGGCCAAGTCTCTGCGTTCGTATGGGGACAGATAATGCATGCATACAACTTGACCCGGTCAATCAGCCTCAAGCTCGGAATCAAACAGCAATAAATTTGTTCCTTGAACCTTGCGAGTAAGTCCGAGGCCCGGGCGAATATTCAATATAATGCCAGATACGATGTGCCTGGACTCTGGGACACATGCAAGGGCAGACAGTTGTGTACACTCGATTATCAACAGCCATGGAATAATATCCAAGATCTATATCACACCTGCAAGCCTTTCTTGAACGTAATCGACGTTATTGAACTCGTTATGGTCCAAGACGTTGGTTGATCCGTATACTGCACAGTATTTACAAATTGTCGACCTCGTCTGCATTGAGGATCAGAGTGATAAAGAACCGGATCATCTCCAAGAATGAATCAATATCCATCGCTGCATGAGAAGCTGAGTTAACGTCTCCATGGTGCAATATCTGACAGAGCTCACATTCGTTTACGGTATGAATATTTCCTAACCCGTTCTTGCTTGCTGCATTCGCATGATTGTAACGGAAGATATGTTTCGACAGATCCCAATAATACCGTGTATCTGCAAAAACACCCAAGCAGTCAGGCACGATTCATGCGAGGGCATCGCGTTCAAGGAGGAGAATTACCAGTGTTTCCAGACATCATGCCAGGGCTTACGACAATTGTGTCCGTTCCCTGAAGCGATCGGTGTGAATTGTATGCTGCCTTGATAGTGCCGGAAAGGAGTTGATAAGGCGCCGCGTCCTTGCCCGTTGGCGTGACGGGAGCAACATGGAGGGCGGTGCCAAATGCGTCACTCAGGGTCAATGTTCCACTTGACGGTGCTCCCGGTTCCGAGAGGGTGGCGCCGAATGCATTATAGGTTAGATTGAACTTGGCTGCAAGGGACTCCAGCAGCTTTGCGTCATGAGCCTGAACTTCTTCAACCGAACTGTGGACAACAGACGGTTACATTTAGCTTTCAGGGCAAGTGTGTGCATGTTAACGAACCTGGCGACTGAGATGCGGTGGTTCACAACGGCCCATGCTCTTTCCGGGAGCGCGTTCGCTTTTACACCGCCTTGAATCAGATCGATAGCTTGAGTGGTGCCTACCAGGCTCCTGTAGGTTGGGTTTTTCAAGACCTCTTTTTCTAAAGCGTGAAGGGCCTTGTCCGAACTCGCAGAGCGTTTGATAATCCTACGAAGATCCGCTGGCACGTCCCTGGCATGTTCACTAACGCACTGCAGACCACTGTAAAGGGGATCTTTCCTGGACTACAAGAGAAACTGAGATCCGAGCGCCAAGAATGGAATTAAAGAGAAGGTTACCAGATGAACTTCGTATGGGTTTGCTTCATATTCGACGAGCAGCGAGGAGAGAATACCGATGCTCTAAAATATCCGGTGGCATCAGTTTTCGTCAACTTTCAAAGCAAAACTCACTGTATGTTCAGGAGGGATGCTCGAATGACCACCAGCCGCGGTCACTTCTACTCGAACGTCGATGTAGCCCTTCTCTGCAATGCCAGGCAAAGCAACAACTGAACCATATTGTTCTGAAAATCCACCTACGGCGATAAATTTATCAGCCATCTCTACGACAGTCATCACGAGAGTGACCTACTGCCTTCATCCACAATCAAAGCAAAGCCATCCTTTCCGTAAAGATCCAAAAGTGCCTCGGAAAGCCTCTGGGCTCCCTAAAATCACCATTTAATTGAGAATTGCATGCTAACTTCTACTGCATTCTCGTACCTGGCGCCCGCTGACTTCCTCGTCGAAACCGAAAGCAAGGACCACCGATCTCGTAGGTTGAAAGTTTTTCTCAAGGAGAGTTTCCACGCCGGAGCTGGGTTCACGAAGCTGAGAACAACGAAATTAATTTGGATTCATAAGAATTGACGAACAGAATTCCGATCAGCCCGCTTTTGTCGTCTGAGGACCCACGACCCCAGACTCTTTCACCTAATTTCCGTGAAAGATTGAAATAAGGAGAATGGCGCGACCAATTAAATAAGACGCTTACCATCGAAATAGCCAGAAAACGGGGGATGGGTCCATTTGTCCACAGTGGTTGGATCAACAGGAACCACATCTGCACAGGTTTGATTCCATTTCACATTTCGAGAGACGAGTTACTCACCTTGATGCCCAGCCAGGAGGACAGGTTTTAAGGACGCGTCTGACCCTTGCCAAACATACAGCAAGCCGTAGGTATTGACCTTGGTAAGATTGAGTGTCGTGTGACTGCAAGCAAGATTCCATGAGGAGGACTTCGCGAAAGACGGTGACACTTACACCAAGGGATAAGTGCCGAGAAGGTACTCGTGGAACGGGGCGAATACATCCCAACGACGATCCTTTCCTACTGGCCCCAAGTCGTCGAATGACTCAGTCCTGCATCGTCTCATCAGTTCAACTGCTCCCTACTGATCCTCACAAAGAATCGCGTAACTCACGGAACCCTTACAGCACCCCCAAGCCACTCTACCGCCCTAGATTTAAACGACGCTGTTCCAATGGTCGCGGTCAAGGAATTCCAGAGTTCCCCGTTCACCTCAGGAACCAAGACGTCTGCTTGGGGGCAGTAGTTGGTGGAGTAGTCGTGGTGCTTCTGGCCCAGCCATGGTCCCAAATCGGTAAATTGTGGCAGAATCAGTAGCGCATAATAGCTGGAAAGAAGGAGCAGCAGTCCGGTGTACAACAGTGGGCGTCTGAATTTGCGATCGCTTGGCTTTGAGATCGTTGTCGAGGGGAGTAATGGTTCTTTCTCCACAGTGGTGGCCTTCAGCATGATGGCGGTCAGAAGAGAAATGGGAAGCACCTATCAGCCAGTGCTCACTGCTCGTATCGGACCCTGTGAACGTCGGCAGATCCATCACGCATGACACCATTAGGAGTCATATGCGAATGTGTTTGGGTAACAGTGGCGAAATCATGCATTCAAATACATAGCATGCAAACGGTGATATGTGCACGGGAATCATGCTACATACACTGATACAGAGGTGCATGCATCTTGGTTAGAGCAAGTCTTGCGGCGGGGAGATAACGACAGGAATAGACTTGGGATATTTTTAGAAGCGGTGTGCGAAGATAAGACGCGCCGAAGGAAGAAATATAGCCATCTCGCGCTATAGCTATGTATTCGATATGTAGCTGGCCAACGCGAACATAAAATAGGCCGTATATACGTCCTCATTCATCGTAATGCGGCTGCTCGTTACTAGCAGACAGTGCCTTCAAGGAACACAGAATAAAACCCAAGAAGCTCTTAACGGTCGTGGAATTACGCACCTCACAAGCCTGCTTTGCGGCCAATTGCCTAGCCACCGACTTCTGGGAGGCAACCCCAGTACCCATTATCTCTCCACGAACTGTCACGTCACCGTCAAACTCGCTAGGACCATTTGTTGAGGATGAACCGACTTTTGCAGTGGACAGTCCATTGCGGGGAAGCGGAGGGCGGCGCGGATAGTATTTCTGCCCAACTGAGCAAGTGCACTTCTTTCCTTTCTTGTAAATCTTGTCGTCCATAAGAGGTGTGACGTCGGCAGAGTACCGCAGACATGTAGCTTACAATTATGCAGGGCGCCGCTATAGTTTCCTGTTGACGGGAGGATGGACGACTTAGAAAGTTTGTACGGAATCGCGGTGTGAGACGACATTGTCCCCGATTTTCAGCGGGTCCTGGGGTGGTCTTATGGCACTTTCATCCTGTCATACGGTATCGTCCGATTTCCAAGTTCCATCGCCTGGAGTTGCCTGGGAATGGAGCGGGAAGTTGAAACTGCTCGGCTTGCAATTGTGGACACCGATGCATGATGGACGGGAATGGAGAGATGATCTCGCTCGATCGGAGTTGGAACTTGTCTCCTACCACCGCGATTGAATGGTGAGTGCTCCCGCTCATTGGCCTTGCACTCCACAGCCTGAATCCTAACCTACCACCACAGGCTGCCCAACAATCCCAGGGAATACAAACTCTCCTCGAATCCGAGAAGGAGGCCGCCAAGATCGTCCAGCAGGCCCGCCAGTGTTCGTGCAATTACCGTGTTTTATGCGTGCTTCATGAACCACACAGGCTCATCCGTTACCCTCTACAGACCGCGTGCAGAGACTGAAAGATGCCCGGGCCGAGGCGACTAAGGAGATAGAGCAGTTCAAGCAGGCAAAGGAGCAAGAGTTCAAGGCTTTTGAGGCATCGGTACGCCATGGCCTTGCCCTTCATTCATTTCGCCCCGGCTGACGTTTCATCGATCTAGCATGCGGGAACGACGTCTACTGCACAGACGGCGATTGACAAAGAAACCGAAGTGAAGCTGCAGAAAATCACAGACTCGTACGTCAAAGCGAAAGATGCGGTAGTCGCTAAGCTCCTGGATCGAGTCGTGCTTGTCCACCCCGAACTCCATCGCAATCTAAGGAAGGTTGAGGCTTGATTTTGGTAGTATGATCCTTTGCACCTCATATCGCATTTCACATAACGGATAGTTTGTCCTCTCCAAAGCCGCAGCATAGCTTTTAATTAAACTACAGACAAGATGTACTCAAGTACACGCGATATGATATCCAGTCGTCTTGCAACAAGAGTTCGACAACAAGTAACTGCAAATGAGATGCCAGAACATGGATATGAAGATCGAGTCCCGCAGAGAGGACTCATGCAACGTAGTAAATACAATAGTAAGAAAAGGGGGATGGTAGCATTATACACCAAAAAAAGGAGGACCGCCCCGTCGTCCATAAGTCAAGAAACAAACCACGCGAATTCTACCTCGACTCATTCGCAAGCCACTGCAGTCCAACAGGCATACTTACAAGCGCCCGATTATCCGCTTCCGGTGCATTAGAATGCGAATGCGGTGGCGACCTCCGCGGCGGTGATGGCCGCTGTGCTCCATTACTCCCAAGTCCACCCCCACCCGAAGGACCCCACGAATCAAGCAGCCCACTCGACTTGAGCGACGGAAGCGACTGCGGCCCGTCTCCCGAACTCCCACCAGCACTCCTTTGTTGTCCAACGCCAACATTCTGAAGCGCAGGATCAATATCCGAATCATTGACCGACCGTCGGGGGTTTACCTCCTGATCCCGCTCATGGGAGTTCCCACCTGCCAGACCCTGTCCCATCCCACTTGACCCCGCGTGCCCACCACGTCCCTCGCGGTCACGATCAGAATGAAGAGAATTTATATGCGATGTGTGGGTCCGGTTGTGGTTGGAGGTGTGCTGCTGTTGGCGGATATCCTCATGCGGCCGTCTGAGGGCTTGGGAGGTTGGTGAGGAGCTGCCAGGCGACCTGCGGGTGAAGGATGTGTCGTGCTGATGGGAAGGCGGTCGAGAGGCAGCGGTGGGTGGATTCCGGACTTCACTGACCCGGCGGTGTTGGTGTTGGTAGTGCTGTTGCTGCTGCTGCTGTTGCGGTGAAGGTGGATAGTGATTCTGCCAGTCCATAGCGCAGTCTTGCAGGGCGAGTTCCCGCATTCGTGTACCCCACGAGTCTTCGTAGTCGGCGCACCATGCGCGTATTTGAGCATCGTCTCGTTTGCAATACTTGACCAAAGACTGTTCCAGAACAAAGAGACAAACGGTGAGATGACAATGCTGTTGAATGGAGTAAATCAAGCCTGTGCTAACCCATAGTGCTGCACCCACTGCGCAAGTAATAGGATCATGGTAAGGGGGTGTGCGGAAAGGCATAAAAGCGCGACGTACTGAGGATACTATTCTTGGCTCGATCGCCGAGCATATTCATGATGAGGTCCAAAGTTTTAAGTGCCCAAGGAGTTTCGGCCAATGGTCCCCCATGGGAACGCTGTCGAGCCTACGTCACGGAAGCGACATGAAACAAGGTTCGAACAAAAATAGTCAGAAATGGTCCAAACGGAGATCCGCAAGAAATAAACTGAGAGGAGATGGGGGGATCAAAGAACAAGGTATTCACGAGGTTCAACGCCAGAGCGGACGATGCGTGGAACACATGCATCAAGCACCAGCACCACGCGCCGGTGTTCGAACTTGTCTCGAACATGGACTGTTGGACCTGGAGGTTTTCTTCGGAGAAGCGTAGGTGGTCGGAAAGGGAGCCGGCCCAAGACTAGGAATAAAAATAAGCTGTCACTGGAAAAATAGTCACTGTGTTGGGGAAGACGTACATCCATCATTTGTTCAGCCTCAATGAGAGCCGTGGTTGGATTGACGGTCGCATCAGGATCTACACCGGTGTTCAGAGTCAGGGAAAACAGTACAGATGGACCCCAGCACTAACCGCCAATTTCATCCAGAGCGTGCTCCAGCTTGGCATATATCGTCACCGCACGGATAAGGTGCCCGAATTCGGAGGAGTACTGTGTTCTTACCGCCGGTAGGTAGAGGTATTCTAAATCGGGAGAATGACGGTTAGGAGTGATGGATGGATGATGACGATCGGACAGACATAATTGGACGGTGAGAACATCGGCGGAAAAGAATATTCATACCTGGCAGCGTTGAATGGACACCCAGTTCGAAACTGGTTTCATCTGCGGGCAATCGGAGTCGCATGCCCTGATCCTTGAGGTCTACCATAGGCTTCTTGAAATATATACTACTCATGATATCCATCAGATGGATGAGCCAGAATATGCGGCGCACGGCTTCGCGTTCAAAAGAACCATGGATAAACTCCGGCGAAGGGACAGGCGTGAGGGTCGGGTAATCGGGTTGATAAACGTTGAGGGATTCCACGATTTGCAACGCAAGGTCTACTTTGTAGCAGCGTGCGATCAGCGCGGGAGAAATACGGGGAGAATTAGACTGACCATGGTATCTTGAATTCCAGAACATATCCTTGTCTTTTGCCGCGACATCGTGAACCTGAAGCAGGCATAGTGCCTGTGCGGTTGCAAGATTGCGTTCCACGACTAGCCTACCCGCGCCATCAAACATGATAGATAGGGCCTCCTGGGCGAAAGGCTTGCCGGCGAAGCGTGTGGGGCTGGTGCGGAGGCGGGGTTGTTTCGATAAAGGTGCAGCAACCGCGCAGACCGCGTGGAGGAGATGGGCGGGAACACGGTTATGTGCCAGGGACGCTGAAAAGGTTGGTTTATGGATGATGGCCCGAGCGGGATGACAGTGTGTGAAAAATACTGGTTGGTTGACAGAATCACAATGCGGCATGTGGATGTACGAAGATGGGGGTTTACGTACGATTGGTCAATTCGCGGGTGAGCGAGTGGTCGAGTTCAACTGGCGCGGGGCGTTCGATACTGATGGGAACGGGTGGGTCCATGAGCGGGAGGGGGAGCGAGGCAGATATGTCCTCGGTGGAGACGGCGTTCCCGCGTTCATTTCTGAAACGTTTGCGTGGGACGCTATTTTGTGGATGTTGATTGTTTTGAGAATTGCGACCTTCGTCTTCTGAATAGTCCATGTCCTGAGTCAAGGTCAATACATTGGAGGAGGACGGCTGGGGGATGCGTTGGTCGTTTTCAGGTCTGTCTGGCTTGAATGGACGAGGTGCCGGGACGGGGCGACCGGATGCATCCGTGTATGAGCATGCCTTTGATGCATAGTAGCTGGGCAGAACATGGATGAGAAGTGGGGCCGTGGGATGGGTAGCTGAACTGACCAGTTGCTGCAGGGCGCTGTTGAAAGCGATGAGAGAACGATCTGCGAGGACGCACGGACGAAAACGCACCTGTACCATCACAGCGGCGCTTGCTTTTGTGGCAGGCATCACAGGCCTAGCATGAAAGTTAAACTGTGATCTATATGTACGGAGAGAGAGCGGACCTTTGCGAGTCGTTTGCGCTTTGGGGCCTTCATCTGTGCAGCAGCATGAGAATCCTGAGATTCGTCGGTGTCGAAGGACTGTGGGCGGAAGGAAGAGGAGGATGTGGAGTGGAATGGGTCCATGTGCAGGGGTGTTGTGGGGGGAACCATAAAGACGTGCCCGGCGATAGAGTGAACAGAAACAGATGCCGCCGGTGTCAAGCCGGTACTAGCCGCCAACCCTGTCCCTCGGTCCGCCGGCACTCTCACGTCGGCCTTCCTATAACCTCCGCATGTCCAGCTGCCAGCCTGAACGCCAATGCTCTTCTCACCGTGCATCCCAGCTGCTGACCGCCGGACGGGGCACGCTCAGCGACGTCCAGCCGCGTAGGGCCACCGGCGGGACCTATTTCGGGAACACTGATTGTTATTGCATCCGAGTTGCGCGGACCTCGGTTCCGACGCTGCCACCTTGGTCCTACTGCCATCTTTTGCAAATTCGCAACATTAATCCTCAACCCCTCAAGAAACCTGTCAGTGTGTGCCCCTGTACATGTCACTGTCAACGACCACCATGCTCCACGCGCTCGTCTTTTCCTTCCATTCGCATGACTGCATCGATCAAATCCTCGCCATCAGGCAACTCAATTATATCTCCTTGCTCACATCAAGCGCATCAATTCAACCCCATGTGGGGTACGGTTCTGAAACAGCAGACTGCAATACATTGACTTGCGTGTACGAAATACAATGCATAATAGTTTAGTCGAACAGACCGAAGCCCATGTCCTCGTCGGACTCCTCCTGAAAACCGACACAATGAGACATGAGATTAAATGAGCGATTTCCAAGAGACGAACCTTCTCCTCTTCCTTCTCTTCCTTCTTCTCCTCGGCGGCGGCTGCGGGGGCAGCGCCACCAGAGGGGGCGGCAGCAGCACCTCCTCCTCCAGAGGGTACAGATGCGAGTTTGGAAGAGCCCTCGGCAATCAGCTGGTGGATAAGATATTATTGTGGGTGACTTGACTCGTAAAATACAGGCTAACGCACGTCATTAATTGATTTGCCCTTGAGCTCAGAAATAAGAGTGGAAAGACGGCTGTCATCGGCCTCGATTCCAACGGTGGAGAGGAGTTTCTTGATATCATCCGCGGAGGGCTCGGCGTTTCCTCCGATTTGGAGCAAAAGGTAGGCAGCAACGTGACGCATCTGGCGAAAGGGAGAGTCGGTGAGCCTGCACACAACCGATCTTCGAGGTAAACGCACTTTTAATAGTAGGGTGGGGTGGTTGAGCTTTTAGGGTACGGTAGCCACAAATCACTGCAATCAAAAAAAGTCGGCAAAGTCAGATTCGGTTTCGTCACCATCCCTCCAGATCTCCCAAGCATCGCCAACCACTAAGACGGGAACACTCACATTTAATCCTCAATGGGAAGACTCGTGGATTCTATCCGAAAAGCAAGGTTTTGAACGCGACGCCCAAGTCAAAATCTGTCACTGCGGGAGCGGTGGTACTATACAGTACCACGTGCCGAAATTCCCATCCCTCAGCCACAACTTGGTGGAATTCACACTCCGGCAAAACCTCGTAAATCCTGCAAGACTCATCGCCAACCACCCCGACGACCGACCATGGTGCGTTTTTTTCGATGGCAATCACCCATTGTGCAAGAGGAAATATTGATCTCTTAATGTCCGCCAGGCTGATTCCAGTGTAACCGACCCCGCATTGGCCGCCGAGCTCAAGAAGAAGCGCACATTCCGCACATTCTCGTACCGCGGTGTCGAGTTGGAGAAACTTTTGGACCTGAGCAACGAGGACGTGCGTTTGTCTCCGCCTCTAGTACTTTTGGTTCTTGTCGAAGCTGACACAATTTCCCAAATCGCAGTTTGTTGAAGTATGTCGTGCCGAATTTGCACCGAGATCTGAAAGCAGAATTGAGCGAACCTATGTAACTTTTAGCTCGTCCACGCCCGTGCCCGCCGTCGCTTCCAGCGCGGTCTCAAGCGCCGCCCTATGGGCCTCATCAAAAAGCTGCGCAAGGCTAAGAAGGAGGCTCCCCCGAATGAGAAGCCCGCCGTCGTCAAGACCCATCTCCGTGACATGATCATCGTTCCCGAGATGATCGGAAGTGTGGTTGGAATCTACAACGGAAAGGTGCGTTGGAGGAAAACGTTGGAGGTGGTGCTCGATTGAACGGTGTTTTTGTGTTAGGTTTTCAACTCTGTTGAGATCAGGCCCGAGATGACTGGCCACTACCTTGCTGAGTTCTCATGCTCTTACCGCCCCGTCAAGCACGGTCGCCCCGGTGTGCGTATCATGCATTCTTCATTTATCTCTCGCATTTTGACTGACTTGATCTCGACAGATTGGTGCAACACACTGTCAGTCATACTCTCGTTACTCTGTCCGTCTTGTCTGTTCTAATCGCTCTCTTTCTTCGCACGCCTTGTACAGCGTCCCGATTGTATGTCCTTTTTCTCCTCATTTTAGACATGTCTAATTCAGTTTCTCTTCAGCATTCCCCTCAAGTAAAGGATCACTGTTCATATGCATATTATGTCTTTGTCTTTGGTTTTTTACTGTTTGTCTCTCATCGCACCCAAAATACATGCCCCGCTATGAGCCATGGAAATCACTTTGATATGAACTAAGCCATGGGTACACAACGTACGGTATCAATTCCGGGCCTACGTTTGCCGCATCATCATTCCCACAAGCCTTCTGCCTTCGAACTTGAATACTGAGTTGATGTAAATATTATGAGCACCAAACCTAGCAAATTCCTCTCTGATATCTTCGAAGTTCGAAGCCAGAAAGTCTTATACATCGAGAGTCTCATCACGTGATCTACATCAGACGCCCCAACCCTACGTTAGGGTAAACGTCGTTCTTCTGTTCTTGAAAGTTGGCCGTGCAGAAGGGTTGTTGAGATGGCGAGCACACCTGTTGACGCCGTGCAGACCCTTCAAGCAGCCTTGGCAGTTCAGGCAAATTCAAAGGAGCAGGCTGAAATTCTTGCTACTTTACGTGAATCACTTGAAAGCCGTCCAGCGCCCATCCCCGTCCTCGCCGGTACACTCATTGCCATTGTCGTGAATGCGGGAGATTCCCTGCTCAAGAGATGGGTCATTGACCTTTTCCATTATGCAATCTGTCGCTCGACGCTGCCACTCGAACAGCGGACACAGTGTTAGTCTCAACCCCCTTCATCTAAGAGTTCCATAGCTTTAATCATATGTATTCGTTTTTCATTCAGTGGCTTTGCAAGCGCTTGATACCCTTGCGCAGCTTCTCGACGACCCGAACCCTGCAACTGTGAAAGTAGTCGTGCAATGCCTTACAACGGTCTACCCGCTGCTATTTCGATTCTTGTGCGTGACCTTGATATAGTGCGAGTCTTTGACCTGGTTGCTTACCAGTTCGCTTTAGGTGCACGAACCGCAATAACCAGGCCTCTTGGAACACTTTATCGACATGCAAGAACCGTATCATTGAATTCGTCTGGTCTCCCACCGTTAGCGCCGGCGTAAAGTTCGCGGCAATGAAGTTTGTGCAGCGGGTCATTCTCGTCCAGACGCGTGGAATCCCCGATCCGAGGGTAGGTCTCTTCACATTGTCACGGGAAGCTTGGAAAGGGCTCACTTTTTCTCCACTTTTGTAGCTTCAAAACGCGAACGACCCGAACCTTTCGTTGTGTCCAGCGAACCATCCGTTCATTCCGGTGGCGAAGTTGGAAGCGGAAGGACAGAAGCTTTTGGAAGGAGTCATCACTACGTTATACTCAAGCCAGTGAGTATCACGTTCCCTATGCTAGGATTAAATGCTGAGTAGGATGTCATAGGAATGTCGACCTGCTCTCGGCTCTACTGAACAGTTGGTCAACACTCACGAAATTGAGGCCTGCGGTTGTTCCCCTCGTGGTAACCGCACTAAAGCAATGGACGCCAGCGGCTCTAGTCGGGCTACCCGCGTCAAGTGTCAAAAGTGTCGAGAAAGCCATCCGGATTCTTCTGGTGCACATCTCACGGTAAGAGTATCTTGCTACAGCTCTTCTCCTCAGTCTCACACCTCGCACAGGATACCCAGCAATGCGCAATACGTCCCCCAAATCAACGACGCTCTTGCCCAGCAAGGCGTTCGTATGGATAAAGCCACTGCAGACGAAAAGAAACGAAAAGCTGCGGCGCTCGCTGAAGTCTCCGACAACAAAAAACGTCCGCTCTCCGTGCCCAGCGAACAGGCCGACGCGAAACGACCCAAACTGGAGCCAGAGCCTGCAACGACTAGTACTTCCGCGTCTTTCCTTGCTGCGTTTGACTTTACATCTCTCCCTGCGACGCTGATTACGGAACTCATCGTCGCGAATCTCGAGGCCTTCAGTGAACCGACGTTGATTGGTCTGGTGCAGGCATTCCGTGAAAGTCGCGGTCTTGGAATATCCGCAGCCACACCCATACCAGCAGCACCAGTACCTACACCAGCACCAGCACCAGCACCAGCACCAGCACCAGCACCACCCAGTGGCCCAAAGAAGGCTGCTCTTCCCCAACCCGCCGAGGCGGAACGACAAGAACCAGAACGAGAACGCACACCTCAAGCTCGACAAACGAAACCCGTGCCTCCCTCTGCACCTACACCTCCACCTCCCGTTACTATCGTGAAAGATGAACCCGTTGATCCACTGCAAATGGACATTGACCAGGATGAACTTGAATACGAGCCTGATCGACTCAATGAAGAGGTTTGTGGTGCTTTTTCAGCGATCCAGACATGATAGCTGAGTATTGCCCCGGTAAATTTCTAGCTCTCAGGCGATATACCAATGGTGGTGTCTACAGTGGGCATTGAAACTGGAACCAAGGATCTCCAACTCATAGATTTCAAACTGCCTCCCCCACGGGAGCTCTCCGAGGAGGAGCGAACACTACAGGTCGCGGGTTCAATCAAACGGATATGGGATGGAGCAGAAGAGCTCAAGCTGGCCGGAGATGCTATCCCAGTCGAATCATCACAAGCGGGTGGTCGTTCGGCTACTGAGGTCTGGATGTTGCTGCTGATAAGAATGATAACAAGGGTGGCAGAGCCTCCTCCGTCCGCAGACGAAGAGGATGTGATGGATGTTTCGGAGAGTAAAGAACTGGCTGTACAAAATTTCTATGTGAGACAGGACCAGCAGCGACAGACTCTCTGTGACCATATCATGTCTGATTTCCCTGCTCGGTGAGTCCAGTGAATAGTTTTTGGAACGGTCATCTTATTCTCTTTAGAATACGCCTCGCAACGACTTGGATGAACGAAGAATGGTATAACGATCAAATACGCCTTGCAAAGGACAGGAACTGGGTATGTTGAGTTGCCTTCAATTTGAGCGCTACTGATGCCTTTTCTGGTAGCGTCCGAATTACGACATATGGTTGAACCAGATTGTAGCATCATATCAGACGCTGCTGGACGGCAAAGATAGGACATTCGCTCGTTTCTTGCTTGACCTCCCAAATGTACCCGGAGATGTTCTTGATCTACTGCGAGATCTTTGCATTGACTCAACAAGGTATACCCTTTTGACGGTTCCATTTTACGACTGCTTATTAATGATAAATAGCTCTGATAGAATGCAAGTCGGCTTCACCACTCTTCGCGGCCTTGTAATACAGCGGCCATCGATGAGGACGGAGGCCTTAACTGTTTTACTGGAACTTACGACACATCCTGGTTCGTTCATATCATGTTTCATCGAAGCCTACAACTTACCCCGGATCCGCAGAAAAGAAGACTCGGGGAGCAGCGATCAATACCGTTAAGCTCTGGGTGCCCAATACGCAGCCCATGGGCAATATGGTCCGCGAGTTCGCGTTACAGATGCTCCGGAAACTTCAAATACAACGGCCCGAGACTCCGCCAAAATCCGACGAAGATGTGTCAATGAGTGGAGATGAACAGAAATCCGCTAGAGGACATCCTGAAAGTTCTGTAGAAGCGACTAACACAAATGGAGCAGAACCAGGACAGGACGAAAATATGGAAGATGGACAACTTCCCGCAGAGGACTTGGTGCACACGCCATACCTTCCTGATCACATCGAGCTTCCTGCGAAGAAGGCTCATGTCCTTCAACATGTGGAGCTTCTCTTTGCGCTGTCAGTGAAGGTGCCAGAATTCCTGGATGAGTATGTGGTCTATTCATTGTTTTGTGACATCCTTCTGAGTTCTCGGAAACAGGATCTTTGCGGCCTACGGACAAATGGATGTCACAGTCCAGGAAGCCATTCAAGAGTTGATCACAGCCCTTATTCGCTCGCTTGGCTCGAGTCATGGCAAGCTTTTGACATTGATGAGGACTTGTCCTCCTGGGGCTGAGTCCCTTGCTCTCCGTGTTTTGACCATATTTACGGAACATGGCCGGCCAAGCATCCAACTAGTGGCCTTGGTCAAAGCCCTGATCAACGAAAGAGACCTTGATGCGCGTTTCCTTATCCCTATTATTGCGGAGATGGATAAGGTATGGTCTGTTTTTTTATACGCCGGAATTGTCAGCTGATTCTGCGATGTTTTACAGCCCGACATCATGCGGCATCTGCCTCGAATTGTTTCGATCCTCAACGGCCAGCCCGAACCAAAGAATCTGGTTCGCTCGGTCTTCAGCTCGGTCGTGACAACGCCTCCGCAAACATTCGGCAGTGTCACCTCGAATCTGCCACGCGTTCGACAGAGTGAACTTCTCACTCCTGCAGAACTAATGGTCCTTCTACATGACTCCGAAAAGGAAATCGGACTCAAAAGTGCCATCGAAGGTATGTCGTTTTGTTGAATATGCTTTGGCTTTTCGCTCACGGCCAGGAAATCATAGCTATCGGGATCTGCTTTTCGATGACTGATGTTTTCCGATCGGAGATCCTCGCAGTTGTCATGCAACAGATTATGGACGAGCCTGTCCTTCCCGTCCTATTTCTCAGAACGGTAGGCGTCGGTTTCTAAGCCGCAGACGGGATCCTCACTATACCAATATTCAGGTCATACAAGCTGTGACAACCTACAAATCTCTTGTTGGTTTCGTATCGACGACGTTGCTCTCGCGACTTATCACCAAAAAAATCTGGACTAACCCGCCCCTCTGGGAAGGTTTCATCCGATGTGCAAAGGTCATAGCTCCTGCAAGTTTTGGGGCACTTCTCCAACTACCCAAGGACCAACTCCGCGAACTTGTGGATAAGCAACCAAGCCTGAAATCTGGTCTCCGAGACTATGTTACGAAGAAGGCCACTAACAAAGCTCGTGTGGCGGGATTCTTGGACATCTTTGGTGAGCAAGAGGACAGCACCAGCAACGCTGCCACTCCAGTGCCTGCTGCTCATCCCGACGACTTCACCCCACCTCCTGTGGAACCGACCGCTACTCCGGCTTAAGACCGGGACCGCATGGACATAGTTGTACCACCTTTTACCTGAGTTTATTTATGATAATTGTAAGTAGTACAGTAGCCCATCTACATCTGTAATTTCGACATAGTCCCGGATCGAGACAATGTGAGGATTTTCATCTGAGCGTGGATGGTTTATCGGAGATCGCACCGTCCGACCGATTGGCGACGATCTCGCCTGTGCTTTTCGCGTGCACGTCATGATCTTTGAAAACCCGCGACTATCACAACATTACAGCAATTGCTCATATCACTTCTCTTTTCTCCACTACGCCGTAAAGCCTGGTGTTGGCCTTTAGCGTGTCACCATCTTGTGTGAGGTTTGAACTGCGCAAGGGTTTTGAATCGCCCGCTATGATACCTCCTCAGTCGCCGAAGGGTCGGAGCCCGCGAGGCCATCGAAACCGTGGAAGTCGAGCGAGATCTAAAGGCGACAACGACGATCCCGTGTCGCCTCTGCCTTCTCCGGGCTCGTGGAATGTGGATCGAGGGAGATCTCGAGTGAGAAGACCATCGAATCCATTCTCAGAAGATAACCTTCGGAGGAGGTGAGTTGCTCGATGTCTGTCACTTGTTCTGACTCAGAACTCGGCTCAGAGGTTATCACTCTCTTCTCTCGTCGTTTGGGAAGGTCTTTCATGTGGAAAAACGATGGAAGTTGATCCGAGAAATGGGTTCTGGTGCTTACGGTGTTGTCATGTTCGTCCATGTCTTTGGGATGCTTCGTCAGGTCGCCTAACCTCATATCTCTTAGTTCGGCAGCTGACGAGATATCAGGAGAGACAGTAGCAATCAAGCTAGTAACTCGCGTATTTGACAAGGTTCAACTCGCCAAACGAGCTCTACGAGAGATAACCTTACTCCGCCATTTTGCGAATCATGAGAACATTACTGGATTGATCGACGTTGACGCGATATCACAAGATTTCAATGAAATGTGTGTTTCGTTCCCTTGGACTGACTATACGAGAGTTACTCATTATTCTCAAGTTATATCTTCATGGAGGTGCGTTTAGCTTCAAAGTCCCCCGGGCTGGGTGCTGAATGGTGATGTTTGACAGCCCATGGAAGGTAGAAGGCGCCTTCCTCTATCTGACTGTTGATAACATGAATGATATAGCCGATTTGCATCAAATTATCAAATCTGGTCAAAGCCTAACCAACGAACATGTTCAATATTTCCTGTATCAAATCCTCCGTGGTGAGTCAACCCTCGAAGCACACACAATGGAGCTGACGTTAAATATATGCCTCAGGCATGAAATATGTACACTCGGCCTCCGTTATACACCGAGATTTGAAACCCGGTAATCTGCTCGTGAATGCTGATTGCGAGCTCAAAATATGCGACTTCGGGCTAAGTAGAGGGTTCGACTCAACACCAGACGAATATGCAACACATCTCACAGAATATGTTGCCACTCGATGGTACAGAGCACCTGAAATAATGCTGGCGTTCCGGTAAGTATCCTGGCCCTCTCCGGTGTGACAAGAGCATGACGTGATCTCGGGTTAGGCGATATAATACGGCAAGTACGTGAATTCATGTTTCTGGACTATACCAAATACCCGTTGATCATCCATTTCCAGTCGACGTCTGGTCAATAGGATGCATATTAGCCGAGCTGCTGCTGGGCAAGCCGTTGTTTAAGGGCAAGGAGTGAGTATGCCTGTCGTTCCACCTTTCTTAGCCTAACATTCGATTTCAGTTATGGTTAGCCGGAATAATATCATTTATACAAAGCATTCCTGAATCTTTTCTTTTGATAGTGGATCAATTAAACAAGGTCCTTGACGTGCTCGGTCTGATCTCTTTCAACCTTTCGTCCAACATGAGATACTGATATCCACGATGAAGGAACGCCGGATGAGACTGTTATTAGGAAAATTGGGAGCGAGAAAGTGAGTGATATTCTCAAAACACTCCTCCTTGCAGTCCCGAGACGAATTTTACACAGGCGCAAGCCTATGTTCGATCTCTGCCATTCAAGAAAACCCTGCCATTTCGGAAATTACTGCCTGCAGCTGACCCACAAGGTGACAACAAGATTGCAGAAATATGTAGTATGTACTAATACAATAACCGTCACAGCACTTGATCTACTGGGGAAGATGCTCGCCTTCGACCCAGATGACCGTATAACAGTTCCCCAGGCCCTCGAACATCCATGGCTGGCAGCATACCATGACGAATCTGATGAACCCGAATGCTCAGAGAAGTTTGAAAAATGGCGAAAGATAGAGCAGCTTGAAACCTTGGACGAATTTCGCGAGGCTCTTTGGAACGAAATCGAGGAATATCGCAGAGAGGTCAGAGGCGTTAATCTAGGCTTTTCGACGTTATCTATTCGGGTTCCTGGTCAACCCCAACCCAGCGCAGATTCCGAGAAAATACAGGAGTCACCGCCAACTGCGCCACTTGCTGTTGCGAAAATGACAGATGGAGAGGAGGTGGCAGTAGCCCAAGAGAAGAAGGAGACAGCAAAAGCAGAGGAGGTGAAAACGGATGATCGTAGATCTCACACTCCAGGTCCGGAACACTTCCGCCGCCAAGGCTCAACATCGAATGATCCCGTTGTGACATACGCTCGACGATCCAGTCTCATGCAGCCTTCACGTCAAGGATCTACCTACAGTTCGCCTCTGCCATCCGCGCAACACCTCCCTACGTTTACGGAAGGGCCTACACAAACCGAGCCTGGGACATTGGGACCAGGCAGCGTTGTCTTCCCTACCCAAGGTTATGTTGTTCCTGCTCGCTCTCGGACAGGCTCGATGGCTGGCGGGGAGTTCACGCGCAGGTTGCTACGCACATTGTCGACGGTTTCCATTCACGAGAGTGCAGAGGGCTTAGCAGGTGGTTTGGCGGGGATCGCTCCTATTGGAAAATATATAGTAGAGAACCAGACGGCGGAAGCTGACGCGCCGCCTTCTGAAATACCGAGAGACTTTGGAATTGAAGAGGGTTCCGAACTTGAGGAGGGTGAAGGCCATGAAGGTGGCGATGTCCAGGGCAAGAAGGAAGGGAAGGAAGGGAAATTTGAAATTTAATGTGCAAACTACATCCATTGTCTTTCTCCAGGAATAATTATAATATTAGAGACAGTAGTATCTATGGCAGAGTGTGGTGGGTACAAATGCGGTGGGTGCAAATGGCGGTCGTGGAGATGGTGATGCGTATAATTTACATGCGCTACAATGCAGGAAGAGAAAGGCTTTAATCGCCCAATTTCTCTTTAATTCCTAAATGTGGCGTGAGTCACGGTCAATGCTCAAGAAGTCCTCATACATACTATCAATAATATCCAGATACGCAGTGCTGGCAGGACTATCCGGGTATTCATCCAGGAAGCTCACACCATAATCCGCACTTTTTCCTATTCGAGGATCTAACGGCACAGCTCCTAGAAGCTCAACACCCATATCCTTCGCGAGCTGCGCTGCCCCTCCCGTACTCGGCTTGAATATCTGGGATTCTGTCTTACAGCTAGGACAGACGAAACCAGACATATTTTCCACCAGGCCAAGGACCTTGATCCCAACTTTTCGGCAAAAGTTTATTTCTCGGCGCACGTCTTGGAGCGCAACCTCCTGAGGAGTTGTGATAACGACCGCACCATCGATGCCACTCTCCTTTAGGTACTGTACAATGCTTAGGTGCTCGTCGGAGGTACCGGGTGGTGTGTCAACGACGAGGTAATCCAGGTCCCCCCAGTCGACGTCTTTGAGAAACTGTGATATCAGCCCGTTCTTTTTGGGCCCTCGCCACATGACTGCATCGCGGGAGGAAGGAAGCATGAAGCCGACAGACATGACCGCAAAGTTATCCTGCACAAAGACAGGTGACCAACCGGACGAGGAAGAATGTACTTGTTCATTCGCGATTCCGAGAATAGTGGGGATGGATGGACCACAAATGTCTACGTCCATGATTCCAACCTAGATTTTCATTGCCTTAGCCAGAGTCAGGCCACGAAAACTGTTTCCTACAGACCTGTGTCCGGTCGTCAGCAGCAAATGCCCAGCCAAGTTGAGCCGTGAAGGTCGACTTGCCGACGCCGCCTTTTCCTGACAATACAAGAATTTTCCGCTTCACGTTGGACATTCTTTCCGTAATGAGTGGCAAGGCGGGATCTGGACCCTTTGGTATATTTGAGGCGCAAGTCTCTTGATTTGCACAACCATTGCAAGCATCTGACTTCCCAGCAAGTTCAGATTCCGTTCCCTGAAACTCCGTCAATACTTTGCTTGGAGCCGATCAATTAAGACATACTGGACAATGCTCTGGAGCATTTACAGGTATAGAGAGTGGATTTGGGACATCAGCTGGGGGCTGAACTGCAATCATTTGCTACAGGACTTGCTGAGCAGAATGAGATTGATCACTCCGACATCCGATGCTTCATCAGCGAAAAATTGTTTGTTGTTGTTTGAAAAGTCATATTGCATTCCATGCGAGGGGTATGTGAGTACTGCGAAAACATTTTCGTCCATGGCGTACCAATAAAGTGAGCGTGCACGCAGGGTGGTAAACTACAAATAATGGGAATCAAAAACAGACAAGGGATCGGTATGGGAATAAGAAAATATATAAGTGTACTGTAGAAGATGCAGAGTACATCATCGAGTGACCAAGGGATAGCCGTTGGCGTTCGGGCTGACTTGGCGAAGCATCAGCGTTGATGGCTCTGTTGGTTCGGCGGGCTCTGGTATGACGTCGGGCGCGATCCAGATGATCCACCGGGAGGCGGGCGAGGGGGAGGTGGTCCTGACCATTCATCCCCTTGTGGCCATTGATTCTGTTGACCATGTTGGTTCTGTTGGTTCTGCTGCATCTGCTGATTCTGCATCTGTTGCAGTTGTTGAAGTTGTGGAGAGCCCTGAGGTGGTGGTGGTATCGATGGCGAACCAGGTGGGGGATATGAAGCGGACTGGTAGGATGCGTTCGATGGCGGTGGTGGTGGTCTGACATTCCGATCTGACATCGAGGGTCCCATCACCCCGGGCCGATCTCCACTTGTTGAATTCTGAATGGGATAGCGCGGAGGACCACCATTGTTGGGGCCGTTCAGAGGAGTTCCAGGTTGTGGTCGTCCATTCACCCCTTTGAGTTTCATATACGTTTCGCATTTCTTCATGAACTCTTTTCCCGGCAGGTCCAGCGAATTTGCGAAATACTCCTGGTCGTTAAGAATGGCAAGGAATTCCTCGGGAACAGCGAAGAACTCGTCCTGTCCCTCAAGCAAAGCCGTGACGACCCGGACAGCACCGAAGGTCTCGTCGCGCAAAGCGTCTCGGCCGCGGGCATAGAGAATACTCGGACAGATAACAGTCGCAAGATTTCCTAAATCCATCTTGCTGCCTGTCTCGGCGTCCATATGTGCGAACGAAGCTACCCATTTGAGGAACACGAAAAGAACCTCCATTGTGTCTCGATGACTCTTGGGCATGATCAACGAGATAAGGTGGAGGTATCTATGTCGATCTGATTCTTGGGGCAATGCTATGATCGGAAGAATTAGTGTACAGCCACCGAAATGACGCTCTGAAACCCACATTGTGACGCAACGAACAGTCGGTGAAGTTTGAAGGTCATGAGAGGGTCCGGTAATTCGCGGAGGAACTTCTTGAGCAACGCCGCAAGTTGAACGGGGTTATCCTGTGTCAAGTCCACTGAAGAGGGATCCCGGTCGATTGCCTCCGATAGATCTTTCAGTCTCCGAATATTTCCATTTTTCCTGAAAATTCCTTCGACTGACATGTCTGCGAAAAAGAATGAAACGTAAGTGACCTCAGTATCATATCAAGAAACAGATACGAACCCATTTGTTTCATCGCGGATATCACATCGTCGATGAAACTCGGAACTCGAAGATTCGTCGGCGTGGCCCCAAGCATCGAGTCGGAGCCTTCCCTTTCAACCAAAAAGTCAAGAGGAACGCCGAATACACCTAAAATACATGGTCATTAAGAAAAGCAATATTAATCAACGAGAACACATACCCTTTTTCTTGATATTCTTCTTGTCTCCCTTGAATAATGTCTTCCAAAATCCGCTCTTCTTAGGCTCCACCATTTCCAGCAGTTCGTCGAGATCGAACTGATCCTTCAAAGGTGACTTGCTAAGAGCAAGCACAGCACAATGCTTGACAATAGCGAGCTCCAAAGCGGAAAGCTCGGCAATGTACGGAATTAAACTCTCTCGTGGGAGAGATCGATGCTGTTCTCGAGCCTGTGCCGCCTCCATGAGCTGAGGAATATCAGCAAGTGTGATGCCATCTTCCAAGGGTGGAATAGTAGGATTCCCTTCCGCCGGAGAGTTTGGCGCGCTATCGTCCACAATCATGACCTCGGTATTGCCGCGCTCGGTATAGCCACGTGTGAATGATGGCCTCAGAACCTGGCCTTGAGAATTGACATTATCTGTCGGGAGTTTCTGGAGATATGGAGGCGCTGGACGTTGTGGAGGGGGTGGAGAATTATGGTGTGAATGAGACGGCTCATGGTGCAGTTGACCTTGCTGACTCTGCTGGTTCGGAGCGATGTGCGAGGTTGCGTGATGCTCGTGATGCCTCTGAGTGTGTAGCACGTCGGATGGGTGGACGCTCCTGCCGGCGGGGCTTTCCACGATGGTCGATCGTTTCGGCAAGCGCGCAGTTGCCGAGAGTTTGCGATCAAGATGTACCGATTTCATACGCATGATCTCAGTGGAGTTGCGATATGGATCTGAGTCTGTCGGGGAATAAGGCTGATCGTGGACGCTTGAAACTGGAGGGAAGACCAGTCAGTAAGTGTCGGGCAGGGCGCGGGAAAGACGTACTTGGAGACAAAGGGACCACCCCCTGCTTTTTAAGAAGCAGATATAGTCGTCTCAGCGCCACGTTTAGCAAGAAAGCATATTGCTCCAAGCGTTGAACAGCCTGGAACCCTCCACGACAGCCGGGGTGTGCATGATCAGTGCACAGAATGACAGTGGGTACCTCCCCAAAGGAACTTGAGTCCCTTCTTGAGTCAACCTCATAGGCAAAGGCTCCCACGTTGGCAGGTGGCCTCCGTGCGGTAGAGGGTTTGGGTGGTTGATCCTTGATCGTGACCTGACTGTCATCGCCATTCTTGGGAGCTGGCTCTTTGAGAACGGGCATAGCCGCGACCTTTCCACACACTGCACACTGTACACAGTGAGAATGCCACCTCTGATAAGTGCCCAACCGCACACAGTCCTCCTCCACAGTAAGATTGCATTTAACGCACAGATCCGAAGGGGGATTGCTTGACGAGACCTTGGACGAGCCTTCTCTGAATGGCGAGTCCCCGGCATTCTCCGGAGCTAAACTTCGGAATCCGTACGTCACTGCCTGCGTCCCAAAGTTACCACCATTGGCACTGGGAGTCATGAACTCGCCGTTCTGCCCCTTGATCATCCTCCGTGCAGCGGGGTTGCCTCCCTGGACCGCCAGCAAATGAAGCTTATCCAAGAATGAGGCCATCGCCTCTCGCACACTCTGTTCCCTCTCCAGCTTCAGTGCCCCAGTGAGCGCTATCCGAATGAGGATCTTCAGGTAATGTGCCAGGCCGGTCACGAGCGCCAGGAGCTCTTGCGTCATACCCATTCGCCGGGATCCAGTTTCCTGTGTATGTGATAGCAAGGTGAACAGCTCCACTGTCTTCCGGCACAACATTCGTGCTTCTCGGACGTGCGACATTCCTGTGTGGGGCGGTTAATCAATGACTTGAATATCACTTGTGACACGTACCTTTCTGGTTAAGGCGCGCAAAATGATATTCGAGGTCGTCTATCGTCGCGAAAAGAACTTCCACGTGTAAGATGAACTTCTCTGCCATTCGAATCGCGTCCAGGTACTGGCCATTGCTGACCTGCCGCAGCATGTCCGATATACAGGCTGCACTGGACTCTTCGAATGCGGACAGCACGCTGATTGAAAAGCTTGAGCACGAGAGAGGGACAATCATGTGGCGTGTATACGCACGTCCATATCCGATAGACCTGCTGTTCCATTCGAACCTGCTTTTCCTTCAGCGAAGCAGGGGTCTCACGCTGTTCCTCTTCTACGTAGGCAGGTTCCTCTGGTTCTCCCTCGAAGGAGGCGGCACTTGTTGGTCTTCGCGATACTACTTTTACGTTCCAAAACTAAGACGATTGTTAGGAGAATCCATGACAGAGCAACACAAATACGCACTTTGTTGATCATATAACATTCCGGATGCCAGCATTCGTCTCGCATGTTTCTGTTGATCTCAACGAATTGCTTCAGAATGGCACTGTTGCATCCAGCGCATTTGGTGGCGAAACGCGTGGAATAATGAAAATGACAGTAAACGTCACCCTCATGCTCGTAATACGAGTCCTGAGGCCCAAACAAAGTCGGGCACAGGGAGCATGTAAAGTGTTCCACATGAAACTTCTTGTCTAAGGAAAAAGATGAGTAGAACGAATTGGGAGTCCGAGGAAGTACACGCACTGCATGCCGTAATATAGCTGCCCCGTAGTGCCATGTTGCACTTTGCACAGATCAGATTGAGCCGTCGAAAGTAGTCACGTTCGCACAGGGGATGCTGCCTGCCATCTGGACCATCAATGGGAAAGAATTTCGAAGCAACCACGTCCCCGCAATCCTGGAACAGAAGAACAATTAGAAATGCCACCACTGTCGCGCACCAGCCGTGCTCGCCGTACCATGCACTTAAAACAGTTGAGATGAAACACAGTGCCCAACGCACGAACAAATGGCCCTTGCATTGCCTTTCCACACGCGGAACACGTTCTACAGTGATGACGGCGTCAGATCAGGAGGATCATGAAAGGGTATGGAATTAATTCGCAAGGGTCTATGCAGATTACTTACGTCAAGGTTAGACTGGCAGAGGTAGACGAGGCCGTGGTGCCTGGAGGTTTGCCTCGACTGGAGGTGGACGACTCGGAGTGTACGGAGGAGAAAGAGGCGACACTTGTCGGACGTTCTATTGCATCAGAATGTCCAGAAGAAGACGGATGTTTGGGTTTGGTCGAGCCTGCAGGCGTAGACGGACGACTGCCTCCAGCCGAGGACAGGAATGCGGGTGACGGCCTCGGAGAAGATCCGGGAAAAGCAGGAGGATAGGAGCTTGAGGAACTGCCATGATTGAGCTCTTCGCTCCGAGCTTGAGGAACATAGGTGTTGGCGGAGAGATTACGATCAGGCTCAGCACTGTTCAATGTTGCTGCCCTGGCTGGGATGTTTGGCCGGTCTGCGAGGCGTGAAACATTGGTTGACGGGGTGGTAGCGTATGGGAGTCGCGACTGGGCATTTGCTTGAGATTGGTTGGGTAGGAACCTCGATGAATCAGGATCGGTAGGTTGCTCGGTAGGTGAATAGGTATGCTGGTTTGACCATGGAGACGCTGCTCTACCATGATCCTGGTCTTTGCTCATGGTATGGAGCCCCACGGCGCCTCTAATGCTCCCAACAGCGACGATTGTTCAGCAGGAGGGCACAGCGAAAGCAGGAGATATATAGAGAGGTAACGGATATAGTCCAGGGCAGGTGCAATGTCCAATGATCGTCACAGAATCCCTCAACGCATGTGACACCCATCGTGACACCTGCACTTTCTCCAACTGCCGTGCCCTCCGAGTCTCCTTGACTGTTGTACAGCCTCCAGTGCTCCTTGTATGGACTGGGTCCTGTAACATGTTGTGTATCATGTTTACTCCCGCCATCCCCAACAAGCCTGAGTCTGTTAGAGTCCTGTTTGGAGTGATGCAGGGTCGTGGAAAGCTATTGAATCCAGAAGAAACATACTTTTCGATTTGAAAAAAAAAAACCAGTCTGCGTTCAGCTGCAGAAGGCTGTGATCTTTCAAATTTCACCCCAATTGCTGTGCGAGTACATTGTTGGCAAGGCCCAAGGATTCCTGATTCGACAGCTAGATACCTACAGTACAAGTTCGTGAGGTGTACAGACATTCAATAGACATACGCAAATGAAAGTAATTCAAGGAAAGAGGTCAAGTAACCTAAAAGATCATACCGTGGTCATCCAGCACCACACCCAAATATCTAGATCGTCAAGGTCATATCAAGTCATTCATCGTTCATAAATCATGTCACCACCACCGAGGCATCTGGCTCGGACTGGTCAACAGTCCCGGACTGTCATACAACAAAGAACCCCTCCCCTTCCCAAACAGCCCACCAGGACTATCGACTGCACCCATCCTATTGAGTTCCTCATCCAAGAGTGCAGCAGGATCATGTGGATCGAAAATCGCACGCGAGCCCGGTGTCCGAAAGGGCGATGACCCAAAGAAGCCCGATGGCGTACGGAATGGTGAATCGTTCTGGTTCGCGGGGTAGATCAATCGTCTGGGAGTCACTGGAGCTGGCCCAGCCATGCCGGAACTCGCTACTCGCTTGCGGGGTGTCTTGTTTGAGTCCTGTTCCCCAGCATCCTGGTCATCGTCGTCATCCTCCGAATGCAGCGCCGCAGGGTTTATCCCCTTCGATGATAAGGGAGTGCGGACAGAAGATACTGGAAGCTGCTGCGTACTTCTCGGTGGGGTCGAGGGCGTTGGCGTCGTGGGGCGATCTACATCGCTCACTCTCCTACTCGTGGACGCCTTACGCATTTGAGAGGACCTGGATGACGCGGCCTTGCGATTCAGAGTAGGGGACGCTGGCATTGGGGGGAAAGATGTCCTCTTCTGAACACGAAAATCAGACAAGTGTAGACTAGGAAGCCAGTCATAAACATACCTTGATCTTTTTTCTCTCCACACTTTTATGCAAGAGAGGCTCGTCGTCATCGTCTGAAGAGAGCGCGTTGCCCAAGTCGAGCTTAATGCCTGGCTGCAACGCATCCTTGGAAAATCTGGGGGAATGGCCCCAGTCCTTCACCGGACCCAGTAACGAAGTATCAGTGGCGTCGTCGTCATCGTCATCGTCATCCAGGATAAGAAGGTCATCCAGGGTAGTAATTGTGATGGAAGTATTGAATGCCCCCACGGCCTTCAGGGTGTTGGTTTCAATAGTAGCGGAGATAGCACCTTCCATCTCACTGCTTGCGGGCGGGGGGCTAGATGAGCTGTGATTCGGCGTCAGTTCGGGAACGGAGGAAGACAGTGACGACGACGACGATGAAGGCGGCGGCGCTGCGGCGTCAGACAAATCTGAATTCGAAGATGCATGATCAGGACTCTCATCTGACTGAGCCTTGGTTCCATGCGACGACGCATCCGATGAAGCGGCGGTCGCACCAGCCAAGGAGCCCCTGCTGTATCCAAGACCACTAGGAAGAGGAGGGAATATTATATCTCCAGGAACTGGTTGGGATTTCAAGCAACTTTCGTAGTAAGGTTGGTGGTGGGGTGTTGGGCGAGTTGGCGGGAACAAAGAGTGGGACGACATTGTAGCTGGCATGTACGAAGGCGCAGATGCGGTGGACATTGATTCCAGGTGGTCTTTCTTGGAACGCTTAGCCTTCCTTGACTCAGCTCCGTCGTCGGTATCGACTCGTTTCCTTGCTTTGCCTTTGCCCTTAGATCCAGTGGACCTCTCTTTGACATTCGCACCATTCATGATGTCTTTGCAGAGTTGCTTCCTAAACCCGCCACCCTTGAAACACTCCAAGTCCTCATCCCAGATAGCCCATTGGGTACGGCCGATAGCGCGGTCTCGTGGGACCTTGCGGAAACACACAGTCGTGCTCAGAACATGTCTGATACTATTCATCCACGTCTGTTCTCCACGCTTGAAGTGAGGATAAACGATCGTGATCCAATCGTAGATTTCCTGCAGTGTAAGTCGATGGTCAGGAGAAGAGATAATCGCTTGCCCAACAAGAGCAGCATAAGATAGGTCTGGCTTATTGGGGGAGTATGGTCCTGGCGGGAGAGTATAGGGTAGCCTATCATACTCCTCTTCGTCTGGAAGTGGCCCCATGGGCCCAGGGGACGACACCAAATTAACGATCGGCCTGTGGGGAGTTGAAATAGGCGAAGATGTGGGAGGTGGAGAAGAAGGAGGAAGAGGTGAGTTGGCAGGCTTTCGTTGATATGCATAGGTTCGTGAATGTTGAGGAGTCACAGGTAAGGCAGATGGACCAGCTTGGGGGTTCCCAAATTGGAGCGGAGGGAGAAGCCGCGCATAAGCCAGATACTGGGGATAAGCAAAATACTGGGCTTGGGGCAAAGACGGAGGTTGAGTGTGAGGAAGAGAAGGAGGGCGGGACTGAGTCGGAGTCGATACCTCCGCTTTCACTGGGAGTGATTCCTGAACACGCGTCAAATTACTGGCAAATCCTCATAGACAAGTGGAAATATACCTTGCGAGGCTGTGACTGCGTATTAACGCCAAGGTCTGTATGATCTCTATAGTACTTGCTTCGCTGAGGGGTGACCGGTGGGGCGGCTTGCATTTCTCCCTATCAAGTTCAATGGATCATGTCAGAACCAATTTTCGACGCGTCAAATATTGACACAGACCTGTGAAGATTCATTTCTTGTCAATTGCTGTCCTTCTGAAGGCAAGACGCGATGATCGTCGCGTGATTGCATAAAGGAATCCAAGTTAAACCCGCCCTGCGACGCGTTACTAGGCGATGGCGATGGCGGTTGTGGAACGCTAGCTCTTGTCTGCGATTCGCGTTCTCGTTCGCGTCTTTCCTTCTTCTCTCTTCTGCTCTGACGCCTTTGCCGTTCGATGACCATCTCCATGCTATCAAAATGACGCAGCGGGGCACCACCTTCTGTGGGCTCCGTTTTTATTGGCGTTGTGGGAGGTGTGGTATCTCTGATAGAGAACGAGCCCGCTCGAGACCTGGAACGCGTCGAAGAAGTCGATAGACTGGATAACTTAGACATCGGTCGAGCATCTGATGCAGAGCTCGGTTTCGATGGGTCACTACTTTCCGCAACGCGTAAAGAGGTAGCATTCTCTGCAGTCAGAAATTGTCGCATCTGCTTGCTACGTTTCTCCAGGTCTTCGCGAGTTATCCCCAGAGTCTGAAGCAGCTGGGAGATGGGGGAGGCCTGTGGGTCGGCCATGATTATGCGAAAACGATGCAGATGCGGCACGGGCTGGCTAACAAGATGCACTAAGGTTCGATGGACGAAAGAAGGAAGAGGAAACGCGAATTTGTTAGGATGAATGTGGGGGAAGGAGGCAGCGCAAGGGAGGGGAACGGAGTGAGTGAGACAGACAGAAAAATGCCAAGACGCGCCTGCAAGCGATGGTGGCTTGATTTGGAACACCTCGGATCAACTCCGACAACGGAGAATAACATTCCAAAATAGGCAATTGTTCAGACATGTTCATCAACCTATCATGACACACAGATTGTAGAGATTTTGTTGCACTTATGTAGGGGTGGGCGTGTAGATACGATGAGATAGATTTAAAGTCTATGAAAAAATATAGGATAAATCAAGGTGCAAATTCTATAAAGATTATGTTTATTTTATTCGCGGAGCGTAATCATAGTGGTGACAGTGCACGTACCTTCTTCGTCGAGTAACGTCTGCTCCTCCAAGCAGGCTTGGATAAATTCGCAGACAACGAGGCGTCGCCGCTTGGGCCTTCCGTAACTCTGTCAGTAAGTATATTGATAGTTTGAGCGGGGACTGACTTGGAAGTTCGCTTCATCAGTTCCAAGCGACGGCTGTCGTCGCGTTTATCGATGATGATATGGGTTAGTTTGGGTTCATCCAGGTCTACAATCTTGCCGCCATGCTCAGAAATAATCTTCGAGAGTTCGCCGAAGCTATTCGGATGGTTAAACATAAAAAAGAAACCTGTGGGGAAAGTCTTCACCTCTCATTGATGTCGCTCTCCTTCTTTGTTTTGACAGCCAAACCATGTTTTCGAGCATTCTCCGGAGAGTCGAGATAGAAACATCTGTAACAACTGAATTTTGACAAATGTGAGGTGAGAGTAAGCTCCGATAACTCACAAATGTTTGAAAATATATTCCTGATCATATTCCATGGCAGATTCGCTTTCGCCCATCTTGATATCCACAAAGCCATCGTGGGTCTAGCCAGCAATTAAGGCCCAGAAACTGCCATAGATAGAGAAAGCCTACCCTTGAACCTGCCTCTCCATCCTTGCTGGATAGTCCTGGCTCCTTTGCTTGCACTTCACCTGCCGATGGTTGTTTTACACTGAACCAATCGTCGAGGTCCACATCCTGATCTTCATCCGCTACGTCAGCATTGTCTGAATCGTTGTCAGTCGCTGACTCCGGTTCGTTCTTGATATCTTGTTCATGAGATGTGTCGATGTTGAACCAGTCAGCAAGAGCAGGATCCATTTCGACTTCCGGTTCCTCCTCCTTCACGGGAGGTACAGGGGACTGGGAAAGGTTGGAAGTGCTTGCAACGGGTGCCGAAGCATCTTCCTCTTCAGATGCTTCTCCGCCATTGTATTCATCCGTTTCGGCGCGTGCCCTGCTTGGGTGGAAGAAGTATCTGCAACAGACAAATTTGTCACGGATACAAGTTACAACACGACGAAAAACTCACTTCTTCCTAAACGGCGCAAGTTTGCCAAGCGTAATAGACTCCGTTATCCACTCAGGCTTGATGATATCATAAATACCCTTGTCGATTAAAAGCTTAAGGTCATAGGCTAGCAGAAAACATGAGTCGGTAGGCTAGACGAGAGTAGAAGAAGAGCCTACGGGTAACCTTCCCACCATAGACAATGAAAAGATTTTCTTGGTCCTTGGCAATCTGTGCACATGAGCCTCCATTTGCATGTATCCTTTGATGAAGCATACGTGAGAGCAATCCACACACAGAAATAATTACGAACTGTTTCATGAGTTGTCTCTTGTCTTCATCCCCCGTCCGCGACTTGGGATCAGACATGACCACTACAAACCGAATCAGGCAGAGGACAACGATGTATGTTGAATAACGAACCGAAAATCATCCCTTCGAATAGGTCGGACTCAACTTGCACATCCTTCAACTTCGGTCCTCGGTACTCAGGAAGCATCACAGCCTAGACACCCTTTTGAGATGCAAACCGAGGAAGTAGTGATCATGCCTACCTTCTTGGCGACAGTCTTCCGTTTCTTCTTTGAGACACTGGGAATTAAATTTAGCGAAGCGTTTCCCACTGCGACACAATTCATACCCAGCATCACTTTCCATCTTTCTCTTACGCTCCGTTCGCATGCTTTCCAGGACAGCTGAAATGCCCCTTTAGTATGGACAATAAATATCAGGGAAATACACTAACCTGTCGCACTCATGCAGTCTGCAATGCTGAGATCATCACGGATGGATAATGCTCGAGGGAAGCGCATAGTGAAGCCCATGTCATATTGATCTGTAAGATGAACAATAGTCAACCGAGTATATATAGTGCTCGAGACGATGAGTGTACCAGAAGGGACGATCTCGGCAGCCTTGACTTTGAGGATAAAAGAACTATTGAAAAAAGTCAGTCCATGCATGAGTGATGAATGGCACAAAACAGAGCGAACTCTTCAGGCTCAAGGTAAACGTCACACTTGTCGTCATGCGACCTCTTTGCAGTCAGAAGAAATTCGGGAGGGTGTTTTGGATCCCAGACTTTCCATGGCTTGTCCCGTACCCAAACGTAGTCGGCGAAAGACAGACCTGAGCCTATTCGGACGAATGTGCTGTACCTGGAAGAATAATGTCAACCCATCAGAGAAAGGTAACACTTCGGGCGCAAGACTTACTTGGGCTCTTCGTCATCGTCCGTGATACGACGATCATCGAGGACGGCGCAAACAAGAGTCGAGACGCCTCCTCCGCGTTTTCCGCTCCCATAATTTCCACCTTAGGAAGATGAAAAATGCATAAGTCAGACACAAGGAAAGCTATGAAAATGCCAACACACCAACAACAAGAACGTCCACTGTTTCTCCCATATTGTCCTTGTAGGGCCGTAGAGTCAGAAAGAAGCCTCCGGCCATACAAAAAACTCACCATATATTCTGGTTTAACCTGTAAGGATATTCGTATTAGTCGGACAACAATAATCCATAGAAGGACATATCACCTTGATCCAATCCATATTTCTCCCATTCAGGACATACTTGGATAGCGGGTGCTTCAGCACTAGGCCTTCTCCCCGTGCGGCCATCACTTCATCCATCCGCATTCTAACATCTTTTGCCGTTTTCCCCTTGAACTCCACAGTAAACTCAATACGGCCCGTGATCTCCTTCAAACAGTTCCGCAAGTTCTTCTTGCGGAAAGACGTTGACCTATGGAGCAGCGACTGACCGTTGAGGTATAGGAGGTCAAACACTTTGACTTGAAAAAGGATAGGTCACGATTATTTCTCTGGGACAAGGAAAGGATTGCCTACAACACGGCCGAGGGTTGTGCTCTTTCTTTGATTTATCTGCATCATTTTGCGTGAGTAGATACCTATGAAGAAAAGAGATATTCAAGAGAACCTAACGCTGCTGTTTTTAACGTCCCAAATGGGAGATTCCTCTCGGAAACTGGATCCCAGACGAGCATCTCGCCGTCAAGAATGATGCTAGATACAGACGATTCAGTATTGTTTATGGCGGCCTGCGGAAAGACAAACTCGTCTATCCGGGGGTCGAACGCCTTGTCAATAAAAGGTGTCAAACTTCCCGTGCCAATATGTTTCCCATATAGGTATGTGTAATCCTTTCCTTTCCTAAAGCCGCAAATATGGATATTCCCAATAGCAAGTCCCCAGGGCACGGTCCACGAACCTTGAGCAGTAGAAGTACTCGTTGCCTCTTTTATGTAATTGCATTCTTTCTCCGTCGAGCTTTTCTTCAATGAAAAACTCGGAACCACCCATCTCTCGTACAGATTCTTCGACCTTCTTGGTCGGTCTTTTACACAGCATGGGCGCGAAGGCATGGAAAAGTTGGACCGTTTTATCCTACAAACAGCAATAGACACAAGGAAGGGACATTCGTTGAATCAAAGATCGACGTACCTCGGCGTTCAGCCGATAAGATTGGTCCCAGAGCTCCCATGCAACTTTCTTGAGATCGGAGCAAGTGTTATACAGATCTTGAGCGTCGGGATGGAACACCGAAAATACAGTAGTCTCTTTTACAGAAATATTCATGTCTTAGGGTTGTCATCAGCACATTAGATACGAGATATGTTAGTAGAGACCACCTTTCAAGATAATGCGAACAATCCAACGTTGTTCTTCTGGAGTTGAGCGATTATATACGCGTTGCAGAATCCTCGATTGGACCTCCCTGAATTGTTAAGACAAATGTACACGGCAGTAACGTATTGGCCTACTGTTTGCCCATGTGCTTTGACAAATCATCCAGGATATCGTTCAGCTCATCGATAGATAGTGATCCTTCAATGACAGATGAGCGCTTGCTGACAACTTCAAACAAGACAGTAGGAAAGTCTCCTGATGCTTTCTGCAGGGAAAGGACGATATGAGCACCACACCACCAGGACTCAGATGATGCCGTACATCTCTTTCAGTCGGTTTCTTCCAGTTAAGAAGGCGGATGGCATCGGGATCTTTCATTCCCAACGGGATCAACTTGATATAGGTCTTTGCAAGATTCTTCTCCTTCAGGCCATAAACTGCACGCTCTCGGTCTTTCTAGGAGCAAAATTACCACCATCAGCCTAATGCAAATCGGCTTCACAGACTGCGCCATACCTGGGGTAGAATCAATCGTAATACAGGGTACAGGTCGTATCCTATTTCATCTCTCCAATGCTGGCAAAGAGCACTCAAAATGAGCAGCATAACAGCGAGTCCTGAGAATCATACGTTGAACCAAGCATCAATCAGTTTCTTCCTTCTATCGTGTTTCCTCTCAACTTGAAGCTTTTCAAAGAGCCCAACTAGGATTCCGAATGGGGGGCTTCCCATATTCTGTGGTGGCGCTGGATGCTGTGAAGGCGAAACATCGACTTCCTGCTGCTGAGGTTTCGGAGAGCTCGGCGCCGAAGAGGGCGCTGGGGTTGGTTGCATCATCTTCTGGATATTTCAGCTTCAGGTTGTTCTAAACTCAGACGTGCACCCAGTGTGTGGCGAAGAGTTGTGGAAAGACGGGAAAGACGAACCCGTGACTCATAGTGAATTGGACCCACGACGCGTTCTTTGGCCGTGTTTTGTACAACCGGAGCCGTTCTTCCTGTTCCTCATCTAGCATGGTTGGTGCTGTCAGCCGAAAATCCAGTCAGCCGCAGATATTCATTCTCTACTCTGACCACCATGGCTAACGTAGGATACCCCCTTGTATCTCTCAAAAAGACGGGGGAAGATCCGAGACGAATAGGTTTGTGGAAGTTTGGCAGAACTATTGGAACGGGAAGTTCAGGTGCGCTCATCTTCCCTGGTTCCTGCTACATTATTGACTCTTATTCGACTGCGCAGGTCGTGTGAGGATCGCTCGGCACTCGAAAACTGGGCAGTATGCTGCGATTAAGATTATTCCCAAAGTCAAGCTCGCCTCTCGGACATCTCTCAATCAGCTAGCGGACCAGGTGGAGCATGATCGACTTTCAATCGAACGAGAAATTGTTGTCATGAAGCTTCTGGACCACCCCAACGTGATGCGCCTCTACGACGTATGGGAAACGTCGACGGAACTTTTTCTCATACTGGAATACGTTCAAGGTGGTGAACTCTTCGACCACATCTGTCACAAGGGCAAGCTCGAAGTGCCTGAGGCTCTCAGTTACTTTCAGCAAATTATCGGCGCGGTCGACTATTGCCACAGGTTCAACGTTGTGCACCGGGACCTGAAGCCCGAAAACATCCTGCTCGATCACGCTGGCAACATCAAAATCGCCGACTTCGGTATGGCGACATGGCAATTCAATGACATGGATGCTATGCTTCGTACCTCTTGCGGGAGCCCTCATTACGCTGCGCCCGAAATTATTTGTGGCCAAATGTACAACGGATCTGCATCAGATATATGGTCCTGTGGCGTCATTCTCTTCGCTCTCCTGACCGGCAGGCTTCCTTTCGATCATGACAACTTTGAAGGCCTGCTTGGGCTCATACGTGTGGGCCATTTCGAGATTCCCAGTGATGTCGACCCGCAGGCGCAAAACCTCATCAAGCGTATGTTGACCATGGACCCTACGGCGCGTATCACCATGCCCGACATCATGAGCCACTCGTTCTTTAATTTGTATCCACCTAAACTGGGCGCTTGTTCTATCCCAGCTTTGGTCGAAACCGCTCAACCAATCAAGAACCTTGCCTCTATTGACCCTGATATCTTCGATAACCTCCGAACGTTGTGGCATGGCACTCCTGACGATGAGATCAAAGAAAGTCTAACAAACGATGATCCAAACTGGCAAAAAGGGATATATCACTTATTGATCGAGTACCGGGCGAAGCGATTGGACCTCTATCAAGAGGAGGAGAAGATGTTGCAAGAACGGCTGGAGCGAAAAAGGAACAGAAAGGCAAAGGCCATGGCGGCGGAGTTGAAGAAAGCATTGGATGGCGTGGAACTGGATGCTTCTCCTTCTTACCTCCCTCCTAGAGATGGTCCTCCCACCCCGCGAAGAGCCTCAGGCCAAAATCGTGTCTCAACTCAGCCCTCTGACGGTTCCGTTTGTGATCGCCTTCTGGTCAATACTCCAGCCAATGTTCCTGCACCCATTATCAACCTTCAGTCCCCCTCACCAGCCCAATCCCCGTCTCCAAATTGGGATCTCCCACCTCTCACTGTCCCGGAGATCGAAGACGACAAAGTTCAAGCATTCCTGCACCAGATCGTAGAACGCCTGAATGCCCTACAAGCGATGACGCCGAGCCCAGAGCAAGCTCGATGGTCTCCGAACCTCGACCTCTTGACTGGTATCCTCGACAATCCCGCGCTGAATGGTAGACATGCTCCTCCCCCAACCCCTGTTGGTATGGATCGCTCGCCCATGAGTCCTTTCCCAGGTAACGGTCAGAACACTCAGACCTTCGCAGCTCTAGGCAACCTTCAAAATGGCACCAAACCTCTGAGCGTCAAACGAAAACCTCGGGGACTCAATATTAATGCCAATGTCGGTGATAAGGAAAATATGGGCGACGAGGAGTATATGATCATCGACGAGAGAGGCGAGATCGTGAAGCGATCGTCATTGAGGAGAGGCAATAGACGGCGGGCGGGCGTAGGGGAGAAACGCGTTCACATCGTGGAGCCAGAACACCAGCGGTCGAAGCTTGCCAAGAGGAAGAGTACGGGTCCCGTTTCACCTGCCGTTTCTGACACAGGTTCTTCTTTCACGCTCCCCCCTCCTTCCCCGTTCTCGCTATCGCCCTTTTCATCCCCACCGAAACGGAGCTGGCTCGGAAATGTCTTCAATTTTCGATCCGCAACCCTCAGCCTTCTCTCTGCGCATGATGTCCAGACCACTAGGAACGAATGCAGGCGACTCTTGATGGCGATGAACATTCGAGTAATCCTGGAGGGTGCTGAGGGATTGGGAGTATTGAGGTGTCGACTGGACGACGTGAAAGAACCAAGTGGGGTGATGAACATGCTGAAGGCGGTCAAATTCAGGGTGGAATTTCAACCACCACAAATATGCGGCGAAGGAAACGAGGAGATAATCCTGATGTCTTTAACACTCATCCACGAAAAAGGATCAGTCGAGACCTTCAAAGAGGTCTGCAAGCGACTCGAAAGAGATTGGACTTTGGATGCTCTAGAAGAAGCGGAATTCAGGAATTCAGTGACGGAAGGGGGAAGACTCGGAGATGTATATCCATGATGCAACGCAATATATGTACATGTACAGAATCCCAATGCACAAGTTCAATGGGAAATGAACAGAATAACAAGTGCAGGCAGCACTCTGGCTAGGACTCAGCTGGTAAACTGGCCTTATTGCGCAACCAATCTAGGAAGCTTCATTGAGACAAATGCTCTATATACCGTGAACAGTTATTGGTGCGCACCGATACTAACATCCTCGAGGTGATCATCGAAATCTCCAAATTTCCGATGCAAATGTTCGTCGCGCACTAGTGCGATGGCGCGCTGCGGCAGATCATTGAAGGCAAGTTTGAATTTGGACTTCTCAGCGAAAGGCGCCACATCCCCAGAATATGGGCGCCAGGACGACGATGACGAAGACACATATGGCTGGGGATGGCATGAATTAGCTATTCTTCAGGCTCGCGGGTGTCAGAAACGCACGATCAAGGCAGCCTCGCCTGTTCCAAGTTTCTCTCCATCGATCTTCGAAGGAAAAACAGTTAGGCAAGTCAGAACTACCATCCTGAAATCTTGAACTTTAACGCTGGACGAACGACGAATGCCACTGCATCTGCAAATCCCGCTTTGAGCTTTCCTGCAATCTTCTCTCCCACTGGCACAAGCGACGTGTCATCCAGCCTATCGCTCGCCTGGTAGTAGCCTACTAGCGTCAAACCCAAAGAATCTGCATATTGTCCTGCCTTTTACACCAACGGAAGACGCGTCATCAAAGATTCGAGATGAACTTCAACCACCTACTTACGAGATCGAGTCCGATTTCCATCATGGGGCTTAGACTTGTCCAGTGGTGCAACAGTGGTATTGCATCTTCCACAAGGACCGCACCATTGACCAGTTTTCCGACAAAGACACCATTCACAGCCTTGTGTGGATGTTTCGCAGCATGAAAGAACACTTTGTAGTAAGCCGGCCCAGAGATCGTGTACGAGGACATTGTGGACACTCGCAAGAAGTCGAAAGTTGCATCATAAAATATTTGTCGCATACACCTTTCATGTCTTACAGATATTTCTCCTCGCTCAAACCTCAGGCCAGTCAGGCGCAAGTACCCCTGCCCAAATACCCGTGGAATGATTCAAGTTGGACAGAGTCAGACTCAAAGAGAGTTTGTAGTTCTGCACCACTTTCCGGGAACAGGACCGACTTCCGGTGTTTGTCTAAATCATGTGGGGTAAACAGATATTTGAACACTCCTCTACCTCCACCAACTTGAAGATTCCTTAACGACAGCAGGGGGCGAGCAAGGGCTTTGGTGTGAGTTCTTCAAAAATGGTTGAAGTTGAAAGATCAACAAAAACAAAGTCTTTTGCTGGAAACTTGGATCAAACTTCGGGCTATAGCGAGCACTAAGCATGAGTTACAGACATCATCGAGTTGGTAAATGGATCTGCCCAATGCAAGTATCGGATACAGGTCGGACCTCTCAGAGAGGCATATCAATGGTCTCGGAGAATTATGAGCGATAGCAACATAGACCAAGGGCAGCTGAGACAAGAGAACCTCATCAATCCTCTTGGGGCTCAGGAATCTCTGTTAACACCACGGGCGCTGGTCCACTATACATGGATAAAACGCATAAACGGCACCTACAGCATGCTCAGCAGCGAGTCCCGTGTCGTTCCACTGTCAGGCCGTTGATCGACATCATCAAAGAACCCACAGTTCATCCAGCACCATATGAATCCTGCCCACTGCGAATAGATCGCAGTGCACTCCGGGCCGAGTTGACTTGGAAAACATATCAAGGCTTTTAGAACATTGACCATTGGCAGCCAACCATAGCGGGCGCCACAACCGGCGAATTTTCCTCCTGAAGCGGAGAAGTCATTTAGTTTAACCGCTCACCACACGTGGAGCCGCCGGTGAGCCTCGGTAAGCAGGCGGTGAAGCACGCGGGAAGAGACAAAAATCAGCTCGTAAACGATAGACCCTCGCATCGTGGTCAGAGTGGCCACGGCCGGCACAGTTTCACCGCCTGGATTGCATGGACTTCCAGGTTCCAGATCATATCGGATGTGATGTACCTAAGGGCCCAGTGGTCAGCTTCGAATTTGTCGGACGAAGGCCAAGACAAATAATGTACCTTCTGCGCAAAACAAATATGTTGGGCTTCGAAGCTGGGTTGCAATATGCATGCAATTGTCATGCGTGTGGACAGGCCTGGTCACCAGTCAATGACCAGAAGAATTGGACAATTTTCAACCATCTCTCCAGCTGCCCTGGTCTTCAAAGTGAGTTTCCTAAATTTTGAGAAGAAGGCTCGGTAAATAGGCGGAAGACTCTGGACCAGTACTTGCAGCCTTACTTCGCGGAGTCAAGCTCAGTTGATGCAAAGCCGAAAGATCCGAGACAGAGGCGACGGCCGACAAGTTATCTACTCATCGTGTGGTTTGCTATGCCACACACAATGTTGGTTCTCAGACGAGAAATGTAATGCGTGTTGTAGTGAGCTGAACAAGTGGATGTCGAGTGATTCCGGCCTAATCATATTGCCACGGGGGTCGCGATGAACAGGTACTACTACGCAGGGGTACCAGTTCCAGCAAAGCCAGGATCAGGACATCGCATCCGTGTCCGGAGCGACGTATCCTTGGTAATATCGAATCTGGGGTGAGCATATGTGCCTTGTGGCCAATCATTGAACAGCATATGCACTCACTCATGTTTCTCGGGCAGTTGGGAGTCTGAGATTGATGTATCCCCGATGCATGAAGACTGCAGGTATTTGTGAACCCTGACAGAAGGACGGGAGCACGGACAGGACAACAGGGCGTGAAATCCTCGGCGCGGTGGCAGAAAGACATAAGTAGCGCTTCGACCCACGTGGAACGGTAGCACGAGCACCCCAACGGGCAAGACTTCGACGACGGAATGGAGTTCACATAGATAATAAATGACGTACACCAGTATGTATTATGCAGGCACGAAGTTCAACTCGCACCGCGTTCCGTCCTTTTTGGTGTTTGATTGATGTAAAACAGTAATACTGCCTGTTGGCATAAATGGAAATGGAAAGCTGGAGGCATTGGAGTTAAAAACACGCATGCTAGACGCTCGCCTGAGAGCCTTCACGCGCACCGGTGAGGGTGGTTAAAAATTGGCGAAATCGTGGGTAGATGATGGAATAGGCATCAGTGGCATGTGCAGATCGAAGAACGCGGTGTCAGCGACAGCGCGGAGCCCATCGAACCACAGGGCTCTCGTGAACAGGAAGACGAAAGAGGCTGTCGGGCATCCTTTGGGTCGGATTTGAGCACGATTCGACGCAAGCAAACCATGTGCAACCAACTCAGGGGACCCTACGCCCGAACCACGTGCCCAACTTATTCTGACTTGCGGCCACTTGCCTCTCTTCATCTCAACCACACACGCCCCCCTCCATCCACTTGTCCTCGCAATCACCACAAGGCAAGCCTCCGTTCTCTGTCATATATAAGTACTCTCTTCTCACATCTATCCCCAGATCTCTCTTACTCTTCTTCCATCACCACAAATATGGCCGATAAACTCGACGCGCCTACCACTTCATCTACCGACGCCGGCTCAGGTCCCAGAGAGGCAAACTCAGGACCCAAAGCCATCATTAAAAACGTCGACATGAGCGAGGAGATGCAGCAGGAGAGCGTGGACATCGCCTCCGCAGCGCTGGAGAAGTACAACATCGAGAAGGACATCGCTGCGCAAATCAAGAAGGAGTTTGACCGACGACATGGTCCTACATGGCACGTCGTTGTTGGGAAGAATTTTGGCAGTTATGTGACTCACGGTACGTTTTTCATGCTATTGTCCTTCTGCAACGCGTCAAAACGCGTCCCTGCCTGTCAACCAATTAATTTGTCCTATGCATCTGTATTTATTTTCTGTACTAATCCCCTTCCTTCCAGAAACAAAGCATTTCATCTACTTCTACGTCGGCTCTCTTGCAATTCTCATCTGGAAGTCATAGATGGACTATCAGCGGTGTAGGATGGAGAGGATTGTGGACTCATGGACTTAGCTGCAGAATAGCAAGAGTGCTAGATGTTTTCCAGAAGGGCATCGGCGAAGATGAGAGGGGTCTAGCCATCGATCGTTACGTTAGTTACTTGCATATCAACTGCTTTTTTTTCGAATTCAAAGCATCTCTTACCGTGAATCTCATCGAGTCATGGATGAGGGCGAGACATGGATTAGGAGGATAACACTGCAATTAGGGAATAGGTAGGTGATAGTATGTGCTATGGGCTACATTAGGCTGTTCTAAAAAACACATTGATATGTCCGTCCATCGTCCATCATTGGAATGCTAGTGCCATTTGACCACTTCTATGACTACCTTCTTCACGCAAACCCCGTCATCGTCATATACCCCCACAGTAAGCTCTGCGATGTCTCCAAATGCAGGTGCTCCGTAGAGCTCTATAGCGCCATTGATTTTCACTCCACTCATGTCGACATGCAGGAACTTGGGCAGCGGCCTCCCAGAGACTAGCTTGACCTCAAGCTTCCGTGACCGTGTCGATGATGGAATGGGAACGCGAAATCTGAACCTTTCGCCGGACCTCACGAGTGTCTTTAGCCCGGCTTCGGAGGTAGCAGCAGCGTCTCGCGGTGGCGGTAGATCAACCTTCTGCTCTGAGCCCAAACTTTGCATATAATGTAATCCCATCTTGAGCTCGTCCCCGCTCGTACTCTGCGGGAGATCACCCATAGCGTCAGGGCTCGATGACTCCCTCCTCCATACTTTCGCAGTTTGACTGGCTACCCTTTTGCTCGGCGAGTTCTCCTTTCGTGGGCCCAAGGGAGACGGTGGCCGTTGTGGCACAGGAACACGGGACGCACTTGTGAAGGGCACGAGCCTAGGTCGAGCACCAGGAGCCGCAGGCGTCTCCATGACGTACGACTGGACGGACAACCCACTGCCGCTCCGAAAGCTCATCGCCTTTGATGCTGTTTGCACGACAGCCTCCGCCGCATGTGTCATTGCGGATGCATTCGATGTTGCAGAGTTTGCAGAGCCTGTAGAGAGCTGTCGCGATAATCGGCCATCCTCGAAGTGAACCTGGGCTGGCGGTCTTGGAGGTCCGAAATCAGCTCTTCGCCTCGGAATTGAGTGCTCTCCAGTCGATGCAGATGGGGAGTTTGTCATAATTGTGCTTCCGGGATGGCTTGGTAGGGCGGGCACGTCAAAGGGATTGGAAGGAGAATCGGAAACGGTGTGCACATCACGGTGAATCGGAAGACCTGGTGGTTTATGGGATGAAGACAATATAGGCTTGCCGATAGTTGGTCGTGTCCGTGACGGGCGTCGATTCACCTTGTCGCTCACGACTCGCACTGTCTCTTTGAGCCTTGTGATGAACTCCCGCTTGCTCATTACACCTGGACTCTGGGAGTTGCTCCTCTGGCTACCAGCCTCCGCCGATTGACTGCGTTCAGATACTCGCCGAAGACCGAGGCCAAGGTTTTCGTATTGGTCTGCGCGACGGGCATTATACGCAGCTCGGATGTTCATTGACGACCTTGTCGGCTTTTCTGTGAAATTGGGGTCACGTTCGTCCCAGCCATATCCACGGGACTTGGATAATCCGACGCCATACCACCTTTTGTCCTGCTCGCTCCACACGTCCTTTCCTTCTTCCCCCCCAACAGCGGTATCTTCAACTCGCGCACAGTGCCGGAAGGTCGCCAGAATTCCTCCAATTACGCATAGGCCACCTACCACACCAAAAGCGATACCCAGACCGAGAACTAGTTTCGCATGTGCCGCTGCTGAAAGGCCTACAGGATGAGCACCATAACCCTTCTTCGTGTGGTCCGGCGAGGAAAGTAGTATAGGGAGACTCGCGTGTGATGTCGAGTGTGTGATGTGAGAATACGCGGTAAACGTGACGGTGATGTGGGTACCAGCGAAATCTGAGGGAATAGTGCCTTCCAACTTCCCAGCGGTCGAATCAAACTTCAGCCAGTCTGTAGCCTCGGGAGGTTCAAACGCCGCCGTCATGGTGGCATCATCATGGCCGGTGGCATTGGAGTAGTCTTGTACCAGATTGAACTCGAGGGGGTCACCTTGAACTGCTTGGATAGGCGGGAAAGAAGAGGACGAGAAGTAGGAAGGCACACTTTCCAAAGAGGTGATCGTTTGGATGGACTGATTAAAGGTTGTCGTCAACGTCACCAACAGAGGCGGGTTTTTTCCTGCGACGAAAGTGTTATTTCCAGGATCTCCCGACAATGTTCGACTCCCGTGATCATATTTCAACCAGCTTCCGTACTGAGACGTGTCGACTACCAGTGTCATTATGTCCGATGGCTGAATGGCTTCCCCGTCAACTAAGACTCCAGAGAAATCTGCCGGCGAAGAAAGAGTTACACTGAAGGGTGTAGATTCCGTTATATTGATGATCGGAAGCGAGGATGTGGTCATGGATAACTCGTGGGACGCAATGAAGAGGTCGAATGGGAGCGTTGATGCCGAGTACCCTTCTTCATCCGATACGACCAGGGAAAGATGAAAGACGGCTTGTTGCGAAATAGAACCTTCAATCGGTGTAACTCCGTTGACCGTCATGGCTGTGGGATTGAAGAGCATCCACTCAGGTGGGGGCCCACCATCTCCAGCCTGCAACCCGTAAAGAAGCTTCCGATCGTCTGCCGACAAGTAGGTATCAGATTCGAAGCCAATGCTAAATGACCACTTGGGAGGAATTCTTAGAGCAGGAACAGTCGCGGTGGGCGTTACTAACCCGGAGTTCGGAGATAGTGCAAATACTGACGACATGGAGGGACTAGGCAGCTTGAATTGATCAGAGATTGGTTTGTGAAGAGTCGGTTCAGGTTGCCCAGAAACAAAAAGATTAAAGGCTGAAGATACCGTGCTCGACGAATCTTTGCAAGTGACAGTGATCTTTGAAAATCCCTCGTCCTTTGTGGAAGGCGTTCCAGAAAAAGTGACATTGTCATGATTGAAGGAGAGCCACTGCGGCAGAGAGGGTGCTGAATATATCAGCGGACCATTCGAAGAATTACAAGTTTTGGGTGAGAAAGTCCAAGAGTAAAATTTGTCCACACGGGCGATAAGAGGAAGTTGTTCATCTAGCGGGAAGGTAAGCTGAGATGAGGATACAGTCAAAGCCAGTGCCAGGAAGTTCAAAAGAAGGACGAGCATAGAAATAGATAATGGCGGGCAGCTGTTAGACTTCAGGAGTCGGCCAGCGAGCTCGCAAGACCGTGGTAGGAGGGAAGCTTGAATGTAAATCAACAATTCACAACAACGCGCGACGCGTTCCCAGTCACATGTAATATTTCTTCAACAATCAAAAAACGAGTAATAGTGAGCAAGGCATTGTATTCTAGAGGGACCGACAGCGAAATGCTAAACTTGTAAGACGTGATGTATCCGTAATTAAGATAGAAAAAAGCATAAAAGCAAAGTCATAAAAGAACGATCATTAAGCCCCCGTTAAATATGCGGCCAAGCCGGCCGCCTGAACCTTCGCAGGGTACTCCGCATTCACTGCACCGATCAGCTGGATAAGCTGTGCCCGAACCTCATCCTTGACCTGGTTCGGCTTGCTGGGGTCCAAGACGTAGGCAAACACCTGCAGCAGGCGGTCCAAGAAAGGATACAGTGCTGCACCATTGGTCCTGAATAGGTAGAAGATAGCCTCGAAAACAGGGCGGTTCTCGAGGTAGTCGTTCTTCAATGGCAGGGCATCAATGAATATGGGGAGGACTTGGTCGAGGGGGACGGCAGCAGAGTTTCGAATGAGAAGTCGGGCAACGGCACCAGCCGCATTGTCCTTGGCGTTAAGTTTTGCCACAGGAGCATCGGGCGTGACGACGAATAATGGTCGGAGGGCGGCAAGAAGATGAAGATACTGGGCAGCGAGATCGACTTCAGTGTTTTCGACAAGCTGGCCGATGGCAAATGCAGCATTGCTTTGCACTTCTGCGTCGGTGTCGCTGAGTGCTCGGTAGAAAAGTTCGAGGAGCGGCTCGGTCAACGGCGTGACAGCACCCTTCATGCCAGCGATGATCTCGGCAAGGCATCCAATTGCAGACGACCGGTCACTGAGAGAGCGACTCGTTTTCTGAAGATCATAAGAATGAGCATGAGTCACCAAATGACGAGTCCATTCTACGCACGTAGTATTTAGCGATAAGAGGGAAGAATGTGTTGAAGGCGGGGGCGAAGTCAGGTCCAAGTGCGGAGGCCAATGCAGAAACGAGATCTCCTGCAGACGAAATCAAAACAGATTCATATTCTGCCTGATCTTCGGGAGCTTCTTCTTCCTCGTCTTGATCAGGATCTTGTTGACAGAAAGCCTTTTGCTCCAGAATCTGGACAGCGATGTTGCAGATCGTTTCAAGGTCTAAAGAGCTAACTGAGTATCCACGGGCAAACTCGAAAATGGGATGACATACGGCCTTCGACGAATGCAGGGCCAACTTTGTTGATAGTTTCGGCAAGGCCAACGCAAAGGGCAGACGCGACAGATCTATGTGCAAAGAATGATCAGTATAATGATTACGAGTAATAGTATACGATGAGGAAAGTGTCAGCAAAGTATTGATTAGTCTCATGGCCAATAGGCTCGAAGTGAGCTGAGTTAATTTTTCATCTTGGAAGAGGCAAAAGGAATAAGGGATAAAGTGAATGGTGACTTACTTGTTGTCTTCAGTTTCATACATTTCCAGGAGCGGGACCAATGTATGTTGGACAAGCTCCTTGACACTTGGGCTCAGAGGAGTGGTCTTGAACAGGTATTAGAGCATGGTTAATGGATAATGGAAAACATGACACACCACAGTCACACCCGGCGTCCACTCTGGTTGGTCGCTGAGATCGTAGAATGTCCTCACGATCTCCAACAGTGATTCTGTTGCACTCTTCCTGATACCCTCGTAGTAGTGGGGTAAGAGAGCAACTAGCTCGAGGGCACATTGTTCGACGTAAGGGAAGAAGTGTGCCTGCGTTGCAGCAAATATTGTTCCGATGGTGTCTGCCGCAATCTCCTTCTCGACTGCAATGGCGCTATTGACATCCATGAGCTTGTCGAGGTCTAGATCTTCCAACTCAACAGACTCGTTGGCAGCATTCAATTCGTCACCGACAGCGATCGCATTGGAGGGGGAAGATCCAGAGGCAAACGCAGAACTGGCATCGGCTACGGAGACTGTAACATCGGTGATTAGTAAAGCCAGTTGAGGATAGTACTAAATCTTACACGACATGCCTTCTTCACCATGCTCGGTTTGCTTACAGCTGGCCAGAAGTGGAGGTACAACATTGGGGAGGTAAGGAGCAAATTCTTCTCCAAAGACACGGGCCATGACGCCGAAGAAGAGGAAGCTGCATTCGCGGAGGCGAGCGCTACCCATCTCTATACCTTGGAATGCCTGTTTCATCATATCGGGGAAGTAGGGCCTGAACACATCCTTTCCAACAGCTTCAGCGAAGGTTCCGATGGCGTCCATAGTAATTCCACGAAGCTCGATCTCTTCACCCTCACCAGTTAGAACTAGGAAGTGCTGGAGGTGGGCCATAGTGGGCTGGAAGTATGGCAGGAACTGAGTTTTCGAGGCATGTGCAGCACTGCCGATGGCTCCAGTAACAACAGACTTGACCTGAAGAGGAGAGTTCTCCAAAAGGACACCCAAGCGCTCCATGATGAGTGGGAGATATTGCTCGATGACATCTTGTAGAATCTCCAGAAGGGCATCGAGGGCAGTACAAGCTGATCGTTGCGTTTCGGGCTCATTGATGAGATTCATAATGCCCTGGAAAGTTTGCCTTGAGTTGCATGTAAAATAAAAAGCACGGGATACCATCTTACCGGGACAAGAACGGAGTGCTTCGCAACGCATGCTTCTTCAAGCCATTCACAGAGGCAGCTGACAGCGACGCAGGTCGCCTTCCTGACAGTTGCATCGCCATCCCGAAGACCTGCCTCGATAATTGGCCACACCTCCCCCATGAGCGGAGTCATGTATTCGCTGCAGCCCTCAACAGAAACGCCGAGCGCAAGCATTGCACCGCGGCGGTAGGTTGGATCAGGTGAGGAGAAGTACTGAACAATCAGCTGTCGAAGAGCTGGGAAGACTTGGCTAGGCGGCAGATTTGTAGCGAGGCCATCGATGATGCGAAGTGCCGACTGTATTGGGCGTTGAGAACATCGAGTGGTACAGAAGGATAATTACACGTACACGAGAAGGAGCATCGTCGTCGAGATCATCCGGCTCATCTTCAGTTGCAATGGGCATAAGGCCTTCCAAGATGGCAGGGGCCAGGTTGTGGCTTTGGATCTTGGACTTTTTGCTGGACCCCAGTCAGCATGAGAGAGGGAGGGATACAATGTGGGGAACGTACTACTGGACGGTCCAGTTAAGCGCGTTCAAGGCGAGGACACGGAGCTCGCTGTCAAAGGTGCGGTTGCCTCCGCACTGAAGCAGGAAATGAGCGAGTTCGGGAACATGTTTCCCAAGAATTGGTACTTCCTGATAACCACTGAGTTACATGACACCCAACGGTGGCTAGATAATAGCTCACCAGGATCAAGAGAGTCTCCAAAACATCGAACAACTGCCTGGCCCCATTTTCGTTACCAGTCTCAACGGTTTGGCCGATGACCTGAATCATAGCAGGAAGAAGAGACTGGAATGCTTTCTGCAAAGACCGTTGAGAATAAAAACTAAAAAATTTTGGCGACTTCCTTACAAGATCAATTTTGTCATCGGAATCGATGTACTGAGCGATCACGCCCAATGCTCTGGACGAGAATTGAGATGGGTCGACGATAAAGGATGATGACTGCGAACCTGACGGTCGTAATTCGTACTTCAATGCTCTCTGGGTCTGCCAATAGCTGCTCAAACAATTTGAAGAAACTCTGGAGATGCTCTTGGAAGCCTTCCACGATATTTTCGAGAACAGTAAAAAGCATGTAAATGCCGACTTCACGATGCGCAACTTGAGGAGATGTGCATGTCTGATGGAGGAACGGCAGAAGCTGAGCCCAGGTACCAAGAGGAATCTCAATTGTGGCGATGCCGGCAACAACCCTGGCAGCTGAATGGCGAACGAGATTGCTAATCATTAAAGGAGATGAGAAGGATCATCAACGAGATTGCATTAGTCTTTCACAAGCTTACTTTTGCTCAGCCAAGATGAGTTCTGGAAGTTTCGATTTGATCTGTTCACGTTCATTTTGAGGCAGTTGTGTCCATAGATTGCCACTGTTCTGAGTGACGCGTTTTCGCAGCTCTACAGCAGAGAGTTGTCGAACCTAGACCAGCGGGAGAAGTAAGGTTGCGTACATCACGAGTAGCAGCGAAACATACAGCTTGTTCCGGCGAACTCGCCAGAATACTTGCGAGAGCAGGTATGCACGCCGGGTTTTTGTAGTACTCCTGGTTCAGTTGGGCAGTCGCCTGATAATACGATCCGATATTGAGAAGGGTGAAGCAGCTTCCTCTGATCGATAAGACTTACTGATTTGACATGAGCGGTATCGTTGGATGTCGTCTGAACGAGCAAATTGTGCAGGACTTGGACATAATTCGGCTGGCAAAAAGTAGATATCATTTCATAAAGGATGACAAGATCCACATAGATCTGGAGCTCACGTCCATGGTGGAGAAGGAGAGGGGGAGAAGAGAGGAGAGGAGATGGGGGGAGATGAAGTCGTAAAAAGTATCAGCAATTGTTGAGGCCACAAAATTTTTGTCGGAGTTGGCCGATCATATCTTGCCGGATTGGCGCACGCTCCAAGCGCGTGTCTTCATGTTCCCAACCTCATTGTCATTCGTCTGATTGGCACTGACGAACACTTGCTATTGCATGATTCACTACACAAGGATTGCTGCTGGTCTCCCTTTCCGAGGTTCCTCACCCTACAGTACAGGATGCCAAGATTCGCATCACTGAGCTTTGATTCTGACTCACTTGTCGCCATTTATTATGGCAATGCTGGTCGTTACAGAACTGCCTCCCTTGTACTTCTCCAGCCTTACCTACGCTCCACTTATGGCTGAAGCTTGCAATCTACTCACGTGGTGTGTTCGTGCTGTTAGTCGCGCTCCATTGTTCCCATACCAAGCCCAGCCACCCCGTACGCTCTTTGTACTTGAGGTGGCACTGTGAGCGACTTTCCTATAAAATGCGTCATGGATGGTACGAGGCGGTAACCAACATTCAAACACCCTAGTGGTGCCATCCCCCTCTTAAACTTTCTACATTTTCACGTCAATGTTTTGTTTACCAATCTCTTTCTTCAACAATAAGACCCGCATCCGTGGTTCAGTCCGACAGCCAGTGCGGAGAGGCAAGACTTTGCGACCTAAATATCGAGGGTGAACCATGATACCACTGATGTCTTTCGTCTGCCACTTACCAACATCAATAACATCACAGGCGTCCCGAGCTCCTTCGTTCCGCTGTCCCAGTCGCTCAACGAGGGCCACGTAGAGCTGCGAAACGGCGTACATCGTTCAAACGTCGATTGTTACTCATCTGGAAGCGCTTGACCAAGCCAAGGCGATCCCGTCGTTCTCGCCGCTTCTCTTTCATGCCGGAGGGTTTTGTACGCGTCGAGATCTCCCGCTTCAGGGTGAGGGACAGCCTTCGGTTTTCCAAGGCCTAAACCTCGCGACGTTGGCCATTGGAAAAGTGCAGACGCGAAACTAGTCTCTATGTCATTTGATCCTGGTGATAATGGCGATATACACTCCTTTGGCGGCATTCCTTAGATTCCTTGGACATTATTTGTGTATCTATCAGTTGTCATCAAGTATCAAGTCATGAATGCTTAATCGCTTCGGTCTAAGCAGTTATATGAATCTGTGTATTATGGTGGTTCTCAAGCCGTCTACCGCTTATGCGACCACCTTCTACAATATTACAACAATATGTTTTTAGGCAGAGACTATCTAATAGAAGGTCCTACTCCCGAAGGAGAGGAGTAGGAGGTATAACCTGATGCCCCTGCCAAATGGCTGACTCGTCATAGATGACAGACAGACGGTCGTCTTCATTATCTTGGGACATGCAGGGAAACAGCTTTTGCCGCGACTCCAGGATGTTGACAGTTGAAGTCGGCAGAAGGGGGAATACAATAGTGATCGAAGCTGTTACTGTACTTTTAGAGCAATTGCAATTGGGAGACTTGGAACTTGAGGGAGAGAAACGGAGGTCCAGTAACGAGTCGGAGATGGGTGACTGACACGCGTTGATATATATGTCAAATTTATACCTTGATCAGACTTTCGCCTTGAGTTCAATGAGAAACGAGGAAGACCTCGAAGAATTCCTAGACTTCCCAAGGACTCGAATTCCTGGAGTCACACAAGTCACCTTCCAATGATAAACTACATGACCAATTATAATCCATCCGCTTATCTCACTGGTGAGATGGCCGAGCGGTCCAAGGCGCCAGACTAAGGAAAGACCAAGGCAGTTGCTGCCTTTCAAGGGGGATTCGAACCCACCCCATTATCTGGTCTCTCCGGAGGCGGGGGTTCGAATCCCCCTCTCATCATCCTTTTGGCGCGTTTTACGCGCGCCTACCCCTATTTGTTCGGTCTTTCTTTGTTGCGTTCCGCCCGGAAGCCGTGGACGCGTAGGGTAACGTGATGATCGTCTACTGGTCACGTGTATGCTTTTGTACGACCAGGCTGATGTCTTCTGATCATAACAGATATCAATACGACCAGCCTTTACCCACGACCCGGGTTCGATTGACCATCAGTTTCAAATGCTCGCTCTTCGACGAAGCATCCCGTTGACGATACCCCCAAGAATCCTCAGCGGAGATGTCGCTTCTAAACGGCTAATTTTCTCTCGCTCAACACGTGTTCCTCGCTCCCCAGCTAAGACAGGACTATACGCGACTGCATTCCTCTTGTCGACAGGCCTTTTTGCCGTGTATTACTTCGATGCGCGGTCAGCTCTCCATCGGTACATCCTTACGCCGGTACTGCGACATACGTTAGATGCGGAGACGGGACACAAGGTTGCTGTAAGGGTTTTGAGGAGTGGGCTTGGGCCGCGGGATCCAGTTTCCGACGACCCTCGGCTGAGGTCGGAGGTGTGTTGGTAACTGTACCGTATCGTCCTTGTAATTTACGCGATAATCGCATTTTGCATAGCTCTGGGGTCAAGTAATTTCCAATCCCGTGGGACTTGCGGCTGGATTCGATAAGGACGGGGAGGCCATTGACGGTATGTTTCGAATCTTGTAGTATACTCGTTCCCCTCATCTTAGAAAAACTTGAAGGTCTGTTTAACCTTGGTTTTAGCTGGGTTGAGATTGGCAGTGTAACGCCAAAACCGCAGGTAGGCACATACAACGCAATTCGCATTTACGGAACGCTGAGGCAGGAAATGGCAGCCAGGAAACCCTCGCCCTCGTGTATTTCGCCTCCCAGAAGATTCCGCCCTCATCAATCGCTATGGTTTCCCGTCCCAAGGCCACACGTCGGTATTGGCCCGACTGCGGGCCCGTATCCCAGCTTTCGAACGTGACCAAGAAACCGCCGCACTTCGGCCGAATTCAGTCCTAGCAGTAAATTTGGGCAAAAACAAGGAATCTCCGGTAGATTCTATCGACGATTTTGTCAGTGGGGTGCGCACGTTTGGTCCCTACTCGGATGTCTTGGTGGTCAACGTTTCCAGCCCTAATACGCCTGGTCTGCGGTGAGCACAAGGATAGTTGACAAGTAGAGCCCGACTAAGATATGCTCCAGGGGGCTCCAGAATCGTGAACTACTAGAAACATTACTGGTTGGTGTGACGAAGGCCAGGGATCAGCTACCGCCTTCTCCTTTGACATCCCGTAGGCCAAAACTCGTGCTCAAAATCGCTCCCGACTTGGATGAAGCACAACTCTCTGATATTGCCCAAGTCATAAGGAACAGCAATATTGATGGTGTCATTGTAAGCAATACGACGATACAAAGACCCAAGAGTCTTACAGCTGGTGAGTGTAAACTTTCAGTGATAATGCTCTTGTTTCTTACACGTTACACCCAGCCAACAAAAATGAAGTCGGGGGACTGTCTGGGGCCCCAATCAAGGAATATTCTTTGAAGGCACTGCGGACTCTACGGTCACAGCTTCCGGCATCCATACCTCTTATTGGGTGCGGTGGTATCTTCACCGGGGCTGATGCTCTAGAATTTGCAAGAGCCGGAGCCTCTATGGTGCAAGTCTACACCGGGTTCGGTTATGATGGAGTTGGAGCGTGTCGGCGAATAAAAGATCAACTTGTGGAAGAATTGGCCAAGGAGGGGACGACCTGGGGAGAGGTTGTGAGGAACGCTGTCAATGACCTAAGTTTGAAAGAAGCAAAAACAGCCGCTCTTGAAGGCACTGGCACCATCAGTCAGCTGATTGCGGAGGCACAGGAGCTGCAGGGGTTGCTGGACAAGCTTGCTGAAAAGGTGGGCGATCGGAATGCCTCCTCCAGTAGCACGTAGTAGCCGTGCCGCCCGATGTACCCTGAGGAAGGAAGAATGCCAGTAGGATCACTATAGTGAAAAAGTCTCCGATAAGATAAGATGAGACACCATCATTCGTAATGATTGCGGCGGGTGGGCAACCCCATTTTGCAACCTGGCATGTTGCAAAACACTGCTGATTGGTGCCATCGTCAGCTCTGTCAGTGTCAAAGCTGAGTTCAACGAGCTTCGACAGTTCTCTCTGCCGTGGTACTTCCGCATGGTATCGCGACTTCGACCGGTTCAAGACTCATGTCAGAGGCCGGCTTCATCAGGTTCTCGCTCTTCAGCTTCTACCACCAGCTGCTCGGGGCCGAGAGGCTCAAAGCAAATCGCGGCGCGATCACAGTCACCGACAGTTGCTTCAGAGGTCAGCGCTCCAGATGAGGCTGAGGTCTTTTCAAGCACGAGCGTTGGCGCCAAAGCGCTTGATACCGACCCACCGCCGCCACTTCGGAAGCATTCCGATCTGTGGTTCGACGACGGCAGCGTAATTTGTCGGGCAGAGGACACCTTGTTCAAAGTACACATGTCACAACTAGCGCGTCATTCGTTATTCTTCAGAGATATGTTCTCGTTACCCCAGCCGGAACTGAGAAGTGCGGAGGCGGAATCTAATCTGACCCTTCCACTGGAAGACAAGATACCACTCATTGTGTTGCACGACACTGCGGAAGATGTCGGAAACCTTTTCACTGCACTATATGACGGGCCGTAAGTCTGATTATCCCCTTTTCCAGACCGCGAGTGTTGATCTCTAATGAATAAAGAAACTTTGGAAACAATGATCAAGATGACTTTAGAATTGCCTCTGGAATTCTCCGATTATCAACAAAGTATATCGTCGATTCCTTACGGGCGAAGGCTATAACGCACCTAAACATGGCATGGCCATCAACTTTGAAGGCTTGGGACACTCGAGAGGATTTCGCACGGACGTACGAAGCAGATCCTGCGTCAAGTGGCGGCCATCTCTACCCCCATCCAATAGTGAATACCACCGCCTCGATCCGCTTTCATTCCTTTATTTATTCCATTTTTTCCAGGCCGTAATAAATTTAGCCAGGGAGGTGAATGCACCTTCGCTTCTACCCGCGGCCTTCTATGATCTTTCACGATATTCGTTTGCGCACATTTTCGAACCTGCAGAGGATGACCCTGCAGACCACCCCCTGTCACTTCCTCCATCGAACCTTTCAATAGCAGACATGCAGCGACTCTGCCTCGGCAAAGAAGCCAGCCAACATGCCATCACGTCTCTCATCGCAGCCATGGGCAGCAGCCAATATGTCCGCCATGCTCAACTTTCTCACCACTCCCACTCGCGCAAGATATCCTCCAGCGGTATTTGTGTATCTGCGGCAGCATGCCGAAAGGACTTTTCTGAGCTGGTCGATCTTGCGACACAGCACTATCTCTTTGATCGCGAACGAGGTTGTTACGACCCTCTTTATGTTGCAGAGGAACTAGGACAGCTCAAAAGCGCCGAGTTCTCCGAGTGCAAGGCATGCGCCAAATCTTTGGAGGCGTGGGCCGCCAGGGAGCGAGAGAAGATGTGGAAGTCGATACCACTGTGGTTCCGGCTCGAATATTCCGCTGACAGTTCGCCAAAATTACGCTAATTTTTTTCTACACGCGACGCTCGTGGTATGATACGTATGCCTTACCTCTGTGAACCTCTTTTATGGCCGTACTCATAAACGTTGCTTCCGTATACACATGGATAATGTGTACATCCTCCATCCCTGTATTTTGTAACTGTAAACCATATGGCTAAAACTCATTCTGACTTCCATTCTTCACGTTCACTCTACTTGAAGCTCGACACGAAAACATGGCTCCGTCATTGGGCATGTACAGGGAGAAGAGGAATTGATTTTTGTTTCCGTGTACAAAATGCCTCCGGCTGTTGTCTTTTCAGTCCACAGCAATTCACACATCGCCCAGACTTTACATCTCCATCGATCTCGACTGCCAAAGGCTCCCGTTGCTAGAGGAAATAAGCAGAGCTGATGAATAAAAAGTAGTAAATGTGGTTCCGGGTCGTACTCAGGGGGAGATCGAATCAACGTTTGGAGGAAAGATTTGGGAAAGACGCGTACGGATCGCATTGAATATGTCAGTTAGACAAACTCCCCGTCAATCGAGGCTTGCTACAGGTGAACGGTAGATTGAATGCAAGTACATTTTTGAAAACCATATGGTCGCGTTCCCAAAGCGGAAGATATTTGCACGTGGAATTTGATTGTTCTCCTTGACCGCATCCACGGTACCCCTTTGTGCCCATTTTGAATGATTAGCCTTACGATGGATCATTGTCTCTAGGGGAACGTATCTCAGATGACCTTTCTCGAGGTCCAAGATTGGCCATCGCTGCCGTGCCGAAGGCCACCCCGGAAGTATGCCACCCTGTGGAGTCGGGACTATATAAGGCGCACCCGTCTTCTAATCCAGGCTTCTTTCCCAACCCTCTTGCCTTTCCTTGTTTCTCTCTTTCTCGTCCTTGCAGCCAGGTGCTTGCGTTCTTTCCTTAAGCACGGTCTCTTCTCCAGCTGTCAAGTTCTTTTCCTTCCTTTTCCTCGACTTGTATCACAATGGTCCAGCTATCGTTGGTTTTTCTCGGCTTGATTGCCTCCAGTGTTCAGGGAGCACCTTTGAAAAAGCGCATTGCGCAGAGCATCTCTGCTGCGACCACGAAGTGGGAGCAAGCTTGCGTACGTCCCCTTGTCCTATGTCGCGTCGCGCCCTGACTGACAATATCTTACCCTGAAGGTTGCTGCCGGTGGAGGTCAGCAATGTAACCCGATTTCTGTTGCTGCGTTCAGCACACTCCTTGCTGCACCGGGCGCTTGCGAACAGCAAAATGCTGCAGATAAAATGATTGACTTGGCAAAGACACTGGGCAACGATGCTCAAATGATTCGCCTTTCCCAGATTTTTGCCCAGCAACCGCGCAACACAGTGAGTGAACCGCATCTTTCGTGTCGTTGTCTTGTCTCTGACAGATTCACCTAGCCCACGTCCCAAAGCGTACAATACTGCCAACAAGCACCCAAGAATGCTGAGCTCAAGGGGTTGTTCCAATGTCAATTTGCAGGGGCAAACCCCACTGTATTCGTGGGTGGAGTAGCAGTCGGCCAGCAAGGAACGATCCCATTCGGACTCAATGCGCCGGTTAGCCCACCTGGATCGTGCCCCGCAAATGCCGATGGTCCTATCGCCGATGGTACTCAGCTCGTTGACATCACGCAGAACCCTGGGACTGGCAATGCTGGCAATGAGGACACAGACACACCTTCGACAACCACTTCTGTCTCTGAACCCCCTCCTGCTGCAACCACCACGTCAAACCCCCCGACTGCCACTGCTCCCACCACTGGCGGCAATGCTGGCGACTTCAAGCTCCAGAATGGCAAAGATGCACAGGCTCTCAACGCTAAGTTCACTACACTTACTGCAGACTCGGCTTGCACAGGTGATGCGGTGTCTTTCCCTCGTCCTTAAGTTTTGATACTGACTGCCTCGCGCGTAAACAGATGGTGACCAAGCGTGCATTGGGACCAGCTTCGCTCAGTGCGTTGGTGGCAAATTCGTGACAACCCCCTGCTCTGCCACATTGTCCTGCTTGGCTCTACCGCTCGTCAACAAAGCCGGCACTTCCATCGCATGCACCACGGAGGCCGATGCTGCTGCGCGTATCGAAGCTTCTGGGGCAACAGGCGGTATAACTGGGTCTGGTAGTGCGGCACCCGTTTCATCAACTCCGAAGCCATCTACTCCTCCTGCGCAAAATGCTCCGGCTGCCCCGGCCACCACCACTCCTGTTACCCCCGCGCCAGCCTCTGGCGACTTCAAGCTTCAAAATGGAAAGGACGCCCAAGCACTTAACGCTAAGTTCGCGACCTTGAGTGCTGACTCCGCCTGCACTGGTATGTGCTATACCTTTTCTTCTTGTACCGTCACTGACTTGTGTCTCAAAATGCAGCTGGAGATCAAGCCTGCATTGGAGATGGCTTTGCTCAGTGTGTGAACGGAAAGTTCATTGTGACCTCCTGCGGCGCAACCCTCACCTGTGCTGCTCTCCCGCTCGTCAATAAGCCCGGAACCTCGATCACATGTACGACTACAGCTGACGCCGCAGCTCGCATAAAGGCGTCGGGTGCCACGGGAGGTGTCACAGGGGCTTGAGCTCATTTCACGATATTTTTTCTTCATTTATTAGTATCTAGTTCTGTCATCTTTCCTTGCATTATGAGCAACTGGGTCGCTCTGCTGTACTTGTATAAATGAAATGCACAAACGTTCTTTGCATCTTTGGCGTGTTAAATTTGCTGATGGCACAGCACAGCCACCAACACAATGAAATTGGAGCACCCGGTGGTCAGCGGTAGGGCTGTTGCCAAGCGAGCAGATTGAAATGAGGCGGCATCGTGGCGTCGTTTTCAACGCCCATGTCTTCTGTTGTCCTCCAACAGCCCAGCGACGATTTCGCCAAGTGGCTGCGGGTACTGTCTGCTTGTGGTCCTCTCATTCCTTCACTGATCGCATTGCTCTATCCGCCATGGGCTATTCCACTATTCACGCCACGACAGATCATCGACGAGAATAATCTCGTTCCCTTTTTATTCGCTCCCTGGGCCGCCCCGACCTCTCCTGCGGCACACTTATCGCGCGTACTCCAGGCCATGTTGCTCTGGTTGCTACAGGCTTCAGTCTTCCATTGCTACGAGCTGTGGATACTCACAGCAGTCCTACGGACAGTCGTTGGCCATATCCTGACGCGCGGTGTTGGATGGGCTCACCCAAGATTTTTCAGCCATTGGGCACTTTACGAGACGTGCGGTGGATATGGGCCTTCTATCGTCGCGTATATGTACCTTGTCGGAGGGGCGGACGTGGTTAGGTCGCTATTCAAACGATCTGACAAAGCCCACGAGCTGACTGTCCTTGTGGCGACTTGTGCACTACTAACCTGGCTTGATGATGCGCCCTGGACGTACGGTGAGGCAGTTTTAGGCGCAACTGCAATCGCTCTCTGTCAAACCATGCTCCGCATAAGACGACCAGCTTCACACCCGATGCTGCCAGATGGACAGAAGCCAGTCGCCGCTCCCAAATTTAGCACCCTCTTATTCTCGGCAATCTCGACATTACTTATTGTAGCCCTGCCCTATGGACTGAAAGCCAGGATGTCAACATACACACCCACCAGTATGCCCCCATCGCCTTCTCCGCCTTCTCCACTCCTCGAGATTCTCGTCCTGACTTATCCACGTCCTAATGTTACGCTTGGAACCACGATATTGTCTGCCACCGTCGATTCCTATCTACCATATCTCAGCTCCGACGTCGTCCTTTCCGTCTTTACACACTCGACCTCTCATCCTGCTTTCGACAATACTCGGAATGCCTTCGCAAAGTCGAATATAACATTTTATGTTGATACAGACTCTCATTCAGATGCCATGTCTGGACAATATCTGCATCTAGCTGAGGCATTTCGCTGGAGTTTGGAGCGATCTGCGAAGGCGGAATGGGTCATGTTGGTTGAGGATGATTTTCCGGTATGTGGCGGGGAGAAGGGTTGGGACGCTATTAGACGGGTGATGAACATTCTGGAAAAAACCCGTTCGCCAGGAAGTAGAGCACTGAACAGGCAGGGAGGATTTGTTGGTACTGGGGGCAGGTGTGTGTGTGGATCACTTCCTCGAATGATGAAGCTCATAATGCTTGCAAATCAGTGGGCTCATTATTCATCGCACAACGTTATCAGTGCTCCGTCTTCTAATGCACACGCATGCAGAAACTGCGTCAAAGCTTCCTCCGAACGCGCCGCGCCGCCCTGCTGATCTTATCATCCAGGATTGCCTACTGGGAAGTGATCCTCTATGCCCCAAGAAAACTGGTGGAGGAGGGCTAGTCATCACATCACGATTGGTGCTAGACCACATCGGCGGAATGGCAACAACGAATCCAAATAAAGCACTCAACGACGACAAATGGAGGTGTGGTTGGCGGCATCCCTTTCATGGGCGACCCCAGGTCGAAGTACTGTAGTTGTCGTATAATTATGCCGTCATTCATGACGCCTAATTTCCAGACTCTTCTCGCTCTCCTCTCCCTGTACAAATCTTATGCTAGTGACCAACTAGTGACGAAAGTAGAACGGCCGGCGTTCCGTTGGAAATTCAGGCCATCCCCTCTGGGAGGACTCCACTCAGAGTTTCAGTGAAGGTTATGAATTTGAGTTGTTTGGTATGTTATACACACATCTAGTAATACATTACATACTTCTGAACGAACTTTAGGCATTGGTACAAACTCGATATAACGTTAAAATCATCTCCAAAACATTCATCCTAGCATGAAGCAAACACTTTGGCAATTCGTTCTCTGTTGAAGGCGGTTCAACAGGCAGGTTCGTAGAGGCTTTGGCCTGAGGCTTACATAGTATTCCTATCCTGAAGAATCTCGTGGGCCACTTGTTGTTTCTGTCGCTCGCTGGTGCTAGTCGTATTGATCGAACCTAAGAACGCGTAAACAGCAAAGTCTTGCGGCTTCGTATGGGACATACTATTGGGATTGCTGGCTCTGCCAGCAGAAGGGTAGAACGCGACAGGCCGATGTGACATCGGCTCTTTCATTGGTACGGTGCGAGGACGAGTCAGAACCTGGATGTTCCCCACATCAGCACGCGCCCAATCGCGTCGAAGGAAGAAGTACCTGAGGCATTGTGGCAACGCAGTAAGAATGCGGGGAAGCGAAGAGATGGAATACTATTGAGAGACCCCACTGACGGGTTCTAGGAAGGTTTACCACATCTTCTGGGGTGTGCCTTCTTTTAAGAGGAAATATCCGACGATTCGGTGTGTTTCACTCCAATGACATAGCCCATCAAAAAATGGAGTCGACCAAGTAGCCTTTTGTCGTACGAGGAATTTATGTGGCATCGGGCCTGTGATTTTTTTACGATGCAAGATAGTCTCGGATCGGAGGGCTTCTGCAAGACTGTGGCTGATGGCTGTTGATGCCGACGCTCAGACATTTTCATCGATGCTTCCGTCCGATGTGGAGCCACGTGTGTCGATCATGATCGATGTCGCTCTGCCACTCGACCTCACTCGGCGACCTGATCGTCTTTGTTCTCTGTTCGCGATGTTGCCTGGCACATGCAGGCACCAGTAAATGTTGCATCCACATAGGGCCATTTACAACAATGGGAAGTTATGGCCTTCTCTGATGTCTTCGTCAACGTACAAAGGCTTCTATCTTGACTAATCGTGACTCGCTGGCACTTGCGCGCCTCTTGTCGATTCCTAGCACTGCAGACCTCACGATGGGATTCATGCCCTTCAGCCTCTCATACATTATTCTTACTCCTCGGCACATCCGATTACCCATGGAAAATGTGCCACAACCAATGCGAGAACGGGCATCGTATGTGTCCTGCTGCTGTGCCGACAACTTCGTCCTCATCTGGTTCTATCAGCAGTGTCCCCGGGTCGTCGAAGCACTGGTCAAACCGTCTCTCCCTCAAAGCGAAGTCTTTGCGCTCGTTTCGTCCCTTCAGCCCTACCTCTGCTGCGGAGGCACATTTAGACGAGACGGGAGTACAGAAATAACGCTGCATAGTCAAGACTAAAAAGGGGGCGAGTTGTCTGCAGAGGCGGAACAATACCTACACAAGCTTACGCGTGAACTTTATTAGGGTATCGTTGTATCACTAACCATGGATCGATCGTATCATCTGTCAGTCATCGACTCGTGGATCGCAAGGAAGGATGTTATTCATTTCAATAAATGTAGTTGTCTGTATTAGGGAAGTTGTTCAAATGGTGGATCGATGGGTCGATGGCCAACAACGTGAATCCGACCAGATGCATTCAAAATTAGATACGCCATACAAGTGTGCCACCGCCACAAAACATAGGTCCAGTCATGACTAGAAACAGTGAAAATAAATATTGCACGAAAAATGTACAATGCGATAACAGAGTTCAGCCATCGGAAAGCAAAGCAAAAGACATTCAAGATAACGATGGCGAAGGGGTAATATCTGAGTCGAGAGTGGGCGGAGGAGAACCACTGCCTCCACCATTGAACATCGCCTTCAGTGTCATCTCGCTTCGTTTCTGCCTCACACGCTCAGCCTCCTCTGCACCTCCCGTCATCCTCAGCTTTTTCCCTCCCACAAATTCGGACAGCTCTGCCTGCAGATCGTCTGATCGGGCCGCCAACTCCTTTTCTCGGGTTTTCTGACTGGCTTCGATGGCCTTCATCCGTTTCTCGGGGTCGATTGCTGCGGTACGAATCTCCAACATGACATTACTGAGGCCGTTTGTTCCCTCCTCAGGTGGCGGCGGCCTGAAGTTACGATTACGGGGCACTCCTCTCGGTTTGATGGCTGGACCTCGGAGAGATATGACTTTCTCGATGTGTCCGTAGACCTCTACCACGGCTTTGTGGTCCTCCAGTAAGTCGTTCAGGAACTCCTCCTGATGGGTAAGGAATTGTTGCTCCTCCACGATGTTCTGCAACTCCTCCTCCCAGGTCTTCTTCCACATGGGTTTGATCGTCTTGATATGCTCTTTCAAGCTCTCCAGTTCGGTCGCGACGGAATCAATATCCTTCTTGATGCTCTTGACATAATGTTCCTTGGGGGTGATCTGCCTCTTTGTGACATCGTCCTTGACGTTTTCGACAGTGTCCAGTAGCTTTTCCACGTCCGTCAGTACATTTTGGCTTCGGGAATCGAGTTTCTTCTTCCCAGAGTCGATGTAACCCCGTGCACCGCCAACTTGCGTGGTCGCCAACTGCTTCACTGACTGCGTCTGCGTTCGCAATGTACCAAGTGATTCTTTGGTTTGTCTCATGAACTCAGTGTACAACTGGCGCATAATACCGAGATCACGACGTAGGTTTTGGACTTCGTCGAACTGGGTTTTGAGATCCGTGACGACACGGCTGGAATAATCGGAGAGTACAGAACCGCCAGTCATTTGCGGTTGAAGCGATGCGCCGGTCATTTGCGGCTGTATGTGTGCAAGATTGGCAGCCGAGAGGGGTGGGGGAGGGAAAGGCGATGAATCGCCAACGAAACGAGACAGACGCCTTGCAATGTGCTGGAATTGACGATCACTAGGCCGCGATGGGAGTGGGGTGCTTTCAGCGAGGGGTTCAGCGGTAATGTTAGAAAAGGACATCGGTTGGCGGTTGCTTGTCGAGACCGCAGTTCGTAAGTCTTTGATCTCGCTGGATAGGCTTGATATCTTTGCGTCGATGTGCTGTTTGATTTGGTCAAGAGCTGAGCGCATCGACATGTCAACCTCTTGTGTGCAGAACAAATACTAGAAATGCTCACGTTCAATGTTCAAAGATAAGAGACATTTCTCCTTGACTTCATCTGTGTCTTCAAGCTCATATTGGACACCACTGGAAGGATCGCGTATGTATATCGCAGGGAAATTATCCTGGCCCGGATTATAGGAAAATTTATCCACAAATAGGACGCGTAGTGATGCAAAAGATATGTTTGGTTCGATCGTAGCCTTCTTCACTTCGCGACCAAGTTGTAAGAAGACGGTGATCCGGGATGGCTCACCCGGAGGCTCAGTAACTTTATCGCCCGAAGATCGCTGATCACTGGGTTCGATGATTGTGGGAGGTTCTGGAGTCTTCACAGGTGGAAGTGGAGGAACAGGGGGTGTAGCCTGTCTTCGCTCTGGTGTCCCTGTTCTTGATATTGATCGCGATCTTGCGCTGCCTTCGCGTCGCAGTGTAGTCGCAGGTGCAGTTTGCGGTTCCTCATCATCCACCTCTGTAAGTACTGCCAGCTCCCCTGGCGTCAGAGCTGACGACACAGCTAAAGACCGCCGATTGGGATGGCCACGGACAGAACGCTCTCGTGCCGTCGAAGCCCCAGTCATTTTCGAGATATTGAAAGAAGAAAAACGTTTCGAAGCGCGTCGCTCTAACACGTCGTTCTTTTTCAAGGCAGCCAATGAGTTTGAGACGGCCGGTGGAAGCTCGACGGAAGGCGTCTCCGGTGTGGCAGATGCAGAATTCGGCTGGTCGTTAGGACTAGATGGTTCAACCACAACAGAAGGTGGTGAAACAGGCTTGTCCACTAGAGAGTACCTCTTTACGCTTGCAGGGACCGCGGCAGGTGGCGGTGGGGGCTTGGGGGTGTTGTCGACAGCTGGGCTGGAACGTTCGGTAGGTATAGACTGGTAAGATTGGGAGGGAGAAGATACTTCGGCAGGCTGCCGTTGCCTACGGCTTTGAGAATCGCTGGGTGTGACGGTGATATCCTCATTATGTGTTTGGCTTAATGACGGTGATGGTTCGGGAAGTGGGGGAGCAAAGCCGCCAACGAATACATCGTTGTCATTGGTGGGTGTTCTCCTTCTCCCGGACGACGATTGCCCACTTCTTCTTGATGTGCTGTCTCTGTCTGGCCGTTCGCCTTCAGCCACTGACTGCGACAGTTGGGAACGATGGTTTGCCTCCGTACGTCGTGATGACCTCTCTCCACGTGAAGAACGACTCTCAGTTCGTTCATGACCTCCTGCGGGCTGTTCCGATCCACGACGATGATCGGAAACGATTCTGCGATATATCGATTGCTTCCCTCGCAAGCCCTGGAGCAAGTTCGTGATGATCTGCCTAACAGTCGGCAGATATATCTCCAAGTTGTCCGGGTTGGCATCTTCTGCAAGGCATTGTTCAAGAACGTTCCGAAGCTCATCAGGTACCGACATGAGCTCACTAGTGAAATGATAGTAAGAAGCTGTTGGGAAATGAAGTGGGACCCACTCACGACATGTCTATGTTGAACGCTGCAAATGCCGCCACGGCCGCATTGAAGTCATTTCCAAGGCGAACATACACGTCGCTCACTTGGTTTTCGTCCATCTTCAACTGGCTCCATAATGTTAAAGCCTCCAGAAGCTGCTTGATCGAAACGAGCAGGCGAGTTACAGCTGATTCAACGGCCGGCTAGATGAAACTATGGTTTAGTAGCAGCAGCTTTGGAATGACCCGGAAAGCTCACATGTGGAAGGCGCGTCCCTCGTTCATTACGTCCGGAGGAATGTGTCGATGATACTGATTGATTATCGCGTCGAGATGAATGTCCTTGGCTGCCATTCGACCTGGACGACATTGGAGAGGCGAGGGTTCGTCGAAAAGAAGAGCAGGCCGGGCTGTGGGTTGTAGGAACGTATGGTACAAGCTCCAAGTCGCCCCAATTGTGGCCCGGCGCCGATCAATAAACGTGTGAAAATGTTGGCTGCACAAGATGAAGACCCTGGCCATAAACAGAGCCAAAAGAGTCTCCTCCAAAATAATGTTACATTACATTGTAAATATCCCTAGTATTGTGTACAAGCTCAACCATGCTGACGCTATAGAGGAGGCGCCCCCTTCCCCGCAAGGATCATGTCATCAACAACCTCTCCTTTCTCGGTGCGTTTGTATGTTCTGATCGTCTCTCCAAAATCCGAAATTTCGTAGACGCGGAAACGGCGGTCAAATCTGAGCGTCATGTTAAGATGCGTACCATAGAACGAGGCGGAACACTCTGTACTTACCCAACCTTCCCATATCCTGAATATGACCTTCACGAGTTATTAGCAAGGTTACAAACACCATCATAGACGCTGCACTTACCCGCCACCGCCAAAACAGAGCCAGACTCCCTTCACTCGCCGGCAGTTTTCGGTGACTTATATAAAAGCAGCATCAAAGAGTGAAACGGTGTCCACAGAGAAAGAGGCACTGACCGTGGCAGTGTCCATTTCCGACCACCTTCACTTCATGTGCGTCTCCCTTTGCGACATGGTCGCTCTCATGAGCCATCAGGAGCGCCTTCTCAAAGAATCCAGCATTTGTCTTGGCATTTCCTGGACGCTCTAATCCATGCATACCGACATCAAGAGGTTTCTTTGTACGTGGGTCAACATCAGCTTTCACATAGGACTCTGGCCTGGAAAGAGTGTTAGATAGCTTCAGAGACAAAGCAGGAACCACTAACAGAGGTATATGGAAGAACATTAGCGCGTTAGGCTTCGCTAATCTTCTAGTATTAGGTGTGATTTGTTGCCTCTCCTTCCAAATATGACCAAGATCCTTGCTAGAGTCTGGAGTGAAAGGTCGCTCAATTTGCTTGATAGAACCTAGCAGAGGTGAATAGGTAGATTAGGACAGCAAGACAACATGAGCAGAATTCAGTACCTGATTGTTGTAGGAACCAATTGATTTGACTCTAGGGCAATGAGATGAGTTAGATTGTGGTCGTATTTATCGAGGGCTAGCTAACTCACCTCTCGGATCCAGTCATATTCGGTGGGGATAAAAAATCCAAACCAGTCCCAATACCCACGAGAATAAGAGCCAGAATCCACAAAGTACAAAGTTAAGATATGTGTCTTGGACCTTGATTTGGAATTGTGAGATGACGGTTTTTGTCTGGAAAAGGAATGGACTCACGCATCAGCACTCATCACCTTCAAGACATAATTGCCAACCCCATGGACATCCTTTGGGCCTCTTTCGACAAGACTGTACGGAAGGCCCTTCATTAGCAGCAGCTGGTCTTCCTTGGACAGGCCATCCTCCTCATCGTGATTCCCAAATATTGCAGCCCAAGGAATTCCTTTGTCTGTCACGGCCCTTGCAAACTTTGCCAGGACAGATTTCGGGTCCCAAGAGGTCCCCTGTCCATTCAATTGATCACCAGAAAATACCACCAAATCAGGCTTTTCGATAGACAGGACATTCCCGAGGAGCGATGTAGTCAAATTATCTGAGTGCTTGCATGGGTCAAGATCGGTGTCGCGACAGATGCCTTGCGAGACAGAGAAATGGAGATCGGCGACTTGGAGAATCTTGAATTTGCCAGAACGGGAAAAGTGAAGAGGTGGCGCGCGCGGAGGTGCTAAGAGGGCGATATTAGACGGAGGATACAACGGAGTTTTTCTTGGAGACACGTACGTTTCACGCCTCGCCGATAGGTGAGCCACGTAGCTTGCACCCTCCCACGTTCAGGCATCGTAGGCGGTTCAAGTTTTTCGAATCCATACCACGGCACATCCTCGCCATAAAGAACATCTATCTCTGTGACAAGATCGTTGCGCTCCTCGGGAGTCATTTCTGCAGCAGTCTTCCCTGTACGGTACCAAAGAAATAGAGGTGGAGCCCTCATTACGCCAGCTCTGAGCGATAGGTCGGCTTTGTGCCAGTTGTCCGAAGGAGTTGGCTGTTCTTTCTCAGGAAGAAGACTTATATCCGTTATGAGGTTTATATCCTGCCTGCGCGTTCTGCGATAATATATATTCTGTAATATAGCTCTTCAGGTTCAAGTGGAACGCCTCTTCGATGATCACGCACCAGCCATCCAGATATATAGTTCGCCTCGAGGTTCAGGTTTCGGTCCACCCGTACCCACTTTCCCTTTATTGCGTCCTGCTCACTTGTGGAATCGGGAGCGCACAAGTCCTTGCCATAGCTGGGGTCAAGTAAACACCGCGTGACGGTGATTTCGGACACTACTCATGCTCTGTTAATAAGTTGCCTCATTACAAAAGTCAAACTCAACGCACAACCGGCAGTGTGGGGTAGCAGTGGTGCCCATACGTCTAATGGGAAATTGGAGGAATCAACCTTGGTATCTGGGACACTGACATTCCACCAGTCAACTCCTTCCGGAACGTCGATATCTGTGCCGAGATCGGAAGATACGTTCCCCGGCGCAGGACTCTGATTCTCGCTAGGCATAGTGACCACATCCCAGGATTGCCACCCAAGCTTTTGTACTATGCCAGGACCTGGGGAGGGTTGATAGAGTATAAATATCCAAGTGAGCAGGAACGAAAAGCCGACAATTGCTGTAATCGGTGCACAAGTTGACCTGAGAGCCCGGAAGAACCTCGTGCAGGTAATCGCCATGGCTGTCCAGGCAGCCTACGCTGGAGGAGAATCCGCTCCGTGTAAGTCGTGGTGAAAGAAGTGAAATGGTTTGCGCAATGTGGGAGACACGTCCGTGCACACGCACTGACACAAGTCACGTGTCATCAAATTTCAGGAAATCAATTTCTCGAGTCTTCGTCGACAACGTTGCAGAAAAACTATGCAGTGCGTCGGTCTGAGCTTCCGACGGCTCTATTCTACGAAGCCACCGACCTCACTACCAGAAGCAGCTCGGGTGGCTCGGACGGCCTCTACTCCTCTCGCCGTACGGCTCCGTCGACGCAAAAAATTCGGACCTATAGCAGCTGGTGCTTCCGACTCAACACCCGAGGGCCTAACACCCACCGAGCTTGCACGTTATCAACGTCTACGCGCCAAGGGTCAGCTCAAAGAGATTGACGGGGAGGATGTCACAGAAGCACAATGGATAGAGAGGCTGAATGAGCAAAGGTCTCGTGTACGTGGGTTGAGAATTGTGGAACGGGATGGGGTCACGGATACTGAGGTTTTGGGTCGCCGCGTATACCTTCCCAACATCATCATGCGCTTGGTGCGAAACAACACGCTACCCGGAGAGCCCTACAATCCTTATGAAGCGACATTCCGCATCCCGAAGTCTGTCACGAAAACGGACATTCGTTCATACCTTTTTGCTGTCTACGGTGTCAAGACGACCTATATCCGTACCGACAACTACATTTCGCCGTTCTTCCCCAAGCTCGGTAACAAACGCAAGGCGTTCAAGACGTACAAGCGTGCGGTCGTGGGTCTCGTCGATCCCTTCTACTATCCTCACCGCGTGGAGGACATGCCTTCCCAGGAGAGAGAAGAACGAGAGAAGTGGATTGAGGACAACTTCCAGATTCAAGCTACGCGGTCCATGCAGAAGTATGAGCTGCTCAGGTTGACGAAGGGCCAGGCCAAGGGTTGGAAGTTCAAGGAGCCGCTTGCGACGAAGCGATCGCACATCTTGCGTCTCGTTGCGGAGCGACGAGAGAGAAGAGAGGGACTCGTTCTGGACCAGGCGCGTGAGTGGCAGGAGATGCGGGAGAGGGGCGAACTTATCACAATCGACAAACCAAAGGCGCTGCCGCCCACAGAAGAGCAGAGTAGTCTTCCCGCTGCCTCCAATTAATTCCTTTTCTTTTTGCATCACATGATTGGACGCGCCTTGAAAACCTGCCAGTGTACAACGCGTCTTGCCACCACGCCTCGAGTAATGTATATTTTCCTCATCCAAACGCTGTTGATTCTTTCTCTCTCAGTCTACCAGGTTGGCGCAGCGTACATTTACCGCCGTCAGTCGCCCGATTTAGGATCCCAATGCCGGCCTTTCTATACAACGTTCCCCCCAACATCAGTTTCAAGAAATACTTACTCCGCTCCTTTTGTCGCCATAAGCCCAGCAGGCTCTTATCAAACGACCCCGGGCGGGCTTGAACTATACCTGAATAAACCAGAAGGGACCATAAAAACGAAGCAGGGTGCCAACGACAAGACATCAGAAGGCGCTACTGTTAATTCTACATTTGCTATTCAGTGCATACCGTTTCATTTGCATCATCTTCATCTTCCCGCTGACGTGGATTGCTTCAGCTATGGAAAAGTCACATTCGAAGTCAGTGCCCCGGCCATACCTGGTGTCGTTACAGCTGCCATTCTCATCGGTCAGTCTTCCACCACCATTCAGCGATTTATATCTACTTCTCACCCATAATCGTACGACAGCCGATGAACGGGACGAAATTGATGTGGAACTTCTTGGAGGCGATCCTGCCCACTGGCAAACAAATATCTTCGCGCCAACTCGTCGAGACAAAGAACCCCTTTTCGGAGTCTTTAGCTCGATAGAAAGAGTTCCTCATCCCAATCCCAGCATAGCGAAAATACACAGCTACACCATCGACTGGAACAAGGAGCGAATTGAATGGGGCATTGATGGCAGGACAGTTAGAACCTTGAAGAAGGGTACGTCTCTTGCTGTACATCGGTATGAGAGAAAGTCAATACGAAACGCTTTGCGAAATCTCAGAAGAATCCATGAAAGGCGGAGTACTTCATTATCCATCACACCCTTCACGTTTACAACTGGGAATCTGGGATGCAAGCAGCCCGTCAGGGACGTCGGAATGGGCGAAGGGACCAATCAACTGGAGTGATGCGCCCCGAAGCATGAAAGCAGTCGTTAGGAGTGTCAGAGTAGAGTGTCCAAAGTATTGAAATGAAGCTGTATCCCTGCAAATAGTCTATATCACAGTAGTTACACGTATATCCTGAGTAAACGCGCTAATTTGGAGACGCGTCGTGATCACATGATCGTGCACTGTTTATATGTCTTGCTCAGATTTCATCGCTTTCCCTCTTCCCATGTTCTTTGCAGACAGAGCACATCCGTCGTTTCCTTCATCTCCACCCTCGTCTCCCACGTCATGTCTGGACTCCTCGCCTCCATCATCCCCGTATCTCGACGCTGCTGATGTCGACTTGCCCGAACCGCCACTTCTGGATCCCTTTGCAGCTTCCGCCAAAGCAAATTGGCGTCCTCCACAGTACGAGAAGAAACGTTTGGCACCACCATCGACTCCTCCAGCTCGTTCGTCTGCAAAGCGAGCTCGGCATAACTTCGATTTAGCGCCATTATGGCCATCATCCCCGACTGATGACGAGCAGACTTCACGTAAAGCTTCGCGCACTGCAGAGGAAATCGAGGAAGAGATTTGGGATAATGCGAGTACCAAAGTGGTTGATGAAGGACATGGGGCGGTCAATTTGGAGTCGGTACATTTGCCCTCTGTATTCTACCGCTACTAATTCTTGGTCGCACGACACAGTAATCACAACCTAACCCACATCCCTGACGATTTTATCTCTGACCTGAGCAATTTTTATATTCCCCCAGAAAGCTCTGAGTTGATAAACTCCTCACCTCAGCGCCAAGCAGCATCTGGTGGGCGTCAATTGGGACGTGTAGCAACGGCTCCTCCGAGTAACACAACGACTGGGCCTCGCCTGTTCCCTCGCACTCATAGTGCTGCAACTCCATCTTTTGGCCTTCCAAGAGAAAAACTACAACTTTTTCTATCAGGCAATAGGATTTTCGTTCTTCCAACGTTGTTATTCACGCTGCAGAATTTAAGCGTCCTCTCGATTCGTATGTTTCCGAATCCTGTTCCGCGGGATGGTCTACTGATTTACATGTCCAGGAGGCAACTATCTCACTTACATCCCACCGGAAATTCATTATCTCCATAACCTTCAAACCTTGAACATTGCCAATAACAAAATCAAGTTCCTTCCTGCAGAAATGCTGCAGATGTCACTCATACAGCTTCATTTGCATCCCAATCCCTTCATCGAACCCCCACCACCTTCAGACGGCAGACCTTTCTTGCAGACGTTATCCATTAGTCAAAGGCATCTGCAGACCGAAGCTTTACACAGGCGTCTAGTTTCCAAAACGAAATACTTACTTCCCCAAGTTCCACCACTCACAGAACTGTCATTGCGTGTGTTGTTTTCGCCCTCTTCTTCTGGGACGTTGGAAGAAACTGTGCTCGAAGCGCAATATGACCTCCCACTCGATGAATGGCCCATCGACCCCACTGTTCCCCGTCCTTCGAGCTATGAGGCTCGAAAACAACATTTTCCACTTCCTCTCCCCATACATATACGAAGAACCCTTGACGCCTGTGTTCCAGGCTCCGTGTATGCCGAGGAAGAGTCTTCCAATGTGCATGGCCCATCAGATGACGTGGTGCAAGTAACTGGCATAGGGAAGTGCCCTTCACCCAAGCATCAGCGAATGGGAACGTCGAGGGTCTTCGTGCACCATGCCGAAGAACGGTTCACTTGGGAGAAGACTATTGCCACCGTGGACGTGTCCGGGCTTGTGCCGCTGCATTGGCGTGGATGTCTGCATGGGTGCTTGGATTTTTTGGATGGAGTCGAGGAGAGCAGGGAGGATGGAAACGCGGTGTCCATGACATGCGGGTTGGATGAGGACTGGAGTGAGAATATGGAATTGGAGGGGGACACATCGGAGAGTGTGGTTCAGGTTGTTCAATTCGGCACTTCGGGGTCTGGCGGGTTGGATGACTTCGATGATTGATGTTGAAGTCGAATGTGAACTGTTATTTATTCTGTTTTTCCAGTAATCTTTTACTTCAGCACCATTGCATTGCACATATCTTGGAATTCAATCATATTTACTAGGTCTTTGATACCACATTCATTGGTTCTTGGTTTAAGTTAGAGATCGACTGTCATCTATGTACTAGATACTTGTGAGAAGCGGCAGGTCACTAATCACGGTGTTACAGTCGCGTCAACAGTTCGAAAAGAGTCAACGGTTGTGTACGCGACTCAGAAGTTTGGTGAAGGTTGAACCAAACTTCGTGGCACCAGCTGTGGGTTTCCTGATTCATGTTCTGCTCGCACTTACTATGGGTTCCAGCTTTGCAGTGCCAAGAACATATCGGCAGCACCTTCCCGGAAACGCTGCGTTCAACGTATTGGGGATATCGATGCTGCTGAGACTTGGTTTTCGTGCAGACGGCCTCAGACCCACAGTACTGGCACCTGAGCTGAGAGATACCTGGACGCTTGCCTACTCACCCCCCTCTGAGACGCCTTCCGATTGAAACACTTTCCATTCAATCCGACGATTTTCAATGACACTTAGCACTAGCCTCGAGCTCGGAGCAGCTTCGGAGCATACCTTGCTCAGACAAATATATGTTTGTTGCTTCCGTGATCCTCAAGGCTGCTCATTTTGCCACCTTCGACCACTGGCGATCCGCATGAGCTTATGAGGTCTCCACCAGCTGTCGTGTCCCGGCTCCGAATCCTTCGCTCGGAGGTGGAAAGATGATCGATTGACTCGAAATTTTTGACTTCTGTGCCGGCCTGACTCATTTTTTAACCCTCACTGGAGTTGCTCCGATGTTTAATTATCATCCCCAATTTTTCAGATTTTTCGGGCCGTTTCTTGTCACTTCACTGACCGCTGTTCAAATCCGTGCGCCATCGCTCCCGACTTGCATATGGTTCCATTTACCAATGGCTTCGAAACCTAATAGCGGTGTGTCTTTCATCCATGCATTGCTATCTGAGACAAAATCTTAGTATTTACCTCCGTAAGGTCTACCAATGGTGCGCACATTTGCGACTGAACTTAGTGCTACGGCCGAACCTATACCCAAACTTCCATCCGAGCTCATAGAAATCATTATCTCGGAGCTGTGGCTATCTTCGCTCTCGACTGATGAGCGCGTCATATTAATGACAAGTTCTCGGATGGTCGGGAGGACTTGGGCTCATGCCGTCATTCGAGCTTCCTTCCAAGACGTCTTCATCCCCTGCTCATCGTATTTGCGGTACTATAAACGCATTGTCGACCAATCTGTGCACAAGCACGACGGAAATAGATCTTTGGTGCGGGATCTATGCCAGTCACTCACCATGCAAAAGCATTCCACCCCCCCGCGCGCCACCCAGATGCTCTTCGATGGTCAGTGTGAGGGCAACCCACTTGCGCCACCCAGCTTACGCCATTTTATGGATGCGCTATATGTCATCCCCCACCTTCCAAATATCCGGATTCTTTCTCTTGAATACTCAAACCCAGATCACAACGGGGACCATTTCGTTTCATTCTCTATCCCGATCACTAGCCTGGAGCTGAAGTATATATTCAACCCACGCACCCCGGCGTGGCTAATCGAAGCCATGACCTCAAACGAAGATCATCGAAATGCGCCATGGACTTTACCGCATATACGCCATATATCCATCACAGGCGATGTCGATCTCGTCGTTGCAGGCCTCTTGGCTTATTGTCCCACTCTCGCTCACATTGAGTCCATCCCAATTCAGGTGGAGGTCATGTCACCTGCTACAATTGTGACTTCTCAAGTTATACTCCATCAACCTCTACCCGAACTTGCGGTACCGACACCTCCCAGGAGTCCTGGAGATTCCTATGAATTGCGGGGAAGAGCATTAGGGATCGGTGCGCAAATAATTTCAAAAAGGGACGGTTCGTGGTGTCGGCATCAGACGACCCGCACCGTCCGTTTGTTTCAGCGTTCGCGCCCCTAATACGCGAACGATTTTGTTCACATGGCCAGTCCTTGTCGTATTGCTGGTGCTGTGCAAAGGGGTCGACTTTCCAAACTCACAAATGAATGGTTGTGGAATTATTGCAACATAGACCGGGTACAGTACTAGAGTCGAATATGAAATACATAGCATGAATTTGTACATCGCTCTATGTAGGCACTTCTTATTTTGATTATGAGTTGTTGTCGCGTGCATGCATCATATATAGTCCATGGATCATGAGGACGTATCATTGGGTTCTTCCGTCAGAAGTATCCTTTTACGATGTACCCCTAGATGTCTTGTCAGTTGGTCAGGTCGGGCGAAGGATTTATTGCATCCAGGTTCTGTGCATGCATAAGGCCGCGCTCCGGTATGTGTCCGCAGCTTAGTTAGGTCCCGTGAGCATAGTAAAATTTCGAAAAGAGCAACGCAAACCTACATGCTTTGAAAGATTGGAAGATTCCGCGAAAGCTCTTCAAAAATAATAAAACAATGAGGATTTGGCATGGGGTAAATATAACGCAAGCGCACTTGTCACAGTATTTGCATTTGAACGGTTTCTGGCCATTGTGGGTACGTTTATGGATTGTGAGTGCGCCCGTAATCGCAAATGATTTACCACATCCTGGATAATCACACATATATGGCTCTACATACAGAGATCAACAATAGGGAGATTGAAGAGAATGCAAGAACTTACTTTCTTGGGTGTGCCGACGCATGTGCTGTTGCAGCGTTGCTGCTTCGGAGAAATGTTGTTGGCAGATATCACATTGGAACGGACGGTGACCTGTGTGCGACTGATGGATGTGTACAAAAATCAGATAACATAGGACATAAGGGAATAAGAAATCCGGTGACCTGCAAATGTCGGCATATCTTTTGCTTGCTGGAGAATCCATTGCTGCCGTTGCGATTGCATCCTTCCCAAAAACAGTCGTACCGCGCCTTACCCCCACCGACGTGCACAGCGGTGATATGAGAAGTCAGATCCTCAAAGGTATCAAAGCACTGTTGACATGATTGCCATTGGCATCTATGCGTTCCCGGCGATTGCTGACGCGAAAGGGGCGGAGTTATTGGATGGGGCCCGTTTGACGCGCGAACCGGTTGTATCGGACCGGAAGTCGCTGGAGCTGGCTTTTGCTCTCCGTCCGGGATAACGCTGGGGCAGAAAGGTTGACCAAGATGATCATGGAGGAGGTGATTGGCAAGTATGTTAAGCATTCCATCAGGTTGTTTGCCTGATGACGAGCTAGGTATCGATGACGATGTCGGATAGAGGTTGCAGTCACGCCATAAACAAGACACGTTAGAAGAATCATTTTGACATCCCGTGAAAGGGTCGATTTGCGGTGAAGAAGTTGAATCTGGACCAGCAGGTAGGCGGAGGTGTTCGAGATTGACATGTCCAACGAGATCGGTCAATGACCCAAATCGGGCGTGGCAATCTCCCCACATGCAAGCTAACGGGAGGAGCGGTATAGTGGTGGGTGGGCCTGGAGAAAGTCTACTGGCAACATAAGCCCTTGGCTGCGGTGCGGTGGGGGTTGCAGGCTCCGTAAAACTCGATAAATTCGCCATCGGCTCCGTGTAGTGAATTGGTCCAATAAGCGGGGGAACCATTGATGAATGTGTTCTCGCATGAGGCTCCACCTGCTCGCTGCATGCGCACAAAAATTCGTCAAAGGAAGAGTCCCACGAGAAAGTAGTGTTAGAGAGGCTTTCAGCATGCCGGGGCTCCGAGAAATATGAATGATAGTCAGTGCAGCACTGAAGCTACAGCGGAGTCAGTGAATGGCACGTTGCTCCTGTGAGCAACTCACAAATTCGTCAAAGCCATTGCAGTCAATGCAGTCCGTAGGACCGTCGCAGACAAAGTCGCAGTGAGAGTCTCCGCCGCCACCACAAGTAAGGTCACTGTGATTGGGGTCGTTGCAGGCAATGACCACGCACTGGTCCGTGCACTGAGATGTGATCTCTGCGGATGGGTAGATTGGGTCGATGCAATCTTCGCAAGTGGTCGATGCTGTTGACGATACTGCTGTGATGCTTTTCGGACGAGTGGGCCAGCTCGGGTGATAAGATTGAATATGCATAGCCAAAGTCGTGGCGCCTCGGAAGCCCGGGAAATGGTCCTGGTAGATGAGGCTGGTTAGCAAGGGTGCAGGCTTGGTTGAAGTGGACTCGTTCAAGATCGGGGATGGCAAAATTAGCTGGTGACTGTGTTTGAGGACTGTCGTTACCGATGGGGTCCTCTTGCATTACGTAAACTGATACCGCGATTGCTGATTGGCTGCCACAGTGCCACCAAGACGAGATTGGCATTGAGACGAAGCTGGAGGAATTTCCGCTAAGGAATACAAGTACAAGTACATGGCATGTAGATAGACGAAAGCCTGGTGACTCTAAGGGTGCATGTGCATACAACATAACTGGGTCAGTGTTCAAAAGTCCTTCCTTGAACGGCGGCGGCCGATCCCCGTGGTTGCTAGACTTCGAGATACATCATAAGTAATTCACTCCAGGAAATCGACTCGAGGTTCTGGTGTCAGGGGTGGTACGGGTGTGGTAGAGTGGATGTGAACGGGAAAAGTTGGGTTCAAGGTCCTCCGAGTGGGAATGACTTTGCCTGGAATAAATTCACTAATCAGCCACAGTTTCCTATTGGGGTCCGCAATACCGCTGGGCGTACCAATTTCTTTGATGTTGTCATAACCGCTCAACCGCAACTTGTCGATTGCTGGATCCACGGAAGTTCCTTCATCCAGAGCGATGTAGTCGATTCCGTTTTCATCGAGAAATTTCGAATCCAGCACCCAAGGTGCATCTGTGATGATTTCATCAACCCACCGACAGTGCCTCACAACTTCGCACCTCTCGACGTGCGAAACGGATGTGTCAAAGCCGTGTAATCGTAATGCGTCGTCTGGGAAAATGCCGACTACTAGGTACACTGAAGGAAAGGACAACTTCGCCTGGCGAAGCTGGAGGGCATGGCTAGGGATCCTCGTCTTAGATAAGCTTCCTTGAATATTTGAAAGATGTGGCGCACCTGGCACTGAATCCATCAAAGGCCCCATCCACGTATACTCGCTTTGTCCTATCAATTACGGATGTTCTTCCTGGCGGAGGCGATACGTGTAGAGCCCTGCGAACATATTCTTGAATGTCCTCTGCTGTCCATGAAGCAGTCCTATATGTATCTCTCGCAGCCTGTGATGGAGGTGGTTCGTGGACAGTCTGCACCGGAATGTGCCCGAAATCATTCAGACTGGATTCAAGTGACCGCTGGCTTGGGTTAGACACCACATCGTAATCGTCGTCGCTCAGTACGGATGACGCGCCCATGGAGGTAGTGAAGAGCTAAACAAAGATGCCTCGAGGCCAATGGTGCAGTTTGATGACCATGTAGATATCTTGGGAAGAAGCAGGTGACTGGAGTCCTGGTCCATGGTTGGCATACCTGAACCTCGTGCCGCGCCCTTTTTATTCGACCTATCATGATTGTTTGCCGACCAGCCACTCGGCTGGGCGGCGTCGCGGCGCGTCTAGCGGTTCGGCGCGGCAGCGACAAGCAAATTGCGGCTGAGACTCAGAGGCTGTGTTCGATCGGAGTTTCGAAGGATCATTGCTCCCGAGGTGCTCCCGAGCCTCCGAACATCGATATCAGCATGCCTGACGCCCTGGAGCGTCATCCTTCATGACCGAGATTGTAACGGACATTTTCTGACGCTGGACAGTGAAGGGAGGCAGGGGTATTCTTGGTTTTACAACAGAGCATGATGCGTATATAATACATACTTCAAGAAATGTCTCTATGCCGATTCAATAAATCCAGTATTAGAGTGAGGTATAAATTGCCAAAGAGCCAAACGCCATAAAACCCAAATCGAATCCTCAAAGTGTCGTCTTCCTTCCAAATATCCGAGTGAAGTATTCCCGTACACCACTTGCCCCACCAACAATGGCACCAACCACGCCGTCCGGGCGCACGATCACGACTCCCCACTTTTCGTTGATGCCATATCCCTCATGGGCATGACCGTCCCGATCCTCCAGAACGAAATCTGCGCCAGCGCTCTGCGGAGGTACTGGCCTGCCCGGTGGTACAATCACCGCCGAACGAATAGTGCCTTGGGGATATATCGCCAGGGCTTTTAGGATGGGGAGACACTGGGCCAAGGCTGGTGTGAAGATGAGGACAGTGTGATACGAAGAGCCGAAAAGTTGGAATAGGTGCCGAGTCGTTATAGACGGTTTTGAACCCGTCATCCGAGGTATTAGACCAGGAGCGTCCGGCGCCCGATCGCCTGCTCGCAGTACGCTGCCCGCACGCATACCGTACGAATCGATTTTTTCCTCGTCTGGCTTTTCTTCATCAGACTCGTCGCCGAAATCGAAGTCTGCAAAGTCCGCATCCTCCGCGAGCTCAGCTTGTTTTCGTTCATCGATGACGATGGAGCTCCAGCGACAGTTCACACCGAGTTGGAGAAGCTCTCCTGATGACTCCCATCCTTCGCTATGGTGATTCTCCTTGAAGGTTCGGTTGAGGATTTTTGTCGTGCGATCAAGCATCTCCTTGATGACAGGTAGGCGCTCTTCGGTATATGACTTGAGCAGGGAATATGGAGCGAGTCCTCGCACTACGAGGGCCAATTTCCAGGCGAGATTAAAGGAGTCTTGAATACCAGTATTCATGCCCTTGACGTTCCAATGAGAACGGATATATAAGCCACTAGAAGAAAAAGGAATCCTACCTGACCACCGGTAGGGCTGTGGACGTGCGCAGAATCTGAAGAATGGGGTTAGGCTAGGCAGTGTGAAGAAAAAGAAGTCCCAATTACCTCCTGCCAGGAAGACTCTTCCATTGTCAAACTTATCCACCATCCTGATGTTGGGTCTAGAGGATTGTCAGGACCTGTCGTATGGGGACGCATGACATAGAGGTACGTACGTATAGTAAGATAACCAAGCAACCTGGGTGAATTTGAGGTTCGTCTTGGTGCCGGTATTCTTCATGAAGAGTTGTCGAACAGCTTCTTTGTCAGTCGAGAGTTTCGAGTGATTGACGTCCCGGCCGGCGATGATGAAGTTAAACAAAGTAGGAACTTCGGTCGGCCGCAGGCTTATTCTATCAAGAACAAAAGCTCAACTGCTGACCAAAGAACGTGGGAGATTATCAGCTTACAGGATGCTATTGGCGTCTCCCCACATGTGCCAGTACTAGAAGGAGATTGAGAAGCGGGTCCAAAGTAGGAAGAACAAAACTAACATCTCGAGATAACCCTTCCACATGGATATCGCCTACGACGAGGTTCTTTATGTTCTTGGTTTCCCCTAGAAAAGTGAAGCCAGAAAGCTTCCGGACGACGCCACGCCCGCCATCCGCGCCGATGAGATATTCGTAACTCGCAGACTCGGGAACGCCGGGCGAGCTCATATCCATACCACGCTTCAAGAGCTTAACGTCGACACCATATTTGTGTTGTTCCAAAGTGACGAGCTCGGTGCCGAGCTCAACGTGACAACCGTATTCTGCCAAGGCGGCATGAAGGATTTTCTCGAGGCGATCTTGACCGAGTAGTACAATGTTGAGCTGTATTACAGATGGTCAGCCAGATAGTATCGATGAAAAATTTTACGACGAACGAATGGGCATGGTGGGGTGGGGTTGACTCGCGGTGCCATCTCGAACTCGTGAATTGGATGTATACCCTCAGGCATCTCGTACATTCGGACCGGTGGTGTCGGTATGGCGAGTTTTAACACCTTATCTGCGAGGCCGAGGGTAGTAAATAGCTCAAGTGACCGGGGCTGTCCGACCGAGAGTGAGAGAATGTCCTTAGTCAGGTGGAATGGAAAGCAGCGCACCATAATACCCGCTCCGCGCTGCCCAATTCGTGGATCGGAGCTCTTCTCAATCAAGCGCACTGGAACACCATTTTGCAGAAGAGCCAGGGCAAAGATGAGGCCAGAGGGCCCTCCACCGACCTGCGCGGTGTGGGGAAAACATTACAGTAATCAGTGATAATGCCACGACTAGAAGGAATTGATAACACGCACAATGAGGACTTTAGGTGGAACACTTGACATGGATAGGGTGGGGAGGAACTACGCGCAAAGACCTGACTTCCAGTTTTATAGATAGTTATGGCGGGAATCTTGAGGTTACAAGGGGGGCCGGTTTCATGGCTAAAAGTATGTCACAGGTTGAAAAGTGCCGTAGTAACAGGGCAGGAAGGCCTAGCCCCCGGATGATGTCGGACCCTGTCCTGCGCGAAGCGCTGCAAATTTGGACAGATTGACGAATCTCTGCATCTGACAGAAATCATCTTTCAATTTCTTGCAATGTTAGCAAGGTATCGGATATCCGTCCAACCAATCGTGAGCACCGATGCCGATACGAATAATGATTCTCGTGGGCGTTGGATGAAAATTTGCGCGAGAATTGGATATTGTTAAAAGATTAGATTCGGATGCGATCCTCGATCTCTTCGATCAAATGCAACGCAGTCATTGGCCAGATCCCATTGGCCAGATCCCCTGGTACCGTCCGCTACTACGCCGAGGATCGCTCAATGACCAATCTAGCCCTGCGTTTCTATTCCTCCCATCTCGTCATCCTCCCCCGTCGCCTCGGACTCAACCCCGATGATTGAAAAGTGCTTTCCAGGCCTTGAGACAACAACAACCTGGGGCTCAACGCTGGTGATCCGAATGAAGCGAAGCAGCTGTATGAAGGCAACCTCTTTTTGATCCCACCGTCGAAAGATCTCGACCGTAGCAGGGTGTGTCAGGTCTGGGACCTCTGAAGGAATATTAGGACCGTACACCGAGTGGGCAGATAAGACGCTTACCCATCCCAGTACGATATTCGTCTTGTTCTCGGAGTTTGATCTCTTCCAGTTTCATTTCCTTGGTACTCTTTGGCCGACCCTTCCTCCTTGCCGCCTTCTCTTGCGCCAGTTCATCGTCAAATCGCGTTAACCATACGTCCTGGACGATGTGGTGTAATTCGGGGAGAGTCAGCACCCCTTCTTCGGGCAGGGCGTGGTAAAAGAATCCATATACATCAACTGATTAATCTGGGTCAGAGTCAGAGCCGCATATGCAAGATCAAGGAGAGCATGCACCAAGTGAGTGGTGTTTCTGCCCACGTTTTGCGGCAAGGTTCCCGAGCTTTCCTTTTCGCAGAGCATTTCGTGCAAGCTGGCCTGCTTTCCGCGATGAGGGATGGAAGACCTTTTCTTTTTTTGGGGCTGTTGTTGTTGTCGTTTTTGCCGTTTTTGAAGGTGCCATCGTCGTCCAAGAGAGAAAGTCAGCGTGGGAAACGATCGCCCAGTTCGTTCATGTAGATTTCGCGACGCGTTCTCTTTGCACCTCAATCATTGACATCTCTGATATCTATCAGTGTCACCGCCCATCCTCATAATCTTGTCCAATATGTCTACACGAGAATCAGATCACATCTCGTCGGCGCAACAAACGCTCGAAAGTGGGTTTCTCAGTATTATGTTAGACCACGTGCGGCAGGTGTAATGTGCATCGTTTATGGCGACACTCCTTTTCCACAGTTCTCTTTGAGATGTCCGAGCTTCTAAATACGCAGCTAGACAGAGAGACGCTCGCCACATGCGTTGGGATGATTGAGCACGGCGCCAACCCGGAGGCCTTGGCTGTTGGTGCCAACCCCTTTTTGGTTCCTACGCGGTGTCTGATGACATTGAAAAAAAATATCCAGGCAGTCATTCAAGAGCTCAGACGCGAAAGTTCAGCCCTGAATGCGCAGACGACGGCTGCGGTAGGCACACGATAGTCGCCCCCAGCCCTTGCATCGTCCAACGATGCAGAACCGCACAGCGGTCATATGCTCATAGTCATCGGATCAATGAAGCACAAGAGAGTGTGAAACACGCCAGTGAAGAACATTCATCAGGGGCACATGGATAGCGATGTATATAGAGAGAAGCTTCGTCAAAGTAAGAGTACAGAGCAGGAGTTGTAGTTCGAAACAGAGACAAGATACACTGTTTGTGCAGAGTTGGTCGCAATTATGTACAGACGACCGTTCCTTCCCGCCGTGGAGGACCCTTAGGCCTGGAGATTCGCTTGAGTCGTGACATCGTGCTTGACATCGACACCAACACCCTTTGCTTGTCGACGTCCTCACCGTCGTCCTCTCCTTCCTTTCTTGTCGTTGTTCTGGCGCTAGATCTGTCACAAGAGCTGCCACACAGCCGTCAATTTTCACGACTGATTCACCATGGCCACTCGAACTCTCCAGCCCTCTGAGTACGAGATTCAACGAGAGGTCGAAGCCCTCAGAGATATTCGCCGTCGTTCCACGACTCCAGGTGCCCTCACCATCGATCCTGATCTTCCTAACCAGTCCCCGCCTTCGTCTCCAACAGCATACCGGTTGGGCTCACCATCAGGCTCCACTTACGCAGGAGAGCATGAAGGATCTCTGGGCTTCGATGAATCGTCCTTGGAAGGCAGTAGCTCTGGCACTAGTGGAAGTTCTGGAGAGTCTGCATCAGTACCGAACAACCCAGCAGACGACCCTTTCCATCTGTTCTGGGTCCCCGCCAGCCTTCATCCTGAAATCGCGCCTGCGGAATTTCGCGCTTTTCTGAAAGAGCACGCGAGGTCGCCACCCCCTTCTGACGATGGATCCAGTACAGCTAGCAGATCCGGCTCCATCTCCTCTTTATCCCCTTCCTCAAGTCTTGGCCGGAAAAAGTCGATGCTCAGTCGACAATACCGGCCAGCAGAACATGATGGTGTGGAAAATGAGCACATTGTCCCACTCAGAAGAAATCGCAGTAGCGTCTACGCGAACCAAATGCCGCAGCTCACTATCAATGACTTGCAACGACTGGAGGAGCTCGCTGAGGAAAGTGACGACCCATCCAGGCTGAGGAATGTGTTGAGGAGAAGCATGAGTTTGAACATTTCACCATCAGGTTCGTGTTAACTACATTTTATGCTGTACATGTCAACGCGGTCCTCACAAACTACAAGCTATCGGCCAGATGGACGAAATGCCTGAGATGGGTGACGAAGCAGATGCGCCGATCATTGTACCACCTCCAGGTCAAATCCTCCGGCGGACCGCGCGCACCAAAATTCGAAAGCCTGGTTTACCAGGTGATGGTGGAGGACATCGCTTTGGCTCCTCGCGGCGAGGAACACTGGCACGAACACCAACCACCCCTGTCGAGCCTCGTACCTCGAGTGACATATCTTCCAGTGATCATGGCGAATCTGCCGAATCAAGTACCGCCAACCGCCGCAGGACCTTTTCGGATGATGGATCTAACCAGCGGCCGGATTCTTTCAGCGAAGAAGCTTCTATCTTCGATGCCTACGCCAGAGATGAGGAAGAGGAAGAAGCACCTTCTCCTTTAATAATAAAGTCACCGCCTCCACCTCCAGTACTTGAACTCCCTCCCCTGCCACCAACACCAACACCACCGCCACCACCACCGCCACCTGAGATCCAGCCATCTCTTCTCGAAGCACTTGGCCCTGTCATTCAGCAACCTCAACCTCAGCATCTCCTATCGCCTCAACCTTCGGTTGACCAGCAAGGGCCATCACGTACTCCATCACCGATTGAACTTTCCCCTTTACCGGCTGTCGAACGCCCTCCATTGCCGCATAGCCCCCCATCTTTCCTTTCTACTACACCTAGCCCACCTTCTCAGCACCGGAAAGAGAAGGATAAGAAAAGCTTATTCAAATGGGGTGGGGACAAAGGGGGGAAGAAGCATGCCAAGGACAGAGAGACTAGAGAGCGCGCTGAGAAAGAGAAGGAGAAAGAGAAGGAGAAGGACTCCAGTTTCTTCGGCTCCCTCTTCGGCGGGTCGAAAAAGAAACAGGACGAAAACCCGCCACCTCTGCTGTTACCTGGTGGAACCACTGGTCGGGAAACGGCGCAAGCCCTTCTTGGCGCATCGAAATCCAAGTCCTTAGTGTCACCTGCATCTCCAGCGCTTTCAGCCGGGGTAGGTGTCAACAATTATTCACGATACCCTATACATGTGGAGAGAGCTATATATCGGCTCAGCCACATCAAACTGGCTAACCCGAGACGCCCACTTTACGAACAGGTACTGATAAGCAACTTGATGTTCTGGTACCTCGGCGTCATCAATAAGGCTCAGAATCCTCAACCATCGCCTAACGAACAGCCAGCTGGAGCGCAGGCGCCAGCCGGTGCAACAGATTCCTCACGAGCCGACGAGCTTGAGGTGGAGAAGGAAAGGAAGGAAAGGGAATTACAGGAACAACGGGAGAGGGCGGAGAAGGAACGATTGGAGAAGGAGAGGTTGGAGAGGGAGCAACGCGAGCGAGAAATAGAGATGAAGAAGAAGGAATCTGGCAGACGGGGCTCCCTCACGAAGACTCCTACTCCTGGATCCCCAGGCGGTGTTCGAAGGGCTGAAATGCCAGTGAAGGGTCCGCAGTACGAAATGCAGCACCGTGTAATGGAGCAGGAGTACAGTGGATACAGTGGCCAACAGGGTATACCAATGGGCAGGGCCGCGTCTGCTCCTGTCGGAAGCGGTAATGGTATCCAGTACTCACGAAGCCCACAATCTCAGGCCTCGCAATTCAATACCCCGCCGAAGCTTGTGCAGCCTCAGCCTCAGCAGCCGGGGGACCAGTTTTACTACACGCCGGAACCCATGCAAAGCCAGCAAACACGGCTCCCACCTGGGGCTATGCCTCCAGACCAGGCGGCGTGGCAGCAATCGCACGTATCCCGGCAGCAGTCGCCGTCTTCATCTCGGTCACGCTCTCCACCGTCACAACAGAATATCAATGCACAACCACCCAACGCAGGTCGATATAACCTTAATTCTTCTCAGGATAACTTGGTGTTAGGAGGGGGAGGAGGTGAGCGAATTCCAGGTCGTTCGCTCTCTGCGACAGCCGTATCACCATCACCTCCCATGACAAATGGCAAAGTACGGAAAGGGCAAAGTGCTCATGCCGTTGCGCCAGCACACGGGAGGCAACCACGGATCAGTGAAGGGCAACATGAGCAGAACGGGACTGGAGAAGAGGAGGACATGCCGTTGGCCATGTGGCAGCAACAGCGGCGTCGATGAAGGGAAGTGTGTACATTTTCCTCCTCCTGGATTTTCTTATCTCTGTTCCCACCTCTTCATATTTTCATTGACGCTTAGAACCTTGCTGCAATTTGTAGTGGAATCCTCACATCATTCGCTTTCGGTTGCATATTCCATGCTTTCTCGCCGCTCCTCACACTATGTTACCACCTACCTCATCGCGTTTCTTGCATTTATCCCTTACTTTACCTCGCATTGCAGTACGCCGCGGAGACCATCACCTTCTTTCGTCGCAGCTTGCGCATCTATATGGCTGCGTTTGCCCGGATCCCATGGACTACCTAATCAATATTTGGATATGGAAAGATGCCATTGAGCTGCAGATGGTTGGAGTTTCAGTAGCACATGAGTTTCGCCGACCGTCAAGTCCACCGCCTTCGTATCTATTGCATCTTGGGGATCGTATAACATTTATGAAACCCACTGTTCACGGCCCCGCCGCTCGGTCGGAGACATATGGTGTAAGCGCACGCCGCAGGTGGCTACAAAAGGTACCGAATAAAACAAGAGGAACTATGTTTAATTCCATCTTGTCGATCATGATCTGGCTCCACATTTATACACAGCATCAGCGGGGTGGCTCTGCGAGAAGTACGGAAGTGGATGACTTTTCACCTTCTACTTACTTACTACGTGCAACTCCAACCTGAAGATATTCCGATTGATATCAATCCCGTTCTCTCCTCTCTTATGACGAATGTATGCAAACCGGGGATGATGTACGCAAAGGCTTCCTAATCGGTTCATTTATTATCAAGAGGCTTCCTACAGGCCGCAGAAGGACGGTTAGGATTGGCTCTGGCCCCGACGTAAATACGGTTCACCAAGTTGCTTCCTGAAGTTAACTGAGATTCGGCCTAGAAAGAACGAAAAAGGTTGTGACATTTTGCCTGCGCTGACAAACAGCGGCATACACCATTGGATCCAAACAACCTGCACCAGAATAACTTTTTAGTGACACTGATGGTCGTGTCTGCCAATGTCACTGTGCTCCACGTCCTCCGTATGACCGAACGTAATATGTCGCCAGACCCGGTCGTAATGGAACCATATATGAGGCATGTCGGCTAATATGTGATATCGTTCTCCAAGTTCAAAATAGTTTAGCTTGATCTGCTATGTGGTGTCCGAACAAGACGCCATCGGCATTCTCATGTTACACGACCCTACTTCGCCCAAAACACTTGTTGGAAGCTTACACACATACAATGTCGGGGATGTGAGTGCCCGGTCTCAGATTCAACTCATGAAACATCATTTTATATCCCAGAAAGCAGTTTCTCCGGGATGGATGACGAACTGATATGGCGAGGGTATATAATCCCTTGCATACCGCTGGGCTAGGCATCTTTTCATCGTATTTCAAATGTTTAATCTGGGGCCCTTGCATCTCTTATTCTACACCGTGCTTTCTACCGTGATCCTTGGAAACGCGAACGCCCTTGAAAGCCTGGATGGACTCCAATTTGACTTCATTGTTATCGGAGGTCAGCTTTACTCCTTCTCCCTGGCTTATTCATTCCTGAACATAAATTGTATTGCAGGTGGCACGGCAGGCAATGTCATTGCTAACCGATTAACCGAGAATCCAAAGTTCAGTGTGCTTGTTCTTGAAGCAGGGCCCAGGTAAACAGAGATCCTTCACAACAGTGAATTATTCTTGACTTTCTACAGTAATGAAGGCGTTCTTGAATCCGAAGTCCCCTTTTTATGCACCCACTTGACTCCCAACACTGCTTATAGCTGGAATTTTACAACAACAGCCCAACCTGGGCTAGGTGGTAGGGCCATTCCGTATCCAGTGGGGCATATACTCGGCGGTAGCTCCGCAGTTAGTATGTGTCTCGATTTCTTCTCTGCTCGACGTGTCTGTTAACAATGCTCTCAGATTTTCACATTTATACGCGAGGAACATCCGAAGATTTCGACCGGTACGCTCAAGTGTCCGGTGATGACGGGTGGTCATGGAAAGCCCTGCAGCCTTACTTCAAGAAGAATGAGAAGTGGACCCTACCAGTCGACCATCACAATATCACTGGTCAATTTGACCCCGCTGTGCATGGTTTCAGTGGCATTAATTCTGTCAGCCTTGCGGGATATCCGAGCTCAATCAACGACAGAGTAATGAACACGAGTGCTGTCCTAGGAGGAGACTTCCGGTTCAACTTGGATCAGAATTCTGGCAAATCCCTCGGCTTGGGTAAGCGTTTGACACGTCCTGTCCCAATGGTCTCTCTCACAACGACAACTCGTCAGGTTGGGTTCAAACGACTATCAATGGTCACTCTCGTAGTTCTTCAGCAACCTCATACCTAGCTTCACAGTATAGAAGCCGTCCGAATCTTCACGTTCTTTTAAACGTGCAGGTTTCTCGCCTTTTCACTACCGGAACAGTGTCTGGAATGCCAGATATCCGCGGGGTAGAATATCGCTCCCGCTCCAATGGTCCGTCTATTGTGCTATGGTATGCATCTGAGTTCTTTACTGACAAATCACCCACCTTCAGGAATCTTGCGCCGCCTCATTGCATCCAAGGAGGTTATCCTTTCCGCAGGTACTATCGGTTCCGCCCATGTCTTGATGAATTCCGGCATCGGTGATTCTGCAACTTTGAAGTCGATCGGTATCAAGCCCATCGTCAATTTACCTGATGTTGGTCAACACCTTTCGGATCACCCGCTTGGCGGTGGGATCTTCAGCGTCTCCGGTAACGGATCATATGATATATTCAATCAGGACCCAATCGTCCGAGAGCAGGAATTGGTTCAATGGAAAACCAGCGGAACTGGCCTACTTGTGAACACCATAGCAGATCACATTGTTTTCTCGAGAATACCACAGGATGACCCTATCTTCCAAACTACCCTTGATCCGGCTGCTGGACCGAACACTCCTCACTTCGAGCTCCTTGTCGCTGTGTGTATAAATATTTCGCTTGAGGCTTTGACTGTAATTTTCATCGCTTTTGATATCTAGAATGGCCTACCCTTTGGGGCATTGCCTCCTACAGGAAATTTCGTCACAATGGCGAACGTTGTAGTCCAGCCGACATCCCGTGAGTGGACTTGAAAATGATTTCTTATCGAAGTAGCTAATCTTCCTTCAGGTGGATCTGTCACGTTAAATTCCAGTGATCCATTTGCACTACCCGTTATAGACCCTGCTCTGCTAAGCTCTGAATTCGATAAAGTGGCGATGCGGATTGCCTTGAAAAAGACACTCGAGTTCTTCGCGGCTCCAGCTTGGTCTGACTACATTATCAGCCCAGTCGGAGGACTGGAAAATGCAACTACCGATGCGCAGCTCGACTCCTACATTGCTGGCTTTGCTCAGACCATTTTTCACCCCGTAGGGACTGCCAAAATGACTGGCAAGCAAGCGACTGATGGGGTTGTCAATCCTGATCTAACGGTGAAGAATGCAGCCAACCTTCGCGTCGTTGACGCCTCCGTGCTTGTGAGCTCTCTGCACTTCGTTGGCTCGCTTCAACAGAATTATTGACGGGCAAGTTTTAGCCTTTCCTCCCGAGTGCACATCCACAAGCAGTTGTATATGTGTTCGCCGAGAGAGCCTCCGACCTTATCAAGGCCGCACATCGCTGAATGTCTGGCTGCTCTGTGGCGCGTCTAGTGATTTTGTGACTGCACCAGATCCCTCCATATACTTTAATCGGAGTTACGTTACTGTAGTTATTTGATATTAGCTCACGCATTATTCTCGTTTGATATTTTTAATGTTTTGACATAATCTTCCGTCGCCATAGGCCACCCACAGCTCTTTTTCCTATACTTACTTGTTTTTATATAATTTTTATACTTGTGTACCAAGTTCTACAGCCCAACTTCAACTTCCTCGCTCAAGATGACCACTTGGCACTGGCAGGAGCCGGCGGCGTGTCATGTGATCCATGATCAGTGCACAGTCTCGATCTGCACTGCTCAGCCCACCACAGGCTCATTCGCGTTGATCACCATCCCCTGCAACATCTGGCACCTACTACGAACATATTGATATCGAATACTTAAAAATCCTGGCTGAGCGCTAGTCCGAAGATTAAAACTTACTCAAGCAAGCGATGATTCTTCTCGAAGTACCTGTTCTCGTAGGCTCAAGACTGTGCCTCCTTGCTGAGCATCTTTCTGCAGCCCCATAACTATATCATTCAAACAACACTCGCGGAGAAGCTCGTCAAGTATGTACTGATCTCAGTCCGCGGACCAAGCAGTTGACATAGCTCTTAGGCCCTCGTCGCTGGACGTGCAATTCGTGGATTTCGATGGCGTCCGCTTTCATCTGTCGACGCCGGAACGCAAAACTGCTCTATTGCTTTCTATGCATATTCGGTGCTGGGATGAGCTGGTGAAATATGGGGCTATGGACATTCTGAAACGGGAGTATGGGTCTCTAGTCGCTCCACAGGTGGAACAGGAGTATAATGTCAGTCTGGAGATCGATCTGGACCAAGTACCTACTGATCCTGGTATGTTATGTTCTGTCATTCTGAAATGGAGGCTGAAGCTGTTATCAATGAATATCAGAGGCTCGCGAGGCTTTCGTCATGTCTGTTGCTATGTTCAAGCGTAATGCCTTGGCAGCACCCTTTGAACGTGGGTTTAAGACACAGAAGGAGTTAGAAGCTTCAGGCGGCTCCCAGGGCGAGTGGATGCAGGTTCACTACCGCGACGAGGAGGCGATCTATGTCCAAGCCTCCCCCGATCGTGTCACTGTGATCTTCTCGACCGTCTTCCGAGAAGAGACGGACCGCATCTTTGGAAAAGTGTTCCTTCAGGTACTTGAATTCTTATCAGTCTTATCCCTTCTCTCAGCTGATCTAATCAATTCAGGAATTCGTTGATGCTCGACGACAGCCATCCATTCAGAACGCACCACAGGTCTTATACTCGAATCGTGATCCCCCGCTTGAGATTCGCCACCTCCCAGGTTTGCGTAACACGGAGGATATTGGATATGTTACGTTCGTTCTCTCCCCTCGCCATTTTGCCAACCCATCAACGGCATCCGTCACCGTTTCCCATATCCAATTATTCCGTGATTATCTTCACTACCACATCAAGTGCTCGAAGGCGTACATGCACTCCAGGATGAGGTACCGTGTGAGCGAGTTCCAGAAAGTCCTGAATAGGGCGAAGATGGAGGTAGCGACCACTGAAAGGAAGACCGCGAGGTTCGTGTTTTCCTTTCTGCAAAAGCAGCGATCGCTCATGTATCGTATTCAACACTGGCAGTGGAAGGACCCTTGTATCCAGATGAACAGTTACTGCCATTCCCCCTTTGTACTGGAATCAGATTTGAATTCTGCAACTACGTGTGGTTGCAATGCAATGTTTGGCCTCCATGACATTGCCAAATATGCAGCATTTCCGAACCGAAGTCGACAGCTTCGGAACCACTGCCAGTGGCGCGTGGGCTTGGGTCTTGGGCAGGAAAAGGTGAGGTTCAGAATCATGCTCAGGCAGAATTTTCCACAGGTATTTGAGAAGATAGACGTAATAATTAGCGTGTCTCAAAATGAGGTTCACAAGTATAAGAGCTCGCGATGTCAAGCCAAGGATGTTACTCTGTTCCGTTGGGGGAACGTTCTACTTATGTGCTTCATAGCACGCACCCTGCGTAATGGGACCCGCGAGGACCCGCGTTAGCCTGACGCGTCGTGAATGCTGACGTAAGGTTACAGGAATTTTGGGGTCGATCATCATCATAAGTTTGTCCCCAGAGAGAGAGCTCGCGGTTCATATAAACGGCTGCCCTGCCCTCTATTTTTCCTTTTCTTCTCCAACGTCTAGCACTTCCGAAACTACACGTCGTTGTTGCTCGGTATCCGCTCTGCGATGTCGGCATATGACCATTCTCGAGTTCAACAATATATTGGTACGCGCTTCAAAGTCCGGAGGCTTTTGTAGCATCTAGGCATTAACGTATGAATATAGGCGGGAATTCTTTGGAAAATGCTCCCGCTGGCAGTGTTCACGATTTTGTTGAGAAAAATGGAGGCCATACGGTAATCACAAAGGTTCGTGGTTTGCGACCTTAGATCGTGGTTTTCAAGCTGAGGCTGTTGTTAGGTTCTGATTGCCAATAATGGTCCGTGGATTGAGATGGTCTATGTACATTCTTCTGATGAAGTCTATAGGTATTGCCGCCGTTAAGGAAATTCGATCCATTCGACAATGGAGTTACGAGACCTTTGGCCGCGAGCGCGAAGTGGAGTTTACCGTTATGGCTACTCCTGAAGATCTTAAAGTTAACGCAGAGTATATCCGCATGGCCGACCGCTATATCGAAGTACCTGGGGGATCAAACAACAACAACTATGCCAACGTCGACCTGATCGTCGATGTAGCTGAACGTTCTGGCGTCCATGCAGTGTGGGCAGGTTGGGGACACGCTTCCGAGAATCCGCGCCTTCCGGAAAGTCTTGCTGCGAGCAAGCATAAGATCGTGTTCATTGGACCACCAGGAAGTGCCATGAGAAGTCTTGGGGACAAGATCTCTAGTACAATTGTTGCTCAAAGTGCTGATGTTCCGACTATGCCGTGGTCAGGGAGTGGAATCACGGACACCATACTTTCGGATGCGGGATATGTCACCGTTCCCGACAAGGCCTACGCGGATGCATGCGTAACAAGCGTCGAGGAAGGATTACAAAAAGCAGAGGACATTGGCTGGCCGGTCATGATCAAAGCTAGCGAGGGAGGAGGAGGAAAGGGAATTAGGAAGGTCGATGCGCCTGAAGCATTCAGGAATGCGTATAATGCTGTTGCAGGAGAAATACCTGGTGCGCCGCTTCCTTTTTGTTTTTGTTGCATCATCCAATATTACCACAGGATCACCTATTTTCATCATGAAGCTCGCCGGCCAGGCGCGTCATCTGGAAGTCCAACTCCTTGCGGACCAATACGGCAATGCTATTTCTTTGTTTGGACGCGACTGTTCCGTGCAACGTCGCCACCAGAAGATCATCGAAGAAGCTCCTGTGACAATCGCCTCGGAAGAAACTTTCGAGAAGATGGAAAGAGCTGCTGTTCGTCTTTCTAAACTCGTAGGATATGTCAGTGCTGGAACTGTAGAATGTATGCGCTCTCTTATTGACCATATCCAACCTAATGTGTCATTGAATATCGTTCTCAGATTTATACAGTCACGCTGAAGACTACTTCTATTTCTTGGAGCTCAATCCTCGACTTCAAGTCGAGCATCCAACGACCGAGATGGTCTCCGGGGTCAATCTTCCAGCCGCCCAACTCCAGATTGCTATGGGTATCCCCATGCATCGTATCCGCGACATCCGCCAACTCTACGGCGTAGCACCAAACGGCACATCCGAGATTGACTTCGACATGACGAAACCCGACGCCAATCAACTTCAACGCAAACCGCGCCCCAAAGGTCACGTCGTTGCCGTCCGCATTACCGCCGAGAATCCAGACGCGGGCTTCAAACCCTCGTCAGGTTCAATCCAAGAGCTCAATTTCCGTTCAAGTACGAACGTATGGGGATACTTCTCCGTAACCACAAGCGGTGGACTGCACGAATTCGCTGACTCCCAATTCGGCCACATCTTCGCATATGGCGAGGACCGAGGGGAGAGTCGCAAGAACATGATTGTAGCGCTCAAGGAATTAAGCATCCGCGGAGATTTCAGGACAACTGTCGAATATCTCATCAAACTTCTGGAGCTGGAGGCCTTCAAGGAAAATACCATTACGACAGGGTGGCTCGATTCCTTGATCAGCAACAAGCTCACAGCGGAGCGACCTGACTCAACCTTGGCAGTGATTTGTGGGGCCGTCACCAAAGCCTACCTTGCTTCGGAAGCTTGCTGGACAGAGTACAAGCGAGTCCTTGACAAGGGCCAGGTTCCTGCTCGGGACGTGTTGAAGACCGTGTTTGGGATCGACTTCATCTACGAAAACACTCGGTATTCTTTCACTGCGGCCCGCTCATCTTCAACCGTGTGGACCCTCTTCCTCAATGGAGGACGAACTATGATTGGTGCTCGTCCTCTTGCTGACGGCGGTCTTTTGGTGCTTTTGGACGGGAAGAGTCATTCTGTCTATTGGCGAGAGGAAGTTGGTGCCTTGAGATTGATGGTAGACGCGAAAACTTGCTTGATTGAGCAGGAGAACGACCCAACCCAACTGAGGAGTCCTAGTCCTGGAAAGTTGATTCGATTCTTCGTTGACAGCGGTGATCATATCAACGCTGGAGAGCAATACGCGGAGATTGAGGTTGGTAATAACCATTGGTTGTGAAGCTATCTCTTAACCTCTTTATTCTCAGGTTATGAAGATGTACATGCCGTTGGTGGCATCCGAGGACGGCGTTGTCCAGCTCATCAAGCAACCTGGTGTTAGCCTCGAACCCGGTGACATCCTTGGAATCTTGACTCTCGATGATCCCGCCCGCGTCAAACACGCCAAGCCATTTGAGGGCCAGCTACCTGCTACGGGAGTACCCGGCGTCGTTGGTAACAAGCCTCACCAACGTCTTTTGCGTTCTATGAACACCCTCAGAGACATTCTTGACGGGTTTGATAACCAGGCGATCATGGCATCAACGCTCAAGGATCTCATCGGCGTGCTTTATGAGCCCGAACTTCCATATTCTGAAATAACTGCTATTCTCTCTTCGCTCTCCGGTCGTCTGCCATCCAAACTCGAGGACAGCATCAGGTCTGCCATCGATGCTGCAAAGGCGAAGGGGGATAATCAGGAGTTCCCCGCTGTCCGGATCAAGAAGGTTATCGATCACTACCTCCAGGACAATGTCCTTGCTCAGGATCGTACCATGCTTCGAGCGTCGCTCGGTGCATTGCTCGAGGCTTTAGATAGTTATTCAGGCGGCTTGAAGGGACATGAGACGGCAACCATTGCATCCCTTTTAGAGCGCTACGTGGACACCGAGAAGTTGTTCGGCGGAAGTATTGAGGCCCGAGTTCTGGCTCTTCGTGAGCAGCACAAGGACAACCTTGACAAGGTCGTAGGCTTGGTTCTCAGTCATATCAAGGCGCAGAGCAAGGCTAAACTGGTTCTCGCTCTCCTCGACTATGTGAAAACCAGCGGTCTCAACGTGTCAAACACCGAGGGTCGTCTTTACAAGGCTTTACAAGATTTAGCTGCTCTTGAGGCGAAGTATATCACTCTATTGTTCATTTCTTTGATGTATCTAACAACAACCATCTCAGATCATCGATATCCGTTTCCTTGAAAGCACGTGAAGTCCTTATTCTCGGCCAAATGCCCTCATACGAGGAGCGCTTAGTGCAAATGGAATCGGTACTGAAGAACTCAGTCGCTAATAACTATTACGGAGAACAAGGACTGGGCCCGAGGTATTTGAAGCTTCTTTCCTATATTTCATGCTACTGACACTCATCAGGACTCCGTCGGCGGACGTCTTGAAAGAATTAAGCGACTCGCGGTACACTGTATACGATGTCCTTCCCTCTTTCTTCAACCATGAAGATCCTATGGTCATCCTCGGTTCGTCCAACCATCCGCTTCAGGGTTCTCTACTTATAATCATCGCAGCTGCCTTCGAGGTTTACATTCGCCGCGCTTACCGAGCATATACATTGCTATCTATCGACTACGAGGAAGGCGACTCTTTGGATGGCGGCGACATTCCTAACATTGTCACTTGGCGCTTCAATCTCGGCCAGTCACATTCTCCGCCATCAACTCCGCGCATCTCGTTCGGGTATGTATTTTATTTTTTTTCCACTCATGAAGTATCCTTATGCGATGTTAGGCAAAACCGTAGGGCGGGCTCCGTCAGTGACCTCACGTACATGATCAATCGTCACCAATCACAGCCTGTGCGAACAGGCGCGATTGCGTCCTTCCCCAACCTCCAAGCTCTTTCCCGAGGCTTCGACAAAGTCGCCTCCATGCTCCCTGCCTTCGATGTAGAGGAATTCTCTCAACGTTACGGAGGCAATAGTCAGCCCCCGAATGTCATCAACATCGCCTTGCGTATTTTTGAGGAAGAAGACGATATGTCGGAATCCGAATGGACTGACAAAGTCATCGAATTCGTCAACGCTCACAAGGAGACGCTCATTCATCGAGGCGTTCGCCGAGTTTCTATCGTCATCTGCCGTCGTGGCCAATATCCCGTTTACTATACCCTTCGCGACTTCGATGGAGTCTGGGGTGAAGAGCAAGCCATTCGTAACATCGAACCCGCTCTTGCCTTCCAGCTCGAGCTAAGTCGCCTCTCACACTACAACTTGACGCCGTGCTTCGTCGAGGCAAAGCAGATTCACATCTACCACGCCGTTGCCAGGGAAAACCAATTGGACAGTCGGTTCTTCATTCGTGCGCTCGTGCGTCCTGGTCGCCTGAGAGGCACCATGAGCACAGCTGAATACCTGATTTCCGAGACTGATCGCCTCGTAACTAGTGTATTGGACGCGCTCGAGGTTGTCAGCGCCGAGCACCGCAATGCCGACTGCAACCATATCTTTATGAACTTTGTTTACAACTTGGCAGTCGAGTACGAGGACGTCCTGGCGGCCATTTCAGGATTCATCGAACGTCATGGCAAGCGACTCTGGCGACTTCACGTCACAGGCTCGGAGATTCGTATAGCTCTGGAAGACAAGGAGGGCAACGTGACCCCTATTCGTTGCATCATCGAAAACGTCTCCGGATTCATCGTCAACTATCACGGGTACCAGGAGATCGCCACTGACAAAGGAACAACCATCCTCAAGTCAATCGGCGAGAAGGGCCCGCTCCACCTCCAGCCTGTGCATCAAGCCTATCCCACCAAGGAGTCGTTGCAGCCCAAGCGTTACCAAGCTCACCTCATTGGCACCACATATGTCTACGATTTCCCCGACCTTTTTTCGAAGGCTTTGCACAATGTCTGGGTTAAGGCTCGCGACACGGATCCTGCCCTTGTTTTACCCAAGGTGTTCTTAGAGTCGAAAGAGCTCGTTTTAGACGAGCATGATGAACTTACTGAAGTTGATCGAGCTCCGGGCAATAACACATTCGGGATGATTGGGTGGGTCTTCACTCTCCGGACGCCAGAATTCCCACATGGCCGCAAGGTTGTGGTAGTCGCGAACGACATCACCTACAAAATCGGTTCATTTGGCCCTATTGAAGATCAGTTCTTCGCTCTCGTGACACGGTATGCACGCGAGCAGGGTCTGCCTCGCATCTACCTATCTGCCAACTCCGGTGCACGTATTGGGCTGGCTGACGAGATTTTACCCTTATTTTCGGCGGCATGGAACGATGACGCTCACCCTGAAAAGGGTGTCAATTATCTGTACCTCACCCCCGAACATTTCCTCACACTGCAAGAAAAGGGTGGCGATGCCGTTCGGACAGTCGAGATCGAGGAGGAGGGCGAGCGTCGTTACAAGATCACAGACTTGATCGGACTCCAAGATGGACTTGGTGTCGAGTCGCTCAAAGGTTCTGGGCTCATCGCTGGTGAAACCTCACGAGCGTACGATGACATCTTTACAATAACACTCGTCACTGCCCGCTCTGTTGGGATCGGCGCATACCTCGTCCGTCTCGGAGAAAGAGCTGTTCAGGTTGAAGGGCAGCCTATCATCCTTACTGGTGCATCTGCCTTGAACAAGGTCCTAGGCAGGGAGGTCTACACCTCGAACCTCCAACTTGGAGGAACACAGATCATGTTCAAGAACGGTGTTTCTCATCTCACTGCCAGCAGTGACCTGCAGGGTACTACCCAAATTCTCGAATGGCTTGCATATGTTCCCGAATACAAGAATGGCCCGTTGCCTGTTCGCGAAACATCAGATCCCTGGGATCGAGACATCGGATACACGCCTCCCAAGGGCGCCTACGACCCCAGATGGTTCATTGAAGGCAAAACAGATGAGACGTCATCTGAATGGTTAAGCGGCTTCTTCGACAAGGGTTCATTCCAGGAAACACTGAGCGGTTGGGCTCAGACTGTCGTGGTCGGAAGAGCTCGCCTTGGAGGCATCCCAATGGGTGTCATAGCCGTCGAAACTCGTACCATAGAACGTATTGTCCCCGCCGATCCTGCCAATCCTGCCTCCTTCGAACAACGTATTATGGAAGCTGGTCAAGTCTGGTACCCTAACTCGGCCTACAAGACAGCTCAAGCGATCTTCGACTTCAATCGGGAAGGATTGCCTCTGATCATCTTCGCAAACTGGCGTGGTTTCTCTGGCGGTCAGCAAGACATGTACGACGAGATCTTGAAGCAGGGGTCGAAGATCGTCGATGGCCTCTCAAGTTACAAGCAGCCGGTCTCCGTTTACATCATACCCAATGGAGAGCTTCGTGGTGGCGCATGGGTGGTGCTTGACCCCTCCATCAATGCGGAGCAGATGGAGATGTACGCCGATGTGGACGCTCGTGCAGGTGTTCTCGAACCGGAAGGAATCGTCGAAATAAAAATTCGCCGCGACAAGATCTTGGCATTAATGGAACGACTCGATCCTACATACGCCTCGCTAAAGCGGGATAGCCAGAACACCTACAAGACTGCAGAGGAGAGGGCAGCCGCAACCACGGAGTTGACCAAGCGTGAGGCGTTCTTGCAGCCAACGTATCGGCAAATGGCGCTACTGTTTGCTGACCTTCACGAGTAAGCCCTTTACGAATTGCTGTGATATTTCAAGCTAACAGCTTCCCTCAGTCGCGTTGGCCGTATGGAAGCCAAGGGCTGCGCGAAGCCTGCAGTTTGGAAGAATGCTCGGCGACACTTCTACTGGGCTGTTCGTGCCCGTGTCGCACGATCCGCCGCTCTGGCAGAAATCGCTGATGCATCACCAGGCGCTTCCCTTGACTATCGCGTTCGACTCCTAAATTCATTGGCAGGAATCGATTCTACAACTGACTACCGTGAAGTCGTGGAGGCGGTTGAAAAACTGGACCTATCTCAAACCGTTGCACAACTCAAGGCTGATCATCTCATGCGTCGTTTGATCGAGCTAACGAAGGAGGATCGTAAAGCTACGCTTGATGGACTTATCCGCCTCGCAGACCATCTTTCAGACGAGGACCGGGCGGCACTGATCAATGTCCTGCAGAGTACAGCTCAGTCGGGTACGTCCCATCTGAAAGGATGTTGAGCACTCACTCACTTGACGTGATGTTCAGGCCCTCCCTCCTACGCCACTTCCTCTTGAGGGGACCCACGATCCTTCAGACTACTACGTCTGACATGTTCTACCACTTCACTTTCCTTTCTTACCCAGCATATCTCGCATTTGTTTTCGTAACGGTTTTCGATCGACATCAATAGAAGTACATAAGTATCACAAGCAATACAATCACAGACATCCTTCCTTTCTACTCAACGTCGCACTACTACGAGTTCGGGTTTCGTCTTGTTGCGCCACCCCATCACGTGGATAAGTCTGCTTGGCTATATTTGATTCGGAGGAGCTCCTGATCGATCAGTCCCTAATCCGACTCTTCGGATCCGGAAGCATTCGAAACCTGAGTACATACATACGTCAGATACCTCGCTCAGGCTGCAACACTATGGGCCATTTGATTACTTTGGCAACGTGAGCATGGCCTCTTCGCGAATTTGACCGTGACCTTACCTATCCGCCATACATAGATGGTATGCCGAATATCCCAAGGTTGAGAACGGCTGACTGAAACACCTTGCCAGCTCTCTAAACCAATGGGCCTTGGATTTTCAAGTTAGCCAGCCAGGATATTCAAGTTAGGCTTAGAATCGACTCTGGTTTCTAGGGAAACTTGGAACGGATTTTGGCTAGTATCGCGATTGCCAAGGAAAGAGGAGCCAGATTGAGAGTCGGACCCGAGCTGGAGATTCCGTATGTTTATCAGACATCCTGCATCGTTTTGCTTCACAGCTTCTATTCTAGAGGTTATGGATGTCTTGACCACTTTTTGGAAGGTAATCTGTCAACCACTTTGATAGGAATCTCGCTCATTTATGCAGGCGATACTGTTCTTCATTCCTGGGAGGTTCTGGCGAAGATCCTTTCGTCCGAGGAAGCCATGGGTATTGTCTGTGATATTGGAATGTACGTTATCTCAGGGGGCCATTCGACAGACACTCTCACAATTTTGCTAGGCCCGTCGTCCACAAGAACGTCATATACAATTGTCGAGTTATAATTCATGATCGTAAAATCTTGCTGATTCGGCCCAAGATGTGGTTAGCCAATGACGGAAACTATCGCGAACTCAGATATTTTACTCCTTGGGCGAAACACCGACAGTGGGAGGACCATTATCTTCCTCGAATTATACAGGCAGTTACCAAGCAGGTCTGTGCCCAGATTGTTCCTTCCATCCCTAACCTGACTCGTGGAAATCAGATTAAAGTGCCGCTTGGTGACGCAGTTATTAGTACTTTAGATACGTGTTTTGGAGTAGAGCTATGTGAAGAGCTGTTCACCCCAGCTAGGTATATCCCGCTAAGCATTTCACTAAACAATTGCTAAAATCCGAGCAGCCCACACATACTGATGGGCCTTGACGGAGTCGAAATATTTACAAATTCGAGTGGCAGTCACCATGAGCTTCGCAAGCTATACACTCGGGTGGAATTGATCAAAGAGGCCACTTTGAAGGTATGGGATTCCTTTCCACAGCCTTTGTCCGCCTATGGACCTGAATATCCTGATACAGCTCGGTGGAATATATTTATATGCCAACCAGCAAGGCTGCGATGGAGACCGGCTCTACTATGATGGATGCGCCATGATCGCCGTGAACGGGCGCGTCGTTGCACAGGGTTCGCAGTTCTCCTTGAATGATGTCGAGGTTGTGACAGCTACCGTCGACATCGAGGATGTTCGCGCCCACCGAGCGAAGAGCAGCAGAAGCATGCAGGCGGCCGCTGCAGAACGTTATCATAGAATTGAAGTCCCATTTGCTCTTTCAGGCGGCAAGTTCGACGATGTTAGGGAGGAAGATATGATTGGGCTCATCGGGACCAAGAGTTTAAACGTGAGGTATCACACCCCAGAGGAAGAAATCGCGTGCGTGAGCTTCGAAAACAGTCAAGACTGGATCCTCACCAATACCTACCAGGCTAGGGCCTGCTTGCTGGCTGTGGGACTACCTTAGACGATCACGCACCCAAGGGTACTTTCTTCCCCTCAGTGGTGGAATCGACAGTTGTGCAACTGCCGTCATCGTATATTCGATGTGTAGGCTGGTGTCCGAAGCTGCTAGACGAGGAGGTATAGTCATTAACTACTTGGCGCGTTTCCTCATCTAAGGCTTTGTCTTCAGACAAACAAGTAATTGCCGATGCCAGACGTATTACAGGAGAATTTGAGGATTCCATTTACATCCCTTCTGATCCCCGTGAGTTTGCCCACAGGATCTTCCACTCGTGCTATATGGGAACGGAGAATTCGAGCGCTGAGACTAGGAGACGCGCGAAACAACTTTCAGAGGCGATAGGAAGGCGAGAACACTTCTCACCGCTTCTAGCTAAGGCTAAAATGACGTTGGAATCAGTTATCACGTCGATCTGAATATGGACACCGTGGTTTCTGCAGTGCGAAACCTCTTTTCATTCGTTACAGGAGCTCGACCTCAGTTCAAAAGCCAAGGTGGCACCGCCGCTGAGAATCTGGCACTGCAGAACATACAAGTTTGTCATGAACTCACTGTACACCGTCCCTTAGACTCACAGAATCACCTTCGCCAGGCTCGATTACGGATGGTAATAGCGTATATGTTTGCGCAACTTTTACCCTGGGTACGAGGGAAATCAGGTGGTCTTCTTGTCCTTGGAAGTGCCAATGTCGACGAAAGGTATCTTGACTGATTTCTTTGGGCAAAGCAAGGTTCGCTGATGTCTCTATTTTCCAAACAGCCTTCGCGGCTATCTGACAAAGTACGATAACTCCTCCGGTAACTGGCCTTCTCTCTCTTCTAAATATATCGTCCAATCTTACTTCGGCCGTAATTAGCGGACATCAACCCCATCGGCGGCATCAGCAAGACAGACCTGAAGAAGTTCATTGCACACGCGCAAGTGGCCTTTGACTTGCCAGTCCTTCAAAGGTGTCGTCTAGCCAATTAAACGCTTTTGAGTTTGCTCATTAGCCGATCTTCACGCCAGTTTCCTGACTGCTGTGCCAACCGCTGAACTGGAGCCTATCACTGAAACATACGTTCAATCCGATGAGGTGCGTTCATCACCATAGTCAGAGATGTCCCATGGGGCTCATGAGATCTCAGGCTGATATGGGCATGACATACGACGAATTATCCGTGTTTGGGCGCCTACGCAAAGTCGAAAAGTGTGGACCATATAGCACATTCACGAAGTTGGTCCACGAATGGGGTTCCTTCTTGTCACCGATTCAGGTTAGTAAACATTCGAATACTTCCAGGATAAAACGTTGAGCGGCGGAAACCAGATCGCCGAGAAGGTGAAGCTGTTCTTCTTCGAGCATGCTAGAAATCGCCATAAAATGACGACCTTGACCCCGTCGTATCATGCGGTCCGTTATTCTTCTTAAAACCTGCTTGGAGCTCCTTGCTCAATTTCGGCAATATAGGAGTCATATAGCCCCGATGACAACAGTAAGTCATCTTGTACATACGAGTAAAACTTTGGCGATGCTCACCAGATTCTCGTAGGATTTGACTTGCGACCCTTCCTCTATCCTTCTCGATTCCCCTGGCAATTCAACAAGATCGACGAGGTAGCTCGAGCTTTGCCAGATAGGTCAGGGCAGCAAGGCACTGTTCCTGACAAGACCAAGACGGAGTGAATGATCATTGAGGGTGTTGCAAACAGGACAAATATTACTTCATAATACAAAGGTATCAAGTGCGTGTATATAAATTACAGATGATGCGTTCGAGACGAGCATGAATAGAAATACGATGAATGAGAATGTCCCTATGAGGTTGTCGTGCGCAAGAAGCGGGAGAATGAGTTCTGGATGTTGATTTTCTTCATTATCGTGGGTTCTGGAGCTGTAGAACAGGCATGAGTGATTCACTAGCTTCGCGGGTCAAGGGAGGTACTTACGATCAGTCAACCCTTCATCCTTGACCTTGCGTTTAACGCTCTCCATAACGTCGTTGACAGCCGAGCGATCGAAATCGCCTCTCACCTTCATGAGACCTTCGACGAAAGTGATATTTGGGCCATGAACTCTCGCAAAGGCCCAGAACGACAAGAACACCATATCCTTGGACGCCTCCAACAACGCCAAAACCATCTCAAGGACTTCAAACGTCTTTTCGACTTCCCCAGCTGGTTTCAGTGTGCTGAAAAAGGCGGATGCAAGCCCGATGTCTTCTCGTATCCGTTCGGTCGCAGCAGGCATCTTGAGTTTCGGGGAATTTGCTAGGCCGTTAAGGTAGAAGACGAGGAAGGCATCCATGAGGTCCTCTACCAAGAGCTCCAAGAGTGAGGCATTGAGGTAACTTTGGTAGTCGGACATGTAGTCCCGCATCGTCTCCACGATTTGCACCATGTTTCCGTCGTACCAAGCCTGCTGGAAGAGGCCCTTGATAGCAGGTTTCAGATCGTTCAAAATCATGTCGATCAGAGTTTGAGTGCACTTCTTCGCCACGTCCAGGTATCCGTCGATCGCGTCGTTCAAGCGCTCATTGATGGTAACGCGATACTTTTCGGAGACAAGCTGCTCAAGACGTGCGAGCAGAGCCTCTGCATAATCAGCTGACTTGATCTGGTCGTTTGCCAGAGCGATGCAATATTCGACCAACCCACCCTCCACCTCATCTGGCTTCTCGATCTGCTTCTTTAGCTCTCCCTCGACTACCTTCACCCACTGGTCCTGTATTGAGCGCATGACGCGGTTCGTCTCGCTGACAACGCGAGCCAGAATGGCACCCTGACCACTCTCCGTGGCTAGGTCTACCTGCTGGTTGACCATTTGGAAGAGGATAACGGCGCCCTGCATGCCATAGAGCCCGTCACTGTCAACTTCCGGCGGCTCCTCACGTTTCTGGAATTCGGCCATTTCCGTCTTCATAAGGTTGGCAGACCATTCGTCAAGTTTCCTGACGATAAGTTGCAGGTAATCTTCGATAAGCGATTGCTCTTTGCCATCCAATAGGGGTGGTTCGAGCAGATCAGGCGAGACTTCGAGCTCTTTCATGTTCTGTTTGTACTCCTTGAGCCACTCGAAAAGAGTGAGAAGAACGCTGGCTTCTGGTGCGGAGGCGGCGAGGGTTTTGACTGTAGCATTGAGGGCTTTGTGGTATTCCCGAATATACAAGGAGTATATTTCGTATTCTGGGGGGAAGCAGGGGACAACATCTTCGCCGATCTTGAGGATGTCGCGATACATCCAGGTCAGATTGGATAGGAAAGTAGCAGGGTCTTGCTCGTCGCGCCTGTAGGCTTCCTGGAATTTCTCCTTGATCGAATCCGTGATTGCCTTGGTGATCTTCGAGCGGTAGTGTTTGATGACACGCGCATTTGCTTGCATGGATTTGAATTTGGACGCGGCACTCCACTTAGCAGCCTTCTTCACAAGGCGAATCACGATGGCCTACAGAAACTCACCGTCAACAGCGCGTCCGCAGCAACCCACTGAGACGTACCTTCTCGTCCTCCTTGCCTTCAATTTCGGCGATTTTGATTAGACGCACAATGACATCAGGGTAGCCGGCCCGTACAATATTCAGAACGTTGCGCGCCAGGTCCAAAATATATTCGTCGAATGCGGCAATGATATGGTTTAGACGTTCGAACCAGCGTTGCAGGGTTGCTCGAGAACTTGGTGAAGCCTTCTTGGCCTCATGCATTGTCTGGTTTCGGAAGGCCTCGAGTTGATTGAGGTGGTAGTGAATTACAAGGAGATTGGGAGCTGGTCCTAAGATGTCAGCACTATCTGCTGCGAGGAGTCTCTCCAAGACGTCGAGTTTTGAAGCCATCTCAAGCAAGTTGTTCACCATTTCCTCTGTCAATTGGAAGTTACGATGGACCATGGAGACCTAGGTAGCATTGTACATGAATATTCGAGCGCATATATAATGGATTCACTCACTCGACTGATCTGGTCGAATGTCGATACAGTGTTTTGAGGGTCCATACACTGTCTGTCCATGGCAGCCATCTCGTCCTTGATGGACTGAACATTATCACGCGTATTCAAGAGCTTCCGCAGTCCCTCTCTCGTAGAATGCAGTTGTTCCTTGACGCCGTTCTTGAGCCTCGCATCGATCGAGGCTTTCTCCTTCTCCAGTTTCTTCCTGAATGCCGCTATTTTGACTAGGTCGTCGGGTGACTGCAGGTACTCGCCGACAGCCTGTGCTGCTGATACTGGAGCAGCGGCCATATGAGTAGATAAGGATGAGGGGCGGAGGAGAGGGTCTGCGCCCGCAGGCTGTGGTGTTGAAAGTGATCGTGCATCCGCGTTGGCGATCGTTGAAGGTCGCAGTTCCGCCTGGCACGTGCCTCAATTGTCTTTGCCGTTCACTTTGGCATGTTGTTTTCGTTGGCTCCGACGACCTCCAAGTCTTGTCGTGCAGCTCTTGTCAACTGTCATAAATTATCCCTATGTCGTCCAAGACGAGAGTTATCAAGTGCGGCCCACGAAGAGTGTGATGTTGTCATTGTCGGAGGCGGGCCTGCCGGCCTAACACTTGCGAGCGCGTTGGGTGAGTTAATCACTTCCGTCGTGGCAATGCATGGTGTTCTCACTTTCATCAGGTTCTTCTCAAATTTCGAGCCAGAATCTACGCGTCACCCTGGTGGAAGGCGGAGACCTGTCAAAGGTCAGGCAATGGTCGCCGCCACCCGGAAGCTTCTCCAATCGAGTCAGTTCCCTTACAAACGCGTCGCAAGCTCTCTTGAAAGGTAAATTTCGGATGAAAATAAAGACATGGTGATTTACACAGCTTGTGGTCAGACATTGGTGCTTGGAGTCATGTCGATACCCAGCGCACTGCTCCAGTCGAAGAGATGCAGGTACGAGGCAAACCCCACGCCAGCCCAATTCCCATTAACGATGCAACAAGGTCTGGGATGGTGTATCAGATGCGAGGGTTACTTTCTCTGCATCAGAAATTGGATTGGCAAGGCCGCAAGAAGGTATGGCCCGCATCACAGAAAACCTCAACCTCCAGCGAGGACTTCTGCGGCATCTTGAGCAATTGCCCAGTGTACAGCTAGTAGAAAAGACGAAAGTCGAGTCTATTCAGCGGGACGCAGAGGAACGTGGAGGGTGGCCCCTTGTTCACCTCGACAATGGCAAAGTACTGAGGGCACGGCTGCTCGTAGGTTCCAGAAAGCTGAATCTCCCGACACCTCTAACAATCTTTAATCAAGGTCGGCGCCGACGGGTTCAACTCGCCTGTCCGTTCTTATGCCCAAATACCCTCATTTGGATGGTCGTACGATACCCAAGGCATCGTTGCAACTATGGTCCACCCGCCGCGTGGGGCATTCCAAAGCCCAAACACCACAGCGTACCAGCGATTCCTGCCCACGGGCCCCATCGCCTTCCTTCCTCTCTCCCCTACGACCTCCTCACTTGTGTGGTCAACGCGACCCCACATTGCATCTGCACTGACCGCATCTGAACCGGCCGTCCTCGCCAGCATGATCAACGCCGCCTTCCGCCTGCCCGAGCTCTCCCTCCGCTACCTCTACGACCGCATCCTCGAAGCGCACGCCAAAGGAACACCACTGACACATGCGGAGATCCAGCAGGAGATCCTATGGCGCGAGCAGTCGCACGCCATCGACCCAAATTCTGCATACGCCTCTGCCGTCGTCAAGACTGCAGAAGATGCCGGCATCCCACCTGCAGACTCTGAATCCGTACCGCCCCTTGTTGCCTCGCTGCAGCCTGGAACGGTTGCTTCATTCCCACTGCGGTTCAATCACACCGAAACATATATTGGCGAGGGCCACGGCGCCCGCACTGTTCTTGTTGGAGATGCAGCACATACTGTTCATCCGCTGGCTGGACAAGGCTTGAACTTGGGCCTTGGGGACGTGGAGTGCCTTGCGAGATGCATCGAAAACGCAGTATTGCAAGGAGGCGACGTCGGTTAGTTCACTCTCTACCTGTTTATTTTGATATTGTTTATCTCATCGTAACCATGTGAAGGATCCTACACGGCTCTCATGCCTTACGCTCAAGAACGCTATCTCCATAATCACGCTCTCATGGGCGCAATGGACAAACTGCACAAATTATACACGACAACGTTTGAACCCGTAGTCTGGGCGAGATCGGTCGGGGTGGAAGTTCTGAACGAGTCTGATTCTCTGAAGGCGGCGCTGATGATGACAGCTGGATCGCAGGATCACAAAGTAGACCGGAGTGCCTTTGGATGGAACCTAGCTGCAAAGGGTTTCGAAGGTCTGGCAGCAGGCGCGAGTGCGGCGAAGTTTCTCAGTGGAGGTGTCACTGGGATGATCGCCACTGGTCTCCAGGGACTTTTTAAAGCTGCATCTGCCAACGCCGCAAAGGGTAACTAAGTATTAGCTACTAGTGTGCTATGTATACAATATCACTGATTAAAGAAGGGAATCTGATATACTGTAGAACAATGACTATAAAAAGGATCCCACTAAGCAAAAACGGGACTATCCTGCTGCCAAACAGCGTCCTCTCTGCCAGAAACATTGTCTTGGCTGCCTTCCACAATCACAAGTCTTCTGTCCACCTCCACGAGCTTGTACAAAGCGGCGAGCATGTATTGTTGAGCAATTTGTGTCCAGAAATTCCGTTCCGGTTTAGGTTTTGGACCGGGCTGAATGTATATCCTTTCGACGGAAGACAGGCAGGGCAACGGCTCGAACGCTTCCAAAAAGGCCGGGTTGACGGCACGAGTTAAATCGTAGGCAAGGTGAAGCGAGGGACGCTCTGGTGATAGGAATAGGTGTGTCAAAGATGGTGCCTGTCGAGAGATGTCCTCGAACAGCTCGGGAGGGTATTCCGTAAAGCAGACCAAGGAGAGATGTTGGAGAGCGGGGAAGATGGGTAGATTATCGTTGGAGTTAATGTAGATATGGGTGGGGCCGGTCATCGTCATACTGACGAGGCGGGGAAGAGAAATGGGGATGAGCATTGATGTCCTGGGTATGTCCGAGACGATATGGAGAGTCTCCAATGTCGGTGAAACTATTTGCAAGAGGTGGATAAAGGCAGCAGAGGCCTCGGCCTATGGATGACGGACTTCAAGTCAGCCCCAGAACAACGTTAAGTGCAGTAGAAGCGTATACCTCATATTCCCAGAACTCTCTCAGTTTCAAGTGAAACATTCGGCATTGCTTCTTGTCAGAAGAACACTCCAAAACGTTCGACAGGAAGAGGTGGCGGACACGCCTGAACCTCGGCGGGGTATTCGTCAAAATCACCGCCAAGTCCTTCAGCTGGCGGGCTCCCGTTGCTGCAATGGATTGGAACCAGAACTCTTTCGAGAGGTGGTGAAAGAGCCGCGACGTGGTTGCCAGTGCACGGCCAGTAGATCCATCGTCGGTGCAGGCAGCTTTGAATATCTCGAGCAATATCTCAGCTGGCAAACTGGTCATGGTGGTTGGGTGCAAAGAAGTGGAGATAAATGATGAGCAGCCGGTTGCCATTGTCTTGAACCGATAGTCTTGAATGTTGGAATGTGACCCTGTTCCAGTTACGTAGCCTTGTTATGGAGGAGTTCCAGCCTGTGATCGTTCCCGCACGCAGAAGATTTACGAAGAAAAAAGGAGACAGGCGCCAGCGAGGGCGTTGGCTCTAGCTGGGTAAACCAGGGAGAGGTGGCATCTCCCAAGCAAAGTTTCCGTGAAACGCGTCCGTCGAGGTCGAGGTCATTCAAATTGCAGATCACCGACTCGATCAATTCTTTTTCTGACAGGCTCGGGGTTCCCGGTGATCCGACAACGGCCCGATCGCTGTCTGTTTTTCTGGTAACACCCACGTGATGTGACCAGATCGTGCCTACGGGCCTCCGACGCGCATGTGGCGGTGCCAACGCCATCCGATGGCACAGGCACATTCGACGACAGCCGGGGCAGGCGGGGCTATTCGAAACAAAATCTTCAAAAACGTGCTCTTGGATGTGGCGCGCGACGATCCAGCTTCAATCAGCGAGGTACGAGGATCTATTGTACCTGTGTTTTACCCCGTGTGGATCGAGCTAGAACACCGTGATCGCACAGGACTTTGTTGATGAGCAGACACTGTTCGACGTTCTATCGTCCTCTAGACAAACGATAGACCGAATACACGAGGACACAGATAGAAGCGTGCGCTCTGAATCTCTACAAGTCGAGTGGAAGGGGGTTCTATCGGAGAACGACATCCTCCGTTTTGGTTTGGCTTCACCGAGGTCAGAGGTGAGTGCCTAGCATCACGGTCTGTCGAATTAACATCCTCACGACGTGCAACTTTACAGTTAGGACCGCATGCACAACACCGCCTTGAAGAAGAGCTAGACAAGCTCCTATCAGCAATGGCGGAATTCTTTCATGCAGATGTTGGTACGATTTCTGCATTTGCAGTTTGGTTGGCCCATTCACAAAGCACGCAGATTGGGACAGTCTCGACGAGACAGAACAGCTTAGATTAGCTCTATCCCTTCCAGAGGACATCGAATCATATCAGAATACCATCGAGACGACGCGTTCCGACTTGAACGCTGTCTACAACCGCGTCGAAGCCCTCACCCTGCAAATCAACGAGGTCAGTGTATCCAACCCACCCCCGTCTCATCAAATCCCAACAAACTACCTCTCCAGGCCCACTCGCACCTCCAACTCAGCCTATCCCAAGCCCTATCCAAACATCCTCCACACCTGAACAAGAAACGCTCCGCCTCTCACGACCTCCTCGCCGCCACAATCGAAACCTCCTTGATCAAACTCTCCCTCCTACGCGCCCGCGCCCATCAAGCCCTCTACGCCCATCCTTCATCCAAAGGCACACAACAAACACTGGCACACGCGCTTTCCGCCGCCCATGTCAAGCTGACGAAGGACACGCGCAAGATGGCTGACGAGGAGCGTGCGCTGGACCGCCAGTTGGCGGAATACGAGACGATGCTCAGGTTGGTGGATGGGGATGGGGGTGGTGGCTTTGCACAGGTCGTGGAGGATTGGACGAGGGTGCAGAAGGAGAAAGAGGAGTGTAGGCGGGACTTGCGGCGGCTTGGATGGACGGGCGATTGAAGCTGTGTATTTATTTCCTTTTACTGCAAACGCTGTGGATTTTCGTAGGGATACGGCCGTTTATAGATGGACATCTACTTTGAAGATTGCTTGCTGCGATTGTGTTTCTCGCCGACGTTATCTTGTCGTTCACCGGCACAAGCAATCAGCTTGACAACCAAGCGACACTGGGCGCGCAGTTGGAGGCACGGACACCCGCACCGGGAACCTTAACGCGAAGCAACGTGCGCCCGCAAGGAGATACAATAGTTATCGACGTTCAGATACAGGTACGATTGCTTAAATAACCTTGCATCCAGGTTCAAAGCAGGTCAGCTTGAGATCAGCTTTCAAGTGATTGGCCTACATACTCCAGTAGTGCAGAGGTCCGGTATTCAAGCATCACAAACGCAAAAGAGCCTGCCGGTCTCGAAAGTGCCAGTTGACAGCCGTCTGACAAGTGACCGGATGATGGATGGGTGTCCTGGTATGTCGAGGATCACCGTGCCTTGGAGAGTTCGTATGTAGAGAGTCCTTTGGAATCGGGATCGAATGCACCGGGGAAGACGTACAGTAACATAGTAGCTGTTGCGATGTTGGCGAGACCGGTGATGAGAAAGCAATGAGACTAGGTGAGGGCATATGATCATATGCCCTCACCTGGTTCATGTCATGACATGAGCATAGTAGAGGGGGAGAATGGCAACAGCTTTAAATCCATAGCTCCTGAACCACTCGAAACGGTACCAACTTGAGATAATTGAACGGGGTTGTGTAGCTGAACAAAGCACTAAGACGACTGGTACATCCGTTGCAATAGCAAGGTAGGCCCAACATGCCGGAGGTGCGGATACTTTTCAGAAGCATATTTCAGAGCATGTACATAAGAGATCCACCGCGACTGAGGCCGATTGCGATTGGACAATTCCTCCCCTTCAAGTTGGTGATACATAGAAAACTCCGTCACGGATGTGTGTGTGTCGATTTTGCCTCAGTTGGCCATCCATTGTGATCGATGATGGGAGAGTGGGAGAGTGGAGTGGATGCCGGTCGGTGTCTTGATTGGCCCATTGGGTACCGGTGCTTCCTACCGACTGGGACTCGGGATACGGAAGCGCTCCTTTGAAGGGTCGTCGCCCAGAGACATTGATAAAGTTCACCAAGCACCTACGCGTACCTGGCACTGAACTTTGAAGTGGCCATTAAACTCTGAATCCAACAAGCTCCGAAATTTAGCAAATCATTCGGCAGGCAGGCACAACGAACTAAGTACTTACGCCACAAACCCAGTGCCAGTCACGGTCGACGATCCGACCAAGGGCGGACGCAGTTGCCTATTGGGTCACGGTACCGGTCCGGGTGTTTGGCGACCATGAGCCTAAAAGTGGTAAGCGCCATGGACGTCGGACTCGGAAGGTCAGTCCAAATGCGAGTAGGTAGCGCCCTTGCCGTGACCCGTGACGCGCAACCTCCTCCCAACACCGTGTCGCTGGGTTCACTAGTTTATCGATGCAATGATTATGTCTGATATTTCATTTTTATCATTCTGATTCCTTGACTTCGGCGTATACAGACAGTAAACTGAGACATTGGACCGCTGTTAGATTCACAATCCATGGAAAAGAATAAACCAATGGAAAACAGTACATTATAGAATGGAATTCGAAGGCCCAGCGGGAAATTGGAATGAACTCAGAACCGGAAAAACGGGTCACGATGCGTTCGGCAAACTTATAACGATCGCGTAAAGGAAAGGCACCGAGATCGTCGGGGGGAAACATGCGGCAGGGAGGGCGCTGGGCGGGAAATGTCGGTTTGTCACAGGACGCGCTAGGATGGTTACTGAGCTCGGAGCTTGCGTACCAAGGTTCAAGAAGGTTCAAGATGTATCGTATATGTCCTGCAGATTTTGATCCGGACGATATCATTATATGGTTGGAATATCCAGCATCCTCGACCCTATATATGATGAAGAAGACGAAATATTACATGAGGTTCGGTCAGATGCGCATGCGCCAATCCGCTGCGGCTTAACAACGAGAGACCGAAAGGCTCCGAAAGGTCGAGAAACGTAGGGCGTTTTCCCGCCGGATGGAGACGCACAGAGAGAACGAGAGAGAGGGGGGGACGCACAGAGAGCGCCGAGAGAGAGAGAGGGATAAGACACCACGATCGTGATCAATTGCACCTCGAAAAGGATCCGAATCCAATCATAATCAATATGGATGGTCGGGCCGTTTGATGTGCGATGAAGGAAAACTGGTCATGCTCAGATTGAGGTACTCGTACAGTATTTGGTAAGATCGAGAGGCGCCACACACCGTAAGCCTTACAAAGGTAATGAAAAAAGATGGTCGTGAACGGACCTCGGTGGGCTTTGAGGGTCGTTGCCACAGTCAACAGCACTGGTACTAGTGTAAGATGTCCTACATACTAACTTATGTACTACCTCCATGCCCATACCCCGGTCCCCACGAGTCCGGTCTAGTGTGGCGCGCGCGCTCGGAAATGCCGAAGGACTTCGAAAGGTCAAGCCTAGTCCGCCGAGAGGTGTAAGTACATTCCGAACTTACGGCGTGAGGTCATCGATGATGCACGTCGAGGAATCAATGAACAGGCGCAATGGTGAAAGATAACACACGAACGGGTGCTGTAGGGGTGGGTGGGCTACTGTATATCCTACTCGCCGGTTTGAAGGCATGACGCCGCACGCGAGAGGTGAAAGGAAGTGAAAGGATCAACTCGACGTTCACTGTCACTGTCAGCCTTTTTTTCTTGGCAGGCAGTTGATTCC